>OZ007588.1:461267420-462469187 GCA_963931845.1 Maratus michaelseni
ATTGAAATGTCATTGCAAATGACATTCCAGACTAACAAAATATTTAATGAACAATATAAAATTATAGTAAATGAACAAATCTTTAGAATGCTATGAAGTATATTTGAAATGATGTTCATAGAATATTGGTGCATGTCAGAAAATGTCTCGTAATTTATCGATTATGGATCTCTTGTAAATCTTATCGGAGTTCTTTAGCTTCCGTATATATAGCTTCGAAATATTCTTGCATTTAAAATATTCATATATTAATCATTACTCATCACATTTATATTTTATTCTATTTATGCATTTTAAATTATACTTTTTCCGCATGAAATTAAATCTCATATTACAGGGTGGCTACTAAATACTGTTAAAAATATTCAGTCATTTTATTTTACAAATATAAAATATAAAATTATAAATACACTAATATGATGAACATCAGATATGTAAGTTTACCTGCAAATAATTTTACTCGAATCGACCGACATCTTTATCGATTACCTAAGATAATCTCTTATACCATTGCCCTACTGCAGCATGCATCATTTTAAGAGGTAATTGGTCCCATTCACGCAATATGGAAGCTTTTAGAGAGTCCAAACTTCTGTGTTGTTTGCTATTTACCTCAGTCTCTAAAATCCCCTAGACGCAATAATCTAAAGGTTTTAGATCCGGTGAAGAAGGTGGCCAATCTTCTTGCATTATAAAGTTCAGACAATTGACATGGAACCAAGCCTGTGTTGATTTAGCTTCGTGCGAAGGTGTAGAATCTTACTGAAATATCTATTTTTTTGGGATACAGTCTGTCAGCATGTGGCAATAAATGTGTAACCAATATGTCCTGTTTGTAATATTTCGAATTGATTTTATCCCTTTATTAATGAATTTCAAAGGCAATTTTGGCACTTGGATCCATGTCAATTGTCCGAAATTTACCATGCAAGAAGATTGCCCACCTTCTTCACCGAATCTAAATCCATTCTATTATTGCGTCTGGGGGATTTTAGAGGCAAAAGTAAATAGCAAACAAAACATAAGTTTGGACTCGTGCCGCAGTCGGACAATGGCATAAGAGATTATCTTTGGTAATCGATAAAGATTGCGGTCGATTCGAGTAAACTTATTTCCAGGTAAACTTTCATCTCTGATGTTCACCATATTAGTGTATTTATCATTTTCTATTTTATATTTGTAAAATAAAATGATTCTATACATGTAACAGTATTTAGTAGCCACCCTGTAGTCTAATACAATCTACATAAAATAACATTTATCTACTGATTCGAACACGAGTAAATAATTAGACATATATAGACTTCAGCAAAGTTCATTTGGATAGGTTAAAGAAACCTTAGTATTAATATGTTGCTGACGTACTGTAATTCACAATCGGGTTAAAAACTGTTGAGCTTAAATTTTGCGGATAAAGAGTCTGTAGATGACAAAGAAATATCATGGAATAATATTCTGTTTAACACAAAAAAATTATCACTGAACATGATTCTGAAAACCTGTCTTTCATAATTCCAATAATAAATTGTCCATTAAATGCAAAAGCTTATAAAATGAAACAACCCCGTTTTTTATGTATTTTTTTAATGTTTATTACAATTTCGCAATACGGGTCCTCCGTTACTTGTGCAATACAGATGTATTGCTTGGGGCAGCATTACTAATAGCTTTCTAATGAAGAAAAAATTCTGCCAAACCCTGAAACTTATTTATTTAAACATAAATTGAAAGAAGACCTAATTTCTTGTTCTCCAGAAAATTTTTATGATTAAAATTTATGGGTGTTTATGATTTTTTTCTGGTCGACTCTACCGTTTGGGTAAATGAGTGGGTATGTGATAGGTTCTACACATTCATCAATATTACACAAATTGACGTTGTTTTTTTCTTTGCTTGCTGATTTACCATCATTCATTATCTAGGATGCCTTTAATTAGAGTTGAGTGTAACAACAGAGAATACTTTGAAAGCCATAGGAACAATGAGTTTTTTGTAATCAGCATGTTCTTGCATTGTCAAGAGCAGTTTGACATAGCTTTATTCCTTCGATATTTGCACGCTATTTCAGGTTTTTTATTTATCGTACCACCATAAGTGATTGTACGAAATTATTTTGAGAGCCTGTAATATGCTCAAGCGATTCCATTAAATTACGGCTGAGGGCATATTTAATTCCATGGTTGAGAGCATATTCGATTCTCTTGATAAAAAAATCTTCGGAACTTAAAAAATTCATCTGACTAAAGTGTGAATGTTTGAGTCAATTTTAAATATATCTTTTTATCTATGGAATGACCTAGGTTACCGCGTTTTTAGGGTTAATAGGTGAAACAGTATGCATTGCTACATACATAAAATCCTCGTCACACCCTCAGTGTTGTATGGAAAAAAGGGTTAAATGCAATGACAATAAACCATTTTGGTATTTTACAACAGCGGAAATATCTCTCTATTCTAGAGTTGAGCAAATAAAACGGTATAGGAAATTAATCGGAATTTATGGGCGATTTACAGTGTGAATAATGTAATAGAAATGTTGACATAGTTTTCAGCAATATTGTCCAACTTTTGTCCCGGTGTCTTTCATACGCCAACGTCCAAAATTCATTCATTGGTAGCGATATTTTGTAGTCTTCCACAACAAGACTGTATTGAATAAATAATGTTGTATGGAAAAAATGGTTGAATGCGTCGACATTGAACCATTTTGGCATTTTACTACAGCAGAAATATCTCTCTATTCTAGAGTTGAACAAATACACCCAGAAAAAGGAATTGATTAAAACTACAAAACATGTTTTGTTGAGTACATTTTGGTTGTTTTAGCAAAATGTTAATTGAAGTAAAAAAATTGTTTTTTTTTGCTTGGACAAAAAAATATTGTTAACACTCTTACAAAATTTTAACTAAATTTCATCAATTTTACTTGGATTAACAAAATCTGTTTTTTTTTTAATTTTACAATAATTTTGTAATTTAAATTTGTAATTCCAGCAAAATGTTGTTGTTTTTGCAAAATTTAAATTGTTGTGTAGTAGCCACAACTTTCTCACGTAACTAGATTTATTTGACTTATATAGCTATATATTTAAAGGATTAACATAATTTTTGGATAATTAAAACTTTTTTTTCATTGGGACGGACCAAGGTAGTTTTAAAAATCCCCCTGTCCCATTTATTACTTTCTTCTATCGTTACAAGAAGAAAGTATTGGAATCATGAAAATTTTCGACTTCCGGTTTCCGACTGATTTTAGAAGGTCCTGAACAGGATTTGACTGTTTTTAGAAAATGACTGTCAATGACTCTGTCTGTCTGTATATGACAAAAATTTTGTGGGCGCTCTATCTTAAGAACTAATGCACGGAATTTAATAAAACTTTATATTCGTTTACTTCCTGATATAAATTGTTGCTGATTAGTTTTTGGTGTAAATCGCGCAACAGGTGGCGCTGTTATGTTGCATTTTTTGCGATTTCGTCAATAGCTGTTTCTCATTTTCAGCAGTGAATCACGCCTGTAATCTTTGAATAATAACCAGTGAATTTTTATCCTGCTTTTTGCAGGCGTAATTCACTGCTGAAAATGAATTAAAAATTAACTATGTGTTGCCGTATGGTAGGCTTTGTATTGTCGTCTCATGTTTGCAACAGAAATTTGCGTGCTACTACTGACATTTCCATCTTGTGCTGCGGTTGCAGCCTGTCCAACATATATAAAAGTGAAAAATGCCGAGTTAGGATATTGTTCCTTTTAGCTCAGTGGTAGAGCCTCAGACCGCTGTTCAGAGAACCCGGGTTCGAGTCCGGGCTTGTGGCATTTTTCACTCTGTCGGTTTACGCTTGTAAAAAAGCCGGTTAAAAATTCACTTGTTATTATTCAAGGATTACAAGCGTAATTCACTGCCGAAAATGAATTTAAAATAAAATTACATAATAGATTAGTTCATTTAACAAAAGCTTTTGTAGTAGTAGTATAAACAAAACAAGTTCGTAATATAACATATTTTATTATTTAAACAAACAAAATATATCTTGTTGAAAACAAGAAAATAGATTTTTAAAATAACACATAGCATATATCTATGTAACAAAAAGAATTTTGTTAATTCAATTAAAATTGAACCATTTTACTTGAATTGACAAAACATTTTTTTGCGGATATAAACATTTTTTTTGGAATTGCAAAAATAATCAACAATATTTTTTTTGTTGATTCAAACAAAATTTCCATTGACCCATCTTTAAACGAAAAGTTTTGTTGGGTCAACCAAATTTTTGTTGATTCAACAAAACTTTTTTCTGGGTGTAGAAAAGTATGGGAAATTAATCAGAATTTATGGACGATTTACAGAGTGAATAATAGAAATGTTGACATAGTTTTCAGCAGTATTTTCGGTGGCCAACGGAGCTATATTTTTCAAAATGCTTCCAAGGTTTCTTATTTTTATTACACGTCTTTTGTCCTGCTGTCTTTCATACGCCAACATCATCATTCATTGGCAGCGACAAATCAGTGACTTTGGCATCGACTTTGTAATCTTCCACAACAAGATGTTTCATTAACATGGCTATCTAAGTATTTTTACGAAAATTACATTATTCACGGCGATTAAGAGCGATATGTGTCCTGCGTGTTGTTTTTATATGTTAATTTGTAGTGTTTTTAGTTTTGAAATTTTGAAGAATTTTTTTTCAGGCATGTATTGAAATAAAAGGAAAGTAGAGTTAACTCTAAAATTTATATATCCTTTCTCCCTCTTTCTCTCTTTGTTTTTGTAAAGGACAGTGTGATATAATTGAATGTTGTCATTATTTATATATATATTTTAATCCATCATCAAACTATGCAACCAAGCAAGTAGTATATAGTGTGTTAATGAGATTTATACATCACCGTATACATGAACAAAACAGTGTTATATTTCATTATGTTCACTAAATATAATATCAGAAGAATATATTAATAATAAATATCTAGGGAAAAAACAATAAAGATGCAACATATTTATTATTCGGACATTTATTTAGACGAACATAAAACATGATTTTATGTCTGGTTTTTAGAATCGACTACTCAATAGAAACTATTTTCCCAATACCAACACAATATCTAAAATACCAGTAAAGATATTTCGCCTAAGAACAGATAAATAAACTTTTAGATAGTAAACATATCACATACAACAAATACTTTCTTTAAAATGCTTTATTATAATAACATAACAAAAAGGTCTTCTTAGCATTTTAGTGTAATAGATAAACGTCTAAAATAGAGATAAATATTTGAACACATTTGCTTTTTTCCCATTTTATAAGTGGTTTACGAATAAACTTCCTCTTACATTTGTATGAATTTTTTCACAGTAGTTTTCTTACGTGTCTAAATATAACTTTATTATTATTATCATTAGGATGTGCGAAGCGCATCCTCTACTAGGATACACAAATTACATTTTGTCGTACACTTTACAAAAAAACTATTCAGCTTTTTGACTTGAAATTAAACATAAAAATAAATTATGAACTGTAGATTTGCACAATATTATGTTTTTTACAGAATAACCTTAAAAAATGTATTATTTTAATTAATTTATTTTACATGTTTTTACATTACGAACGCATTTTTGCAAATAAAAAATGAAACACGTATATTTTTAGAAGAAAAAATAAATCATGGAGTTAGTAATTATAGATAGAATCATGATTAATTAAATAAATCCGCCAAAATATCTCAAAAAATGTTTTTTTAATTTAATTAAGGAAAGAAATATTTTTGGACTTGATAGAAATAAAATATGATCTGTAGATTCTGACAATATTATTTTCTTATCGAATGATTTAAAAAAACATTTTTTATTATTTTGTTGAATCTATTTTTCCATTATACGAATTCATTTTTCTAAACGATAATGAATTTGATTTTGTATTATTGTGCATTAAGTTTAAATTTCTCCGTATACGACGTGCATTAAGAGAGTGTCCTAAATTTAATATATTAAGGTGGATCGCGACACAAAAATCTAGAAAATATAACATTTGTATATATATATTTTTTTTTTTGGTTAAAAAAACCCCCTTGGTAAACGTATTTGGGAATATGTTTTATAAAGCGCACGATAATTGTTATCTAAAACATGCAATTACTACATTGAAAAGGGATAGCTGAATAATATGAAAAATATGAGTAATACACTATATTGCCAAAGGTGACCGGTCACTTGTGATTTTAGACGTTTTGTTAACTATCTAGAAAAATACATGAGAAATTAACCTGAAACTGCAGCTGTGTAAGCAGTATAGTATAGGTCAGGGTCGGCGAACCTTTTCACATCCGCGTGCCAATTTTCTTCCAAAAATATTTCAAGCAACCATGGCGTGCCAACCCCTAAACCCCGCCCATTCACGCCAAAATAATAATAATAATAATAATAATAATAAAGAATAAAATTACTTTTATTATTATTAGATTAAGATATATATGGATAACAACCTGCATAACATAACTAATTGAATACTATCAAGATCAGTTTATCAATTTGAGTCACATCTGGGTAAGTAATAAAACGTAAATGCATGAATTTTTCCTTTAGAGTTGAATTTTTTTATACTTATATTAAGGATTAGACACCAGAAATTTTAAGATAGATTTTTAATTTTGTTTCGTAGCATTATTTTGCAGGTAATAAAATTAACGTAATATTAATATCAACATGCATATTAAATTAAATGATGTATAGTATTGAAAATTCAAACCAAAATAACTTGTCATATGAAAAGAATAATTAATTATAGTAATAAATATAGAAAGAACATAAATATAACAAATAATTATAGCAATCGTAAAAAATATTAAAAAGTTAAAACGAAGCAACCTGCCAAATAACTGTCATAATTATGGTAATAGATGATACATTTTAAGCAACGTGGTGATTTTATAATTGAGGTAATTTTATTTCAAAATAGACAATGAGAAAAGAAACATCGAAAAAATCATTTACAAATCATATCAGCAAAATATTTGTTTTACACCTGCTATTAAATGAAAAATTATTATTTTTTAAATATATTACAATGCAGAAGAAGAAATTAGCAAATATAAAAAACATTACCGAAAAAATCTGCCAAAGAAATCTGTTTTCTCTTTGTTTTTTGGTGATTCAATTTTATTTTCTAATTTCATAAGCATTGCTAAATCTTCTTTTTTTCAGAAGAAAATTAAAAACTTTGTAAAGTACGTAACGCAGCAACAGCATCTTGGAATTTCGGTGTTAGCTTCTCTTTACCGAGTTCGTAATTACTCTCATTTAACTGATTGTCATAAATTTTTGTTTCTTCTATCAACTTTCAGCTATCGTTTGCATAAAAAAGATAAATCGTAAGTCAAAGATAAAGTAAGTGAAGGTTTAACAGATCTCATATTTTCAAGTCAAGATCTATTAGGATTTTTTACCACTATTTCCTTCATTGGTTGGGAACCTTAATAAACCGGCGTAATATGCAGAGTGGTGGTTTAACAATGTGTAACTGTAGTTACATTTTAAAGTAATTAAAAAGAGAAGAAAGTAAAGCAATTAAACAAATTAATGTGATTTCTGATGTTGCATCTTGGATGCCATATGATGGGCTCATAATTGGTTATTTTTAATAAAACACATGATGAACTGGAGTCACTTGACAAGTTGATTCGATTAGAATTTTTAATATTGTTCATCTCTGATAATAATAATTCACAAGCATAAGAAGAGGGATATATTGTTAACATGTAAAATGCCAACTTCTTCTGGAATTGAAATCAAAGTGTATATAATTTTACAATCAACATTTTTGTTTATGATGCCTTGGTAGTCTTTCTTTATCGATCATCTCCAAATCCTCTCTCAATTTGACTAATTGCTGAGTCCATTTTCAGCTGGATTAGAAGTCGATAAGCTACATTTTAATTTCTGAAATTTCCAAACAATCGAATACAATCAAGATCAGTTTATCAATTGGAGTCACATCTAGGTAAATAATAACAAGTTGGAAATTGTACGTCAAACGTTAACGTTTTAGAATTAAATTCATGATATCCCGTGCGTAGAACGGGTTAAACAGCTAGTTAAGTATATATTTTATGACACTGTTCATACAAATATCTTAACTAGTTATATAAATATTCAGATATATATGTATCAGCTAGTTATATAAATATTCAGATCTTGATGATTTTTAATTCTGTGAAATGAATTATATCGTCTGCAGATTAATTTCTGTCATAAAATAAGTATCTCGGTCGCTTGACGATTAAACTTCGGAAGCTCCTATAACAAAAAAGCACCGATTTAAAAAAAAATTCAAATTTCTTAATAAATATTTTTATTAATATCTCCTAAAGTTTTGATTCGATTTTAATAAAATTTGAAATGTCTCGACAAAATTCTGCCAAGATAATATATTTTAAATTTCAAACCATTTGGTTTTGTAGTTTTTGCGTTGTTATATGCGGACAGACAGACAGACGGACGGACAGACAGACAGACGGACGGACAGACGGACGGACCAAACGACGACTATAGGTGCTACGTATTTATATAATTACGAACGCACCTAAACAAGTTGGAAATTGTACGTCAAACGTTACAAACGAGGTGCGTTCGTACGCACGTTTTAGAATTAAATTCATGATATCCCGTGCGTAGAACGGGTTAAACAGCTAGTTAAGTATATATTTTATGACACTGTTCATACAAATATCTTAACTAGTTATATAAATATTCAGATATATATGTATCAGCTAGTTATATAAATATTCAGATCTTGATGATTTTTAATTCTGTGAAATGAATTATATCGTCTGCAGATTAATTTCTGTCATAAAATAAGTATCTCGGTCGCTTGACGATTAAACTTCGGAAGCTCCTATAACAAAAAAGCACCGATTTAAAAAAAAATTCAAATTTCTTAATAAATATTTTTATTAATATCTCCTAAAGTTTTGATTCGATTTTAATAAAATTTGAAATGTCTCGACAAAATTCTGCCAAGATAATATATTTTAAATTTCAAACCATTTGGTTTTGTAGTTTTTGCGTTGTTATATGCGGACAGACAGACAGACGGACGGACAGACAGACAGACGGACGGACAGACGGACGGACCAAACGACGACTATAGGTGCTACGTATTTATATAATTACGAACGCACCTAAAAACGTAAAATACATGAATTTTTCTTTTAGAATTGAATTTTTAAATACTTATATTAAGAATTAGACACCAGAAATTTTAAGATAGATTTTTAATTTTGTTTAAAAGATTAATATTTCTATATAAATATAGTGGTAACAAAGAACTTGATTTATTTATTAAAAGTTATATAATAAGTGATACAAATTTTCATCACTGCACATTTAAGGGTTAAATGATTCCGAAATGGGCAATTCATTGATATGACAATTACACAAGTACTTATTAAAGCAAACAAAAGCTATTTCCAGTCAAGCTCGTGTATTAAGGCTGCTCGTCAGTAAACTTCCCGATTCCCCTCGCGAATGTTAAACCTATGGGCGTAGGATACATTCGTATTTTTAAAATATCTCATCAGGAAATTAATATTTTTAACGTATGTTTTCTTTGTACTGTTCTTAAAGGATGTCTCTTTTTTTCTTAGTTGTCAATTTTAAAAAAAAATTATTCTTAATTTTATGTGACGTGTTAAAATCTTATTCAGTTTCGCTAAGATTTTAACACATACAAATATAAATTAAGCACATATTTTAGAAATATTTTGATAACTAAGATAAAAAGAAACATTCTTTAAGAACTGTACAAAGAAAACAGAAATTAAAAATATTAATTTCCTGAGGAGATATTTTAAAAATACGAATGCATCTTACGTCCATATGATTAACATTAGCGAGTGAAATCGCGAAGTTTACTGACGAGCAGCCTTAATGAAAGAAAAATAATGAGGTGTATAATTTTGGGGAGTTTGACTGAATTTTGATTTAATAAACGGCGTGCCAAAAATATCCTCTCGCGTGCCATAGGTTCGCCGATCCTGGTATAGGTTATATATTTCCGCGAAGATTTTTTCACGAAACCCCATAGGGGACTGTCAACAAATTGAAAAAGAACGAGTATATTTTGGATAACCTGTAAAAACTAATGTAGCAAAGGCTTTCAAACTCGAGATTATTAATAAGTGGCTTATTGTAATATGCTGTGTTCATTTTTATGAGGATAGCATGTATACTCGTAGGGAAACTAAGGTTTTTATAAAAACAGTCCCAAATTTCGCTTAGTTTTTTGTTTATAATTTGCAGAGTTCTTAATATAAAAAAAGTACTTTTCAGAAAATATGACAAACAACATTGTACATAATACTCTGCAATCAGAATTAGAAAATAATAAAAATTGGATGAAAAATGAGCAGGTGTACTAAAAATGTTTCACTGCGCATGCGAGAATGAAATCAAAATATAATATGCCTAGCAACTTTTATGAAAGTCTCAAAATCATAGCTTGAAAATTTTGAAAATTATCGTCGATAGAATAAGCTCGAAATCCGTTGTTCCCAAAAGGAAGCAAAAATATGAGGGGTTGTATCCAAATATAGTAGTATGTGCAATATTGTGTACGCTATCTTGGCACTAATCAACAGTTTGATTGCATTCGCGCATGCGCAGTGAAACATTTTTTAGTACACCTGCTCATTTTTCATCCAATTTTTAATATTTTTTAATTCTTATTGCAGAGTATTATGTACAATGTTGTTTGTCATATTTTCTGAAAAGTACTTTTTTTATATTAAGCACTCTGCAAATTATAAGCAAAAAACTAAGCGAAATTTGGGAGTGTTTTTATAAAAACCTTAGTTTCTCTACAAGTATACATGCTATCCTCATAAAAATGAACACAGTATATTACAATAAGCCACTTATTAATAATCTCGAGTTTGAACGCCTTTGCAACATTAGTTTTTACAGTGTTATCCAAAAGATATTCGTTCTTTTTCAATTTGTTGACAGTCAGTAGCGGAAATATATAATCTGTACTATACTGTTTACACACCTGCAGTTTCAGATTAATTCCTCATGTATTTTATTTTTCTAGATAGTTAACAAAACGTCTAAAATCGCAAGTGACCGGTCACCTTTGGCAATATGGAGTATGAATAATATGAATAAGATTCTGAAACTTTTAAAACGTACTTGAATGCTTTGTTAGACCATTCCAACAAAGTTGAAAAGTGTTTATGATTTCGGTGTGGCTATAACCCTCCGAGCTATAATCCTCATAAATATACTCGTATTAGAATGAAATATTTACGTGTTATTGTCATTTACTATATCACAACTGCTATTTAAATTTAAGTGTGGGGCACTTACCGATCGTTAAAATAGTTTGAAATGAATTTTAAGAATGTTAGACCATTTCAAACACAATGAAATTGATATGTATTTATGAAGTGCACAAAAACGTGCATTCTGTAGAATATGGAGTGCAAAGCATTTATTATTTATTTACAGGACCACATAAAAGAATTCCCTTACATAATGCTCTACAAAGGAAATCTGTTTCTAGTGTATTTTAATTATGTTACACCATTTCAAATGTAATGGATCTGATATATAATTTTGAGGTTTAGTACAAGATACTAGCTATGGCATATGATATGCATAGCATTTATCGTTCATTTACAGGAACACACAAAAAGTACTGTCGTTACGGAACTGTATCTAAAGTGCTGTCTATTAGCGATTACTTGCTGGAAGTGCGTTATTAGTAATGATAACCGTTTTTAACTAATTTTTGTATATTTTGTGGTGTTTAAAAATGCTATAGTTCATGTACAGGACTACACAAATGAATTAGTAAGCATTAGGGAATATGTGCGTGGATTGATTAAGGGTGATTTTAACTGAGTTTTGCATTTTCCAGCTGAACTACGTTTAGTATACCAAACGATATTTGTAGAATATAAATAAAATCATATGCAGGACAACGAAAGAACTGAATACATGACCGCCTAGGGATGATAATAGAGCAGTTTTAAGCGTGTCAGTTTGAATTAAATTTTAGTTTAATATGTGGCGTGTATAAAAATCTGTAAGTAATATACAGGGCTTTACAAAAGAATCCAAGTATGTTTCCGTTTATTGATAGAAATTGCTGAAGGTGAATTTTCAATTAATTATGCTTTTTCTTTCTAAACAAATTTTTAGCATACTATGAAGATTATATAAAAATCTACAGATAAAAAACAGGGCTGCACAGGATTTGGAGAACTTTTCCGGCTATAGACGGTAATTGCTAAAATCAGGTTTTCAAATGTTTGATGCGTTTTTTTAAATGTTTACTTACGTATCTTATTTGCCTTATTAAACAGCGAGGTATTATTAAATTATTCTGGAAGTGTTGGAAGAGTTTCATAGTCTATGCTTGACGCATGATTTTTCTTTCTCGTTTTGCCTATAAAAAAAATAGAATTTGAAATGAAAAAAAAAACATTTAATGGAATTGGAACAACTTGAATAGAAACTGTTTCTAATAGAATGATGGCATTGTATTTCTCTAAATTGAAATACAATGTTTTTCAACTGTCAAACCTAATCCATTTCTGCTTATATCAGCTATTAAGTAAATCATTCAAGAAATTCCCCTGCTTTAGTAACAATGTATGTTTTACATTTATTCAGTCAATGTCGACAAAGATCTCTGGTATAGAGAATTTATAGAATTCCACTTTCTAAAAGTTATTGTGAAAATTTGCAAAGTCTTCAATAAAAATTCAAACGCATTTTAAATATGAATATTTTGAACGTAATATTTATGGACGTATTTATGAAATGTTGGAAAACTTGTGCATTATACAGAAACATTAACTTGAATAAATATATTTTGCTAATACAAGTTTTTTTTTTTTTTTTAATTCAATCTCAAATATAAACGATTAATATTTCACATGCGATTATGAGTCAATTACTGAAAATGAGCATTTTAACATATAAAGCTGATTTTAAACTAAATAAGGGATTCCTGTTTTTCACAGAAAATAATATTTCTGATAGTCATAAAAATGGCAATGTTTAAAATATAATCATCAGCAATACTTACACTCTATATCAATGTAGAGTAACTCCGGGAGAGTCGCCGCATCTGGGATAGATGCCGCGTTACTTGTATATGTTGTAATTATCCATAGATGACAGTCTGATGCACAGTATAGGTACGCAATGAGATTACATTAACCAATGGATATCGGGAATACCATTTCGATGTTTACTTTTATCTGTACAATCCTTATTTTGAGGTAAGCGTACGATTTCTATATCCAAACTTTTAAACAAGTTGTGCTCAAATACTTTTTATACACTAGTTACTAAATGCATGCATGATTTCAGAGTCAAAACTAAATGTGTCGTCTGTATAGAGTACTGTGTGTATGGTTCAGCCATTTTCCTTTGCGAGGGCAGGCAACTGTCATGTGCGATGTCTATACCGTACAAAATGGGATACATGCCGCACTGCGATCCGGTATATATGCCGCAGCTTATTTTGTACGGGATGCCGCGATTAATAAAATTCAGTTCATCAGACATTGATGAACGTTCAAACAGTATGAAGTTTACTAAATCTAAGGAGAAAAAGGGAAAAACAAAAAGTAAGAAGGCGAAGAAAGATGTAAGTCAAGATGATAATAATGAAAAGTAAGATCACATATGTGACGCAGACGTTCTTTGCAATGAATGTGTAGAAAACTACTACAAAACTAAGAGGAAGTGTGATTGGCTTCGTTGCATCATGTGTCAAATGTGGTTATATGGAGACTGTATAATTTTCAACACTTTTTGTGTAGATAGCGGTCAAAACACAGGTCTATTAACAAATAAAACAGTGTAAACACTATTTTACTTTTTTATTTTTCCTCTGTAATACACTGATGTTACGTTGTTGCTGAAATAACAATTGAAATCCAATCTTTAAAACACAAGTACATAATTTTAGTAGTGTACAAAGTAGGCAGACTAATATTGATTTGAACCAACTACTGGGCTCCTAAATAGTCCGTTTTTAAATACCGGTATTTTCTTAGAAAATCTTTATTTTTAGATTTTTCTTGCAAATTTTTCAGAAACCACCTTCGGGGGTACATTTTTGCGGAAATGTTATTTTCTGTTAAAAAATATTGGTATTCAGCTGGCGGGCAATTTGGGAGCTCTGTACTAGTACGTTTCATTGTACTCATTTAATTTCTTATTGTTCTGACATAGTTAATTATATCCAGATATGAGTACGGGTGACGTGTTGCAATGTAATGTTTTAGAAAAAAAAATGTTAAAATATAATTATTGTTTTATATTTTTTGTCGCAGTACGCATGTTGTATATTTAACATTAAAAAGCACAGAATTATTATTATTTTTAATTTATGTGCAACATGAGATTTTATACACAAATTCAAAAATATATGTGACTACTCACCCGGAATTTCTCTATATAAATATTTCCCCTCCCCCCTCAAAAAAAAAAAATAAATAAATAAATATATGTGTCATCACTGTTAAAAATAAATCCGTCAATGCACGGTAAAACTACTGGCAGCAATGTTGCCGGACTTTTTCCGTTCTGTTGGTACATTTTCCGTTTTGAAAGATAAAGGAGGGGAAAACTCCGTTTGAAGAATTGGTAAGTTTCCGTTATAAATAAATTCGGTTTAAAAAAATGTCATCTCTATTTGTGCTGCCATCTATTGATTATTACGGGAGTATTTAATATTTGATATAATGGAAGAACATTTTCTGTCAGACTTGAGGATTGAACTGGGGACGTTAGTGGCTTGAGACGAGTGCTTAACCGTAAGACCAGCGAGTCCTTCCTAGAGTAAGAGTAGGAAAAGATTATATGGGATGTCTTCAAATCACAGCTTGGGACATAAACAATTTGGGGTTTAGAAAACTGGTAATTTTGAAATTAATTGCGGGGATATTTCGTAATGAGATGATGGTTGAAAACTACAGTATTAATAGAGGATAAAAACATGAATTATATATATTCTTAAATTGATTGTTAGATGTAAAATATAAATATTATATTTTGAAATAAATTCGATAATTTTTTTTGCTTTTTTGCGAAAATCGATTTTTAATCAACTATTATGTGTTTTTTAAATGTGTTCGTTTAGAATATATTTTCAGTGTGAGTGTTTTTTATAACTTATAATAAAAATTGCGAATAATTTTAAAGAAATGTGTTTAATGCGAAAGCATTATTTTTGTTTGTTGCCTTTTTAAATAGAATCGATTTTTTTGCACTTAACTTAGCTATTTTATATATATATTAGTCTGTTTGTTTAGAATATATTTTAAGTGCGAATACTTTTTTATAACTTAAAAAAATAATGGCAAATAATATTAAAAGAATGGAAAAAAATAATTTTTGCTTTTTAAATTCGAAAGCACTTTTTTCTTGTTGTTGTTTTAAATAAACTTGAAATTTTAATTTATTAAATTTTTAGTTTTTCTGTAGCCATGTCCGTTTTGAAACATTGAAAATAAACATGCAGCAGATAACGGGATATCTCCGTCGGCTGCTTTTTTCTCTGTCCGTTCCGTTGTTTTCAGGAAATATGAGGAAGTTTTCTGCTTTTAAATGCCCCTTTGTCATGAAAAGGGATTTTTTCTGTGAAATTCAGGAAAAAAATACCCATGAATTTTAGATTATTTTTAACAGTATACTGTAAAAACAAATTCCGTCAATTTACGGAAAAAGGACTGGCAGCAGAGTTGCCAGAATGTTTCTGTTTTTTGAGGAATGTTCCGTCTTTGTAGTCCATAAATGGCGCGATACAGGCGCGAAGGAGTTGAAGCGTATGTGTTTCGATCAAAAATACAACAATCCCATTGGATGATAGATTTTTACATTAATAATTCCGTATTTGAAACTCTGTAATCTTAAAAGTCTAAAAAGTGTACAATTTAGGGATACAGTTTATGCACTTTTTGTGCACAGTGGAGTTTTCAGTTTTTATGCATAAGTTGAGGTGCCAAATACGCTCGGATTTTGCGTACTTTTTTCGCAAACTTTTTCTAGCTGAGTAGCAATAGATATACGGGATAGATTCCATTTTTCTAACAAAACGGAAACTTTCTGATCAAAATTCACGGAAGACAACCTGTCAATAAACGAAAGTTTTTAACAGTGCATATAAAATAAATAATTATTAAGAATATTTTTTCACTGACATAAAAAGTTTAAAAAAAATTCAAATTGATATTTACATGGTACTCTATAGTTTTGTCATATATTTACTTAATGTTAAATAAAGAATTATCATAAAAAGTTTACACATTTTTTTAAAGAAAATTATGAGTATATATATTATATATTATATTAATATTTTATTAATTCCATTATATAAAATATGGAATAAAGTTGGGCATACAAGCTTTCATGCGCTATGATTGAAGTTTATATGTATGTAAATTCTGGCATCACATGAAAAAAAAATATTTATGAGTAAACAAATATTTAAATGAGAAGCTTCTCGTTTTCATATGTAAAACCAAAACATTTTAGAAAAATTCCTGACGCACATATCACGTGTCGAAAAATTAGATATATATAAGTAAAGTATTCCTGGATTAACAAAGAAGAAAATTGGAAACTTCATAAGAAAACTACAAATCAGAATCTACTCGAACTGTACCCCTTCTTCAAACAATTGGAAAGCTCTCAACTTCATTACTCCTATAGTGGAATAACTAATAGAAATATCAAAGAAACAAAATCACTCACGTTTTTTGATACCTAATTGTTATTCCAGTTGAGTAAAGAGATTGGGAAGAAACGAATATCAGTGAAAGTGACCGACACTTTAAAACAAATGTCTCATTTTTCTATGATTCGGAGATAGCAGAATCATTGACCTTTATCTTCCTGAATTGTCCGATGTACACATATTGTGCCGATGTAAGATATTTGACATACAGTGATAGAGGTCTACAGTATTCGAACTTAATAAAGCAACATATAATCATTTTTTAACACTTTCCAAAATAGTTGAAAAGTGTTTATGAATTCCGTTTGTCTGTCTGTCTGCCGGTTGTCTTTCGTCTGTCTGCCGGTTGTCTGTCGTCTGTCTGCCGGCTGTCTGCTGTCTGTTCGTACTCTAACTCGCGTAAATATACTCGGATTGATATGAAATCTATATATTTTCTTGGGGTTTACAATGGCTTGTTTGGTATTGAAGATGAAGTGTGTAGCATTTATGGTTATTTTACAGGGACACTCAAAATATTACATTGGATTACGGTTTATGGGGACAAATCGTTTGCGGCCTGCTTTAATGATGTTACACTCTTTCAAACACATACAAATTGATACATATTGCTGAGATGCACTACAAGGTGCTTACCGTAGAATATGGTGTGCATAGAATGTATAATTTATTTCCAGGGACATTGAAAAGAATTTGATTACAGTACAGTGTATGCACAGTACTTGTCGGAAGATCATTTTCAGTTGTGGTACGCATTTTTAAATATAACTAATTTTATGCATATTAGTTGGTGTCGTCTATAGATCATAAACATTACGAATTCTATAGATCATAAACATTATGAATTCTATAGATCATATACAGGGCTGCTAAAACGATCTCACGTACATTTCCGTTAATTGATGGAAAATGATGAAGGGGAATTTTTAATTGTGCTACGTATTTTCTAACTGAAGTAAATTTTAGCAGAGCAGTATACATCCAAATCTGCAAATCTTATTCA
This sequence comes from Maratus michaelseni, assembly GCA_963931845.1. Lineage (NCBI taxonomy): Eukaryota > Metazoa > Arthropoda > Arachnida > Araneae > Salticidae > Maratus > Maratus michaelseni. Next base: position 461,285,186 of record OZ007588.1, read on the forward strand.
GGGCTGCACAAAATGATTCGAATATTTTGTACGACTATTGGTAGTAATTGTTGAAATTGGATTTTTAAATATGTTATGCATGTTCTAAATTGTTTACTTAGTATGGGCGGGACTAGTTGAGCTTAAGCCGAAAGGTAGGCCTCCCGCCCGGTTTGACTTTGACCTTGTTTATTTAGTAAACTATGAAGTTTTGTTACAGTATTCTAAATGTGTTGGAAAGTGTTTTATAATCTACGCTTAACGTATGACTTTTCTTTCTTGTTTACAGATTTGTTAAGTTTTTAAAGAATTAATTATTTAATCATGTTTTTTTTTCATAGAAATATTTTGTAAATGAATACTTTTTTTTTAAAGTTTCAACTTAAAGGAAAATTTAAAAAAAGGTTTTTTTATTATAGTAAGAAGATAAATTATCTACACAGATATTGAACTTATAAATATTAATAATTTTCTTTTTTTACGATAAATATTATTGTCTAGATAAAAAGAAATTTTATGCAAACACAAAAATCAAAACTTCATCAATTATATATTAATCCTTGTTGGGGTCAATATTTCCCTACTGAAAAAAAAATCAAATTTGAATTAGAAAATAAAATACATAAATAAACGTCTGATAAATTACGCTTTACTTAAAAAAAAAGTTTTTTTACGGGGGTAAGATTGAAATTTTTGAGAAAGGAAAAAAAAAGTACAAATTAAACTTAACCACACGAGCGTCCGACTGAGGATTTCCTAAGCAGCAGTTGAGTACATGGTGAATACAAACGTTAATTGACATACATTGCAAAACGACAGCAACCATAACCAAAACTTTCATAACTGGCAAAAAAATAATAAAAATAAGACTTAAAAATAATTGGTTAAGCTGCCTATTTTCAATATTATTTTTTAAAAATATTTAGAAATATGCAACTTGCCATATTTAAGAGATATGTTTAAAACGAGAGTAATGTATTATCATTTGATGAAAAGAAAAACTGGAATTTATTTATTGATAAGTTTTTTTTGATACTGTGCTCATCATAAATTTAATTTTATACAATCTCTAAAATGTTCGTTAATTTTATCTTTCAAACTAGTCCGAAACAACGCTATATAAAACCTGCGAATTTAACACATTATGACTTTAAAATTTATAATGCTACTTGAAACTGCCTAAATTATTCCATTTACTGATACAACAAGCACCTCCATCAAATTCTTTTAACTTTACTTTTTTTAGTCACTAAACTTGAATAATGGAAATGTGTGCACATGATTAGTAGTTATAATTATCACAATGATCCCTACTGTATAAAAATATGCAATAAGATTGATGACATTACACGCAACACTCAGATCAAATAGAAAATCTATACGGAAAATAATATGCTTCAGGAAATTCAGAGCATTTAATAAAGATATCCCTGTATAATAAGCATACGTTTTTACACTTCGATGAATTATATGTGATGAGATAAAACATACTGAAGCGTGATGGATTATTTTCATGTATTTATTCTGTTTCAAAGAACGAGTACGGAGCTATTCTAACTAGAGACATGTGAAAAATTGTATTGTAATTAAATGAAATTCAATACTAAAAATCTTTATATTTTTTCGATGTCTAAATACAATTTATTCTTAACAAAACAAGCCAATACGTTACAAGAACGAAAAATCGTGCGTCAAGCATAGATTATGAAACAATTTCCAACGCATTCAGAATACTATAACAGAACTTCACAGTTTAATAAGTATATAATACTTGATATCTAAGTGAACAGTATGGAAAACGCGTAACAATACGCTTGCCGTAACGCATAACAAAACTCAATATCTTTAATTATCATCGATAGACGGATATATATCACAATTATTTTATGGAGCTCTGTGTACGATCTATAGATATTTATATATACTACAAAATATAGTAAAATTTACTTCAGTTAAAAAACGCATACCACGAATGAAAATTCCCGCAATTTCCGTCAATAAATGGAAATGTACTCGAGATCATTTTTAAAGCCCTGTATATGATCTACAGAGTTTATGTGCACCAAGTAATATGCAAAAAAAAAAAAAAATAATTGAATTTAAAAACAAATGCCAGAACTGAAAACGTATTTCTAGTAATTATTGCTCATAGACAGTACTGTAACAACATGCTTGAGTGTGTCCCTGTAAATGAACGATGAATGCTATACACACCATATTCTATAACAGGCATATTGTAGTGCAATTTAGTGACCTATGTCGATTTTAATATATTTTCAATGGGGAAAAACTATTTGAATACTTCGCACACGACTTATCACCATGGACAGTAATGTTAATGAATTGTTTTGAGTGTTCCTGTAAACGAACTATAAATTCTACAAACTTCAGTTTCAATACCGAACATTTCTTTGTAAACATCAATAATATACTGGTGTCCAGAAATGAAGGAGCAGTGACCAATTTCAGACGTTTCGTTGAATATTTTACTGAAACTCGTGAGGAAACGCCCGGAATGCCCTTGAACTTTGAGCAAGTAAAGAACACGTTTGACTTCATGTTTTTCAACGAAGATTTTGTCGCGAGGACAGTTAGGGGGTCAAAAATAATTTTAATAATAAAATAATATTTTCGATGACTCAAGTAACAGAAAATGGTAAAAATTATCTGTCATTGTAGCAAATGACCATGTATGTCCTGTTCAACATTTGTGTGCATTTGTATAAGCATAGCACGTAATTCGTAACATATTCGTTAAGATGTTAACGTTTCTGTGAAAAATTCAATTTTTTTTCTTTTTTATAGCATGCAGAATTTTTATCCGAATTTAACACCGCTTTCCAAAAACTTGACAAAAACTCGTAAAAAGAGTATATACTGTGATTAAAATATTAATATAATGAATATTTGATGAGACATGCGTATTTTTATGAAATAAATTTTAACTGCGAATGCGCGAACTACAGCAAAGATCTTTTGTCATGATTTGATAGACAATACTCGTATAAAAACTTATATAAAAATCATAACTCATATGAAAAGCAACTCATATAAAAAAAACAGTGAAATATCGTGAAAAGTCAAAACGTTACAGCAATAATTGAAAAATGGAGGAGGAAATCCCATAGGATTATATGGGATTTCCTCCTCAATTTTTCAATTATTGCTATAACTTTTTGAGTTTTCCTGATATTTCACTGTTCTTTTTATATGAGTTGCCCTATAATATTGACTATCAAATCATGGCTAAAAATCTTTGCTGTAGTTTGCGCATGAGCAGTTAAAATTTATTTCACAAAAATACCTATATCTCATCAAATATTCAATATATTAATAAATCACAGTATGCTATTTCTACGATTTTTTGTCATGTTTTTTGAAAACGGTGTTAAATTCGGCTGAAAACACTGCATGCTATAGAAAAAACCCTTTTGAATTTTTTACAGAAACGTTAACATCTTCCCTCTAATTGTCCTCTCGACAAAATGTTCATTGAAAAACATGAAGTCAAACATGTTCTTTACATCCTCAAAGTTCATGGGCATTCCGGGTATTTCCTCAGGAGTTTCAGTAAGATATTCGACTAAACGTCTGAAATCGGTATTCTGGTATTCCCCTTAATTTCTGGACACCAGTGTAGATACCAATTGCATGGCAATCCGAGTTTATTTACGCGAGTTAAAGCACAGACAGACGTTACACAGATAAACTGAATTTATAAACAATTTTCAACAATGTCGGAAAATTGCTTCAAACTTAGGCTTGTTTATAAATGTGTGATTTTATTTTCCTCCTTAATACTTAAATAATTTTTTTCATAAAATTATAGCAAACTGGAGTAAATTATATATATTTTGCTTTAAAATTTGGATAATACAATTAAAATAAGCACTAAATAGTATTTTAGGAAGTGCTGCATGCCATATAGTTCAGTAGAAATAGCATTTTACCTTACAAAAATTCGGGTAGTTCTGATTTTTGGATATGTTGTAAAGGTTTACCCTCTAATAAAAAAACCAAGTTTTCGACCTTCTAGACCTTGTGCGTTTTTCACAATATTGAAAAAACCAATATTTTTCGGCACTTTTTTTCGATTTTTCTTAAATAACTCAGAAAGAGCTTGCTTTTTACAGAAAAATCACTTTCACAATTTTGTAGTGCATAAAATTCTCTACAACATGCAGTATTCATGTTTGTAAATTGTCCAAATAGGGGGTAAGATACGGAGCCGGGAAAATAGGGTAAAAATTGCAAAAAGTGCAAAAATCCACAAATGACGTTAGTTTTCGCTTAATAACCCACTTTTAGTGCATTTTAGAGACAAAAGTGTCAATATAAAGTTTGTAAAGCATGAAGTATTCTATAAGTTACATTTATTAGATCATTAAATATCTATAATAGACACTAAAAATCAGAATAATACAATTTATGGTTAAAACAAAAAAATACAGCCTGACAAGTCCTTAATTTAAAAACTAGCTTTTATTTTCGATATTGATTATAAAATGCAATTAATTAATTATAGTATGTACAATAATAGGTAACTGTTGAATAGTTGAGGGGGGGGGGGCGAAGTTAACCAAAAAACCTAGTCGGTAGACATAGGTGCAGGGCCAAGAATTCAAAGTCGAAAGTAAAATTAATAGCTGGGAATAATGTAAAAAATACTTTAAATATAAATAAGTTATAATTTATAAATTTTAAAAAGGAAAAGGAGTGTCTAAGGCCGAAACTAAGAACTCCACCCGGGCCCTAGAATGGAATCGATTTTTCTAAAATAACTCAATTTCAGTGCATTTTACAGAAAATGCATTTTCACCATTTTGTAGAAGATAAAATTCTCTACAACATGCAGTATTCATGTTTGTTAATTGTCCAAATAGGGGGGGGGGGTGAGATACGGAGCTGGGAAAATAGGGTTAAATTTGGAAAAAATGCAAAAATCCACAAATGACGTTATTTTTTGTTAATAACCCACTTTTAGTGCATTTTAGAAACAAAACTGTCATAATCAACTTTCTAGAGCATGAGATAGTCTATAGTTTCATGTATTAGATAATTAAATATTGGTAATAGACCTTAAAAATCACAGCAAAAAGATTTTGGGTGAAAACAGGAAAATATCGCGTGACCAGTTATTAATTTAAAAAACGAGCTTTTATTTTTGATATTGAAAACATGATGTGGTTAATTAATTATAGAATTCACAATAAATTAATCAACAAATACATAGTAAGTATTATATAGTCGCTTTGTCATATATGTTTCCTTTTTCTGCTGCTTGACCCTGGTAATGATACCATCGTCTCAGATACTTCCTCGTCCGTCTCTGTACTTGACTCGATTGGTTGTTCTAGGTCATCAAAGTCCTCAAGGTCCAGTATAATATCAGGAGCGTTGCCACATAGTTGGTTGTGGCACTTCACACACATAACTGAGCACTTCAAGCCTGCCTTTCTAGAACTGAAATTCGTACTACAATTTTTTTTTTTTTTTTTTTTTTTTTTTTTTGCATTGGCAAGATATGAAATCGATTAGTGTTTGAGGAACTGGTCCATTCATCATGGTGACTGGAATGAGCCCATGACCACCCCACTTCCAGCCGCATTCGAGAAGATCCTTTTTGTTTCCCAGCCATGTCTGAATACATGATATTCAGCAGCATCACGAATAGGTAGTAGTCTAGCTAAATTTAATTTAATATTGTTAGCTGCTCTAGTGAAGCTGACATACCGCAATACATTCAAGTTTTGGGTGGAATCACCTCCATACAGGGCAAGAAGTAAACCCTCTATGGCTTCAACAAGTTTGTGCCTCTCTGCATTTGAGACTTTAAAGATTTGAACTTTTTGGTTCAGCGATGTGTTCTGAAGAATTCTGCAATATTTCATTTTCCCATGGCTGTAGAGCACAGAAGTGGTGTCACAACCACTTACTGCATGAAGAAAAAGAATATTTTGTGCAACTTCCTTAAATTTGAAACACTCTTTGGAGTAGAGACTATCAGGCAGTTTCCCTCTCCTGGCCCTTCGGAAATAAACATTGTCTGCAGCTAGAAAAGCCACAAGAACAAGAAGGTCCATGTCTTCACCATTGACAATGACAGCATCGTAATCACGGGCTTAGGAAATAGCTGTGTTCACTATTAGCACATCTGCATCTTCAGTGGCCTGCGTAGTTATCATTTGTGCTTTTTCAAATTCATTTCGAAGCATATAAATGAAAAGTTCTTTATTAGGTAGCTTTCAATACTAAAAAGTATAAAGCTACCTATTGCAGCCGTTCGGAGGAAAGCAATTCCGGAAAATTTCGATATATTTTCACCGATCATGACCCCCAGACTCTAAAACCACCCTCCGTTCAAATGTTGATTTATATATATAGATATATCCATATATATATATATATATATATATATATATATATATCTGACCTATGTCATACGATAACGCTCGTATTTATAAATCGATTTTGATGAAACTAATTGTGTGTATTAAACTCACCAATGTCTCGACCGAGTTCGTTGGCCAGCTTGGTCCGCCATTTTGTTTCAAGATGGCGGCCACTTAAAAATTTAAACTAAAATAAATCTACAAAAAAATTAAAAATTCAAATTTATTTTTGAATTACGTGTTAGGCTTTGATACAAGGATTCCAGAGCATTTTTTGGTTTACCTCTATCTTAAAAAATGGCTGAGATAGAGCAGTTTGAAATTCTAGGGTGGCTGACATTTTGAAACAAAACAGCACATTAACGCGATTACTCGCAAATTATTATCTTTCATTGTTGTAATAATTTTCCCAATCATACGAATAAAACTATATATTCATATCCGTTAGCGCCAAATTATCGCCAAAGTTGGCGACATTTAGCGAAATATCGCCAAATTTGGCGACCAAAATAAGTCTTCATAAATGAAGCCAATTTGGCTCGATAATTTGTGGAATTTCTTATTCAAATTCAGTAATAACGAATCTTTTGTAAACGTTCCTTTGCATTTTAACTTGCTGTTTTCGTGTAACATTAGCTAAAATTTTAAAACGAAGATATGGGAAAGCTACCTTTTCCTCCCGGTACAGGCCGGAAGGACTTTTTTTTTTCATTCCGCAACAATTTTTCTTGTGGCATCTGCGGAAACATAGTCTCATTGAACTTAACCTCAGCAGAAGTATGAATCTTCAAACGACGAGCACCTTCTGCACTTTTTATACTTTTTTGATTATATTCAGGATAAGTTTCTAATATTTTCTTTATTTTAAAATTTAAAACTGAATTCAAAACACCGGACAACATTTCTCCTTTATACAGGTTTCCATCTTATCAGGTATAATTGTTGTTATTCTTTCTGTTGGGACTAACATTCTCAAACTGAGATACATTTACCATCAATGTAAACTTTGACTAACAAAAATATGTGGGACAAATGAATACAAACAAGACAAACCAAATCTTCATTGTGCGCCTTCTTCTCCTTCCATTCTAGCGCCCGGGCCACATTTTCCTTTTGCTCCCACCTCCCTTAGTTTCGGCTTTAGATACTCCTTTTCCTTTTTAAAATTTCTAAATTATAACTTATTTATCTTTCAAGTATTTTTTTACATTATTCCCAGCTATTAATTTTACTTTCGACTTTGAATTCTTGGACCTGCACCTATGTCTACCGACTAGGTTTTTTGGTTAACTTCGCTCCCCCCCTCAACTACTCAACAGTTACCTATTATTGTAATACTATAATTAATTAATTGCATCGTTTAATCAATATCAAAAATAAAAGCTCATTTTTAAATTAATGACTTGTCAGGCGGTATTTTTTTGTTTTAACAATAAATTGTGTTATTTTGATTTTTAAAGTCTATTATAGATATTTAATGATCTAATAAATGAAACTTATAGACTACTTCATGCTTTACAAACTTTATAATGACACTTTTGTCTCTAAAACGCACTAAAATTAAGTTATTAAGCAAAAACTAACGTCATTTTTGGATTTTTGCACTTTTTGCAAATTTTACCCTACTTTCCCGGTTCCGTATCTCACGCCTTATTTGGACAATTTACAAACATGAATACTGCATGTTGTAGAGAATTTTATGCTCTACAAAATTGTGAAAGTGCTTTTTCTGTAAAAAGCAAGCTTTTTCTGAGTTATTTAAGAAAATTCGAAAAAAAGTGCCGAAAAATATTGGTTATTTTTTTCAATATTGTGAAAAATGCACAAGGTCTAGAAGGTCGAAAACTTGGTTTTTTTATTAGAGGGTCAACCTTTACAACATATCCAAAAATCAAAACTACCCGAATTTTTGCAAGGCAAGGTCCTTTTTTACGCTATTTCTACTGGACTATATGGAAAAGCGATTTCTAAATTTGGTATGATCAGAAATATATATAACAAAAATGTTCTAATTAATTCATCGAGATATCTTTATTCATGCAGTGCTGCTAAAGTATTAAGATTTATGTTCTTGCACTGAGTATATGTATCTTATAGATATTTATAAATTTCGTTCATGTTTTTCCTTTGAAGCTAATTATTATAAAGGCTATATAACAATTATGAACTTTAACACAGTGATCAGTACAAACTTTAAAACATTACTTTTCACATTGTAAAAATTTGCATCTTCTACTGCAGTAATTGTCTTAATCAATTGCCTTTTATTTTTCCATTATTAAACAAATAAGTTAATTTCTAATGTGCACAAAGTACTTATAATTGTTACAAAACTTATAAAAAAGTAATCAATCACTTTAATAACATTACATGCTGCTTTCCGATTAAGTGAAATATTCTATCGAGAAAATAATATGCTTTGGGAAATACTAAACATTCCATACAGATGTTCCTGTGTAATGAACGTCTATTTTTACACTTCGCTGAGATGTATGTTTTGAGATAAAAACTAGTGAAGTGTGTTAGATTATTTTTATGTGTTGTCTGCTAAAAGAAAATTATTCATCTATTCAGAGCTGTTGGAGACGCAAAAGTATAGTGTAAATATATATAAAACACGATAGGCATATTTTGTACTGTTTTGATGTTTATATGTAATTTATTCTTGACGGAAAAATCGTATAAAGGAAAAATACTTCAAACTAGTTATTGTTTACAAATATTCATTTATTTCGTTTAGTAATAACTAATGTAAGTGAATATATTATATATATATATATATATATATAATTCAATTAATAATATATATATAATTCAATTCCTTTATATATATCAGTAAAATGTAATCCTCCTTCATAGATATATTTGCACCCATACAACTGTTACAAACAATAAGAAATGCAAACATGTTGACAAATGAAAGTTAAGTAATTTTATAGACACTGATGTCTAAATAGGGTTTATATTTTATTTTCGGATTGAAATTTAAAAAGCCCACAAATTCGTTAAAGAGTATAATAATAATAATAATAATAATAATAATACATGTAAAATTAATACTATTTATTATTATTATTATTATTATTATTATTATTATATTATTATTATTATTATTATTATTATATTATTATTATTATTATTACTAAAAATAATATAAGTAAAATATCTATTTTATAACGAAGTTCTAGCAAAGCAAAATAGTAATGTTCCCTTACTTATACCTGAAGAAATTCCTCAACATGTTGGATTTTTAAGTCAGTAACCATATATAATATACTTAAATTACACAATTTAAACATTTTAGTTCGTATGAAATGAGTACAAAAAATGAAATGTAAATTTGTGAAGCACCTGGAATTCTTTTTCAGAACGCCTTTGTGCAAAATACACACAAAAATCCTTTTCATAGTAAATGTGTACTGATTGTTTCAAAATCATTCATTGATGTTTTTAATTTCAATTTGTTCTTTATAGCTACATTATTTACTGTTGGATCACTGTTTGGTTCTCTTTCACGTATTTCATGATTAATTAATTCATAAACAATTTATTTTTGTATATCTTCAACAAAAATCAAGTTGAAAATCGTAAGTTAAACGTGATAAATTAGGTGCGTTTGTTTCGTGCTGTAACTAGATTTAAAATGTAAAAAATCATCATTATTAGTTTAGTGAAATTAATTGTATCGTCTGCTATGAACGAAATGAGGATGCCTTTTTTTTCTTATTACGTATGCCTTGTTTACAGATGCGAATTTTTTTTTATCAACACCAGACTGCGCTGTTAATTCACCATGGTGATCTTGCTTTGCGAATGATTACCTCCATGGTTAATTTTTCTATGATTCACGATGAACAAACCTTTTGTTTATTTACTTTAACGGATTGTGATATTCGGCTGTTAACCTAACTTTCACTGAAGTTATCTCAGAATCTATACATTTTTTAATGTAAGTCATCTCTCAAGCAAAGAATTTATTTGAACGATCTTTCTAAATATGTAACTTTTATGCAATTTTATTCGAAAAAATAATTTTGAATAAATATGGCCACATGGCATATGAAAAAGATGTGGTTAGCCCGTATTGGTTTTCCTCAGTCACATGACTTTCTCTTTTACTATATAGATTACGTATGATAGGATTTAATAGAATGAAGAAAACTTTTAATAACATCTTTTTAAGTTTTGATTCGATTTTCACAAAATTTGAAATGACTCGACAAAATTCAGCAACTATTATATATATATTAAATTTCAAACCATTCGGTTGGGTAGTTTTTGCGCTGTTATATGCACACAGACGGACGGACGGACAGACAGACAGACATACGGACGGACCAGATGACGAGTATAGGTGCTACGTATTTATATAATTACGAACGCACCTAAAAATGCAGTACTCAATGTGACATTCCAGTTTTCTCCTTCTTTTTCTATAATTGTACAAAACGACTGCTTTTATTACAAAACTCCATTTTTATTTGTTTACATCATTTTTAGGACATTCTTTTAGGTTTATACATATTAAAGAGATATTGAGGTGAATTACATTACAAAACATTGAGGAATCTATTCCAAGATCTATGCATAATGCAGTGCACAGGTTTTAGTTATAACACAATATGTTCTGGAAGAAATTTATCTATTTTGTCAGTACTTTTGAATTTTACTTCTAAACAAAAAAGGAAATCTATAATATTACAGTGCATCCCATCCCTTTCTCAAAATTGGTTTAATTGTTTGATTATTAGAATGTTGACAGAAAATTCCACGGTAACAGGTATCAAGTTTCTGGTCAATACTCATTCTATATCTACAGCTTCTGATCTCAAAAATGTCATTTACTTCAGTTTTCTTTCATTTAGATTACGTTTATTTGTGAATGAAATGTAGTTTTTCTTTATATATTTTTGCTTTTATCAGCGGTTTCACATATTTTACGTATGGCTCAAATGTTAAAGCATTAAAGAAGACTCTTTCTTGTAAAGAACATTTTTATCACTACGTATTTTGAGAAAATTATGTACAAAAATTATGTTATATAATGTTAGATATCCAACCTGTAATATTAAAGAGAAAAAAAGTATATTTTGTGAGTATTTTTGTATTTTATTTTGAAACAAAAAGTAACTAGATAATATTCTTGTATATATTTTCAAGTGACTGTTTTAATTATTAGAATTTTTGACATGCCGACAGAATATCCCATAATAACATATATCAAGTTCATCTCAACAAATCTCATCCTATATATAAAGCTTTTACACATTTCATTTATTTTCGTTTTTCCCCTTGGTTTATATTTACTTTAAATCAAATGTTTACAAATTTTATATTTTATAAGCAATTGCTTGAAATTTCTGATCACTTAAATGTTGAAACGAAAAGATCGATGTAGCAGAATCATATATCACCACATATTTCAGTTCACAAGTGGATGTGGCAATATTTCTATGCCTTACAAATGCATGCTCACTTTAGCAATTCATAGTGAATTGAATATTACTCATTGCCACCAAGTTTTTGAAGGATAAAGAAAGCTCAATATATTTTCGTTTATTTTTGTTTAATTATTGATAGTGTACTGATAAATGATAAAGCATTCCATTCAATTATTAATGGCTATTTTTTCATATATAAAGAATGTGTCACGTAATGTTATATATAAAAAATGTAATATTTTTCGTTCGAAGAAGCATCTCTGATCAATATATTTATAATTTATTTTAAAACGAATAGAAACTTGATAATATTCTTCTAATCCTTCATACGATAGCTTAAGTTATTGGATTTCTAGACGGACGAAAGATATTTCCATGGGAACAGATATCAAATTCTTCTCGTCATCTTATATCTAGAGATTCTCCTCTGAAATGTGTAATTTATTTCCTAGTTATTTTTCCCTTGGATTTCGTTTACATGTGAGTCAAACGTATTTTTATTTTTTAAATAATTGCTTTTATAAAGAAGATATTAAAATTCCATGATTACTGAAATGTTGAAGTGTGAAAAAAATAATCGCATATCAGAAATTTATTATCACTACATATAATGTCTGGTTTTCACGGGATAATATTTTAAAGTTATGAAAAAACACGTGTAAATTTCTAATTAAAAAGTTTTCAGCCTGCAAAGCTTTTTTAATTTTTACATGTTATATGGGGTATTATTTTATTCATACTTATAAATAAATAAAAAAAGACGATTCCATTCATCTCAATACCTTGGAAAGACTATACATTTAAAATTTATTAATTTATTAATGCTAAAATTTCTATGATTACATATGAACTCATTTTTTAATCTGTCTTCTAGTTACACATTGTAAAGATTGTATAATATTAATCGGGCATTTTGTTCAAGCAAATAGTTATTAGCATTTATTTTTCTTGAAACATAGGATAATTATTTTTGGGATGCGCTTTTACCATCAATAATACAAGAGTGCAAATATATTAAACTAGCAAGCAATTTTCCCAATTACGGATGATATCATAAATGCCTGGATCGTTTATCACGAAACTTGCTTACTGTACTAAATCAAGCACGAGGAAATGATTCAATTATGTCCCGAATTCGAGAAAATTTGTCTTGACAGGTAAAACGAACTCAGCGCTGAAAATGCTGCTTACTATAAATCGAAAAATACTCAAAAGATTTTCTCGAAACTTACCCCGAATAATAAATCGACAAGAGAAAATGTTCTAGAATGGTCACGAAATCGGTAAAGTTAGTTTTGACAGGTTAAACTCAACTCCTCTCTCAAAATGCTGATATAATTCAAAATTAGCTCTAACAATTTTCACAAAACTTGACTCCTGTACTAATTCGGGCAAGCTATCTAGCTAAGTCCCTAATTCGGGTAAATTCGTTTTATATTGTTACAGCATGCTCATTACTCCAAATAATGGTATTAATCGTTAACAAAAACTATAATTTTTATGAAATAAGATTATTCGAATACGATAAAAACATCAACCATGTCTGGACTTCGAAAAAATTTGTTTTGATAGGTCTATGCATTTCTTTTTTACATTTTATCTTGCCCAATCGGATATCTTAACAATACAATATGGGTCATTGATCATTAACAAAAACAAGTACAGAGTGTCTCATTTATTTTTCAACCCCCCCCCCCCCCAAAAAAAAAAAAAAAAAAAAAAAAAATGTACAAACATTAATTTTTATTTTACAGAAGTGCTTAAACGACTACAAAAAGTGTTGGAAGTAACCGTCGTCTTCATGTTTACATATCTGGGCCCATTTGAGGAGGTTTCCAAACACATTCTGTAATGTGTTTGGTGTGATAGCGTTTATCTCTTCCGTAATGTGAGTTTTCAGTTCAGTAATCAAGGCTACCGGTACACGGAACACGCGATTTTTCAAATAGCCCCACAAGAAGAAATCGGGCGGTGACAGGTCTGGACTGCGTGGAGGCCAAAGTCCATTTGTAATTAGCCGATCACCAAAAAAATGAGAAATCACAGAATGTCGTTAGCCGAGTATCAAGGCACGGTATGCCGTGGCTCGGTAACCGTTTGTTTGTAAAGCTAATTTTCTTACTGACGTGGCCGGTTTCTCCTTGATTTTCGCCTCAATTTCCTTCATTTTGTGGTCAGTTAGGACAAACGACAGACGGTTCTTTCTTTTCGGTTCCACAGTCCATTCTGTTTGAAAATGGTTCATGATTCGCTTAGTTGTGCTTTTATTCGGCACCACCGAATCTGGAAACATGTTTTTATATCGTTCCTTGCTGTTTTGTACGAAGACGTTCGAAAATAATGTTCAATAATAAACGCGCGTTTTTCTGCACATAGCACCATGTCTCAAAACTACCTTTTACTTCTTTCTCCTTAGCGCAGAAATACCTCGTGCGGTTTTCTAGCGTGTTGGTAGTGTTGCTCGCACGCCCCTCCACACCGCAACCGTCGCTAACAGCATGCACGTGCATGTGCACTCATGTTGTTTATTTGCTTCGCGTTTACGCGGGTTGCAAAATAAATGAGACACTCTGTATATGATCACGTAGGTGGCGATAACGGTTTTCCTTTTATGTTAAATTGAGAATGAGATACCTGCGTGTAGTTCTCGGATACAGAAAAATTCTTTTAAACTGGCTAAAACAAATATGCTTAAACCAAACTAATTTTACCAAATGTTGATTTGAAGAATTTAAATTTTTGGTCTTTCATGTTAACTGGGCGCAGCTGATGAATCGCAAAATAATGTTGTTTCTAAAGCCATAATTCGTATTGTCTTCATTTCATTTAAAAATTATACCTTTGACTAATTACATCTAAAATGCAATCCTTTACAATACATACAATGAGAAAAATGACAGTTTCAAATCTGTGTAAATCTATGTTTTCATTTTGTTATGAAACTTTTTGTTTCAAATAGGATGACCCAATGCTTTCAATTATAAAATACCAGAAATACTTAGAATATTTAAACACGGACTGACTCAAAACTGAGGTCAGTTCACACTCATTTTTGAAGCATGGACATACTAAAAATGATTAGAATCAGTTCAAACTCATATGTGAAATATGGGAATACTCAAAAAGTGAGCACATAGAAGTCATTTCATACTCATTTTTGAAACATAGACAAACTCAAATAAGAGCACATGATGTTTTATTCTTGAGTGTGTGGATGTATCCAGAAATTAGTATATACATGTTTCAAATTTGAATATTTTTGATTCGGAACCATTTTGACTTTGCGACATACTCAGATTTCAGTGTTTTTTCTCAGTTTTGAAAATGTCGTTTTTAGAGTATATATTGCATACATTTAAAATACACCCCCTTAATTATTTTTAAATACCAAGAAATAAAAATATATAAGAAGAAATAACAGCAAAAACATTTTATTTCAACAGAAAAGTATTCTTTCTAGTTTACAAACGTGAAAAATAAATGCTACTTTTGGCGAGAAAAAAAAATTGCTATTGGTGAGATTTGCGACTCGCTAACATAAAAGAACCAAATATTTTCATAAACGTTCTGTAAATATACTCACATTTCTTGATAGATAAATGCAATTATACTTTTGCTGTTATGATAAATTGATTGATAAATGCAATTATATTTTAAATCCACTACTATATTGTTACAAACATTGCTATAATTTGATGCAATGGCGATAAACCCTGGTGCAAAATTAGCAGCAATTTTAAGAGCAAGAACATTTTTCTGCTAAACTTACCACATCATTACCGAAAAAATCATGTTTGCTGCCAAATACTGATTTGGACTAACGCTGAAAAATAGTACTGTCAACGTAATTTTGCGGAACTGCGTAGACAGAGCACATGTGCTGCCAATACCATGGATCGCGCTGTTGGGGAGAGTATGGCAAGAACTGGATTAACCGCAAAATATTAACTTGGAAAACGACTGAAAAATCATTTACATTTTTACAAAACATGGAAAATAGAACTCAAATTATGCCTGACATATTCTCATTCATAAAAAAGGTTTATTTTTATAAATTTTAATTTTTATAAATGACAATCCAAATTTCTTGCTATATATATATATGAAACGTTTGTTCTATCAGACACTCAGGACGATATCTCAGGCCCCTAACCCCATGAAATTTACCGGATGAGGAGACAGATGTTGACACAGTCGAAGTCAACGAAAACCATTTCATGACATTTGTAGACGGTATTACATAGATTTACTTAAATGGTGAAGACAAGTCTTTGAGTACAAGTCACATTTGAAAAATTTAGTGTAGGTGCAGCCGTAATTGAGCTGAGTAGAGGCAATCATTTCCAGAAAAGTTTCTCCAAAAGCATTGAGGAAGACAGGATTGTCGAGTAATAGTTTTATTCGACATCATATATTAAGATCAACTCCACGTAAATTCACTTCATTAAAACTTGAAACACATTTAGATCTATTGAAGAACAACTACCGATGACCAACTTGGACAATCCCAGCGACAGCATCTAGTTGACAATAATAATTCGTGTAAAAGCCTCTCTCCAAAGCCAGTGCAACCATATAAATATTACAAGACTTTGCTCAAGGTTACAGAAGCGTGTATTGCTAGCCCAACGACAGCAATGTACGGTGGGAAACAAGGGGGCAGAAAAGGCGGGGCTTGCTCGCTAATGGTTGAAAAAATGAGGACAAGAGGGTGTGTACCTGACGTATTGTCAAAACTCTTTCTTTAGACGCGGTATATTAAAAAGGTAAAAAGCCTTGAGCGGGAAGACGCGAGGGATTGTGGGATGTCGAATGATAAAATTAAATAGAAATAAAAAATGGTATTACAAAATGTTCCAAAAGAATAAAAATTCAATGTCTCAAAATAAGAAGAAATTAAACAGGTGCTTTTTAGAAGAAGTGTTGCATTTAATAGAATAAGGTTTTACAAATACGTGTAGCTTTTAACAGATTAAGATTTTTTAGAAGAATAATTAAAAGAATATTTTGATTAAGCTATGGAATAAAAATATAAATTAGATTTAAGAGATATTTTAAAAGAGGGGGGAAAATTAGAGTTGTAAGAATTTGGAATAAATTAATTAAGGAAAAATGGCGAAATTTTTTTATTATTACACACACACACACACACACACACACACACACACACACACACACACACATATATATATATATATATATATATTTACTTTCAAAAATGTTCTGTATTTATCAAGTGAACGCTTCGACATTCAAAATCAAAGTTCTACATCCCTTTTAAAAACTTTTTTTTTATGTAGAAATGAATAATAAATATTTGTCTTTAATCAATTACTGTATGAATTATATAGAAATATATAATCAAGTGTTGTCTTTATTCAATTGCAATGTTAAAATAAGGATAAAATTAAAAATACTCGTAGTTTTTTTAACTACACTTTTATAATCATTCAATGTTTATCTTGAAAATCAACACCTAACTTCTAAAATGCAATTTATGTTTATTCGGCAAAATGTCCGATACAATACATTAATTTGGCGTGATAATTGATTTATCAACGTATAGTCGTAAAGTAATGATTATTAAACTATTAATTGATTAAAGCGCATTTTTTTAAATATCACTTTATTAATTTTCTATTTATAATTTATTTTATATTTTCAACCGTTAAAATATTTCATTGGCATATTTCGTTAAAATATTTCATTCTAATTTTAAATTCTTGAATAGTGTTTCGACGGACAGACTAATGACTAGAATAAATATTTTATTGTTATGTAACTTCAGTTTAAAACAAATGAAATGCAATCAAGATAAATATTTCCATTTTAAATGCTTGCATAAAATATTTTTAATTTCATTTATAAAATATTCATTACGTATAAAATAATTGAATATTTTTATGAACAACAACCATTAAAAATGGAGAATGTGCTGTTTCGCTTGAAATCTTGTGTTTGCGAAATTGATTCATGCTCAATGAGTACAAAATTGTTAAATGAGGCATTAAATTTTATTCACTTATTTTAATTAAACAATTTAATTGGCTAATTAATTAAAATATGTTTTAAGTATACATCTGCTGAATCATTGAAACAAATGTCTGAGGTATTTTGCGTAAGTTTTAAAAACAAAAGATTTATAAATTTTTGCTTGCTTATACCATTGACAAGGTTTGTTATTTTTTAAATGTAAAATTATAGATTTTGAAGAATTTTATCAATCGGTACACTTTTTAATCTTTTTTTTTCCGTTTGTTTCTGTTTAGTTTTAAGTAAAATATTTAATTGAGGTACATTTCAATTACATTCTGATATTTTTCGGAACGTGAGTTGAACTATGTTATAGAAATAATTTTCAAACATATAATCAAGGTTTTCCATGTATTTTTGTTTTATATTTAGGCTTTAATATCTGAATCAGTAAGTTGAAAAACGAACTAAATATGTTCGTTCGGCAAACATTCAGTGTGGATTATATTTGTCAAGTTTCCAGATGCGAGGATATTTATTAAATATTAGATGTTTACTGAGTGGTTTATTTTGCTAATCATTGACATCATGTGTAGCAAAAATTAAATCATTAAACTTTTATGTCAATACATTCAGTGTGGATTATATTTGTCAAGTTTCCAGATGCGAGGATATTTATTAAATATTAGATGTTTACTGAGTGGTTTATTTTGCTAATCATTGACATCATGTGTAGCAAAAATTAAATCATTAAACTTTTATGTCAATACATTCAGTGTGGATTATATTTGTCAAGTTTCCAGATGCGAGGATATTTATTAAATATTAGATGTTTACTGAGTGGTTTATTTTGCTAATCATTGACATCATGTGTAGCAAAAATTAAATCATTAAACTTTTATGTCAATACATTCAGTGTGGATTATATTTGTCAAGTTTCCAGATGCGAGGATATTTATTAAATATTAGATGTTTACTGAATTTATTAAATATTAGATATTTACTGAGTGGTTTATTTTGCTAATCATTGACATCATGTGTAGCAAAAATTAAATCATTAAACTTTTATGTCAATACATTCAGTGTGGATTATATTTGTCAAGTTTCCAGATGCGAGGATATTTATTAAATATTAGATGTTTACTGAGTGGTTTATTTTGCTAATCATTGACATCATGTGTAGCAAAAATTAAATCATTAAACTTTTATGTCAATACATTCAGTGTGGATTATATTTGTCAAGTTTCCAGATGCGAGGATATTTATTAAATATTAGATGTTTACTGAGTGGTTTATTTTGCTAATCATTGACATCATGTGTAGCAAAAATTAAATCATTAAACTTTTATGTCAATACATTCAGTGTGGATTATATTTGTCAAGTTTCCAGATGCGAGGATATTTATTAAATATTAGATGTTTACTGAATTTATTAAATATTAGATGTTTACTGAGTGGTTTATTTTGCTAATCATTGACATCATGTGTAGCAAAAATTAAATCATTAAACTTTTATGTCAATACATTCAGTGTGGATTATATTTGTCAAGTTTCCAGATGCGAGGATATTTATTAAATATTAGATGTTTACTGAGTGGTTTATTTTGCTAATCATTGACATCATGTGTAGCAAAAATTAAATCATTAAACTTTTATGTCAATACATTCAGTGTGGATTATATTTGTCAAGTTTCCAGATGCGAGGATATTTATTAAATATTAGATGTTTACTGAGTGGTTTATTTTGCTAATCATTGACATCATGTGTAGCAAAAATTAAATCATTAAACTTTTATGTCAATACATTTCATCTATTTAACGTCAGTTTCAGATTTATATTAAAATAATTTTTACTCTACATCATTTAAAGAAATTAGTTAATTTTTTTTTAAGGTTTAATTGTAGATGATTACATTTTAACAAGAGAGCAAAACAAAAAAGTTTCTTTTTCAATATTTTCTATATGTCTAAACGAAACTTTAAGTAACGTATTTTCAAGAAAATAAATTTGTTCTTCTCCGTAAAATGTAATATAATCTCAAAATAAAAATACAAGCCGGTTATAAAGCTTAAAGACCAATAATATAGGTTTTAAATAGTGTACTATGCCTGTAATTTGAATCAAACAAATTTAGAGTTCCGGCCTTTTTTTTTTATTATTATTATGACTTACTCTTGTGAGGACAAAAATAAATTTTGCAATTTGTAATGTAATTTTAAGCAAAATAATTCTGTACATGTATTAACATGAATGTTTAAATCTCGTTTTAAGCACTTATTTATAAGAAGATAAAACAATATGTATTTACAAGGACTTAGAATGAGTGAATATGAACATAGAATTCATTTAAATATATTTTTATTTGTCCCGAAAGTTCTTAAATTTTTAAACAATCTTTAAAATATTTAAAAAAATCACTACTTAAATATATATATACAATTTTTAAACCACAACTGAATCATTTTGTAATCATTTTTTCCTTTAATTTCACATTGAAGAAATGGATGAATTCGAAATTGTAACCCATGTTTCACCTTGTAGAGTTTCCATATCAGTTTCACGTCATAATATCATCAGTTTTGTAATCTAAATTTTAAATTATTAAAAATGTGTGTTGTGTGTTTTCTGAAGAGAGACAAAATCTAGCGCCAAATAAAGTAGAATAAGGAAATATGAGCAAGATACTTACTGACATAAAGGCAACTAAATACCAAATTTGAAACAAAAGTTTTTATATTAAGAATAAGAAAAGTAGGAATTACAAAAAATAGTAGTATATATTAAAATATAAACGAACAAGAAATGCAATTGTTGACGTCTATTTTCTTGCAGTAAAAGTAAATTTAAAAATTTCTCTTTGCTTAATTATACACAAAAGAATAGCAGTTAATTTTAAACTCAAAATTTGATAACTAAGAGTAAAATAACGCATAGAAATTATCATATGTAACTGAATTAATAAATTCAATACTTTTGTTAGTTTATTTTTTTACAAAAAAAAAAAGAATAAACAGTAAAGTTTTAAGCAAAATAACGAGTATAATTCAATATTATTTGCAAAAATTAGATATCTTATCTATATTATAAAGGAAAAACGTGTCCGTGTGTAACGCGGACGTCATTTTGCGATGAAATTTCGGTTTTTTGATTTTTGCTACTGCAATTTTTTTTCTAAACATCGCACATTTTCAATGTTTACACCGTTATATAGGGAAAAAAAATCTACTTTCAATTGCAATTTGTTTGAAAACTGCTTCTTCATTGAGTCATTTATTATAGCATTTAAATTAAATTTCAAGTATGATTTTTTTTATTAAATCTTGCAGACGATTACAAAATATTAATCCGATTGCACTTTAAATAGTATAAAAATTTCAGCATTAGTTTCCAGCTAATTTACCATAACGACATTAAAACTTCATTAAGCAATAAATAAAACAGTATAATTAAAACACGAATGTAACAGACATGTAATTGAAATAAGCGCTTAAAACCGCTGAAATTATCAGAATTAAAAAAAAAGAAAGAAAGAAAGAAAGAAAGAAAAAGAAGCTGCTGTAGATAACGAAATTTTTAACGATTTTTTCGGCCATTAACTTCTGGCACGGGGCCAATATGAAATTACCGCTTTTCATAAATTTCAAAAATTTATTTGAATATATAGTTGACATATTTCATATAAAAATGCTCTTTAGTGTCGTTAGGAGGCAAACTAAAAAAAAAATATTAAATGTAACAAATCAATTTAGAGTTTTCAATAAAAAAAATAAATGGTTTTCACGTATATTTTCTATCCTGAGAAACCCGGGTTGGATGCTTAGTATTTTTAATTAAAGAAAATATTAATGATTTGCTAGTAAATAAAATTAAATACTCATAGATACATATAATAAATAAAGTGGATATTTTATTGCATTTGCGAAGCAATATTTTTCAATGTTTTAATTTATGTTTTCATGAAATTTGTATTAAAGACATAGAAAGAAGTTACTGGATAACTCTCAAAAAAGCGCAGACAGTTAAAAACAAGTGGGTAAGTGTGATCGAAGAGCGCACAAAGGGTTTCGTTTAATATTCCTTTCAAAACACTTTATCCTTTCTTTAATAAATTCAAATAAATATAATTTAGCAACAACTACAAAAAAAAAGTCATGTTTTTTATAAAGTAAAAAATTACCGGTCTATTTTTCCGTTTTTTCGAAAATCTAAACCAGCCGGATAGCAGGCGAAACCCGCTATTATATTCTGTCATAATAATATCCGTCATACGAACTAAATGCGATATTTAAAAATAATATAATTTCAAAATTAAACATGTTGGACGCCTTCAAAATGTTAAAATATGCGAATATTTCCTTAATCGGGTTTTTTATCATGATTCAATACATTCCTCAAACTCATATATTTACTATTCTCTATTATTCATATTGATAATAGTTTTGTATTATATTATTCTCAAACATCTGAAAAATTCGTTAAACTTCCAATAGGACGTCAGATTTTCTTTTTAATTCTCTAATGACATGATATTAATCTGCTTTGTGTACTTACACATACTCATACTCCTTGTATTATTGAGAAATCTTAGACATTTTCCGTTTTATTTACCACTATGACGTCAATCAATTTTATTTCATATTTATCTTTTTTTCAATTGGTGAAACATTTTATTTCATTTTCATTTTTCACGTGAAAATCGTCTGATAGAAAAATAATTATTGTAGAAAGAATTTCATTGTGGATTTTAAATTTTTGGCATCTGCTATAACAAAAAATGTTTAAATTTAATAGAAAAAGGCTATTAGAATTTTGGTTTTTTATCTCTATTTATTAAAATAATACGAATTTTTCAAATTTTAATATTTTCAGCTCTTCACAGCTGATATTCTGATTTATACACGAAGTTTCAACTCTGTAAGTTACATAGTTTTCGAGAATGGCTCTGTGACAGACAGACAACGCAGCGGGAGCAATAGGGTTTCGTGAGATGAACGAAACCCTAAAAATGCATCGTGTATTTAGAAATTCTTTGGAGATCCTCAGAATAAATTCTACGGATATCAATTTATCTATTTAAATCTGTAAAAGAAAAATTTTTATTCGATTGAAAGAGGAGCTTTTCGGATTGTGTAGAAATCCTGCACTCAGATTGAATTTTGCACATCAACTCGTGTAAATCAAACAAACGGTTCCCTTTCTTTCAACGACATGCACAACGCATTTTTCTTTAGAGACGAGGGAATTAAACGAGGGGAAAGGGAAGAGTAATAGAAACATAAATAAAAACATAGTGGGAAGTCATTCATTTTTGCTATTTGCGTAAAATACAGATGATTGTGAATTTATAAAATACCTAAATGCGAAGAAAAAATAGTTAACATTATGATTATATTTTTAGTGAAATGTCAACTTTGAAAGTGAAAAGTTACTTCACAATGCCGCCACATACTGACTTTATGACCGTTGACGTGACGTGGATATGAAGTCACTGTGACGTTAATGTGAAGACGTTATAGCCGTTTTTTATGCTGTCTGTAACAACATGCTGCGACCAGATTGTGAAATCACCGTGTGACTTCAAGGTGAAAATTTTGACATTTGTGACTATTCTGTATCGGGTCATGTGAACATATTTTACACGAATCCGATCCGTTTAGTTCCGGTCGACTTTTTTTTTCGCATGTTTGTGACAATTTTGACAATTTTCATTGGGTGACCAGATTTTACCCAAATACGATCAGAAATGTTCAGATCGCATTTATTTATCAACATGTTTGTGACATTTGGGACGATTCTTCATCTGGTCTTGTGATCAGATTTTTCCCGAAAAGTTTTGCTCTGAATTTCTTTTTTTTTTTTTTTTTTTTTTTTTTTTTTTTTGTCTGCAGGTTTCTGACATTTGTGGCAATTCTACATAGAGCCGAGTGACCAGGTTTAACTGAATCCGATCCAGAAAGTTCGGATCGCCATTTTATGTTTCTGGCCACATATTATATTATGAATATAGTTCGGGGAACCATATTTTCGCGAACACGATCTGACACTGTTCGGATGTATTTTTTATTCAGTCAAGGTCTACACTAGTCACGCTAAAACACTCGCAATCTAATGTTAAACCTTAGGGGGGGGGGTTCTTTTAAAATTTCTATCTTACATTTTAATATTTTTAAATGATTTTTATTTATTTATTTATTTATTTATCTTTTGCAAAAAATAGTTGAGGTGAATCCCTAATCGGGATATATTTTACTTATTCTATTTTGGATGAAGTTTTTTTATTATATATAAAGTTACTTTCACTCTTGGAACTGGTTCCGAAAGTAAAAATAGCCTCATTAAGTTTTTTGTATCCCCTAGTCTAAATTCTACTGGTGTCAATTTAACTACTTAAATCTGTAAAGGCGAAATTTTTATTCAATTGAAAGAACTTTTCGGATTGTGTGAAAATTCTGTATTGAGATTGAAATTTGCACATGAACTCGTGTAAATCAACTAATGGGTTCACTTTCTTTCAAATATCCCATTATAATATTCTAAACAGCTTATTCTTTAGAGACGAAGAAATGAAACGGAGGAAAGTGGAAGAATAATGTAAACATTAAAAATATATACCGGGAAGAGAATAATTTTCTGTGAGTTGTGCAAAAGGCAGATTATTGTGAATTTATAAAATACCTGAATGCGAAAGGAAAATAGTTAACATGATGATTATATTTTTAGTGAAAAGCCAAAGGAGATTATACAAGATGTAAAACTATCATAATATCTACCCATATTTTCAGCATTCAAATTAAACCCTAGAATGCTCCTTGTGCGATACCTACGAGTTAGTCCTTCGGATCTAAAAAGACCCAAGCATGTTTTGCACTTAAATTTGTCAGTCTACAAGTAATAAATTTATTATTTTAATAACTGTTGACGAATATTAAAACACAAAATAAATTATTACAGTAAAAAGATGAAATAAAAGTAAAAAGTACTTACAAAATCTTGTTTACAGGTACATCCAAAAAACACAAATGAATCTTTCAAATATTTAAAAGTAATTATCCCTCATAACAGTTATGGCAGACTGCATCCAAATGCTTTTTGCATGTAAAGCAGTGGCATATTACACACTTAAAAGTGCATTTGTTGTCCGTTTTTTGCACAGATGGCATCTTCCTCCCTTCTTAGCAATTTCCAATTCAGCTGAGGTACTAGTACTTTCTTTGCGGGTTTGCTTCGCACTTTGAACCATCTGTTTTGCTCCTTGCCCTCTTGGAAGATTTTCTCTTGTCTCCAAATGCTCTTTTACAAGCTTTTCACTCGTTTTCCAAAAAAATTCTTCGTCTATAAGGACAGTCTTCCTTCCATGATTTATTTATTTTACATTAAAGTACAAAAACGTTATATGCAGATATGTCTAAAATACTGCAAAATACAACAAATGGCCAACGGTTTTTTGTCTTCCTTTTTGTAGTGTAAGTGGCTGCCATTTTGTGCAGCGTATCAACTGCTCCCTTAGTTTTATTATAATCAATGATGATCTCTGGTTTTCTTTGAATAATTTGTTCAATTTTCTCATTTTTTTGCAATGTGCTTTGAAGAACAACACACCTTACTTACAAACTTCACCTTATTTAACGGTGAAGTTTCTATACAGTTTTCTGGCTGTGTTGGAAAGTGTTTCATAATCTATGCTTGACGCATGATTTTTCGTTTTTTTTTTTTCATTTATTCTGAAATTAAACAGTCTATATAACATGAGTTACAATATCCGAAGTTCAAAAACTATTTTTATATCCTTCACAAATTTCCCTAAAACTGCGCCTAACATAAAATTTTATTTTACAAGAATATGTTAAGTAATTTGCATATTTTCCTATTAAAAAATGCAAAAAACGCCATTTTTCATCATCCATGCAATTATGATTAATGCAACTTCCAAGTTATGAAACTGATTTTCGAATAATTTTCTTAAAATTGTACCATGGCAACTAAACTTTCCAAAAATCTTTTTCTACTTCGTTTCAATAAAAAGAAAAATCTATATATGTTTTAATTTTATTCGTTGAAATATTTAAGAAAATGAAATTAAAGGAATAAAAAAAGTTTTCACATAAAGAATGAAAAAGAAAAGTCAAAAGTATGCAAGGAACCTGGAAGAAAAAACTAGTTTTGTAAATTATTACAGAATTATTTTTTTAAGTAAATGATTTAGAATATTTGATAGAGAATTCGTTAGTTTCCATAGAGAGTTTGGATTGAGCTAGTTTTGTTAGTTTTGATAGATATTTCGTTCCGTTATGGGGAAAATGATCTATTTAAAAATTGCAAATATAAATGTAAGGCGTTTGCATAACTGTTAAAATATTGAAATTACATTTAAAATTGCATAAACTTTTACATAAAATGAAACGAACCTTAGAATCTGCTGGCTGATTTATGATAAAAAACTTTTTATTTTAATGCGTTTATGTATGGTGCTTTTACTTTAGTTTATTTGTTCAGATTTATTATAAAACAACTAACGAGGAACTCTCACCAGATAATTGCGCTACCGCCAATTCGGAACATGAAGCATATAAAGAGGTTACCACTGGCTCCTTGCTGACGGATAAAACAAGTAGAAAACATAAAAAAATAGCAAAAATGAAAAGAAAAATGATAGACATAAAAAACAAACAGAAAGCTAATACCCCGGATACTGCGTACCTCAGGTTGACTAAGCCTGTGGCATCAGTAGATGCGGAATAGAAAATGGCGGTAAAAATTTTGGCCTGGCCGGACCATGGCCTGTCTACCCAAAGCTCGCTCATTCCACATGACATTAAATGTGCTTTACCCCAATTGTATCTATGCAGCACCTCAATGGGTAGTAGTATCCGCACGATTTTCTCCAGGTACACTTGCCCCCACAACGTAGTCGTGGAGTCGGAATTAGTCGTTCAACGATGCCCTTTCCCATCTGGAACTCCGCTTTAGTCTTGTTTCAAAAATGGAAGGAACTGCCCCGACGTCCTCGCCTGAGCTCCCGGTCATTCCCCGCGCAAAACCTGCGGGACTATTCAGAGAAGCACGTATCTTACAGGGATAACAATAATCATAACATGTTTATTGCTATACGGATATTGGAATATATTGAGGATATATATTCAGGGTATTGGAATATATTGAGTATTGGGATATATTTAGATATTCTTTGCTTGGAGATTTTAAAGAAAGAAAGATTATCAGTGGATGTAGATTTCCTGTTTTCGATGAAGTAAGCCAGTGAATATATCATGGATATACATGGATCGAGCGAAAGAAGGGATTGGAGAATATATTTGTACGGAATAGTTGGTGATGTTTTTGGTGCTCGGAATCGTGGTGAGCGAAAAACAAAATAATTGCTATTAGAATATATTGGCAGAGTCAGAGTTTAGATACCTTTATTGCGATATTTAAAAAATATCAATAATGGACCGATATATTTATAAATAATACAGCCCTACTTATATTTAAATGATACCGAAATATCTAAATTAAATTTATATGATATCTAAACGTACGCAAATAACTAAATGGCCCATAAAGTGATTGTTTATGAGGATTCCCCTGAAATAAAAAAGTCCTTCCGGCCTGTACCAGGAGGAAAAGGTAGCTTTCCTATATATTAGTTTTAAAATTTTAGCTAATGTTACACGAAAACAGCAAGTTAAAATGCAAAGAAAACGTTTACAAAAGATTCGTTAATACTGAATTTGAATAAGAAATTCGGCAAATTATTGAGCAATAGCCAAATTGGCTTCATTTATGAAGACTTATTTTGGTCGCCAAATTTGGCGGTATTTCGCCAAATTTGGCGGTATTTCGCCAATTTTGGCGGTATTTCGCCAAATGTCACCAATTTTGCCAATTTTGTCGCCAATGTCGCCAATTTTGACGCTAACGAATATGAATATATAGTTTTATGCGTATGATTGGGAAAATTATTACAACAATGAAAGAAATTAATTTGCGAGTAATCGCGTTAATGTGCTGTTTTGTTTCAAAATGTCAGCCACCCTAGAATTTCAAACTGCTCTATCTCAGCCATTTTTTAAGATAGAGGTAAACCAAAAAGTGCTCTGGAATCCTTGTATCAAGGCCTAACACGTAATTAAAAAATAAATTTGAATTTTTAACTTTTTGGTATATTTATTTTAGTTTTAAATTTTTAAATAGCCGCCATCTTGAAACAAAATGGCGGACCAAGCTGGCCAACGAACTCGGTCGAGACATTGGTTAGCTTAATACACACAATTAGTTTCATCAAAATTGATTTATAAATACGAGCGTTATCGTATGACATACGTCAGATATATATATATATATATATATATATATAAATCAACATTTGAACGGAGGGTGGTTTTGCGGTCTGGGGGTCATGATCGGTGAAAATATATCAAAATTTTCCCGTACTGCTTTCCTCCGAACGGCTGCAATAGGTAGCTTTATACTTTTTTGTATTGAAATTTACCTAAAAATAGTTTAATGTATAAGGATTGAGTCTATATATTCATAATAATATATTTTAGAAAACCTGAAATCTCTCTGCACATTTTATAAAGTCAAGCCGTTATTACCTAAGAAAAATGAAGCAATTCAAACCACACTAAATGTTTATTTTTGGTATTGCACAAAATTAAGCAAAGTATCACACTTGTAAGTCCATGTTAGTGAAATTTAAGATTACTACTATAACAATCTACTAAACGTATAACAAAAGCAGATTTATGTCAACTTTAATTCTATGGATAAATGTCTTTTACTAAACTTTAAATCTTAAATATAAATAATACTCACTTTAGCACATTTGTGCTCCCATAGTCGTAAAATCTATTTCACAACTCCTACGGTGAGATAATCACAAAAACTTAGCAAATAATAACTCAAGAAAAAACAAGCTACCAGCATTTATTTATTTTCTCTCTGGAATCCACACAAAAAAAAAGAATGGAAGTTGCCATAAAATACATCAACATGTGGTTTTTCTGAATTTATTTTAACACGAGACAATCACATGTGAACGCGCAATAAAACAAAATATTAAAATGTCACTTCAAGTCTTTTTTTTTTTACGTTGTTCATCGCTGATCGCGTGATTTTGAACAAAAATAAATAAATAATGCCAATTCTGTAACAACTATTATCTGTATAGCTTAAATTTCAAAACTTAAATTTTGTAAAGTCAAGTAGTTATTACCTAAGATAAATGAAACAATTCAAACCACACTAAATTTTTATTTTTGGTATTGCGCAAAATTAAGCAAAGTATCACACTTGTAAGTCCATGTTCATGAAATTTAAGATTACTATTATAACAATCTACTAAACGTACCACGAAAGCAGATTTACGTCAACTTTAATTCCATGAATAAATGTCTTTTACGAAACTTTAAATCTTAAATGTAAATAATACTCACTTTAGCACCTTTGTGCTCCCATAGTCGTAAAATCTATTTCGCAACTCCTACGGTGAGATAATCACAAAAACTTAGCAAATATTAACTCAAGAAAAAACAAGCTACCAGCATTTATTTAAGGTAAAGCTAGGATAGTCTGCGCATTCAAAAGAATAGCAATAAAAAATCTAAATATTAATTTTTTGCTAAACTATTCATGAATAATTTTTACTTCATTTGTTTTTTATGCATTTCCATTGCTATTTTGTTGTTATGTTGCAAATTAATAGAACAGTTTTAATAAAACCCAGAAAGTTATTTTGCGCAATCTGTCCTTACAGGGTTGCTGTGATTGCGCACATGGGTAGGAGAGATTGTTACTGATAATAACTACAATTAAATTGTTAACAATAATAATTACACTTAAATGACATTGCTGTAAGGTTTTTGTGAACAAATATTATTGTATTAGGAATGAATATTTCAACCTAATGATTAAAGAATCAGAAAAAGGAAATAATTTTAAAAACGATTAAAAAATTTTAATTAAAGGGAAAAAAAAATTAAAGAATCAGAAAAGGCAAGTCCAAATAAAATTACAAAATAAAATTTTGTTACTTAATAACACGTTTAACTTAAAATTAGTCCATTTTCATTTTTCATTTTTTAATGCAAATTTACCAATAACCTGCGTAATCTCTCCTAGCATTGAAACTAATGGGAATACTGCGTCATCTCTCCTAAGTATCAGATGCGCAAACTCTCCAATTTTGGTAGTAGAGATTGCGCGGTTTTTTATTTAAACATGACTTCTTCTAAAACGAACCGTTGATGTTCACATTGTTAGTCTAGATTAATAGCTTATGAGAAATCGTTTAAGTTTAAAATATTTTGTACTATTGACGTTGTATAGAAATTCTGATGAATAGCTATGAAAATTCAAGCACTTACTTTGGGAAAACAAAACAAAATAGCAATACTTTATCTTAAACGTTCAAAGCAATCAACGTGCACTTTCAAGTAGACACTCCACTACTGTTTTTGTACAACTACCTGGAGTCGCTGAGCGCTCACTCTACTCCTTCCCCCGAACCTCTATGTGCGCAATCTCTCCGACTGCGTCATCTCTCCGGGCTTTACCTTATTTTCTCTCTGGAATCCACACAAAAAAAAGAATGGACGTTACCACAAAATACATACGTTGTTCATCGCTGATCGCGTGATTTTGAACAAAAATAAATAAATAATGCCAATTCTGTAACAACTACTATCTGTATAACTTAAATTTTGTAAAGTGAAGTCGTTATTACCTAAGATAAATGAAACAATTCAAACTACACTAAATTTTTATTTTTGGTATTGCACAAAATTAAGCAAAGTATCACGCTTGTAAGTCCATGTTCGTGAAATTTAAGATTACTACTATAACAATCTACTAAACGTACCACGAAAGCAGATTTACGTCAATTTTAATTCCATGAATAAATGTCTTTTACTAAACTTTAAATCTTAAATGTAAATAATACTCACTTTAGCACCTTTGTGCTCCCATAGTCGTAAAATCTATTTCACAACTCCTACGGTGAGATAATCACAAAAACTTAGCAAATATTAACTCAAGAAAAACAAGCTACCAGCATTTATTTAAGGTAAAGCTAGGATAGTCTGCGCATTCAAAAGAATAGCAATAAATAATCTAAATATTAATTTTTTGCTAAACTATTCATGAATAATTTTTACTTCATTTGTTTTTTATGCATTTCCATTGCTATTTTGTTGTTATGTTGCAAATTAATAGAACAGTTGTAATAAAACCAAGAAAGTTATTTTGTGCAATCTGTCCTTACAGGGTTGGTGTGATTGCGCACATGGGTAGGAGAGATTGTTACTAATAATAACTACAATTAAATTGTTAACAATAATAATTACACTTAAATGACATTGCTGTAAGGTTTTTGTGAACAAATATTATTGTATTAGGAATGAATATTTCAACCTAATGATTAAAGAATCAGAAAAAGGAAATAATTTTAAAAACGATTAAAAAATTTTAATTAAAGGGAAAAAAAATTAAAGAATCAGAAAAGGCAAGTCCAAATAAAATTACAAAATAAATTTTTTTTACTTAATAACACGTTTAACTTAAAATTAGTCCATTTTCATTTTTCATTTTTTAATGCAAATTTACCAATAACCTGCGTAATCTCTCCTAGCATTGAAACTAATGGGAATACTGCGCCATCTCTCCTAAGTATCAGATGCGCAAACTCTCCAATTTTGGTAGTAGAGATTGCGCGGTTTTTTATTTAAACATGACTTCTTCTAAAACGAACCGTTGATGTTCACATTGTTAGTCTAGATTAATAGCTTATGAGAAATCGTTTAAGTTTAAAATATTTTGTACTATTGACGTTGTATAGAAATTCTGATGAATAGCTATGAATATTCAAGCACTTACTTTGGGAAAACAAAACAAAATAGCAATACTTTATCTTAAACGTTCAAAGCAATCAACGTGCACTTTCAAGTAGACACTCCACTACTGTTTTTGTACAACTACCTGGAGTCGCTGAGCGCTCACTCTACTCCTTCCCCCGAACCTCTATGTGCGCAATCTCTCCGACTGCGTCATCTCTCCGGGCTTTACCTTATTTTCTCTCTGGAATCCACACAAAAAAAAAGAATGGACGTTGCCACAAAATACATACGTTGTTCATCGCTGATCGCGTGATTTTGAACAAAAATAAATAAATAATGCCAATTCTGTAACAACTACTATCTGTATAACTTAAATTTTGTAAAGTGAAGTCGTTATTACCTAAGATAAATGAAACAATTCAAACTACACTAAATTTTTATTTTTGGTATTGCACAAAATTAAGCAAAGTATCACGCTTGTAAGTCCATGTTCGTGAAATTTAAGATTACTACTATAACAATCTACTAAACGTACCACGAAAGCAGATTTACGTCAACTTTAATTCCATGAATAAATGTCTTTTACTAAACTTTAAATCTTAAATGTAAATAATACTCACTTTAGCACCTTTGTGCTCCCATAGTCGTAAAATCTATTTCACAACTCCTACGGTGAGATAATCACAAAAACTTAGCAAATAATAACTCAAGAAAAAACAAGCTACCAGCATTTATTTAAGGTAAAGCTAGGATAGTCTGCGCATTCAAAAGAATAGCAATAAATAATCTAAATATTAATTTTTTGCTAAACTATTCATGAATAATTTTTACTTCATTTGTTTTTTATGCATTTCCATTGCTATTTTGTTGTTATGTTGCAAATTAATAGAACAGTTGTAATAAAACCAAGAAAGTTATTTTGAGTAATCTGTCCTTACAGGGTTGGTGTGATTGCGCACATGGGTAGGAGAGATTGTTACTAATAATAACTACAATTAAATTGTTAACAATAATAATTACACTTAAATGACATTGCTGTAAGGTTTTTGTGAACAAATATTATTGTATTAGGAATGAATATTTCAACCTAATGATTAAAGAATCAGAAAAAGGAAATAATTTTAAAAACGATTAAAAAATTTTAATTAAAGGGAAAAAAAATTAAAGAATCAGAAAAGGCAAGTCCAAATAAAATTACAAAATAAAATTTTGTTACTTAATAACACGTTTAACTTAAAATTAGTCCATTTTCATTTTTCATTTTTTAATGCAAATTTACCAATAACCTGCGTAATCTCTCCTAGCATTGAAACTAATGGGAATACTGCGCCATCTCTCCTAAGTATCAGATGCGCAAACTCTCCAATTTCGGTAGGAGAGATTGCGCGGTTTTTTTATTTAAACATGACTTCTTCTAAAACGAACCGTTGATGTTCACATTGTTAGTCTAGATTAATAGCTTATGAGAAATCGTTTAAGTTTAAAATATTTTGTACTATTGACGTTGTATAGAAATTCTGATGAATAGCTATGAAAATTCAAGCACTTACTTTGGGAAAACAAAACAAAATAGCAATACTTTATCTTAAACGTTCAAAGCAATCAACGTGCACTTTCAAGTAGACACTCCACTACTGTTTTTGTACAACTACCTGGAGTCGATGAGCGCTCACTATACTCCTTCCCTCCGAACCTCTATGTGCGCAATCTCTCCGACTGCGTCATCTCTCCGGGCTTTACCTTATTTTCTCTCTGGAATCCACACTAAAAAAAGAATGGACGTTGCCACAAAATAAATACGTTGTTCATCGCTGATCGCGTGATTTTGAACAAAAATAAATAAATAATGCCAATTCTGTAACAACTACTATCTGTATAACTTAAATTTCAAAACTTAAATTTTGTAAAGTCAAGTCGTTATTACCTAAAATAAATGAAACAATTCAAACTACACTAAATTTTTATTTTTGGTATTGCACAAAATTAAGCAAAGTATCACGCTTGTAAGTCCATGTTCGTGAAATTTAAGATTACTACTATAACAATCTACTAAACGTACCACGAAAGCAGATTTATGTCAACTTTAATTCCATGTATAAATGTCATTTA
The DNA here is from genome assembly GCA_963931845.1 of Maratus michaelseni. Lineage (NCBI taxonomy): Eukaryota > Metazoa > Arthropoda > Arachnida > Araneae > Salticidae > Maratus > Maratus michaelseni. The sequence goes on from OZ007588.1 coordinate 461,318,913, forward strand.
CTAAACTTTAAATCTTAAATGTAAATAATACTCACTTTAGCACCTTTGTGCTCCCATGGTCGTAAAATCTATTTCACAACTCCTACGGTGAGATAATCAGAAAAACTTAGCAAATAATAACTCAAGAAAAAACAAGCTACCAGCATTTATTTATTTTCTTTGTGGAATCCACACAAAAAAAAGAATGGAAGTTGCCACAAAATACATCAACACTGGGTTTTTCTGAATTTATTTTAACACGAGACAATCACATGTGAACGCGCAATAAAACAAAATATTAAAATGTCATTTCAAGTCTTTTTTTTTTTTTTTTACATTGTTCATCGCTGATCGCGTGATTTTGAACAAAAATAAATAAATAATGCCGATTCTGTAACAACTACTATCTGTATAACTTAAATTTCAAAACTTAAATTTTGTAAAGTCAAGCTGTTAATACTTAAGATAAATGAAACAATTCAAACCACAATAAATGTTTATTTTTGGGATTGCACAAAATTAAGACGCCATTCTTGAAATTTAAGATTACTACTATCTGTAAAAAACTAACATCGTGTTTTTACAAAAAAGCAGGATTTTATTTTTAAATGATGTCATACAGATTACAGATATTAATTATTTTATAACTTACATTTTTTAAAAATATATCCACAACATTTTCAAAAATTATTAACTTAAAAATGTGGAAAATATTTTTAAATCGAACAATTTAGTTATGGTTAGAGTATATTTTAATGCTAAATTACATTTTCTTCTATAAAATAATATAGCTCCTTTCATACGATATAGAAATATTCTTAAAATTATTTTTTGTATATTTCAATGTGATAGGGAAATCCAAGAATACATACACATAGTATAAATCAATTTTTTATCAAATTTTGAAATCGTTTTACAAGTTTTATATCAATAAAATGTATACAATGAGACAGGAAAAAAATGAGACGAAACTGTTTTACTCCATTGTAGAAAGTTCTTTCAAATGAGCCAGCATTCAAACACCATGTCATATAAAAATAAAACCATGATAGATTATTTTCGAAAACTGTAAAACGTTTTAACATATTTTTAAATAATTCAAAGAACATGATAAAAATGTTAAATAATGAGTAACATTTAAAAGCCATCATTAACGTTGTGCTTCACGGAATATTGTATTGTAATGGAGATTTTTCCTTTTTTTAGGTAGCTTTCAATAGTAAAAAGTATAAAGCTACCTATTGCAGCCGTTCGGAGGAAAGCAGTTCCGGAAAATTTCGATATATTTTCACCGATCATGACCCCCAGACCCCAAAACTACCCTCCGTTCAAATGTTGATTTATATATATAGATATCCATATATATACATATATATATATATATATATATATATATATATATATATATATATATATATATATCTGACCTATGTCATACGATAACGCTCGTATTTATAAATCGATTTTGATGAAACTAATTGTATGTATTAAGCTCACCAATGTCTCGACCAAGTTCGTTGGCCAGCTTGGTCCGCCATTTTGTTTCAAGATGGCGGCCATTTTAAAATTTAAAACTAAAATAAATATACAAAAAAATAAAAATTCAAACTTATTTTTTAATTACGTGTTAGGCCTTGATACAAGAATTCCAGAGCATTTTTTGGTTTACCTCTATCTTAAAAAATGGCTGAGATAGAGCAGTTTGAAATTCTAGGGTGGCTGACATTTTTAAACAAAACAGCACATTAACGCAATTACTCGCAAATTATTTTCTTTCATTGTTGTATTAATTTTCCCAATCATACGCATAAAACTATATATTCATATCCGTTAGCACCAAAATTGGCGACATTGGTGACAAAATTGGCAAAATTGGCAAAATTGGCGACAAAATTGGCAAATTTGGCGAAATTTCGCCAAATTTGGTGACCAAAATAAGTGTTCATAAATGAAGCCAATTTGGCTATTGCTCAATAATTTGGCGAATTTCTTATTCAAATTCAGTATTAACGAATCTTTTGTAAACGTTTCTTTGCATTTTAACTTGCTGTTTTCGTGTAACATTAGCTAAAATTTTAAAACGAAGATATAGGAAAGCTACCTTTTCCTCCCGGTACAGGCCGGAAGGACTTTTATTCTATTTACCGTCGTTTTTTCAATGCACATTGACAATGTGATGTCTATGGACGTAGTTTTAAAATCAGAGAAGTTGGAGTAATCTGAAAAAAATGATTTTTAGAGGAAAAGAGGGATATTATGTTATTGTTAAAAGAAAAACTCTTAAACTTTTAACGATAAATATACCAGTAATGCACAATATATCATACAATAAACTTTTGACAGTATTAAAAATTATAAAGAAACTAAATTTAAGTTTCAGACTTTTTAATTAAAAAGCACAATAATACATATTGAAAAAAAAATAAAGTAGACCTTTTTGACGAAAATGCATCTCTCATTATTACCATACAACGTAAAACTACAAAAGATGACCTAAATAACTTACAAACTGAAAACTGGCATCGTAATAGTTAATTTTAAAGTTACAATTAAACAGATTCAGATGAGTACTTATACAATACTGTATTGTATAGTACTGATCAGGGATGAATTTTCGTCCAAAATGTCTACTTTATTGTTTTTAATATATATTATGCGTACTTTTAAATTTAAAATGTCTCAAACTTTAGTTATCTTTTAATAGTATACAGAAGTAATGTTGTCTTAACTTAAATTAAAAATTTAAAAAAAAAATGTTCATTGCTGAAAATAATTTCTTATTAAGAAAGATTAAATTTTCATTGATTGGTTTATTATTTTTTCATTTCTTTGCTATACATTTTCAATGATAATCCTAAAACATGATGTTATACATTTAAGAGGATAGTTGTTGACGGCAAAAAACTAAAGTATACTAGCTGCGTGGCAACCATTTGCATTGCATGAAATCTTTCGTTTTTTGTAGGGAAAAATAAATTCAATATTACTGAAAAAAATTATAACAAAATTTTTATCAAATAGGATAAGTACCCGAATGCCAACACCCTAACGTCAACTTGAGAAAAATAAGGCTTTAAATGATCCTATAAATTCGAAATTGGCGTCAAACACTGTTAAAAATTTGCAGCAAACTGTCCTGTCATTTGACCGTTTTTGTAGAAAACGGTGACATAACCGTAATGTAACTCTATTCTGACCGTATTATTGCTCATTTTATGGTCAGAATCTAGTTAAATTACAGTTATGTAACCGTTTTCTACAAAAACGGTCAAATGACTGGACAGTTTGCTGCAAATTTTTAACAGTGTACTGTCAAAAAAAATGTTTTGACATTATGGCGCAAATTTCATATTTATACGACCATTTAAAGCCTTATTTTTTTTCAAGTTGCATTTAGGATGTCGGCATTCGGGTACTTTACCGGACTAAATTTCAAGTAAGAAGTCAAATTTACAATAAAATTGTGAAAGTTACATGTTTAGATTATGTGATTTTTGGTACAAATTTATTTTTGTCAAACACTTATTCTTTTTTTTTAAAAATCTGGTTTCTAATTTCGATGCTAGAGGAATGGAGATGACGCCATTTTGACAACTGATTAAAAATAATAATAATAATAACTTTTTGAACTAAAATAAATGCTTTACAAGAAAATAATTTCACTTTTACCCGATAAACAATTTTATTTTTAGCGCCCTTGTAAAACCTTTTAACAAATGTCTTTCGAAATTAATTAACTGAAAATTGTATATATGCTTTTTCTTTAAAATTAACTCTTGTTAATATGTTTCAATAATTGTTCACCTAAACCTTCCTCACTGTTTGAATGTAAAGCTGAAAAAATCAACTATTCTAAAAGACACTATGTCGCAGACGATTTTTGGTTCTATAGAATAAATTGATTCATGAAGCTTGAATGTATAAAAATATATATATATATTTGTTATTTATTTATTTATTTTGTGTATGTGTGTACATTTTCTTGGAAAATGTTCAAGATTTTTTTTCCTCCAATTATTCAAATTGAGGATAATTTCTGTTTTCAACTTTAAGGATAAAATAAGATCAATAAAAGTAAAATTATCCCTTTTTTCCTCTTTTATAATTAGATAATGCAGATTCAACAACATTTCGTTTTGCGTTTATAGCGCTCCTTGGGAGGAAACAGTGTAACAATAAAATTGATTTTTTTTGCTGTATGACTGCTACGCTGAAGTTAAAATTAGGTAGTACAGCTTCTACATGAGTTTATAGCGTTCCCTGACAAGGCTACCCAAATTTAAATAAATTTCATTTTTTGTGTTTTTCATCTATTTTCAAAATAAGCTTCTTCAGCGATCAAATTTATCTCGCGTTTAAAATTTTTCACACGATTAGTTTTTTTTTTACACTGGTAGCGTCCCTTGTGTGAACCAAAAAGTCCGTTACCATACTAAAATTGTTACCATACTACATATGGCAACCATACTAAAATTGTTACCATACTACATATGGCAACCGTACTAAACCAAGTTAAAATTGAGAAATACAGGTACAACTAAATTTTCTTTTGCACTTATACTCGCTTACGGAAGAAAACCTTTTGAATTAGATATTTTAAAAAATACAGAGCAAATTCGCATATTTTTAGAGCGTATAGTGTCTGGATGGGGATTGGCGAGCGTAGCTCGTAGGGGCAGAGCCTTCAATTATTAATAAAAGTGGTTTTAATACAGTTAAAAATTAAGGTAAATTTTTTTGGAGAAAAGAAAAGAAAACCTTCAGTTTCAATTTTTTTTTTTCATTTGACTACCTAAAAGTTCCAACATCCATCATTAAATGAAAGTTTGGTGTAAAGTTTTATAGAAATTTTTTGAACTATTGCGTTGTATTTTATCACATCGCAATGCAAAAAAATTAATTTCTTACACATTTTTCTTATGTTTTTAATATTTTCTATTACCATTTAATCATTGATACGATTATGGCGATAAAATATCAAATTCACATTTATTTAATCGATAAAAGAAATACAATCTTTTTAAGTATTAAATATTCGATACTGTTGTTTTAATAAATTTTACATTGAAGTTTCTTTACTAGATATTATAGCTTTACAGTCAATCATTACAAAGTTTAAAAGTAATTAATTCACGTAATACATTTTAATGATGATCACTATGTTGACAAGGTTATCTGGTTCACATAACGTCATATAAGGCTGAAGCGTGTCATAAGTTTGAATTTAATAACTAAACAATATAATATGATAAGCGAAGGATTGATATGATGGGTTATAACGTAAGTGACGCTCTTATAAAATGATATAATGACAGCTAATTCCAAAATTTGTAAATGTTAAGGGTGTTACGGTTATAAATTATTGATAAATAAGGTTAAAATATATCAGGCATCATTTAAGTGTAGTTCGTTGATGAGATTACAAAGGAAAATATTGGTTTTAAGTGAATGCGTTTGCATTTTTAACTCGTTTATTGATCAAATATCTATATTATAATGTCGAAGTATCACGTAGATCAAATAAATTAAAAGAACATTTTCAAATTAATAAATGCATTGATTAATGTGTTAAGTATTATATACTATTATTTCTGTAGTCAACATCCCTTTTTCTATGCATTTAGAAAAATCACAACAATGAATGATGTATCATTCGTAAGGTTTTTGAACCGGCATCTGACATAATACACTCGCATGTCGTTAAACTGGGTTGTTTAATTAAAAATTGCAGCTAATTAAAAATTAATGACGAAACGTTGCATAATATTTTATTTCTTCTATGTAGACTAATAGATGGGGCTAGATGGCCAATTTCTCGACATCGCTTTAAAATTTGTTTACATGAATGGTTTTACCCAAATCGATTGCCTCCATAATAATCACAGTTTGCTGTTTGAAAGCCTCACACTGGTATATACAAGTTTTTAGTATTTTGTAAATTACTAGTTACACTTTAGTATTTTGTAAACTTCATACTTTTTCTTAATATAGTAAAATTTGTTATGACGGGATCACAGACAAATATTCGCCTTAGCAGGCATAATTTTATGATATAATTTGTATTATGACATTCGCCAGAAGCAAGTTTTTTTCCGTTCAATACAGGATTATGTTAGTCACAGGTTCCGTTTACAACGTTTTATTTTATTAATTTATAAATTTAATAAGAATTTTGCCCGTATTTTTCCGTTTCCCAAAAACAACTTAAATCGGCTCTAGACATTGTTTTTTTCACAAAATTGTATTTTAAGATATATGTAAAATGAATAGATATGAAGTGTATTTTAGAAACAAACGGAGAAAAAAAATTAATTATTTTAAGCTTTAGAAATATTTTTATGAAAATGTAGGAAAGACCTCAGACGTTCAAAGGGTTTTAAAGAAATTTTTATTGCATTAAATAATTAATATTATTCTAAATAATGAAAATTAGAAGAATATATTACTTATTTAATGAAAAGATTAAACTTCGACGTGCTGAATAATAAAGACTAATCAGCACAGTCCGTCATGTCTAATCATTACCTAACTTTACTGTTGCTTTATATCCTGAATGACACATACTCCGCGTAAGAACTCAGCGCCTTATAACAGCAATTATTTTATTTATAGAAGAAGCCTTCGAAATATAATTTTTGTTTCGTTGGCAAACAAATGAATTTTAAAATTTCCAAGGCCATGATTGGTGGTTCTCAGTGGCGGCTCGTAACTCGCTTTATTTGGGGAACTAAGTACATGGCCGCTAAATAAACTCTTTTATTACCACTATTATTAAAAATAATACTTTATTTCATTTACTGTCAGAAAGTTCTGCCATTAAAGAAGGAGAAGATTTCTTGTAAAAAATTATGGTATGAAAATAATATGTGTTTCAGGCATGCGTATTGCCCCCCCCCCCCCAAAAAAAAAAAAAAAAAAGACAGACACGAACCGCCACTGGTGGTTCTTAAGAAATAAGAAACAAAATGAATAAATCCGTATAAATTCTCAAGGACTATCATATTAACTTTACATCATCTCTGATCGTATAAAACAAAATAATTTAATTAAAACTAGCCGGATGTGTCAATCCCAAAACTTTCTTCTATCTCACACAGGTTTCGCATACACTATAAACGAATCAGCACCAATTGATATCAAGGTCCAACTGAATCTAAAATTTTATTAAATTGCGTGCATTTGTTCTTGAAAGATGACTATTGCAAAAATCGTGCAAATGGTGCAAAATGTAGCATAGCAACGTCACCTATTGGGAAATGCAGACCAAAATCTAACTGAATCTGAAGTTGCATGAATATCCGTGCATTAGTTCTTGAGATATAGTTATCGTGATAATAATTAAAAACGTAGCCACCTGTTGGGCTATTTATGGCAAAACGTAATCAGCATCTATTTATGTCAAGGTCTAACAGAATCTGAAGTTTAATGAAATTCTGTGCATTAGTTCTTGAGATATGGCTATCGTAAAAATCATGAAAAAAGTGATATAGGATCGCCACCTGTTGGGATATCTACACCAAAACGTAATCAGCGTCTATTTATCTAAAGATCTAACTGAATCTGAAGTGTGATGAATATGAGTGCATTAGTTCTTGAGATAGAGCTATTGCAGAAATCTTAAAAAATGCAGCACAGCAGCGCGACCTATTGGGCGATTTTCACCATAAACTAATCAGCACCAATTTATATCAGGGAGTAACTGAATATAAAGTATTATTAAATTTCATACATTATTTCTTGAGATAGACCGCCCACAAAATTTGTGTCACATACAGACAGACAGACAAACTCACAGACTCACAGACAGACATTTTCTAAAAATAGTCAAATCGTGTGCAGGACCTTCTAAAACGTATAAATCCGTCGAAAACCGGAAGTCAAAAATTTTCATGAATCCAGTACTTTCTTCTTGCAAAGATAGAAGAAAGTAAAAAATATGAAAACAACAAATCTAGAACCTGAAATGAAAAGTTGATGATAATCAAAATAAATCTATGTCCGAAGATAAATTGTGTACTGATTTTTCATTTTTTTAATAAAGAAAAATATACTTCATTTCATTGTACGATGGGTTCATGACTGAAATCCAGATGTAAAGTAATTTCGACAGCAGTTACGTTTATTTTAACCTTTATATGCTTGAAAAATTGGAAAATAAAAATATGCAAGAGTTTGTTCATATAAATAGTTTTGTACACATTTGTTTAAAAAAGGGTATTTATTTTTGCTCTTACCTATGTTTTATTATGTCTTATAAAATTTCGAAGTAAAATATTTAATTTAAATCTAGTGCTATAAATAAGAATATTGTATCAATTTTTTTTTTGTGTTTTTTACTGAATGGACGTCGAATACAAACTAAAATTTATTCTAAAAAAAATCAGATACTTCTGCTAAATTAACAAACATTTTCGTATTAAAACATTTAACCAATGTATATGAATTTAAATAAAAAATAATTGTGTGTATTTGATGAGATTTCAGATGAGTAAAAATGGTACTTTCCTGAACATTACAAAAAAAACAAATTTGCATTTAAAAATGTTTCTATAAAAGTATTGTGCTTTCTAAATAAATTAAGTATCATACTTTCACTTGTACATTCTCTTATTTGATTTTTTTTCAAGTAAATAATATTACAATTTTATTCTGAATCCATATCTTATTCTGAATCCATATCTTATTCTGAATCCATATCTTATTCTATGTATATTAACTTTAGTACCAATCCATATACATATCGTAAACAACAGAAATAAATTTTTAATAAGTTGAAAAAAAATAAAAAAATTTCATTACTTCAATTAATTTCTTGAATTGTGAATTATAAATTTAAAAAAATACTGCATTTTAAATATTATAGCATAGTTTAGCGTTTTATCGTAGTATCGCACGGGATAAGAAACATTGTAGCGTCAGCCATTTCATTGGCTGTTCCAGGGAAGGATTTTCCCTCGTCAGATTTCCATGCATTTCATTAGCTGTTCCATGCGATATAGCTCCGAATCTATTTAGATGAACGCTACTACAGACAACAAAATTGCTCAGACAATAAAAAGTTGATTGTTTTTCAAGCAACTTTTTTGAAGCCATTTATTAAGCATGGTGTCGCCTGAAATTAGAGGCAACATTGACGGCTCGTTTAACAGTCTTTTATGCTACTTTTATTTATTTAAGTATTTGAATTAAGTATTATATACTATTATTTACTTTGAACGTTTCAGATATTATTATATTCAGTATTATGTTTCAATTATTTATATTGAAATAACTGAAAGAAAATTTTCAATTAAAGTAGTAAAATATAACAAGGTAAATGTGTTAGAGTGGTTTTGTATTTTTAAATTAAACTGGGGGAAATAAGCTTAAATCCTCTACAATTGTATCTAAAAGTAATGTATGTCTTTATTCACACTAATGTATTCGCAAATCATTTCACAATGTATTATTTTGCAACTGGAATTGACGGCAGAAAACACTTTATTTCTACTTGGCAAATACTTTTATGGGAGCATAAATTTTTGTTGGGAGAGAATTTGGTATGTTTCAAACTAAATCTACACAAACTTATTCTTAGCTATAAAATATTAAAATCTTGTTTTATTACAGTTTTGATATTATGCAATTAATCAAAGCTGAGAAAACATAAACTTATCTTGCGATGGGTATGGGTCTGCATAACAAATTAGCCTCTTCTTAACGCCCCTTATAATTTAAAGTTAAACAACTGCACACCAAAGTAACGCCTTTTTTAAATCCAAACAAACACATCTTTCAAAAATTCCGCTCTCTTCTCTCTACCTATGCAACAGCTCTACAAGTGAAAAGCTTCAACTCTAGCACTGCGTCTCCACTGACTGGCCTTAAACATGGAACACGTTCTCTTTTAACCTTTATATGCATTAAAAACTGAAAATAAAAATATGCAAGCGTTTGTCATATAAATAGGTGGACACGCTACAGGTCCACAGTTCGATTCCTGATTGCGGACATAGCAAATTTCACTCAACAATTAATCTCTTCAGGCTCGATAAAATGAGTATTAAGCTTGCGTAGGAACTAAACAGTCCCGCATTAGTCTAACCACCTGACCGTGACTTATGCTGTATAGCATCTCATCGCCAGTAGTCAGGAAAACAGGGCTGTCCACTGTAGGCCATGATCCTTAATGGATTGTAATGCCGCATGTTCCGTATTTTACTAATATAAAATAATCCTAAATATTTTAAATTTAAAATAAAAGAATATAATATCACAGGTGATAAAGAAAAAATTTAACAATTTTATCCTTTAACTCCAGGAATGAGAATTGAAGAAGACCTGCAAAAGTTTTTTTTTTTTCTTTTTGAATTAATTTTATTACTTTAAAAAAGGGAATAATTCTTTTCTGTATTTAAGCAGACTGAATTTTTCAGTTCTTTATTTATGGATGGGATATCTTCATAAACAGAGAATTGTGTTTAAATATTAATGTCTATGATGTTTGTGACTGCTCCTCTTTCTTAGATGCATTAAGTCGAAAGTTGCACGAGCTACTGGACATTCAGCAATGGGACAGCCAACGGAGCCAGTTTTTATCTGGTGGTATACGATAGAAAGGCAGGGAATCGTTTACCACTCTAACGACAAAGAAAGCCTTGCTTTGCGGTCCAAAAATTTCCCAACTTACCTGTTAGCTGCAAACCATTTTTTTTAATCTTCATCCCGTTTCAAATTCTTTTTCAAGCTAAATCTGCATGCATATTTGCTTTCAAAAATCATCCATTTATTTTAGTTTCCTCAGCACGGCGTTATATCGGTGTATTGTGCAGCGCCAAATAAAAAAAAAATAGCAATTCGGGACCGGTCTATGAAACAAACTGTCACAAAAAAGTGCTGCAGCCACGACGACCAGAGTTCTTGTTTCGTATATCACACCCATGTAGTGATAAGGCGAACTGTATCAGCTGCTTTTCATCAAAATCCGTTCAGCTATGCACTAAGACATTCAGGAAAGGGCCTGTTCAATGGTCTCAATGGATGTATATGCTGTTATATAAACATTTTATCACTTATCTATATTTAAGAACGATGAAGAAGTTACATAACTGTTTACAATTTACATATTGGTTTACGTGTAAAACATACTCATATATTAATATATTTATATAAAGGATTACATTTTTCTGCATTTCATACATTTTTAATTTATACTTGAGTTTTATGCTTAAATATAAAGTTATTATTATTCAGAATGTAGATAAAAGTTTAAGGAAAGGAAATTTTTTTTTTTCGATTGATAAAAAAAAAAATTGGAAAATATACAAATTATTTACCCTTTAGAAAGAACCAAAGATTAAATACATTTGCTATTTCAAATGACAAAGTTTTTTCACACGAGTTGTCAAAATCATTAAACTAACGCAGATAAATGTCGGCCCATTTTAAGAGAGACACTTTATTGAATTTATTGTCACTAAAAGAATCGGTTACCCAATGAAAGTAGGTGGTGATTGACAAAAATAGAAAGATTAACTTTTTCTGTTGAAAGGGGAGAAAGAAAGAAAGAAAAAAAAAAGTTTCTTTAAGGAACAGTTTTTTAGAAGATCTTATGTTTCCAAGAGGAGAAAAAAAATACTGGCTTTTTGGATTTATTTTTTGAGAATTTACATCAGCATTTTATCAGTTATTCCTGAGAGAATAATACATTCGCAGATAGAAGATAAGGGGTAATACAATATCTTAATTTAGTAGTTTTAGTTTACTCATAAATAAATTATTAAATATGTAATAAGTTGTGCTTTTAAGAAATCACGTTTGTTACTTTTGAAAAAAAAAATAGATGACTAAACTAGTAAATTTTTGCGTTAATAGTGCCTTGGTGGGGAATTGAATAACTATGCTAATTAAATTAACTTATACGAAATTATTGTACTCAGATCTTCAAAATTAGCTTCTGACATGACTACTTATTTTATAAAACCTTTCACGTAATGAGTGTTTTAATATTAGAAGCGTCATGTTGGGAAATTTAACAACTACACAAATTAAAGCCATTTCCATGGGCTGTTTATGCCCAAATATAATCAACATCTCTTTATGACACTGTCTAACAAAATATGAATTTTGAAGAAATTCCGCGTGTTTGTTATTGAGGTACAGCTATCACGGAAACAGCACCGATTTATTTCAGTGTCAAACTGAATCTGAAGTTCTATAAAATTACATCAAAACTGTTCCTTAAAAGCCATTTACATGGGCTGTTTATGCCCAAATATAATCAACGTCTATTTATGTCACTGTTTAACAGAATATGAAGTTTGAAGAAATTCCGCATGTTTGTTATTGAGGTATAGCTATCACGAAAATCTATAAAACTGTAGCACAGTAGTGCCACTTTTTGATACATATACACCCAAACCTAATCAGCACCGATGTATTTCAATGTCAAACTGAATCTGAAGTTTTATAAAATTACATGCATTCATTCTTAAGTTAAAGTGACCAGAAAATTAGTGTTACACAAAGACTAACAGATGGACAGAAAATGTAGCAAAGCAGTGCGGCGTGTTGATACATATACATCCAAACCTAATCAGCACCGATTTATTTCAATGTCAAACTGAATCTGAACTTTTACAAAATTACATGCATTCGTTCTTAAGATAAAACGACCACAAAATTAGTGTTACACACAGACTAACACATAGACAGAAAATGTAGCATAGCAGTGCGGCGTGTTGATACATATACACCCAAACTTAATCAGCACAGATTTATTTTAATTTCAAACTGAATCTGAACTTTTACAAAATTACATACATTCGTTCTTAAGATAAAGCAACCACAAAATTAGTGTTACACACAGACTAACAGATAAGACATACATTTCCCAAAATGGCCAAAATATGTAATTGAATCCAAAAACGAAAGTCGAAAATTTTTGCTAATTCCCAAATACTTTCTCTTTTAAAAAATAACATCATTTTTATTAATACTTATATCTGCAAATACATTTAGTTTGTAACATTATATGGTAATTAAAACCTGCATACATGAATGATTTTACACTTCCTCAACGGAATATGTTTTAAAAAAAAATTATTGATTTCCATCTCTGTTTAAAATATTTGCATTTAATTAGAATAATTATGTATATATATATTAAAATTATAATTAAATGAAGAGCAAATTTATTGCTGGATGTTAGTTGCGTGATTTAATTTAATCCTAAAATGAAATAATTTTAATTAATTTTAATCTTTATTCATCTTATGAAATAAAATATTACATAGTTTTAAATTATATTCCTTTCGATTACATGTTAACTGTTTTAGTATAACATAATTTTGTTGAGAATATGACATTGTAAAATACAAATAATTTGTAAATTTTTGAAGTAAAATTATATCATGAATAGTCGCATTCTGCAAATAAAAATTTCGAAATGAATTTTATGTGCCCGGTTATAAAAGGTTTTCGGTATTTCATTAGCGGAGAAATATGATTTTGAGAAGAAGTATTACAAAGTTATTACCACCAAATTAATAAACTATATAAAATTCCCATCTCTTGAAAGCAGAATTTTTAAACTAATAAAGATAGGAAATGCCACTATCAGTTAATTCTGTAGCATATTGAAAAATGTGCTATCTCGATAAAAAGCGGTTACACATATAACGGAGTTGGGTGCAGAGTTAGCAGCATTTTTGATGGACCATAATGTTCCAACTAGCAAAAGTTTTAAGTGATGAAAACTGGGTGCGAAAATTGTATTTTTGGCCGATACACTTAGAAAAATGAACTCAATGAATCTATCACTGCAAGCAGAAAATGTCATAGCTTTTAAAGTAACGGCAAACTGTTTACTTATTAGCTGATGTATTGATTGGACGGTATTGGAAAGGAAAATATATGAGAGGCGTTCAAGTATAAAGGACTTTTGCTGTAGAGTTGTTGGGTTAATGTCGCAGTAGGTAAATAAGTCTGCCGATAGATGGCGTGGTATTTTTTCCAGTAGCGCATCTGCATGGAACTGTTTTGCCTCTGTTTATTCATTCTTGAAAAGTTGTTTTGTGCGATTGAATGAATGATGGTTTCCTCCAGATTATAACGGTATTGCAACACGTTGTTGAGGCTTAAACAGGCCAGCAAAAATAGGAGCAGAGGCCAGCTCATTAAAGGAATGGTGTAAGGCTCTCGACCTGCTGCAAATTTTTGGTTGGAGGATTTGAAACATCTTCCATACAGCTCCCCGTGTGACTCCCATATTTTCGGCCCCTTAAAATAGTCGCTGAAAGGTCAACGATTCACATGCGACAAGAAAGTGAAAGACATCGTGGGAAATTGGATCCATCAGCAACCCCGGAGTTTGTACACTGAAGCCACCCACTCCCTTCCGATGCACTGGGATCAATGTATCAATGTCAATGCAAATAATATTTAGTTGGAAAGCTTAACATGAACTGAAATCCCAATATTCCGTAATTGAATTATTTTGAAATTAAATATACTTTAAATATAACCATAGTCTTCTTTTCATTTTACCGGCCATTATAGATTCGTCTTGCTATTTCTAAAAAGGTTCGTGAATGAAAATAACATCCAGCTTCAAGATTAAATACAAAAACAAATTCATGATATCTCGAAGATTTGAAAGACTCGTTTGATTTTTTTTTCAACAGCTCATTAGAAATGTGTTCAGTATCAACAGAAAACAATCAGCTTAAACTCTGCGGAATATGAAGTCCTCATTGATTTCACATCTCACAGCGGACTCAAATTCGCATTTCAGAACTAAAATCTACGTGCGCTTAGACAAACATTTCATTCATGGTTCATTTGACAGACGGATTCAAAATCTTGTCTGAAAAAGCAAAATTAGTTTTACTTCCTATGTAATGACATTTCTGTGTAAAGCGGGATTGCCTGGTTATACACCGCTTAGCCACCAGAACGAAATACAGAAATGTTTTAAATGCGGAACACGGTATTCGCATGCAATTACTAGTAACTGAACTAGATGTAACGACAGAAAACCTTACAAAACAATGTTACACTTGGTTTCACATAAAACCGCAACATCATCAATGTAAAATCTATTGAAAGGCAAATATTTTGATTTATTGAATTTTGAAGGGCTTTTACGTTTGGCCACTATCATGTGTATTGGTGGCAATTGAGAATAAATTAACTATTATTACAAAATTTTCGAAATACATGATTTCATTACCATGACATTTCAGAATTGTACAGATTACTTCTATCTCTCCCATTCTCCTGTTCCGGAGTTATACATCTAAATACCAGTAACATGTAAAACATGGAGAACGTAGGCTAAAGAGTCGTAGAAGAACGTAGGCTAAATTTATTCGAAAATAAACTTCGCGAGTCAAAAAGTTTGGGAACCACTGCTTTAATCATTCTTTACAGTTTCAGTCCTGTGGATTAAGCATTATTCCGTTTTGTAAATTTCTAAATATTGGTAGTCTCCAAATAATTTTATCGAACATTGTCGCCAAGTTCATCCTCTGTATAATGTAATGTATAATACTCTTCATAACATATGTTTACAAACTTATTTTTCAGTTAATATTTTTCAAGTAATTTTAAGTAAACCTAACACAAAAATTCCTACTTCTTCCAACAAATCACTTTAAGTGGTGACACCTCTTTGACGCACTGAAATTTAAGAATTTTTCGGAGTTTTTCTTTTAAGAAATGCGAAGTGTTTATGAAACTCCATTTACATTAATCTGTTATGCATATATTAAATTAGAAAATTATATTTTTGTCTATTTGATATATTAAAAAATGGCGTCTTGACAGATGATCGGGGAGAAGGCTTAGAGAAGAAGAGAGTTCAGCGGTGAAGACATAACCTCATGGTAGACTTGAACAATGTAACAAAATAATTAGTTTTCTTAGTTCAAAAATTGGTGAAATACGTAGCCTTTAAAAACGATATCTCTATTGAAATAGCATCTTTTCAAAATGAAATGTAAGTTTTCAGTTACAAATTTCGTTACTTAAAAATACTCTAACAGCGAGATATCAAAATTTCGAAAAACGCAAGGGTATTTCACTAGAAAATACGTGCTAATTAGTTTTCAAACAGATACATGTTGATTGTTTTAAGACTGATGGAGGTAGAGTGTCCATAGATTTTGAAAATGCAGTTCTGAAAAAATAGTCGCCATGGCGCTCTCGTACTTCTATAGCTCCAAATTTGACCTTATGTTTTTAATATCAACTTCTAAATTATAAAATTTGATTTTCGTATGAGTTTTTTAGGCAAAAAAATTAAATTTTAAAAGTTTAAAGTGGTATTACATTTTAAAGTGTCATCCAAAAATGGAAAACACGCGCTGTATTGTGTCTTCTGGAAAATTCTGCGGTTTTTCAAAAAGCAAAGCATGGTTTCGTATAGTTATTTTTGCTGATGCTGTTAAGGAGTCATTTTGAATGGCCCAGATATGTACACTCGGGCTTTTTGGTTTGCGCCGCTTAATTCTCGCTTGTATTGCAGCATAGTTTTTGTTTCAGTGAAGTGCTAAGAATGGAGTGCCAAAAAATTCATTTTCGTCATATTATGCTCTTTTATTTCTAAAAGGTAAAAATGTTACTCAAACTGTTCGTAAAATTTGTACTGTATAATGACAAAGTTTTGTTTCAGATGACACAGTCCGAAGGTGGATTGTGAAGGTTAAGAAATGTGAAATTGCACCGAAATTTCAGCCTCGAAGATGAGGCGGCCTCTCTGGACGATTATCATCTCTAAAGAATGACATCTTTAAAAGAAGCTGTCAAATGATTATTCACTGTAGTTTTTAGAATATTCAGTCTATGTGATAACTCTTGAACTGTGTAACGTGGATTTTCAGCGATATCTTCTTTTAAGAAGTTATCTTTTACAGATGATGTCGTCCAGTGCGGGCATTATCTTTAAGGGTGTAATTTCCATGCTTCTTCAGATGAGACAGTTCGAAGGTGGACACCTTCGAACTGTGTCATCTGAAACAACACTTTGTCATTATACAGTATAAATTTTAGAACAGTTTGACTAACATTTTTACCTTTTAGAAATAAAAGAGCATAATATGACGAAAATGAATTTCTTGGTTCTCCATTCTTAGCGCTTCACTGAAACAAAAAATATGCTGTAATACAAATGAGAATTAAGCGGCACAAGCAGATTTCTGCGCTTAAACTTCTCAAACCACCTTCAAACTGTGCCATATTAAACAGCACTTTCTCTATATGGACCACAAATTTTACAAGCAGTATGAAAGGAATTTTAGGATGAAATAAAGGATGCATAGTATGTACATGGCTAACATTGATGTAGATTTAAACATGAGTTTTATATGTTTATGCTTTCACAGAACCAAACACACTGTCTATCTCATAACGCAGTAAAGGCTCTATTTTCATCTTCAGAAACATTTCATTCTGGCAAGCGCCATCTGTTGGCGCTGAAAGCTACTTTTCTTGCTACTCAACAGGTATGTATATCGTAGGCTAATTAAGAAATCCGGTTCTTTGCAAAGAGCCTGTGCTGACTGCAAAGAGCCAGGCTAATTGGAGAATCAATTGCTTTCTTCCCGTCAGCCTCATATTTTTAGACTTATTGCAAAGAGCCTATGCAGATTTAGGCTGATTGGAAATTACCAATTGTTTCTAAAAAAAATCTAATAATTTTCAGGCTTATTGCTATGAGACTGTGCATTTACGTTAATTAGAAAATGTCCAGCCATTTCTCCAAACATCCAGTCTAGAATCCTGCACGCTCCGGTTGTATCCAACCCGAACCCGAAATTTCCATTTTAAGTTATCCCGCAATCCGATCGGAACCCGTCAAAAAAACTCCATCGACCCACAACCCGACCTGAATTTGTAAAATATTTTTCGCCGACACGAAACGATGGGTTGTGTTCCGGTCAAGTGGAGCTGGGACTATATTTACTAGTTTCGGTTAGGGTGACTTCTATTTTTAACACTTTCCAACCTAGTTGAAAAGTGTTTATGACTTCGGTTTGTCTGGCCGTCTGCCGTCTGCCGTCTGTCCGTGCTCTAACTCCCGTAAATATGCTCGGATTGCCCTGCAATTTTTATATGTTATAATCGTTATCTATAGCATGTTCCCTATTTCAATGGAAGTGTGTAGCACTTATAGTTTTTTTACAGGGACACTCAAAAGAATTCCGTTACATTGCGGTCTATGGGGAAAAATCATTTGCGATTTATTTAAATAATGTTTCACTATTTTAAACGCACTGAAATTTATATATATCACTAAGGTGCATTAGAAGAAGCTTAATATGGAATAGGGTGTGCATAGCACTTATACTTACTTTACAGGAACAGTCAAAAGAATTCCGTTACATTACGTCTATGGAGCAAAATCGTCTGCGGTTTATTTAAATAATGTTTCCCTATTTTAAACGCATTGAAATTTATATAAGGTTCATTACAAGAGACTTACTACAGAATATTGTGTGTATAGCAGTCATCGTTCATTTACAGGGACACACAAAAGAATTCTCTACTGTATGTTAACAATAATTCCTGGAAGTGCGTTTTAAGTTACTGAACGCGATTTTAATTTTAAATCGCTTTTTGTATATTACGTGGTGTGTATAAATTCTGTAGATCCTATACAGGGAAGCACAAAAGTTCGGGAACACATTTCCGTATTATTTAACTTCAGACGGAGAATTTTAAACTGTGCTACGTGTTTCCTAACTGAACTAAAATTTAGCATCCTATGTAGTATATATACAAATCTATAGATCCTATACAGGGCTGAATAAAAGTATTCGGATTACTTAGATGTTATCTTTTAGCTTATTAAAGAGTATGATTCGTAAAATTATTTTGGAAGCGTTGGAAAGTGTTACATAATCTATGCTTGACGCATGATTTTTCGTTCTTGTTTGTTGTGGATCGGGTTTGGGTCGGATTCATTTTCATTGTTTCGGGTTCAGATCGGTTTCACTTTAGGTTTTGATACTTGCGTGTCGAGTTGAATTGACCAAATTTTTCAAACGGAAACCCAACTATTCTTTCTTTTGAAAAATAAATATACAGTAAAACCTCCATAACGGACACTCCCCAATAGCGGAATCCCTATTTAACAAACATATTTTTAATCTTAACACTTATATATTTGTACGATATATAATTGTACGATATGTAATTGTACGATATATAATAGTTGAGATATAAATATTTTCTGCGTTTTATATTTGTATTAAAACAAATATTAATTTCCTTTCATTTAGTGTTCGGTTGAAAAATATCGTGTTCGGGTTGGTTATCGGTTCGATGGAATTTTTTTTTGTCGGTTTGCGAGTTGACTTCAAATGGAATTTTCAGGCTCGTTTTAGGCTCCAACACAACCCTGTGCAGGACCTAGACTGTATGTTTTTGCACAAATAGCTGGATCTAAAACTACATTGGCTCATTGTAATAAGCCTGAAAAGAATCAGGCTGATATGTGTGGTCATATTACAATTAGACAAAAGCTGCATAGGCTCTTTGCAATAAGCCTGAAAAATATCAGGCTGATTGGGAAAAGGTAGATTATTCTTTGCAAAGAACCGGAAATCTTAATTTGCCTAAAACATATACATTTAAATAAGTATAGATAATATAGCACATTGTACGCAGTACGTTATATCTCATATACATTATATACACATTTTTTTATTAAATTGTAACTCTTTGCGTAAAACATATAGTGCCAGATATTTCAAATTTGATTATTTTCCATTTATTATTAGATTTTTAGTACAATTTACATATTTCGTCCTTATACTAACATCTTTTCCTATCAATCATTATATGAAAGAAAGAAAAATAGAAGAAAAGAAAAATTTAAAGTATAATTGTGAATAATGGTTTCAACAAACTATAAAAATAAATTTCTGAAACATTTTGATTTACTGCGATTTTAGATATGCAAATAAAGCTATAAAATATGCCTTATAGCTTGGAACATATTTTGAAGAATGGGTTTGAATAAACATCGTACGCCTGAGTTAATCTGGTAAGATTTCATATGCTGGATAAAATATGTATCTGTTAAACATTTGCAGTACTATATTTAACGATTTAAATGTAAATCCTTATGAATTATTCATGTTTTATTTTAATACACTATACTGAAGAGACTACTGTCATTGTTATCTTTATTGCACGAAGAATGATTTAAAACAACTTTTATATTACATTATTACACTAATTATTCCGTTTAAAAGTTGGTGTTTTCAGGTGAATAGTTTTTATGCAATTAGTTTTTTTTAAAGTTACACTTTTTACGTTACATTAGAAAAATCGTAGTACAGTGGTTGGCTGGTTGATTTTATGACGGATGATTTTTATTATCTACACGAGGGATATAGGCCCTAGGGGGAGTGTCCTCCGTGGTGGGTCTTTCTAAGGGATCCTAAGCCGTACTTAGGCAAGGTTCGAAGAAAACCACGGAAATCTCCGAACGGTTAGGTCGACGAGCACGACAGGGGTTTAAACCCAGCACCTCCTGTCTACCAACTTTGAGAGCAGAACCTCTCAGCCACTGGTGGAGCCGTAGTACAGTGGAGTTACAATAAATAAAACTATGTTAATTTATTATGTATGATATATATGTATGATATATATGTATGAAAATAATGTAAAATTACATTAGTTTATTTGAACTCAATTTCTATGTCTTCGGATAATTCGAATTGATTTATAGGTTCTTTCCTCATTTTACTTTATTTTCTATCTCATACAGCTCTTTTTGTCCCTTTGAATTTTAAGTACACAATAGCCTGTTTCAATGATCTACAGGTGGTTATCAAAATAATGGAAACACCCTAGATTTTGAAGGAATTCTTTATTAATATGGCGTAGGACCGCCTTTGGCATGTAATACAGCTTGGATTCGCCTGGGAATCGAATCATACAAATTCTGAATAGTGCTTAGAGGAATATTGCACCATTCTTCATGGAGATATTGTGAAAGTTCCGTGAGAGATGCCGGTGGAGGATATCGATTCCGGATTGAAAGCTCTAAAATAGACCACAATGGTTCGATTATGTTGAGGTCTGGGGACTGTGCGGGCCAAGGTAGATGTTCCACCTCATCCTCATGTTCATCAAACCATGATTGGACAACTCTGGCTGCATGAATAGGGGCATTATCATCCTGGAAAATTCCATCTCCTGCAGGAAACAAAATTTGCATCATGGGATGGACCTGGTCAGCTAAAACTTCTCTATACTTCTCCCCAGTGATCCTTCCTTTCAGGGTTACGATTGGACCAGCAGAAAACCATGACACGGCTGCCCATACCATGACCGATCCACCTCCATGCTTGACAGTTGGACGGAGGCAATCAGGATCATACGCTTGTGCAGGTGTTCTCCAGACATGTACCCGTCCTGTTGTGGGGAAAAGTGTGAAAGATGATTCGTCTGACCATATAACAGTCTTCCACTTATCAATCGACCAGGTTTTGTGGTTGTGGCACCACTCTACACGACGTTTGGCATTAGCATCTGTGACAAGTGGCTTGGGAATTGCTGTTCTGCCGTAAATGTTCTCTTTATGAAGGTATCTCCGAACTGTAATTGTTGACACTGGAGAATCCAGATGCTGATTGAGCTCTGCGGTCACTTTGGCTGCAGTTGTTTTCTTTTTAGACATTACAATCCGCTTCAATACCCGTCGGTCTCTTTCACTCAGCTTCTCCTTCCGTCCACTATTTTGCTTTGCTGAGCTTGTCTTTCCGCGCTGTGTGTATGCTGTCATGACTTTAGACACCGTACCTCTAGAAACGCCTATAAGCTGGGATGTTTCGGTCACTGTTGCTCCAGCTAGTCGGGCTCCTACAATTTGGCCTCTTTGAAAATCTGTGAGGTCTGACATTTTACGCTTCTGACAAAAAAAAAAATCAAAACGTAGACAACTCTTCTAGAGCTCTCTCATACTACCTAATACATGTACTTTTTATATTAAAAAAATCTGGTAGCTAAGATTATATTTTAATGCTTACGAAGGGAATTCTTAAATGTCCCTTTCATTCACAAGTGTTTCCATTATTTTGATAACCACCTGTAGTTTCTAAGAATCTATTTATTTCATTGCTTCCAGTAAATTGCATTGTCAGTAATGTACAGAGCTCGGATCCATTGTCTTAACTTTGCTAGAGGATTTTCGGAAAAGTATTGCAATCTGTCCATTAGTAACGTAGACTGAACATGCGCGGGATATAACAGATAGAGATAAGAAAGTTTAAGTAGGAAGGGCCAGTATAAGTGACTGGAGGGATGACATTGCGGTCCTTCTCCTGTTCGGTGTTCAATCAGTTATCAGAAAATAATGTTGCTGCTAGGTTCTCTGTTAGGAATGGCGATGAGAGGGAAATATAAATTTGTCACTCTTGAAATAAAAGTCGAGGTAACGAATAAAGTGGGAGATGGCCAATCAAAAAAATACATTGCGAATGAAATATGACGTTAAAATTAGCACAATTTCGAGCTACCTGAAAAATAACAATTCAATTATTGAATTTTCTGAGAACCAAAAGTTCAGAAAGCAGAAGAAAGCGGATGACAATCGCCACGCACGAGGACTTAAAAAAAGCATTATTGTGATGGCTGAAAGATGCTATATCAAGAATTTTGCCTATAAGGGGTCCCATATTGAGTGCCAAAGCAAGTGAATTAACTAGCCAGTCTTTTAGAAATAGAGGACACTAAATGCAGCGACGGATGGGTATCCCTTTTCATAGTCCGAAATTAACTAGATTTTTAAAGTGTATGCTGTGAAAGTGACAATGTAAATACTAAATATTTTTTTATAAAATATCTTCCTCTTTTTTAACACTTTCCAACCTAGTTGAAAAGTGTTTATGACTTCGGTTTGTCTGGCCGTCTGCCGTCTGACCGTCTGCGTCTGGCCGTCTGCCGTCTGCCGTCTGTCCGTGCTCTAACTCCCGTAAATATGCTCGGATTGCCCTGCAATTTTTATATGTTATAATCGTTATCTATAGCATGTCCCCTATTTCAACGGAAGTGTGTATCACTTATAGTTTTTAACACTTTCCAACCTAGTTGAAAAGTGTTTATGACTTCGGTTTGTCTGGCCGTCTGCCGTCTGGCCGTCTGCCGTCTGGCCGTCTGCCGTCTGGCCGTCTGCCGTCTGTCCGTGCTCTAACTCCCGTAAGTATGCTCGGATTGCCCTGCAATTTTTATATGTTATAATCGTTATCTATAGCATGTCCCCTATTTCAACGGAAGTGTGTATCACTTATAGTTTTTTTTACAGGGACACTCAAAAGAATTCCGTTACATTGCGGTCTATGGGGAAAAATCATTAGCGGTTTACTTAAATAATGTTTCACTATTTTAAGCGCATTGAAATTTATATATATCACTAAGGTGCATTAGAAGAAGCTTAATATGGAATAGGGTGTGCATAGCACTTATACTTTCTTTACAGGGACAGTCAAAAGAATTCCGTTACATTACGTCTATGGAGAAAAATCGTCTGCGGTTTATTTAAATAATGTTTCACTATTTTAAACGCATTGAAATTTATATAAGGTTCATTACAAGAGACTTACTACAGAATATTGTGTGTATAGCAGTCATCGTTCATTTACAGGGACACACAAAATAATTCTCTACTGTATGTTAACAATAATTCCTGCAAGTACGTTTTAAGTTACTGAATGCGATTTTAATTTTAAATCGCTTTTTGTATATTACGTGGTGTGTATAAATTCTGTAGATCCTATACAGGGAAGCACAAAAGTTCGGGAACACTTTTCCGTATTATTTAACTCCAGACGGAGAATTTTAAACTGTGCTACGTGTTTCCTAACTGAACTAAAATTTAGCATCCTATGTAGTATATATACAAATCTATAGATCCTATACAGGGCTGAATAAAAGTATTCGGATTACTTAGATGTTATCTTTTAGCTTATTAAAGAGTATGATTCGTAAAATTATTTTGGAAGCGTTGGAAAGTGTTACATAATCTATGCTTGACGCATGATTTTTCGTTCTTGTTTTTTGATGATGTCAATTTTCAAAGACATTTTAACTCTATAACACATGAAACTTAAGATATTTTTTCTTTTAATTTCAAATTTCCTGAAATTACGATACACATTCATTTCTGAATAGAATATATTTTTGATTGAATTTTCATATGTTCCTTTCATATTACTATACTTTACAAAAAAATCAAAACAAAATACAATGTAATTTATGCTTTTGTAATTACTTGCAAATTAGTAATGTAGCTGAAAAAAATTACAAAGCAACTGCGTTAAATCTACTGATTTCACATTATCATTAACTATATTACACGTTTCAGTCTAAATTATTAATTGCGACAACACGAATAATTATTAATGCTGTTTACTTTACGCATATTAAAGTCATTAAATCATTATCATCTAACCCACCTAATAATGCGGTTCGTCAGATAGAATTACAAAAGGCTCTTGACAATATTATGTATATAAATATTTAAAATTCTAACAATGCCATGCTAATAGTGTATAAGTTATTGCTGTAATTTACATGAAATGTATTGTTCAATTCGATTTTTGTCATTTTCATTACATGCATACATATATATATATATATATATATATATATACAGAGTCTAATCTCAACGCTGTCTAACGATAATTCCAAAACCTTTAGTCCTAATCGCTTAATTAAAATTGCAAAAATATTTAGGTAAAAAAGTTTTTTAAAAGCGATTTGAGTCAATAAAAACCTTCCTTAAAAATTTACGAAATTTAATTTTTTAAACAGAAACTCGGTCCTATAAGTGATGTTTAGTAAAACTTTCCTATTACACTAATAAGTAAGAAAAAAAATTCCCCATTCATCTAACACTAAAATTGACCGAGTTATGAATCTTCGAATTGCACGACTTTTACAAATTTTCTGCATCTGATCACAGATGAGTTGGGCGATGCTTCGAAGGATCGTACACAAAGTGCTTAAAGTATTTATAGAATATATTTCGCGTGTAACTGAAAGTAGTCACATCGTACAAGTATTGCGATAGCATTAGATGACGGCACAAAGCCATGTTTTTGAAGAATTCTCTACCGATGACATACGCATTTTGACCCCCTAGTGACTAGGTCTAGTTGACAGAAGAAAAACGTACAAAAATCTGTTATCCAAGCCAGCGTGGCCCGTTTTAAAGATAAAAGGCGAATGAATATTTCCGCACTGCAGGGGAAGGGCGAGCCAATAGGAAGCTTGCAAAGCTAGGGAACTTAATACTGTCAGTGGTATAATTTTGAGGTGAAGCGGAAAGACGCGGGAGCCGAAAGGATTCTGGGATATCGAATGATAATTTTGATAAAAATAAAACTGATATTAAGAGACGTTCTAAAGAAATAAAATTTGAATGTTTCAAAAGAAGAAATAAATTAAGGTTTTTACAAATACGTGTAGCTTTTAACAGATTAAGATTTTTAGAATGATAGTTAAAATACTATTTTGATTAAGTTATGGAATAAAATATAAAATAGATTTAAGAGATATTTTAAAAAAAGAGAAAAAATTAGAATTGTAAGAATTTGGAATAAATTATTTAAGGTAAAATGGCGAAAAATGTTTATTATTACATATATATATATATATATGTATATATATCTGACCTAAGGCATACGATAACGCTCGTATTTATAAATCAATTTCGATGAAACTATTTGTGTTTATTAAGCTCACCAATGTCTCGACCGAGTTCGTTGGCCAGCTTGGTCCTCCATTTTGTTTCAAGATGGCGGCCATTTAAAAATTAAAAACTAAAATTAATATACAAAAAATTTAAAAATTCAAATTTATTTTTTGCTTAAGTGTTAGGCCTTGATACAAGGATTCCGGAGTATTTTTTGTTTTACCTCTATCTTAAAAAACGGCTGAGATACAGCAGTTTGAAATTCTAGGGTGGCGGACATTTTGAAACAAGATACCACATTGCAAAAATCCAACGATTAATTTATAAGTTCTGTGAACGCGACTTCTCGCAAATTATTATCTTTCATTGTTGTAATCATTTTCCCATCATACACATAAAACTATATATTCATATCCGTTAGCGCTTTATTCTCGCCAAACTTGGCGACATTTGGCGAAATATCGCCAAATTTGGCGACCAAAAATGTCTTCATAAATGAAGCCAACTTGGCTATAGCTCAATAATTTGGCGAATTTCTTGTTCAAATTCAGTATTAACGAATCTTTTGTAAACGGTTTCTTTGCATTTTAGCTTGCTGTTTTCGTGTAACATTAGCTAAAATTTTAAAACGAAGATATAGGAAAACTACCTTTTCCTCCCGGTACAGGCCGGAACGATTGAACGAACGTCTGACGATTATTTATATTTCTAGGAAATGTGAGAATGACTCCTATTTCGCAGCAATAAAAAAGCTTCAATTTTAAAAATCTATTACTCGGTCGGTTTTAATCGTAGAAGAATAGAACTTTTTTGTCTTACTCGTCAGTTTAATAGGAAATTTTTACTAAACATCAATTATAGGACCGGGGGACCGCATAAACAGTAAATTTTGTAATTGCTGAAGAGTTAGTTGAGGCTCACTGTGAAGACCGGAAAAGTTTTTGTTTTCCGTCTGTTTGTTTGTTTGATTGTCTCTCTGTTTGTCTGTTTGTTTCACGATAACTGCTGCAAAATGATCCGATTAGGTTGATTTTTGATAGGTATATTGGTGAGCTGTATATAGGTGTATTGGTGAGCCGGAATTAGCTGTATAGTTTTTAGTTGCATTTGGTTCATTCGTTCGAAAAACATAGAACGTATCTTTTTAGGTCATAATGCTTTTCGATGGAAAGTCAGACATTTTTTTTTTAATTTTAACATTCACCGAAAAGAAAATGTCGCATTGGGATAATTGTAAATGCTAAATTATGGATGCTAAATTTACGAAATCTTAGTTTAATCCAATTGCTTTAAAAATAGGCCAATATATTTATTTCAATTTCGAAATTAGTTGCATAAATTATTGGGAAATTTTATGCATTAATTAGAAAGATATGAAACATTTTCATTTCTCATTTTTTTACAAACAA
This sequence comes from Maratus michaelseni, assembly GCA_963931845.1. Lineage (NCBI taxonomy): Eukaryota > Metazoa > Arthropoda > Arachnida > Araneae > Salticidae > Maratus > Maratus michaelseni. The sequence continues at coordinate 461,345,988 of OZ007588.1, forward strand.
TTCTTGTACATATAGATGGTTATTCTAATGAAATTAAAATAGTAAATACATTCAGACATATACTCAAGAAATGAAATTGCACAATTACTGGAAATTGAGAATATAAAATTAAACCGCGACAAGGGTGGGTTCAGGAGGCGGAGCCCCCCTAATGTATTGTTATTCTGAAAAAAAATACAGTAATAAGTAGTTTATCCTATCATTGCATAACATTGTGTTTAATGCAATACTTCTAAAATTTCCGGAACTTTCGATAAATTTTATATTCTTATAAATGTATAAATAACTTTAAAAAATTGAAGTTTAGAATGTCAAATTTTATGCAGGTAATGTTAAAAATGAGTGAGATTAATGAACAATGATTTGTAGAGTTGACGTTGAGGACTCTGATCTGTAGATTTACTAGATTAGAAATGATTTACTCACCAAAATTGCTTTTAAAAAACTTCTTTACCTTATTTAAAATGTTTTTGCAACTGGAACATTATATCTATGACTATCGGTTTAGGAATTAGCCATTGGACACGCCGTATATATATACAGGGTGCTCAGAATTAAAACATCCCTACTCCATCCTCTCTATTTATTGAACTGTTGAGTGTATGAGCTTCAAATTTTGAACACATACTATTCAAGGCATGGAGAAACTGATTATGCGAAACACTTCCAGAACTCAAGGATAGATGACGCTGTACAACTGGGCATACGTTGAAAAGACACAAACACAAATTTTAACTGAACATATCAAAAATTCATGTGGCAAGTACCTTATCGGCGCAAATTCTGCTAAATTTGGTTCCCTTCTTGAATATTTAAAATCTGAAGTCTTTGGCCAGCTTGTTCAACTGCGGATCATAACTGGTCGACTGAGATGCTTCTCACATTCAGAGTGATACCCCTTTTCAAGTCTACCAACGTTACCAGACGACCTCGATAAACAAGTTTTTTAAGTGTCCCCACACATAAAAATTAAATGGATTAAGATCCGGGGAACGAGTTGGCCAAGTTGTCGGAAACACACGATTGATTAATTTATCATTAGTGAAACATTGTCGAAGAAACTGCTGTCCACAGAGTTCAATGTGTGGAGGCGCTCTATCTTACATGAAGGTAATTGAGTCAAAACATTGCCGCTCTTGCGAATGTGGTACAACGTGTTTCGAACATCATTTTGAACCTGTTAGCCGTCACAATGCATGTCACAGGGCAATTGCGAATAGCCTGCTCGAAAAAAAAAGATCGAAGAATGAATGTGTCTGTGAATCCACACCAGACTGTAACTTTCGGTGCGTGGAGTGGAATCTCTTGCAATGTACTGAGGTTTTCAGTTCCCAAATGCTGCAATTATGTGTGCTCACTGTTCTATTGAGGTGGAAATGGTCCTCGTCGCTCCACAGAATCTGTCATGGGCATGATGCATCCAGTTTAACTCTTCAACTTCTCTTTTTTTTCTTTTTTTCGTTGTACAGCGCTATTAATTGGTATTTCTGGAGCTAATTGTGTTTTCACCTACTCCATTTCCCCATATCTTGAATAGTATAATAGTATACAAAGAGATTTTCGCTGAGTAGTTCGATATATAGGGAGGTCAGAGTAGGGGTGTTTTAAATCTGGCCACCCGGTTTTTATATATAAGAATTAAATTATCTTAAATTTATTTCAAATTCACACTTAGTTTTACTAAATTTCATATTATAAATACTTATTCAGTCTCCCTTTTCAAAATTTTGTAAAAATGTTCAGCGCGTCGCACTTTTTTCTTCTTTCCATTTCGGTGCCAGTATTTTTTCTCTTACAATGATGTATTCGAATTCTGAATGTTCCATTTGGCACAGAACATTCTAAATTTTCTTTATCGGAAACCTAATAGCTCATTTTTTTCCATCCACAGTCATTCCGAAAATTCGAGGCTTTGACTTGACAAAATCCATTTTTAGTACGCATTTTGTAGTTTTCAGCGAAAAGGTTTAAAATCAATTGCACGACTTGTGAGCAGAACTTTTTCAGTGATATCTTCTGTTAAAAAATACCCACAGCATCAGAAGGAAGTCCCCTGATTTTTTAGAATATTGTCGTCAACATGATTTTCCTTAAATGTTGTGTTATTTCTTTAGAGCGCTCCATTTTTGTGTGACGAATAGGACAATAAAGTAGTCTGATACAAACTGTTTGATTCTTTCTCCGGGAAACATCCATTATTTTCGACTATTGCCACTATTGTGTTTGATTCGCTCCGTTCTACGCTGGTATGACTGCTCTGTTACTAATGGTGGTTGTTCATTTAATTGACTGCACGCTCCTATTTTTAGTTATCCAAATGTACGTTTGTATGGCTGCAAATTAGTATTTTCATCTCCAACTACGTTGGATATGTGATCATTTGAAATGTATCATCTTTAATTCATCGACAATATAATACTTTTCATGGCTATCCACCAAAAGCAAACAACTTCTGCTATCAGGTAATTGGTAAACATTGCTTAGTGGAATCTACATATACATCTTACACACACACACACACACACACACACACACACACACACACACACATATATATATATATATATATAACCATAAATGAACCATTATCATAACAACAACTTAAACAATGAAATAATAATTAAGTATGTAAAAATTTGTTATATATATATATATATATATATATGTGTGTGTGTGTGTATGTGTTATGTAGAGTTGCAAAAATCCGGTTTATTCCCGGGTTTATTTCCAATAGACCCGGTTTATTGCCAGGTTTATTCCCAAAAGGCCTGGTTTGTTCCCAAAAAACCCGGTTTATTCCCCCAAAAAACGGTTTATTCCCGGGTTTAAACCGGGTTTTTTCTAGCCTTTGCAACTCTAGTGTTATGTGTTTATAATGCAAATACATGGTAGGTTAAAATATTAAATTCTGTTTTTTATTATTTACTAGCAAGCTACGCGCGCTACGCTGGTCAATTTCTTTTAACGAACCTTTAATCAAACAAAATATTAACATTTCATAAATAACTTTTATATTTTAACAGAATAATAAGGCTACTATAATTTGTGACTCGTGCTATAGCCAATATACACGTCAGGACACGTCGCCCTTATCATTATCTTTTTACGCATGAAGGTTTCGCTATGGTACTCCATTGGAAAATTTGGTAATTTTTGAAATTCAATATTTGAAAAACGGCATAATCATTAGATTTGAAATTTATATCAAGGAAAATACAATTTTTTACCTTTCAAACGCAGTTTGTCAAACAATTTTCTGACAAATACTTTTTGAGCTATCATTTTTTTCAGTAACTTCAAATGTTTCATTTTCCAAGATTAATCTGTCGCAACAAATAGCGAAAAACCTAGTCGTCAGCAACGCATAGTTTTTTATTAAAGAGGCTGTTGGAGCAGGGATTGTCACCACCAATTTGCCACCATCACTTTTGAAATCGGTTCCGTGATTCCAGAGATTCCATAGAAATTGTAATTTAGAATGACTTCAGAACGCTTTTCGCTCATTTCACAAATTTAAATTTCGATTTTTTTTTAAATTTATTCTTAGAGAGCATTTACATCTTATAAGTAACTACAATGCTAAATTTCAAATTTCTTGCACCTTCAGTATAAAAAAGTCGCAATTTTCGAACATTTTTCGATCCATTGATGTTAGTGGCACCGACATAAAATATAGCCTATGTTGAAATAGGGATTGTCCCCATCAATTTGCCACTATTACTTTTGAAATTTGGTTCTGTAGTTCCAGAGATTTTATAGAAATTGTAATTTAGACTGTTTTTAGAACGCTTTTCGCTCATTTCACCCTTTTAAATTTCACTTTCTTTTTTATTTTGTTCTTAGAGAGCATTTACACCTTATAAGTAACTACAATGACAAATTTCAAATTTCTAGCTCCTTCAGTATAAAAAATAAAAATAAAACTGCCCAGTTAAACGGAGGGCATTCAGTTCACAGGCTATTCACACTAATTGTATATTATACTCTTATTTCAAAGAACTTGAAATAAGCCCATCGAAAAATAAAGAAATAAACAATATATTAAGGGGGGGGGGTCATACCCCCGTTACCCCCCCCCCATAGTTAACTAATGAACCCCTTAAACTAATCAGGTAAATCTCTAATTACAATGAATATATATACAAAATTTAAAGAAAATCGGATAATTCTGCATGAAAAACCCATTTATATAAATTAAGGCGAGATTAGCCCCCTCCGTTCCCTTCCTTTATACTTAACCAATCAATCCCGAAAATTAATCAGGGAAGCGTCTTAACCCAATGAACCTATAAAGAAATTTTGAAGCAAATAGAATAATCCTGCATGAAAAACCCATTTATATAAATTAAGGTGGGATTATCACCCTGTTCCCCCCCCCTTTATACTTAACCAATCAATCCCGAAAACTAATCAGGGAAGCGCCTTAACACAGTGAACCTATAAACAAGATTTGAAGGAAAACGGAATAATTCTGCTTGAAAAACACATTTATATAAAATAAGGGGGGATATGCCCCCCGTTCCCTCCTTTATACTTAACCAATCAATCCCGAAAACTAATCAGGGAAACGCCTTAACACAGTGAACCTTTAACCAAAATTTGAAGGAAATGGGATAATTCTGCATGAAAAACCCATTTATATAAATTAAGGGGGGATTAGCCCCCACCCCCGTTCCCCCCTTTATACTTAACCAATCAATCCCGAAAAACTAATCAGGGAAGCGCCTTAACACAGTGAACCTATAAACAAAATTTGAAGGAAAACGGAATAATTCTGCTTGAAAAACACATTTATATAAATTAAGGAGGGATTAGCCCCCCGTTCCCCCCTTTATACTTAACAAATCAATCCCGAAAAGTAATCAGGGAAGCGTCTTAACCCAATGAACCTATAAACAAAATTTGAAGGAAAACAGAATAATTCTGCATGAAGAACCCATTTATATAAATTAAGGTGGGGATTAGCCCCCCGATCCCCCCCCCCTTTATACTTAACTAATCAATCCCGAAAACTAATCAGGGAAGCGCCTTAACTCAGTGAACCTATAAACAAAATTTGAAGGAAAACGGAATAATTCTGCGTGAAAAACCCATTTATATAAATTAAGGGGGGAGGGGATTAGCCCCCCGTTCCCCCCCTTTATACTTAACCAATCAATCCCGAAAACTAATCAGAGAAGCGCCTTAACACAGTGAACCTATAAACAAAATTTGAAGGAAAACGGATATTGCTATGAAGAGTTATTGCATTACGTACGTACATACATACAGAACCGGCTGGCAAGCTCTCAGGGCTTGATAGCCAGTTTGATAGCTAAAAAATCGCAATTTTCGAACGTTTTTTGCTCCTGCACTGCCTGGGGTTAGTGGCACCGACATAAAATATAGCCTATGTTGGAGCAGGGGTTGTCACCATCAATTTGCCACCATCACTTTTGAAATCGGTTCGGTAGTTCCAGAGATTACCCCCTACAAACAAACAAACAAACAAACAAACAATCTTTACTCCTTTATAATATTAGTATAGATGGGAGGAAATCTTATGCTATATTAAACAATACATTTATTCAAAGTGACAAAAACACATTTCTAGTAAAATTAATTTATTAATTCAAAGCTCGCTTATTAATTCGAAGTTTTTCTGCAACGACTTATTTTAACATGCAGCGTTAAAAAGAAGGTATTTAAAATCATAATCATTGATTGTCTAATAAGTATGCATGCCAATAACTCCTTAATATATAATAATTTTCCTATTTATAGGAGCACGATATACAGATAGAAATAAAGATGTTTCAGATAAAGAGTATTTTTTCTTACCCTGTTTATTTAGTTAACATTTCGCTTTTTTTACGATAATGTAAATGAACGATTTGAAACGTCTAATGTGTGGGTGGCGTTTCACTACCGTCTGCTCAGCCCAATACGAGCAATCGGTTATGTTTCATCAATAAGAAAACAGGTACATTTTAAGTCAAATATAACATTTCAATAAATGGGAGACAGAAAAAGCGGTATGACCAGCTCGCAATGGTGAAAGCCGGATGCCAATACTTCATAGGCCGCCGAACAGAAAAAGTGCATAGTTCCTAGAGTCAAATTGAAATAAACCAGTGTATATTCATAATTTCATCACATCTACTAAGGTTTAAATAGTCAATGTCTTTATAATATAATTATATAGACTAATTTTCACTCTGTACCAGTTTATTAATGTAGCACTCTTGCGTATATAATTAAAAAACGATTTTTATTGTTTAACGAACAAGGAAATTGAAACTTTAATATTTATTGCAAATGTTCTGATAATAGAAATTTTATGCTGCTCATAAAAGCATATTATTTGATACTTTTTAACTATCTCTGCATGAGAGCATATTAATAATTTTCTAGTATAAAACAGCTACTTTGGATCATTTCATGTCATTTAAGATCAAACAAGAGTTTTATATGTTTGTTACTATGAATTAAAAACATGTTATCTGAATTAACAAGATATTTGCTTACAGATACACATTTAAATTGCATCTAATTTTTCCATCATCAGCAAAATTAGATGCGTTTATAAGCGAATAAATTTCTAACAGAAACTCAATCAAATTGTAGAAAATATTACAGATCTAAAAAAATTTAAAATAGATTTTGAAAGTTTGGTTGTCATCAAGATTGGTGAATTAAAGTTACGTATTATAACTGTATATCTGACTTCATTAAGTTCAATATATTATATTTACCGTAATTTCGTGTCATTAATTTAGAGTAGAAAATCAGTACTCAGTGCTTATTTTTTGCATCGTCAAATTAAATTTGACGAACCAATGAATTGAAATATCGGTTCAAGTGGATTAAAAATACACCTGAGATATAATTTTAGCTTTTCAAAATTATTTACAATATTATTTTAGAATTAATATCTTTTATGTGGCTGAAATTATTTTATTTAAATCTCTACTGTGACACGCATTGAAATGAAAAAAAAAATCTACCTAATTTATCAAATAATTAGCAAAACTCGCGGCTTTGCATGCGCAGTTGTTGAGATACGCCAAGTGGTGTTTGTGTATATATTCACTTTAGAGAAAATTATACTTCTACGGATAATTTAAATATTACTAATTATGTCATATTTTTAGGACACGTCATTCTTGTATTGCATTAAAGAAACATGAGACATCTTCTCTTCTGAATATCTTCATTCCAATCCATTTGCAGCCAACTTCTTAAAAAATAAATACCATGTAGTGTTGTTTATCATCTATCGTAGAGTGGAAGATTTTTGTAAAAATCGGTTCAATAGTCTAGAGAATGTATTTCCTACAAAAAAAATTATTTCTTTATGTTTTAGTTTAACTTGAATCACCGCAAGACACATGCAGTACTAACTTAGCTAGAAATTATATTTCTTTATTACTGTCATTTTAATTCTGTTCAGTAGTTACTGGAAGTTGCGTTTTATCTTATTGTTGAGAAAAGTTCTATCTATCATTGGCATGACAAATAAATTATTTTTCTTCTCTTTACATTTTTATACACAATTGCTTTAACATGATTCACAAAAAAAAAAAAAAAAAAAAAAAAAAAAAAAACGCAGTATTTCTTTACCTAGAATTAATATTTATTTAATACTGTCATTTTAATTCATTTTGGTAGTTACTGGTATTTGCGTTTTCTTTTATTATTTAGAAAAGTTCTATCTATCTTTGACATGACAAATAAATTAATTTTTTTCCCTTTACATTTTGTAACGCAATTGGTTTAACATGAATCACATAAAATATACGCAGTACTTCCTTACCTAGAACTAATATTTCTTTAATACTGTCATTTTAATTCATTTTGGTAGTTAGTGGTATTTGCGTTTTCTCTTATTATTGAGAAAAGTTCTATCTATCATTGACATGACAAATTAATTATTTCTCTTCTCTTTACATTTTGTAACACAATTGGTTTAACATAAATAAAAAAAAAAACTCAGTATTTCCTTACCTAGAACTAATATTTCTTTAATACTGTAATTTTAATTCATTTTGGTAGTTACTGGAATTTGCATTTTCTCTCATTATTAAGAAAAGTATTGACATGACAAATACATTGTTTTTCTTGTCTTTACATTTTTTAACACAATTGGTTTAACATGAATCACCAAAATAAAAACAAATATTTATATATGCAGTACTTCCTTACCTAGAACTAATATTTCTTTAATACTGTCATATTAATGCATTTTAGTAGTTACTGGTATTTGCGTTTTCTCGCATTATTGAGAAAAGTTCTATCTATCATTGACATGACAAATTATTTATTTTTCTTCTCTTTACATTTTGTAACACAATTGGTTTAACATAAATCACAAAAAAAAAACGCAGTACTTCCTTACCTAGAACTAATATTTCTTTAATACTGTCATTTCAATTCATTTTAGTAGTTACTGCTATTTGCGTTTTCTCTTATTATTGAGAAAAGTTCTATCTATCATTGACATGACAAATAAATTATTTTTCTTCTCTTTAAATTGTTTAACACAATTGGTTTAACATGAATCACAAAAAAATAAATATATGCAGTACTTCCTTACCTAGATCTAATATTTCTTTAATACTGTCATTTTAATTCATTTTTGTAGTTACTAGTATTTGCATTTTCTGTTATTAATGAGAAAAGTTCTATCTATCATTGACATGACAAATAAATGATATTTCTTCTCTTTACATTTCGTACATGCTTAAATGAAAAAAACTATATTGTATGTGCACACCTGTGCCTTATAAGTCATTCCTATTCCAAATTTAAACTTTCTAGAACTTTTTAGAGAAATCATACGGAAAATAAAATAGTAGCTGGTCCCCGCCCCCAACCTAATTCCAAGCATTTGAAATTCGATTTTTTTTTTAAACTTTCGTTTGAAGAAAGCACACCTTATTAGGAACCTGCATCACTAATTAAAAAGTTCTAGTCTCGATAGTTTCTAAGTAATCATGATTATATAAGTTTCCTAATCATTTCATTATTTTAAATTTCGAATATTTTAACAAAAGTTCTTATCAAGCATTTACGTCTTTAAAGCAACAGCCATATGAAATTTAAAATGTTTAGCATCGACAAAATCAAAGAGTAATAAATTTTAAAAGATTTTCAATCTTGCACCTTCTTGACGGTAGTTTGCAAAGAAATACAATATATCCCATTTTTAAGCGGCGACTGTCACCATTATTATTCTGTGGAAAATTTTGAAATGGGTTTAGTAGTTGCAAAGTAATCGCTATTTTAAAAAAAATTCCGCTTATTTCACCCTTTTAAATTTCGAAATTTATAAAATATTCTGTGCTAGAATTAACTTTTTAAAAGACATGCCAAAATTCCAGTTTCTATTCTCAACAGTATCACAAACATCACAATTTTAGAAGGTTTTCTGCTCATTTCACATTTTAAATTTTCGATTTATTTAGGAACCATTCTTAGTAAGTTTTAATTATTTAAAAAAATCACCATTGCAGATTTCAAGTTTCTAGCCTCAACGGTATCACGCAGAAATCACAAATTTAAAATGCTTTTCTATGTAGCTTTTTAAAATTTCGAATTGGTTAAAAACTGTTCGTTATGAGCACTTATGTAGTAATAGTAACACCAATGTCAAATTTCCAGCTTCTGTCCCTAACATTTCCAAATAATTCGTATTTTAGAACTTTTTTACAAATTGTTCATCTCATTTCAGCCATTTAAATTTCTTTTTTTTAGAAAACGTTTTCAGTGACCATTTAAATCTTAAAAGTCACCACCAAGCCAAAGTTGAAGTTTCTATCCCTAACAATTCCATAAAAATTCAAATTTAGAATTTGTTTAATTTTTTCCACGCATTTCAACCTTTTAAATTTAGATTTTTTTTTTATAAATCGTTGTTAGTGAGTATTTATATCTTAAAAGTGACTAACAAGCCAAATTTTAAGTTTCTGGGCTAATCAGTAGCGCAATAACCACAATTTTAGACCTTTTTTTCCTATTGCACAGCTTTAATATACACATAAAATATAGCCTATATTAAAGCAAAAACTATCTCCATCTTTTTGCCACCATTATTATGAATCATTTTTAGCTCACAGGTTATCAAAGCCATGATGACTAATGTGCCCGCAGGTTCTCTATGTACGTACGTAACGCGATAACTCTTCATAGAAATATCCAATTTGCTCCAAATTTTGTATATAGGTTCATTCTGATAAGGCGCTTTTCTTATTAGTTTTGGGGGTTCATTGGTTAAGCATAAAGAGAGAAACGGCGGCTAATCCCCCCCCCCCTTAATTTAGATAAATTGGTTGTTCATGCATAATTATCCGATTTGCTTTCATTTTTGTATGTAGGTTCATTCTGATAAAGCGCTTCCATGATTACTTTTGGAGGTTCATTGGCTAAGCATAAAGAGGGAAACAGCGGCTAATCCCCCCTTAATTTAGATAAATAGGTTTTTTATGCAGAATTATCCGATTTGTTTGCATTTTTGTATATAGCTTCATTCTGATAATTCGCTTCCATGATTACTTTTGGAGGTTCATTGGTTAAGTATCAAGGGGGGAACGGGGGCTAATCCACACACCCTTAATTTAGATAAATGGGTTTTTCATGCAGAATTATCCGATTTACTTCAAATTTTGTATATAGGTTCATTGTGATAAGGCGCTTCCCTGATTAGTTTTGGGAGTTCATTGGTCAAGAAAAAGGAGGGAACGGTCGGATAATCCCTCCTTAATTTATTGTCGATTTCTTTATTTTATGAGAGGCATTATTCTTTGAAATAAGAGTATAATATACAACTAGTGTGAATAGCCGGTGAGTATAATGCCATCGGTTTAACTGGGCACTTTCCTTTTTATTTATTATCTGTTCGGCATTTCCACAGATTACACCTTATAAACACGTAACCAAACATTTCTTTTTTGTAATATTAGAATAGTTTACAAAAAATACTCATTTTGATCAGATTTCATACATTTTTCATAATGTTGTTCAGATTACAAATTAATATTTATAGAAACTTTTTTGGGCATGACTTTCTTGTTATACAACATGAGATAATTTAAATAACGCATTTATTGTTTGCTTGATAACAAAAGTTTCATATTACGCGTGAACAATTGAATTAGAAATGTCTTCTTTACAACGATATTTCGAATATTAATGATTTATGTTCATTAAATGTTCTTTCGGTAAATAAATAAAGCATTGTTTCAATAAAGAGTTAATGTTAAATAAATAACGGAAAATAATATACACTGCTAGTGAACAAGGTATTATTGGAAATAGAGTCATATTACATTAATGAATTAAATTATGTTTAACAAAGCAGTATAACTTACGTTTTAGATTAAGAAAATTCATGTAATTCATTTCTATTCCATAACTATATTTGTTGTATATGAATGAGAAACTTATTCCTGAATTAGAAAAATAAGTCTGAATATCAATTAAGGGTGCTTAATGTTATTGAATTCATTCATTATTTTCTAAATGCTGCGAAGATGGAACTTTTTTAATCAGAACATCATTGTAAGAATTTCTAAAAGTGTAATAAAAACCAGTACGGTATAAATTATAATAAATTAAGTTATATAAAAAAATTCTCGTTATATGAACAAAACCTCGTTGCGGTAATTGTTATTACGTGTGTGTATTATTAATAACATTTCGAAAAGTAAAAGTTCTTTTAAAAGTTTTGCACGAACTTTAAGCCCGCGCTAAAAAAAAATAAGGCTAAAAATACAGTAATTTTTTTTCTTTTCGAAATAGAAATTATAATCAAACTTAAAGATAATGCGTATTACAATAACTAGGACTTCCCTCAAAGGGATTAGTCTGAGTGATATTTCTCAGAACATAGGGTTAACAATTACGATATAAAGAAGATACAATGTGTGAAAAAGAGCAAATTAAATGATAGAATTACAAAATATCATATATAAATTCATATATACTGTTATGTTTTCATATATATATATATATATATATATATATATATATATATAATTTGGCAAATAATCTCATTTTCTTAAGTTGGAATAGCTCAAAACTTTAAAAAACAAACAAACAAACAAACAACAACAACAAAAAAAAAGCCGGATTTTTTTTTTAAACGCCAAGGTTTTTAAAGTCACGTAATCAGATTTGCAGCCTAGAGCGTATTTTAGCAAGCGTAGTTTAACGCAAATTTAATTTCATTGTTGAAACATTTTCTTTGTGACAAATATTTACATTTGAATTTAAAAATTTTCCTCCTTGTTTATTTGCATAACTATTTATAGAAACTCATACACTTCAAACCACATTGATAACAAGCTTTACTACAAACCTGATTACGAAACTGTAGCCTAAATTCCTACTAAAGTAATATAAAAAATCTTTCGATCACTTCTGTAAAAATCAAATTGAAAAAAATACATATATTTCAAAGATAATACTTCTTGATTATTTTCTAGGAGACTCTACCCCCTACGATTTTACTGCTTCAAACCTCAGACTTTTCTTCTGCCTGTCTGTCTGTATCTCTCTACAATCTGTTTGTTTCCCTATCCGTTCTTCTACCCATCTCCATACCCGATTGACTGTCTCTCTACACGTCTCGCTACATGTCGTATATTTCCCTACTGGTCTCTCTACCCATTTATCTGTTTCTCTAACCATCGCTGTCTAACTACTTTTATGTCTAGCCGTGTGTCTATACTGTATTTCCCTCCGTACCCATCTGTCGACTGCCTCTCTACTCGTCTGTATACCCGTCTCACTATCCATGTGTTTTTCCATGACATCTTTAAGCGTCTCGCTACCCATCTGTCTATCCGTCTCTCTAACTGTCTCGCTTCCCTTTTCACTACCCGTCTCTCGACACGTCTGTCTGTCTATATACCCCCTCTCTCTACCCGTCTGTCAACTCGTCGCTGTACTCATCTCTGTACTCGTCTCTCTATTCACCACGCTACCCGTCTCGCAACCTTTCCCTCTACATGCCTGTCTACCGGCCTGGTTACTCGTGTCTGTACCCATCTCCCTACCTATCTCGCTACCCCTCTGTCAACCCTCTTTTGTCTCAGTACCCGTCTGTCTATTCGTTTCGCTACCCGTTAGCTTATCTATGTCGCTATCCGTCTCTACCCGTCTCTCTACCCATCTCACTACCTGTCTGTCTACCCGTTCGTTTACACGTCTCTGTACATCTCGCCACCTTCCTAATATTTAAACAATTTAGTATACAGAAGCTGTTCATCTGTTATTAAATGCAAACAGAAGTAATTTATCTAATAAGTGTAATCAGATGCAATTTTTTTAAATACATACATATACCAGCATAATAATTCATCAAGTTTATTTTCATTGTAGTTTATGTCATTTGGCAGTAAATCTGAACTTCTTAAAACCGAATTGCGTTAAGCTTTTTAAAAAAGCCCCAAGGTCCGTATAACTGGGAAGGAAAAGTACCCTAAGGGCTACTATATACATGTTATTAAGTTAAGTGAAAGTTTCGTAATCGAGTTCGTAGCAATTGCTTATGTCAGAAAGCGTGGCTTAACGCCATTTTAAATTCATTTCTGTAACTTCCTTTTACTTTTTTTTGAGGGTGGGTGGGGGAGGGGAGGGTTCCAAATATTTACACTTAAATTCAAAGTATTACCCCCATGTTAATATTAGTGTTGTTTGTATTATTATGACCGAGCTTCATTCGAAACAAATGTAAAAGACTTCTTCCACAGTTTTTTTTCTAGGAGAAACTTCCGTAAACGGGCCCAAAGCTAATCGGAGAATTTAATATCATTATTGTTTGTAACTCTTATAGAGTTAAAACAATATTGTTGCTAGCATTACTCTTGTTTCAGACCAACTTTGTTTGTGTATCTGAATGGGGAAAAGTTCTGTATCATGTGCTGGTTGGCACGATTGGCGAAAAAATTAAAAATGGTGCTAAAAGGCAGTTTTAGCATCTTACCTCTTACCAAAATTTCCTAGAGAGAGGAAAAATATGTTTTTCAAGTATTTACAAATATACATTTATTAAACCATGTTTTTGCGTCATCTTAAAAATATAAGTACGATGCTAAAATAAAATTTTATTGCCGTTTTCGATATTTTAATGAAAATACATAACAAACATATATAACAAAACTAAGAGACATTTTTGTGATAAATAATTGTTGTTGTCAGGGTGGGGGGGGGGCAAATTGTAAACAATTAATAAGCGAACTAACAGATTACCGAAAATAACTTGTGGGAATTTCAGGGAAGAAATATCTGATATAAATAACTTTTAAAACCTTATAATGGAGAAGTGGTCCGTATAAAAATGCAAAACATAATACGCCTGATATAAGTATTTTTTAATTTTTTGATATTTCCAAAAGAACAGATAAAAGGGTAAAACTCCCGGCGAAGATGTCATATACTCACCACGTTTGCGCGATTTCCCCCCTGCCAATTTGTCAAAAACTGTTTGTTGTGTTTATTTACTTTTATTTTTTATTTTAATTCTATAGATTATTTTTATATGTATGTCAATATTTATTGATATCAAACTATTATTTATTGATTTTTATTTCCTTTTTTAAAATAGTAGAAGTTACGTTTATTACGTTATTTTATTTTTATATTGAAATAAAAAATCATGTGCTATTATTGCCTGATATTTTTGACTAAATTTCAAAAACAAAGTTTTCGCCGAATTGGTGGGGGAAAAAATCGCGCCAACGTGGTGCGTATATGACATCTGTCATTTCACTTATGTATTGGTACTTTTATGTTAATTTGGCGCAGTTGATAACTCGCCAAATATTGTTCTCATAACATCTTTATATTTCATTAGTTTCATTTAACGGTACTTACGTATTATCCGTGCCAGTTTTAAGCCAACTGCGTCAATGGAGCCAATATTACTAATTATATTAACCCTTATATATATTTTTCTTGCTACATGGTACATGCCTGTGAATAATCTATAATGTTATTCTTTCTTATTTACTATGCTATTTACCATTTATTAATTTTACTATAATAATGTTATTTACTATTTTTAACAATGTTAAAAATTTAATAAACATATATTACATATTTTAAAAACACAAATTGCACAAATTGCACAAATTGTGCTTATTAGTTGCTAAAATCAGTGTAAAAATTGTTTTAAACTCATAAAAGAGCTAAAATCCTACATGTTTCGGCTTTAAACTTAAAGCCATCATCGAGGAAGAGGAACAACACAAACGACTACTGATCTTTTAATTTTCGACACGAGAAAATTGAAATCAACAGTATGGAAAAATTTAAATTTAAATTTAAATATTAAAAATTATTTAAATTTTTCCATACTGTTGATTTCAATTTTCTCGTGTCGAAAATTAAAAGATCAGTAGTCGTTTGTGTTGTTCCTCTTCCCCGATGATGGCTTTAAGTTTAAAGCCGAAACATGTAGGATTTTAGCTCTTTTATGAGTTTAAAACAATTTTTACACTGATTTTAGCAACTAATAAGCACAATTTGTGCAATTTGTGTTTTAAAATACTAGTTAACAGTGTAGTGTCCAAATGGATTCAATTGCATATATTACATTTTATTTATTTTATATTAATTACCATTTTTAACTATGTTATTTGATAATGTTAAATTACTGTGTTTGAAAACATGATTGGCAACGATAAACAAGATTGGTACTTGGCAGCCATTTTTGGCGATCAATCTCCTGTCACGGATAATACGTAAGTACCCATTTAACTATAAACCTTTCACTCATTTCATTTGAAATACATACATTAAAAATACATGTCTTCCACTCATTTAATTTAAAATACATGCCTTTCACTAATTCCATTTAAAATACTAAGAAGAAAATAAAAAGAAATAATGCCGCAAATCAAAATCTTTTATTTAAACATCATAGAATTGATTCCCATTTACACACGCGAAATAAAAAGCTGCCAATGTTGAGATTTGCGCCAAATCTCTAATACAAAGTTATTGCGGATTTTTTTCTTTCAAACAGAAAAAATTTCAGATTAATTTTCCATTTTTAATAAATGGAAATATGTTTTATTGTACTGATATTGTATTGTATTGTGCGTGCATATATTTTTGCTCCATGTTACTCCATGAACTTTTAAAATCTTATTATTTACGAAAATCTCCGCCGGTGAAAATGACGTATGTACTAAATTTTAGTGACGTATGTACTTTAACTGTGCTTTTTTATCTATTTTTTAAATATAATTTCCAAACGGTTTGACATTTATTCTTGGTAATAAATAGACGTCGTTGTCACCTTTATAGGTACCTGCTGTAAAAATTTGAACGAAATCCGTTAAATATTTTTTGAGTTATGCTTGACGAAAGGTTTTAATATCCATCGTAGCTATATATGCGGCAAAGTAATACTGCGCTGTGTATGAGTCTTCGTTGCACTCAGACAATGAAGTTACATTTGAAAGTTATAACATATCGTTCCACAGAAAACTTTCATGAAACAATAAAACAAAACACAACTCATACGAAATTTAAGATGACACTTAACTTATACACTTACATCAATATTATTAAAAAAAAGTTCACATAAAATATAGGTGAAATTTCAAAAGAGTTTATCTTTATTCTTACAATTTTCTTGCAGGTTTTTTTTTTCAATTATAAAATATTCAAAAAACACGTTATAACTTTTTAATAACTTAAATATAATAGAACACAGTGTGCTGATTCCGGTACGAAACACCGGTACGTTCACCATCAGTGAATAAAAATTCATATTTACTGTGACGTCAAAAGAATAGCGTCTATTAAGTTTATTTTATCTTTATACTAGCTGACCCGCCCAGCGTTGCCCGGGCAGGTGATAAAACGTTAAATAAAACCCATATTTGTATTATTTTATATATTTTACTCGATTTTGTATGAATTTATCTCTTTAATGACAAAATCGCAAAATCGTAAAAAAACACTTACTTCTTTTTTCAAGTATGATCATTATACATATAGTTAAAAAAATAGCTTTTCTTGTCCAAGCGTTTTGAAATTTTCAATGGCCATAAATATAACGGTTTTACGTCAGAAATAGTGTTATCTGGTTGTAAAATAAATGTTTTCTTTTTGCGGCGGGTCCGTTAACATAAAAAAAATAAATAAATAATAATAATAAAATAACAATAGTATTTGTCGTCCGATCACTCTGAAATTTTAATCATTTATAAATATAACTGTTCCCAAGTCCTCAATAAAATTATGTGAAAAAATATGCATTTAAAATAGTGAAAACGTTAACAGAAGCGGAGCGCGACTGCGGAAAACATCCCGTTATTATGGGTTTTCGCTGAAAATATCTCATATGTTAATTTTTTAAAAATACTTGTTCTCGTCCGAACGCTTCAAAATTGTTGTAGGTGATGTAAATCTGGTCTACCGAAATGATCCAAAATGATTGTGTCGAAAAACGAACGTTTTGTAACTTTTAGTGCAAGAAAAAAAATTTCTGGTGAGGCGCTAAATGACCTGCGTTAGCTAGTGTTTTTCAAAGGGTTGAAATCCGTATTAAAAAAAAATGTATACCGCCTATTAGAAGAAGGTTTCAGCTTAAAAAGCATATGTTTGGTTTTTCTCTATCTCGAAAATTGTGCTATTGAAGGGCGTTGGCGTAAAGGAGAAAACTAAAGCCCGGGAAAATGACCCTTTTTCAAAAATGTTTTTCAAAGGGTTAATGAGTTATAAGATTTAAAAAAATTCGAATTGATTACGGCATTGGAGGCGTAAGAGTGCGATCTTACAGAATATGTTTTTCGTTTCTAAATAAACCAAACGGTTTAGTCGACATAATTTAAAACAGAATCGCGAAATAAACGCATTCTTCATGCAAATGGTTCTTCATTCCAGTACGATGTTCAAAATCGGGTTCTGGGCATGCGCGAGTTTTGAAAGTCTGCTCGCCAAAAAAAAAAAAAAAAAAAAAAAAAAAAAGAAAGAAAGAAGTTATTGATCAGTTTTTAATTAACATTTTTGTCAATTTTAAACGTATTAAAATTCTGTGACTCAGGTGCACATGGCCAGACCTTGGACTATCCACACCTAAATTTTCAGACTTCTAGGTGGGCTAGATTTTGCTAGCTATCGCAGACAAACAAACAAACAAACAAACACACACAAAGCGAAACTTTAGTTTATTAGTATAGATGTTATAACTTTATGGATACCATTTTTTTCTCATTACAATTAAATAGAAAATATATTTTTATTTGAATTCATGGTGGTAAAGCATTAAATACGTATATAAAGTATGTGTGAAAAGTTGGTGCCGGTGAAAATGACGTTATGCCCAAATGGAATTTTTTCATTGATAAAACTGAAAAGAAATTATATGATTGTGCCAAAATGACGTAATTTTCACCGATTTTTCAATTGTTAATTATTAATGTTAAGATTATTAATTATTGTTAAGAATTGTTAAGAATTGTTAATTATTAATGTTAAATTAAGAATTGTTAATTATTAATGTTAAGATTAGAATTGGAGCTTTTATTGATTTTCATTGCATACCTTGATTACGTGTTAGCGATTGCTTTTAAGAAAATAATCATACGTAAAATAATTTAATTTTTTTAATAAAAAGTTCGGAAATGTAGATGATTTCAGAACAAAATAAAATTATTAAGAGTAGTGTTAGAATGGTAGAAAAATATTGAAACGATTAAGGGACATTAACATGTGTTGCACTTAATTTGCACTTAAAACAATATAAATAGTTCAGCGTTTGTTTTCAGCTAATATACCATAACAAAATTAAGACAACCTAATGAAACACAAATTAGAACTATATCTATATCTATTTCCTTTTACTAATTAAGAAATATCTGTAATTTCTCATTTGTTCTGTCATCTTATTTACATAAGATTAATAATCTGTTGTTAAAACTCCAGAGGATCGGAACATAACGTTTCACGTAAGTTTTTCTTATTGTTGATGAATAGTATATAAATATGTTTATATTTATTATAGTACAAATAAGTCAGTAAGACTTATGTGTATTGATATTGCATTCAATATATATCTGGTTCCTTTTACTAATTAAGATAGATCTGCAATTAAGATAGATCTGCAATTTTTCTGCTGTTTTGCAATCTTATTTCCATCAGATAACAAATTTGTTGTTAAAATTTCAGAGGCCCATGCATTAATCAAGCCCTGCACTTAACGTTTCTTGTCAGTTTTCCATTTTATCGATGAATAGTATATGAGTATTTTAATCGATTATTTAAAATTTTAAGTGAAAACCTTGATTTCTACCTACCGTCCTAGGACGGGAATTTACACAATAATTTAAATAAGTTTTTGAAATGTTATCATAATGCAGGGTTTTGATGTGAAATCGCAAGATCATGAAAACACGTTAAGTCGTTACTGAATATGTGCACTATAATAACACTCGGGTCATTGCATATTCATTGTATAATATTTATAATTAATTGTAAATATTAAACATTTAAACTATTATTAAATTATTAAAATAAATTTAACAAACACAGAAAAAAATTAAACAAAATTATTTCCAAATATTTCATTGTTTGCAATTCTGAGGAAATTGGCGAATAATTTACTATTTTCATAAAATTCTGTATAAATTTTTATGTAACTTTGTAATTTATAATCAATATGATCAATATTTAAGGGATAAAAGCCGAGCTTACTGTTTTTGGGACGCCCAGTATATATACAGCACAAGTTTACATGCAGCTGCCATGACTTTATAAATTACTAGCGGCCCATTCCGGCTTTGCACGGGTAGACAATGTGTTGATTACAATGTAGTTCTTTAATTTTCTAGAATTACAATACCTGTCAAAAATGCTTTTATACGATTTTTAAACCATGACTGTATCTGACTGACGTGTATTTAAATCAAGACGCACGTGGAAAGATGTGATTTCAATCAGGGTTTCAATTAGTGGAATACTACATGTTGCTGAGATATGGCGAAATTACCTAAAACATTCGACCACCCCCTTTAACTACCTTCAGTTGGGAATTTATAAAATCGTTGAAATACGTGTTTAATCATTTTTTTAGTAGATTTGTTTTCCTGATTTTTGCGCTCCTACTTATAACTGCTGCTGAGATATGGCGAAATAACCTAAATCATTCGACTACCCCCTTTAACCACCGTCTGGGGAGAATTTCTAAAATCGCTGTAATAGGTGTTTAATCGTTTTTTTAGGTAGATTTGTTTTCCTGATTTTCGCGCTCCTACTTAGAACTGCTGCTGAGATATGGCGAAATGACCTAAAACATTCTAACATACCCCTTTAACCCTCTTTGGAGGGGGGGGATTTCTGAAATCTCTGAAACACGTGTTCAATTATTTTTTAGTAAATTTATTTTCTGGAATTTCACGCTCCTACCTAAAACGGCTACTGAAATATGGCCACAAGCTTTAAAATTTTTGAAAAGTTTCGAACCCCGCTTTAACCCTCTTCGGGGGGGGGAGGGGGAGGATTTCTAAAATTAACAAAAACGTAAAATTAACAAAAACATTTTCTTCAATTTTGCAATTGAAATGAAGGTCAATAAATGTTGAGAGGAAATGACCAATTTTAAAACAAAAAACATTGTCTGTAGACAGATATTTATCAGAATGTATATAAGTAAAGTTTGAAAGAGAGGCAGGTGGAAAATGAGGGAGAGGGAGAGGGAGAGAAAGATACAAGGACAAAGATTACCAATAAAATGTTTATTTTACAACCTACAAATGTGAACAGTTTATTTTTTAATAAATAAAACAGCATAGAAATGAAAAAAGAAAAATCCACTTTCAAAAAATAAAATAAAGTAATCTTAAAAACAAACCGAAAGGAAAAAAAATCTCAGATTACGAAGAGTCTAGTATCTTTACACAAGATTTCTAATAAATTTCTAAAACAATTTAAAAGTAACTCATTGCAATTTAATTTTCTATCCATTGCATTTTTTGATTTACTGGGGAAAAGGAAGAAATAGATTTAAAGGCAAAGAAGAAAATCAATATGGTTTGTAATAAAAACAAAATGAATTAAAGCAAAGAGTTTCTTTTTTTTATATATAAAAAATTGAGCTTTAGATTATTTTCAAAGAATATTATTTATAGAAACTTCAAAAATAGTCTTCAATTTTCTTTATAACGTATGAATTTATATGAAAAATATTTTGTTATCATAATCCATTTGTTTGCTACATTAATTTTAAATTTTTTATATATAGACTAATTCATAAAATTCATAAATTACAAATTCATAGCATATAGAAAAGGAACAATGCACATAATTTTTGTTAAAAAATAAAATACGAGTAATTTATCTTAAAACACTAAGAGAAACTATTTTTTAAATAACCAGAAAAAGTTTATTCAATTGAACCTTTTATAAACAATATATAATTAAAGTAATATTACGTTTCTCAAAATTTACATGTTAGTTCATATTCTTATTCAATAAAGATCATTACCAAATAAAGCAATTGTAATAATTTATTATTAAGCATAATTATGTTTCATTTATTGACTTAAGTTAGTAAGAGTGAGAACAGGAGTAATTATCATCTCTGGTGACAACTTGCATTGCGTATAATTTAGTCATTAAACCGCCATCAAATAACCTACCAAATGATAGAGCTTGTCAGCGTAAAACCACGACAATCTATTTCACACATTCTTTGAGAGTGTTTGCTTCATAATTTAAAATATACAATTTTATCCACTTAATAACTCAGAAACTAACATTAAATTTCTATAAAGTACGATGCTTATAATGGCTTAAAAGCTAAGATATAAGCTCATATAAAACTAATATCAATGATTCAATTTTTAGTCAGTTTAATATTCATAAAAAATATCTTCTTTTAAAAAACAAGTTATCTAAAATAAAAGAAATAGACAGAAATGCATAAGCATTTGTTATACACAGTGTGTCAAAGGATTTCTAAGCCTGGATATTTAAATTGAAATAGAAACAATAAATTATTATTTATTTTGATTTTTTATTCAAAATAAGAACCCCAGGCGTCAATACACATGTTACAGCGATTTAATAATCATTCGAATGCCTGTTACAGTTCACTTTAGTCAAAATATCATCAAAAGTACAAGATTTTAACTTATTTTAAGTTTTGGAACAGACTAAAGTCACAGGATGCGAAATCAGGCGAATAACGCGGGCGAATCAACGCACATACGTTATTTTTTTGCCAAAAATCTACAAGCAATAAGTGTGTTGTGACTGAGTGCATTATCTTTCAAAACACACCAACTATTTTCATTCCGATATTCTGGACGAATGTGACAAATTCTGTCCATCAAATGCTTCAGAACATGTAAATAATACTCACCAGTAATTGTTTGTCCAGTTGAAACAATTTCTTTGTGTATAATAGTGTTTCTATCGAAGAATGTAATAAACATTAGAGTATTCTTTCAAATTTTAGGTGGATTTTTTTCCCTTTTTTTTTTTTTTTTTGGCTTGTGGTGGTTTTTAAAAAAATTTCATTCTGCACTTTGTGGCCTTGTTTTAGAATCATACTTAAAACTCCACGTAAAACTCCATGTACTTAAAACTCCTTATTTTACAGCTTCAACCATGCAAAATTACTAGTTGTGCTATGATTAAATAGTCTTTTCATAAATTTTCTAATTACTTTATTTTATACTTTTTCTTATATATGTGATGATTTCTAGGGCCGAGATGATTGAGCAATAGAAATATCATTTTTAGTAAATGGTTTTTCGAAAATATGATGCGTTCTTTTCATAATCAACCGAATAGGTTTCCGAGCTAGAATTTTGGCAGTCTACTTTTCACCGTCGATGGCGTGTGTACGTAATCATAATTAGGCATTTCATTCAAGAACACAGAAGTTTTTATTTTGAAGCTTAAAGTGACATCAGGGAAAAATCTCATTTCACTCGAGTCCTCTTTTCGTTTTAATCACACGGTTCCCATTGCAGCAGAGCATGATGGTTATTTCTTTAAAATATACATTCCGTAGGCGTATAAGGAGAAGAATATTGGACTCTACGCCAATACTAGGCAGAGATTTTATTACTAACTTAACAAAACCAAACTCCGAACTAGCGTCCCTCTATTCGAATGTTCTCCGAAGCGAAAAAAAGCGGCGGTATATACTTTCAGTAACAGTAGGAATACATGGGTCACGTTAAAGCTTGTGCGCCAATCGTGAGCCGGGATCTAACCGGGATTCTATGCGACGGCTCCAGAATATTGGAATAACATGGTTTACGCTAATTTTTTGGCGCCAAGGAAATTTCCAGAAGATTCCATGATGTTCGATGATTTAGCTATGACCCAGGGTGTTTTAAATTAACTGTTTATTGCTAGTCATTGGTTCGAGAATATGGAATGATTTTTACTCTTAGGAAAAGGAAAAAAGAAAATAAGGAAAATGGTTTATCGAACCTGGAACACAGCCAGAATGGAATTAAAACAAAATGTTTTACATTTTAATATGAGAAAACAGATTTTATGATCTGGCGAATTATTTTAGGTAGATTTCGTAAGAAATACTACCATATGGAATGATTTTTACTTTTAGGAAAAGGAAAAAAGAAAATAAGGAAAATGGTTTATCGAACCTGGAACACAGCCAGAATGGAATTAAAACAAAATGTTTTACATTTTAATATGAGAAAACAGATTTTATGATCTGGCGAATTATTTTAGGTAGATTTCGTAAGAAATACTACCTATTACATTCTCACCTAAGTTGGAAATTTTGAAAAATTTTTGCAGATCTACGCCGATCATGACTCCCAGAATCCAAAACCACCCCCAGTTCACAAGTTTATCTATCTATCTATCTATCTATCTATGTCACTTTTTTCTGACCACGATAACTGGAAAAATTCTGCATAAATCTCTTCCAAACTGATACATAAAATCAAGGGTCATAAAATCTCGGTCAAGTTCGTTAATGGGCAAAATCGAACCAAGGGGGGGGGAAATGGGAGGGCTTTTTGTGAAAACAGAAAAACCTCAAAATTTATTTATTATTATACGTATCGAATCCGTTTAAAGTTATTATTACTTCTAGGAGAAGGGCCGAAAATTTATGTATGACAGTTTTTTGATATAATTAAAAATGGCCCCAAGGGGGGAAAAAAGGGGGTTTTAGAAGAAAAAAAACATAGCTTCGTCAATTCACAAGATATCAAATCCGCTTAAATTTATTATAAATCTTCTTAATATTATCTAAAACTTTTATATTGACAAGTTTTTTATATGACTAACCGTTATAGCAAAAAAAAATTAAAAACAAAAAAATCCCTGCCGGCTCCGCCTGCAAACAAGTTATTTTTCGAAGTAGGCGGTTCCAACTCCCGCATCTTTTCGAAACTGATACATAAAATCACGGGGCATAAAATCTCGGTCAAGTTCGTTAATGGGCAAAATCGAACCAAGGGGGGGGGGATGGGGGGGGACTTTTGTGAAAACAGAAAAAAACCCATAATTTCTTAATTATGATACGTATCGAATCCGTTTGAAGTTATTATTACTTCTAGGAGAAGGGCCGAAAATTTATGTATGACAGATTTTTGATATAATTACAAATTGCCTTAAGGGGGGGAAGGGGGGTTTTAGAAGAAAAAAATTCATAACTTCGTCAATTCCCAAGATTTCAAATCTGCTTAAATTTATTATAAATCCTCTTAATATTACCTAAAACTTTTATATTGACATGTTTTTTATAGGACCAACTCTTATAGCAAAAAAAAAAAAAAAAAAAAAAAAAAAAATCCTTGCTGGCTCCGCTTGAAAACAAGTTTGGTTTCGAAGTATGCGGTTCCAACTGCAGCATCATCGCAAAAAGGTCATTTCATCCGCAATTCCCGACAAACAGGCGCCCCACGTCCTGCTTCTTCGAAATCTACCTGTGCCTGTAGGCCGAGCCGTCAGGGATTTTTTAATATCGGAACTTATAATAAATACAGTCTTTTTAGGAATTTAGAGAATTAAAAAAGACTTATGCGGGTGTTGTTAAAAGTATGAATATTAGGGAGTTTTTATAATTTAAAGATAACGACGCCATTTATTGAATTAACTAGCATCAATTAAAATATTGAATTTAGATATAAGGTTTTTGGAATAAATAGAGTTAAAATACATTAATAAACGGAGGAAATAAATATTATAGAGTTAGAATAGGATGGAATAAAAATACTTTAGCTTATCGCGATAAATTTTAAATTTTGTTATATATATTTTTTTCTAAAATATTAAGAAATGTTGTGATCTCAACCAGTATTGTAAAAACCAACTTTGTACTAATTTTGCTTTAATCTTTAATGTAATATTCAGCATCTGTATTCTAAATTATGAATTTTCAATAAACATTTCCCCTAGTGGAGAAAAGTTCCTATGCTTAACGGCTGGATCTCCACCAGAGGGTGATTTCTGATTTCTGTAACAATCAATTTCAAGAAATTTTGATAACTTTCAACGGCTGAAATGGTGTATCTGCCAATGGGCACTTCTCCTTTTCATCTTAATAATTATTACATTAATTATATTACCTTAATATAAGATATTATTTAATAATTCAGAATGAAAAAAAAATACTTCTCTAATGAACGGCCATTCGTTTAAATTAATATAACAAAAGTTAATTTTTTTTTTTTTTTTGGCAGCGTGCTTTCAGAGGTCGAATCCTACAACGTATGCGCGATTACACTGATGGCGCCAATGTAGACTGAAATCTCGCGCTAGTCTAAAAAATTCTTTGACACACTGTGTATATAAGAAAATAAATAAGATTTTGCTTTCGAAAATGATGTAAATCATGTCACAATTTTATTTCCTAACAATATTTAACTTTATTATTATAGAGTTCTTGTAGAAAATTTTAAATCCATGATTTTCCTGTATGTGAGATTATGTAAGCAACATACGTGATTAAATAATTTATTTAAATCTTATCTATTCTATAGAAAATAAATGTTTGGATGAATACTGTTGTATAATGTAATTACTGCTTAATAACCAAAAATATTCAGTAGGAAAAATACTTTTGCGTGTATTAATTTCCAGTTATGAATGATTCAAATTTTGCAATCCAAAAAGATTTGTATACCTGAGAAAAGGGAGGCTGTCTATAAAGGAATCTCACCTTCAACGTAAATGTTTTATTGTTCTGACTGAAGAATTAGCCTACAATGGTACCTGCCGAAAAGTAAAACTGGACCACACCAATTCCGTTTTTACTCGTTTTACTGTATTTAAATTATATCGTATTTACACTATTTTATTTAACTCAACTTGGTTTTTTATGTAAAGGAATTTTCTAATCGATTATCACTCAGTTCCTGGTATGCTAGAATTGTAAAAGATATACAGGGTGATTATAAAAAAAACTATCAAGATATATGAGCCCCTAACTGTCATATCGTTCACAGAAAATGAATTAAAATTTGGTTTAAAGTATTTTGAGGTATGCGCTCAAGAATCATGTGAAAAACAACAGTTAAATTCTAACAGTTACGGTTACAGTGACAAAATTTCGAAAATTTCAAATGGCAACACCATTTTTTTTTATTGGAATGTGATCTTCATAGTGAAAAACCATCAAAAGCGCATCAAAAGCATAAAACATTTTATTGTTCAGTGGTATCCACCATCTGTCGCATGTAAAGTGTCGTGTGTGAAATTGAAAATGTATGAAACACAATAAAATGTTTTGTTTTCTGTTGCTTCTCTGTCCTTATTGATTGTTTTCACTATTCTTCTTAGTCTGTCTAGCTCCCGCAATTTTCGTGATAAAGGTACCGTTCCAACACTTTTTATGGTTTTTCACTATGAAGATCACATTCCAATAAAAAAAAAAGGTGTTGCCATTTGAAATTTTCGAAATTTTGTCACTGTAACCGTAACTGTTAGAATTTAACTGTTGTTTTTCACATGATTCTTGAGCGCATACCTCAAAGTACTTTAAACTAAAATTTCATTTAGTTTCTGTGAACAATATGGCAGTTAGGGGCTCATATATCGGGATAGTTTTTTTTATAATCACCCTGTATTTACAGGTGTGTTTCCGATGACAATACAGCATTTTATTAGTTTAGAATTTTAATTTTAAGGAACTTTTCCGTTAGCCGGCAGAAGATGATAAATTGCCAAATATTGTTTATGGTTACAATTATATACGAGTTACAACAAAAATGCATTTAATGATGTACCAAACCACGCTCACCAAAATAAGCCAACTTGCTATGAAACTGCAATAACGAAATATTTTAAACATGAAAAAGTCGAAAATATAAATAAAAAATAAAGAATGTTATATACAGTATTTTTTAAAGAATACGCTTCGATAAATTATTAGTTTCATATTAATTAAATTATGATTTTACGCTGAGAAATCAATTTAGAAATCCCCAATAATGTTTAAATAAAGTTTTAGCTTAAATAATGTTTTTTTTTTCATGTTGCCATATCTTAAACAAGTTCGTATTACAATCAAACATATCTTCAACCATTGAATATTACTTTTCTTCTACAATTTCAGAAAATTCCAACGCTTTAATACTTTATTTTACGTTAAAGCTAAACGAATAACACTTTTCTCTAATTTCAATATTAACTAGCTAACATGCGTTTGGTCAAGAAACATGCTAATATAATACATTTCAAAAGCACGTTAAAATGTAAACAGTATTCAAATTCTTGAAGAATCCAACTAATAACCTGATAATAACTTCACTCTCAGCTACTTAGCGAAGCTTAATTCCCAATATCAGTACCTAATCCAGAACATAAATACTACAAGAACGAAGTCTCGTTAAGCATAGGTTATGCAACACTTTCCAACATTTCAATTATTCAGGGTGATTATAAAAAAACTATCCCGATATATGAGTCCTTAACTATCACACCGTTTACAGAAACTGATTGACATTTTGATTTTAAGTATTTTGAGGTATGCGCTCAAGAATCGTATGAAAAACAACAGTTAAACTCTAACAGTTACGGTTACAGTGACAAATTTTTGAAAATTTCAAATGGCAACACCTATTTTTTTGTATTATTGGAATGTGATCTTTATAGTGAAAAACCATAAAAAGCGTTGGAACGGTACCTGTAGCACGAAAATTGCAGGCACTAGACAGACTAAGAAGAAAAGTGAAAATAACGAATAAGGACAGAGAATCAACAGAAAACAAAACATTTTATTGTGTCTCACAAATTTTCCACGTCACACACGAAGACACGTTGCATGCGACAGATGGTGGATAGCACTGAATAATAAAATGTTTTACTTTTTGTTGCTTCTCTGTCCTTTATTGGTTGTTTTCACTTTTCTTCTTAGTCTCTCTAGCGCCGGCAATTTTCGTGTTACAGGTACCGTTCCAACGCTTTTTATGGTTTTTCAATATAAAGATTACATTCCAATTAAAAAAAAAATAGGTGTTGCCATTTGAAATTTTCAAAATTTTGTCACTGTAACCGTGACTGTTACAGTTTAACTGTTGTTTTTCATACAATTCTTGAGCGCATACCTCAAAATACTTTAAACCAAAATTTCAGTCCGTTTCTGTGAACGGTGTGATAGATAAGGACTCATATATCGGGATAGTTTTTTTTTATAATCAACCTGTACTTTAACGAACTGTTACAATTTAATAAGGTGAAAGATGATCTCTAATTAAACAAGAAATGACAAGGAATGACCGGCCCCGGAACCCAGCTTTTGTTTTAGAGTATAGGTGCAATCTCGGGCGAAGACACAAACCCACTGTTTACTTTAACATGCACTATTACAAAATTCCGACAAGTATTGAAAACAAGTATTGAAAGATTATACTTGTAAATAATAATAAGTAATTTAAATTATTTATTAAAAGAAACAAAGTTAAACAAGGTTTAAGCAATATTTGCGAACAATGTCTTGATTTTCCATTAATATTTTTTTTTAAATGTATTGTTCCGCAGGACAAAAGAAAAATATTGTGAATAAAATACTTTAGCAAAAAGAAATGAAACCCGGAAAATGATTAATAACATAAATTGCCAAGACCAAAAAGAAAGGAAAACACTCATAAATAATATGAAAAGAACAAGTAAAATAATTTTTTTAAAGTCAATTCCTACTTTTTAATCATAAATATATAGAATAAACCCGTGCAGCATTAATATCCCACGTTATCTTTATTGAACATTATTTTATAATCATCGTTGCGGTATTTTATTTCTGTGGCATCACTGATTTGAGATAAATCTTTCATTTCATTTATGAAAACAATAGGAGGAATTGTTTTCTCCCATTTCAAATTAAAATTAATTAATTAAATTTAATTGATGAATTAATATTTGAAAAAACTGTATTAACATAAAGTGTGATCCACTACAAGTTAAAAAAAAAATTATTTGAACTTGAGTGGATGAATAGAAATTATTTTATTAACGATTGAAAATTTGAACAAGATATAGATATAGAGAGTGTGAGCTAATAGTAGGGATTTAAAAATAGACCAAAAAATAGTGCGTACCATAACTGAAAACGCATTTCTAGCAATAAATGTTAAAAGACAATACTTCAACCGAATTCTTTTATGGTTCCTATGTTCTAACGATGGATATTATGCACACAGTATTCTATAGTAAGACCCATGTAATGAAACTCAGTGATATATATCGATTTCAATATGTCTGAAATAGTGAAACATTATTAAAATAAACCGCAAACGACATTTCTCCTTAGATCGTAATGTAACGGAATTCTTTTGAGTGTCCCGTAAAGGAACTGTACGTGCTATGCACACCATATTCTATGATAATGCTCTTGTAGTGCATCTCAGTTATATATATCAATTTCAATATGTTTTAAATAGTGTAACATCATTGAAATAAACTGCGAATGTTTTTTTACCATAGACCGTAATGTAACGGAATTCTTTTGAGTGTCCCTCTAAAGAAACTATGAGTGCTACACACCTCATTTTTAATACCGAACATGCCACAGTAATTTTCAATAACATATATCAATTGCATGACAATCCAAGTATATTTACGCGAAATAGACCACGTACAGGCTGACAGACAGACA
This sequence comes from Maratus michaelseni, assembly GCA_963931845.1. Classification (NCBI taxonomy): domain Eukaryota; kingdom Metazoa; phylum Arthropoda; class Arachnida; order Araneae; family Salticidae; genus Maratus; species Maratus michaelseni. Next base: position 461,376,070 of record OZ007588.1, read on the forward strand.
AACCGAATTCATAAACAATTTTCAACTGTGTTGAAATATGTTTAAAAAAACAGAACAAAAAATATGTTTTCCCCTAAATTTACTAGCTTGTGATTTCTAGCATGCAGGAAAGTGAAGAATTTCCCATAATATGGTACGATACCTACGCCAAATTAACGTATTGTAACAAGTTTATTTTTAAAAAAGAGTGTTTTTTAACTCGTTTTACTTTTATACATATTTCAGATTTAAATATGTATACATACATATATATATATATATATATATATATATATATATATATGTATATTATGATTATAAGTTGAGAAGTCATTTTAGAAATCCCACAATAGATAGCTTAAATAATACTTTTTTCCTGTTGCCATATCTTAAAAAAGAAACAGAGCAAGCCAAATGTGAATTTTGTACTAAAAATAATATATGCTTTGAAATGCATGTATATGCAATGATTTATAAATATAAAAAAAAAGTTACAATTTCTGCAAACATATTTATATATTATTTTATGAAAAATCATAAACAATTTTATTTATTTAATTTGGAAAGAAATATATATTCGTAATCTATTCTAAATAAAATGTGGTGCGATTATTTGTTTCAAAATAGATTTTTCAATTTTATTCAACTTCATGCAACTCTGTCTAAAGAGAGCTATGAACCTGTGAAATAATTTAATCTTCTTCTCTTCGTATTTCATCGTTTTAGAAATTCGATAAACTTAAGAAATTGAATCTGGATGAATTTATTTGCGTAAATTTCACAACCAATTTGAAGTTTGATATGGATCCATTTCTAATATTGTTTTAAGCTACTTTTGTTGTTTATTGGTTGACATAATTACATTGTGTAAGAAAATTCATCTTTAAAATACTACGTGGTTGTACTTTTAGATAGGAGTATTTTTAAAGGTGCATAAAAAAGTAATCTGTATTATATATAAAAGTCCTTCCGGCCTGTACCGGGAGGAAAAGGTAGCTTTCCTATATCTTCGTTTTAAAATTTCAGCTAATGTTACTCGAAAACAGCAAGTTAAACAAGAACGAAAAATCATGCGTCAAGCATAGATTATGTAACACTTTCCAACACTTCCAAAATAATTTTACGAATCATACTCTTCAATAAGCTAAAAGATAACATCTAAGTAATCCAAATACTTTTATTCAGCCCTGTATAGGATCTATAGATTTGTATATATACTACATAGGATGCTAAATTTTAGTTCAGTTAGGAAACACGTAGCACAGTTTAAAATTCTCCGTCTGGAGTTAAATAATACGGAAATGTTTCCCGAACTTTTGTGCTTCCCTGTATAGGATCTACAGAATTTATACACACCACGTAATAGACAAAAAGCGATTTAAAATTAAAATCGCGTTTAGTAACTTAAAACGCACTTCCAGGAATTATTGTTAACATACAGTAGAGAATTCTTTTGTGTGTCCCTGTAAATGAACGATGACTGCTATACACACAATATTCTGTAGTAAGTCTCTTGTAATGAACCTTATATAAATTTCAATGCGTTTAAAATAGGGAAACATTGTTTAAATAAAGCGCAGACGATTTTTCTCCATAGACGTAATGTAACGGAATTCTTTTGACTGTCCCTGTAAAGTAAGTATAAGTGCTATGCACACCCTATTCCATATTAAGCTTCTTCTAATGCACCTTAGTGATATATATAAATTTCAGTGCGTTTAAAATAGTGAAACATTATTTAAATAAACCGCAAATGATTTTTCCCCATAGACCGCAATGTAACGGAATTCTTTTGAGTGTCCCTGTAAAAAAACTATAAGTGCTACATACTTCCGTTGAAATAGGGAACATGCTATGGATAATGATTATAACATATAAAAATTGCAGGGCAATCCGAGCATATTTACGGGAGTTAGAGCACGGACAGACGGCAGACGGCAGACGGCCAGACGGCAGACGGCCAGACGGCCAGACGGCAGACGGCCAGACGGCCAGACGGCAGACGGCCAGACGGCCAGACAAACCGAAGTCATAAACACTTTTCAACTAGGTTGGAAAGTGTTAAAAAGCAAAGAAATGTTTACAAAAGATTCGTTAATACTGAATTTGAATAAGAAATTCGCCAAATTATTGAGCAATAGCCAAATTGGCTTCATTTATGAAGACTTATTCTGGTCGCCAAATTTGGCGATATTTCGCCAAATTTGGCGCTAACGGATATGAAGTTGTTATGCGTATGATTGGGAAAATTATTACAACAATGAAAGAAAATAATTTGCGAGTAATCGCGTTAATGTGCTGTTTTGTTTCAAAATGTCAGCCACCCTAGAATTTCAAACTGCTCTATCTCAGCCATTTTTTAAGATAGAGGTAAACCAAAAAATGCTCTGGAATCCTTGTATCAAGTCCTAAAACGTAATTAAAAAATAAATTTTAATTTTTAATTTTTTTGTATATTTATTTTATTTTAAATTTTTAAATGGCCGCTATCTTGAAACAAATTGGCGGATCAAGCTGGCCAACGAACTCGGTCGAGACATTGGTTAGCTTAATACACACAATTATTTTCATCAAAATTGATTTATAAATACGAGTGTTATCGTATGACATAGTTCAGATATATATATATATATATATATATATATATATATATATGGATATATCTATATATATAAATCAACATTTGAACGGAGGGTGGTTTTGGGGTCTGGGGGTCATGATCGGTGAAAATATATCGAAATTTTCTGGAACTGCTTTCCTCCGAACGGCTGCAATAGGTAGCTTTATACTTTTTTGTATTGAAAGCTACCTAAAAGTTAATTTTAAATGCACTAAATTTATAACTGTTTTCTGTCCTTGCACCCTTTGGTTTACAAAACACTCTGGATAGAGAACACAGAAGTATTTCAACGAACCATATATAAAAAAAAGTAATAACGGTTTGATCTTTTCCATTAACATCAAAATTCCCTATATTTTGACGACTAAGTTATAATGTTATTTAATAAAACATATCTCCCTTTGTTACAAAGTTTGCGTTTTGAATGTGATTCAGAATCTAAGTTTATCATGAGAATTAATTAATAGAAACTTTTGAAAATTTCAATATGTTGTCAGACAACGATATACCCTCAAACAAAAAAAAATCATGAATTTTTACTCTCTTTTACTTAACTTAAACTTGGTTTTTGTACGTAAAGATGGAATTTGATAATGTATTTTTAATACACTTCCTGATACGCAAGAATTATAAAAGTTATATCTCATCATAAACAACTCGTTGTAAATGATCCCGCCAAGCCACAAACCTAAAACATCAGTCATAAAAAGAAGTGATATCACATAAAAAGACGCGATATAGAAGTGCATACTCCGAGTCCCGTGTAAAAATTTATCACCACACATAACAACCCGTCCGCAAAATATAAACTAGACAGAGTGCTAAAATAAATTTGGAAAATCGTTTGGCATCGATTGGCGGAAATTCCTTTCATTTACGGTTCAATGCATTGCTGTTTCTTATGCTTGGCGAGAAACTCTTTCGAGTTTCTATGATACGAGGGTGGATCCAGAAAAAATGTTACACGCAGCAGCATTTGAAAAGTAATTACTTTGGAGGAAATTTTTTCCCAAATTGGGTTTTCTTTTTCCAAAATTGAAGGAACACTTATCTGGAGAGAAGTTATCTTCAGACAGTGATGTAAAAACAGCCGTCGGGAACTGCCTCAATGGGCAGGGATGTGATTTCTACCAGATCGGTTTAAACAAGTTGGTCCTGCGTTCACATAAATGCTTAAATAGGCTTACTGATTATGTGGAAAAGTAATCGGCAAGTATGTCTTTAAATTTCTCTTTGTATTTTATGTCTATTGTTAATAAATAATTTTTTATTACCCTTGTAGCCTTTTTTTTATCCATCCTCGTACGAAGATGTGTTTTCGATGACAGTATAACGTTATAATACTTTTAGAACTTAATTATAAATTAACTAACTTAATTTTACAACATTTTTCAGTTAGCCCGCCCCATGTCATAAATCACCAAATATCCTTTATGGTTAAAATTGTTTACGAATTACAACAACAATGGATTTCATTATGGTCCAAACCAGGCTCGCTGAAAAAGGGAAACTGGCCGTAAACAGCAACAATGTAATATTTTAAACATTAAAATATAGAAAATTAAATAACAATAACAAATAAATAGAATAATAATTAAAAAATATATAAACTTACCGTTTAAAATTAATTACATTATGATTATACGTTGAGAAAACAGATATAAATCCAGAATATGTAGTTTAAATGATGCTATCTGCATATACACTGTGTAATGTTCTAAAATTTAGCTCAATTACAAAACGTATGATACAGTCAAAAATTCACATTGAGCAATTTCCATCAATATACAGAAATGTTCTCAGAAAAATGTGTACAGTCCTCTATATCATCTGCATATTTTTATACACTCTTCTTACTGAACTAAAATTTCACTTACGAAAAAGTTTATAACACAACTGAAAACATACTTTCAGAAATTACAATCCCTTGACGGTAAAATGTATCCAGTTTTTTGAGTAGCCCTGTATATATATTTATTTATATTCTACACACATCTCTCAATAAACTAAATATAGTGGAGCTAGAAAATGCATAACTATATAGAAACAAGAACGAAAAATCATGCATCAAGCATAGATTATGTAACACTTTCCAACAATTTTACAAATCATTACCGTTTAATAAGCTGAAAGATAACATCTAAGTAAACAATTTGGGAAACGCATAACATATATAAAAACGTAATTTCAGGATTTTCTAACATATATTTCCACCATATACAATATTCGAAAAAATATCCAAATATTTTTATTCAGCCCTGTATATGCTCTATAGATTTGTATATATACTACATAGGATGCTAAATTTTAGTTCAGCTAGGAAACGCGTAACACAGTTTAAAATTCTCCTACTGGAGTTTCTGTCAATAAACGGAAATGTGTTCGCGAACTTTTGTGCTGCCCTGTATAGGATCTACAGAATTTTTGTGCATCTATAAACAAACCATAAGCGATGCACACTCTATTTTCAATAGCAAACAAGATATATTAAACCCCAATTACATGATTTTTAGGTGCGTTCGTATTTATATTAAATATGTAGCACCTATAGCCGTCGTCTGATCCGTCCGTCTGTCCGCATATAACAGCTCAAAAACTACCCAACCAAATGGTTTGAAATATAAGATATATTATACTTGCAGAATTTTGTCGAAACATTTCCAATTTTATGAAAATCGAATCAAAAATTTAGAAGATATTAATAAAAATATTTATTAAGAAATTTGAATTAAAAAAAAAATTGTTGCTTTATTGTTATAGGAACTTTCGAGGTTTAATCGTCAAGCGGCCGAGATACTTATTTTATTAAAGAAATTAATCTGCAGACGATATAATTCATTTCACAGAATTAAAAATCATCAAGATCTGAATATTTATATAACTAGCTATAGTACGAACGTACCACGTTTGTCACGTTTGACGTACAATTTTCAACTTGTTCAGATTTATTTACGAGAATTGGAGTACGGACAGGCAAAAGACGGCAGTCAAATAAACCAAAATCTATACTAATATTATAAAGGAGTAAAGATTGTTTGTTTGTTTGTTTGTAGGGGGTAATCTCTGGAACTACCGAAGCGATTTCAAAAGTGATGGTGGCAAATTGATGGTGACAACCCCTGCTCCAACATAGTCTATATTTTATGTCGGTGCCACTAACCCCGGGGGGTGCAGGAGCAAAAAAAGTTCTAAAATTGTGATTTTTTAGCTATCAAACTGGCTATCAAGCCCTGAGAGCTTGCCAGCCGGTTCTGTATGTATGTATGTACGTACGTAATGCGATAACTCTTCATAGAAATATCCGTTTTCCTTCAAATTTTGTTTATAGGTTCACTGTGTTAAGGCGCTTCCCTCATTAGTTTTCGGGATTGATTGGTTAAGTATAAAGGGGGGGACGGGGGGCTAATTCCCCCCCTTAATTTATATAAATGGGTTTTTCATGCAGAATTATTCCGTTTTCCTTCAAATTTTGATTATAGGTTCATTGAGTTAAGACGCCTCCCTGATTACTTTTCGGGATTGATTGGTTAAGTATAAAGGGGGGAACGGGGGGCTAATCCCTCCTTAATTTATATAAATGGGTTTTTCAAGCAGAATTATTCCGTTTTCCTTCAAATTTTGTTTATAGGTTCACTGTGTTAAGGCGCTTCCCTGATTAGTTTTTCGGGATTGAGTGGTTAATTTTAAAGGGGAGAACGAGGGGGGCTAATCCCCCCTTAATTTATATAAATGGGTTTTTCATGCAGAATCATCCCATTTCCTTCAAATTTTGGTTAAAGGTTCACTGTGTTAAGACGCTTCCCTAATTAGTTTTCGGGATTGATTGGTTAAGTATAAAGGGTTGGGGGAACGGGGGGATAATCCCCCCCCTTATTTTATATAAATGAGTTTTTCATGCAGAATTATTCCGTTTTCCTTCAAATTTTGTTTATAGGTTCACTGTGTTCAGGCGCTTCCCTGATTAGTTTTCGGGATTGATTGGTTAAGTATAAAGGGGGGGGAACGGGGGGATAATCCCCCTTAATTTATATAAATGAGTTTTTCATGCAGAATTATCCCATTTCCTTCAATTTTTGTTGATAGGTTCACTGTGTTAAGGCGTTTCCCTGATTAGTTTTCGGGATTGATTGGTTAAGTATAAAGGAGGGAACGGGGGACATATCCCCCATTATTTTTTATAAATGGGTTTTTCATGCAGAATTATTCCGTTTTCCTTCAAATTTTGTTTATAGGTTCACTGTGTTCAGGCGCTTCCCTGATTAGTTTTCGGGATAGATTGGTTAAGTATAAAGGGGGGGAATGGGGGGATAATCCCCCTTAATTTATATAAATGAGTTTTTCATGCAGAATTATCCCATTTCCTTCAATTTTTGTTGATAGGTTCACTGTGTTAAGGCGTTTCCCTGATTAGTTTTCGGGATTGATTGGTTAAGTATAAAGGAGGGAACGGGGGGCATATCCCCCTTATTTTTTATAAATGGGTTTTTCATGCAGAATTATTCCGTTTTCCTTCAAATTTTGTTTATAGGTTCACTGTGTTAAGGCGCTTCCCTGATTAGTTTTTGGGATTAATTGGTTAAGTATAAAGGGTGGGGAACGGGGGGATAATCCCCCCCCCTTAATTTATATAAATAGGTTTTTCATGCAGAATTATCCCATTTCCTTCAAATTTTGTTTATAGGTTCATTGGGTTAAGACGCTTCCCTGATTAGTTTTCGGGATTGATTGGTTAAGTATAAAGGGAGGGGGTACGGGGGGCTAATCCCCCCATTAATTTATATAAATGGGATTTTCATGCAGAATTATCCCATTTGCTTCAAAATTTGTTTATAGGTTCATTGGGTTAAGACGCTTCCCTAATTAGTTTTCGGGATTGATTGGTTAAGTATAAAGGGGAGGAACGGAGGGGGCTAATCCCGCCTTAATTTATATAAATGGGTTTTTCATGCAGAATTATCCGATTTTCTTCAAATTTTGTATATATATATTCTTTGTAATTAGAGATTTACCTGATTAGTTTAAGGGGTTCATTAGTTAACTATGGGGGGGGGAGGTAACGGGTGGATGACCCCCCCCCCTTAATATATTGTTTATTTCTTCATTTTTCGATGGGCTTATTTCAAATTCTTTGAAATAAGAGTATAATATGCAATTAGTGTGAATAGCCTGTGAACGCAATGCCCTCAGTTTAACTGGGCAGTTTTATTTTTATTTTTTATACTGAAGGAGCTAGAAATTTGAAATTTGTCATTGTAGTTACTTATAAGATGTAAATGCTCTCTAAGAACAAAATAAAAAAGAAATTGAAATTTAAAAGGGTGAAATGAGCGAAAAGCGTTTTAAAAACAGTCTAAATTACAATTTCTATGAAATCTCTGGAACTACAGAACCGATTTCAAAAGTAATGGTGGCAAATTGATGGGGACAATCCCTACTCCAACATAGGCTATATTTTATGTCGGTGCCACTAAGATCAATGGGGTGCAGGATCGAAAAATGTTCGAAAATTGCGACTTTTTTATACTGAAGGGGCAAGAAATTTGAAATTTAGCATTGTAGTTACTTATAAGATGTAAATGCTTTCTAAGAATAAATTTAAAAAAAAATCGAAATTTAAATGGGTGAAATGAGCGAAAAGCGTTCTGAAGTCATTCTAAATTACAATTTCTATGGAATCTCTGGAACCACGGAACCAATTTCAAAAGTGATTTTGGCAAATTGGTGGTGACAATCTCTGCTCCAACAGCCTCTTTAATAAAAAACTATGCGTTGCTGACGACTGGGTTTTTCGCTAATTGTTGCACCCGATTAATCTCGGAAATTGAAACATTTGAAGTTACTGAAAAAAATGATAGCTCAAAAAGTATTTGTCAGAAAATTGTTAGACAAACTGCGTTTGAAAAATAAAAAATTGTATTTTTCTTGATATAAATTTCAAGTCTAATGATTATGCCATTTTTCAAATATTGAATTTCAAAAATTACCAAATTTTCCAATGGAGTACCATAGCGAAACCTTCATGCGTAAAAAGATAATGATAAGGGCGACGTGTCCTGATGTGTATATTGGCTATAGCACGAGTCACAAATTATAGTAGCCTTATTATTCTGTTAAAATATAAAAGTTATTTATGAAATGTCAATATTTTGTTTGATTAAAGGTTCGTTAAAAGAAATTGACCAGCGTAGCGGGCGTAGCTTGCTAGTAATAAATATAAAATACTTTGCATTTAAAACATACAAAACTTGCTGAATGATACACCAGAAATCGTTCCATATGATACTATATAAAAACCTTAAAATAATAGTGTAATCGACGCTTCGTATTACATCTGCGATCATCTTTAAGGTAGGTAAGGTTACAATAGTTCTAACAAGTTGAAAATTTTACGTTAAATGTGACATATGAGGTACGCTCGTCTTATAACTAGTTTCACAATGTTAAAAAAAATATTCTTTTTATTTCAGTGAAATGAATTATATCGTCTGCTATCAGCGAAATGAGCAGGCCTTTTTAAGGTTTCGTCCATCTCACGAAACCCTATAACTCCCGTTCCGTTGTCTGTCCGTCACAGAGCCATTCTCAGAAACTATGTAATTTACAGAGTTGAAACTTTGTGTATATTCAGCTGAATACCAGCTATGAAGCTCAAAATATTAAAATGTGAAAAAATCGCATTATTTTATTAAATAGAGATAAATAACCAAAATTCTAACAGCCTTTTCCTATTAAATTAAAAAAAATTTCGTTAAAGCAGTTGCCAAAAATTAAAAATCCACAATCAAATTCTTTCTACAACAATTAATTTTCTATTGAACGATTTCCACGTGAAAAATGAAAATGAAATAAAAAGTTTCACCAATTGAATAAAAATATTAATATGAAATAAAAATTATTGACGTCATAGTGGTAATAAAATGGAAATTTTCAAAGATTTCTCAAAAATACAAGGAGTATGAGTATGTGTATATATACAAAGCGGATTAATATCACGTCATAGGAGAATTAAAAAGAAAATCTGACGTCCTATTGGAAGTTTAACGAATTTTTCAAATGTTTGAGAATATTACAAAGCGAGTATCAAAATGAGTAAAAGAGAATAGTAAATATATGAGTTTGAGAAACATATTGGATTATGATAAAAATCCGATTATGGAAATATTCACATATTTTAAAATTTTGTAGATGTACAACATGTTTAATTTTGAAATTATTATTTTTGAATATCGCATTTAGTCCGCATGACAGATATTATTATGGCAGAACGCCCGCTATCGGGAGGGTTTAGATATTCGAAAAAACGAAAAAATAGACCGGTAAATTTTTACTTTATAAAAAACATGATTTTTTTTTTTTTTTTTTTTGCTAAATGAATTTATTTGGATTTATTAGAGAAAGGATAAAGTGTTTTGGAAGGAATATTAAACGAAACCCTTTGAGCGATCTTCGATCACACTTGGCCACTTATTTCTTATTACGTATGCAACGTTTACAAATCCGAATTTTTTTTTTCTACATCAGACAGCCGCGCAGCAAAATTCACCATGGAGATCTTGCTTTGCGAATGATTACTTTCATGGTTTAATATTTTTATGACTCATAATGAACGAATCACATTTGTTTATTTACTCTAATGGATTGAGATACTCGGCTGTTAACCTAATTTCCACTGAAGTTATTTCAGAATCTACACATTTTTGAATGTAACACATTTCTCAAGCAAACAATTTTTTTCGACCACCTTTCTAAAATTAACTTTTATGCAATTTTATTCAAAAAATAATTTTGAATAAAAATGGCTGCTTGGAATATTAGAAAAGAAGTGGTTTGCCCGTATTGTTTTTCTCAGTCACATGACTTGCGCTCTTATTATATAGATTACGTACGATAGGATTTAATATAATAAAGAAAACTTTTATTAATATATTTCAAAGTTTTGATTCGATTTTCATACAATTTGAAATGACTCTACAAAATTATGCAACGATAATATATATTAAATTTCAAACCATTCGGTTGAGTAGTTTTTGCGCAGTTAAATGCGGACGGACGGACAGACGACAACTATAGGTGCTACGTATTTATATAATTACGAACACACCTAATAAATAGAAGACAGAAAAATGGCACTTGTTTTTTTAAACGATCGTAACCTAACTTATCCTGAAGATGATCGCAGATGCGATACGAAACATCGATTATATTGTTATTTTAATGTTTTTTTTTGTACTATCATATTTCTAGTATGTCACTCAACAAGTTTTGTATGGTTTAAATACAAAAGTGTTTGTATAAATTTTATGGTGCAAGTGTCCAATTCGTATTGAAAAGTATTTTTTATTTATACATTAAAGTGGTAAAAATAAAGCTAGCTTTTTCTGGAACCAAAAACCGGAAAATATAGGGTGATTTCTTGAGATATTGAAATTATCTACGAAAATCAACGGATGCTTTGAAAAAAAGTGTATTCTTAAATATTTGTTAATTCCAAGCTATTTTTCACGTTCTTACAAAATATATTTGCCTTTGTAAATTGAATAGAAATCCAATAAAATTTAAGTGAAACGAAGATCATTTCCCCAAACGGTGCTTAAATCACAAAATGAAATGAATGAGTCATAAATATTTCACTTAAACGTTTCTACAGGATGAAATATTTGTAATATAAGGCATCTTTTAGCTTAAGCGTTTCTCAGAAAGTGAATGAGAAATATTTTAAAGGTACGTAACTCTCCATTGATACCGCAACTTGATGTATTATTGTTTAAAATGCTGCACTTAATATATGGTAATGTTTCTGAATAAGGTTTTATTTTTGAAATTTATATATTAAAGTTGCTTGTAGCTTAGAAAATTACTACCTTTATTCACTGAATATAAATTTAAGAAATAAATTTACTTAATTTTCCATCAGATTTTTATGGAAATATACATGAATTGGTGAATTATTTATTTCTTTTACTTTATTCCTTGTAAATAGTTTTCAACATTGTTCAAAAGTTATGTGACTTCTCATCGATCTTTGTTTATAAATATCTCTATCTATCCGTCTGCCTGACATCTAATTTTCGCAAATATGTTTGTATTGCTGTGAAGTTTATATACTTTCTTAGGTTTTACCACAGAATATATCCTATTCAAAATGGCAGCGGTACATTTTACAGTTTATATTTCAGAAACACACAAACAATTTGATTACATTAAAATGCTTTATGATGTATAAGATTTACTTGTTTGAAATTATTTTTAATGATGGCTAACTATTTCCAACAACGAAATATTTATGTATAGTAATATTACTGAAGTTTAGTGCAGCGTAAAAAAAAGACAAATATTCCTTAATATAAGAAAATGTAATATAACCATGAACGAATCGTGGGTAGATAAAAGGAGGTTAATGTATATTTCCGTATGTGGTTACATTATATTTTAGTGGATTAAGAAAGATTAGTCTTTTTTATTGTGTAACATATGGAATAAGCTGCATAGTAGATAGTTCAATAGTATATTTTTGTAGACAAAAACTGCAGTGACATTAATCTGACAAACAAACCAGTTAAAAAAAAAACTTCTAAATTAACAAATTACAAAGACCATTGGAAAAATGCAGAGGGATAGCGGGGCAGGGTTCTGACTTTACTATAACCGTTACCTTGTACTATAAGACATTTAAAATTGTTATTAATTTAGCCCCCCTAAAATACCCCCCCCTATTATAGCAGACCTATTCGTCCCACCCTACTATAACATAGCTTCCCCATGCTAGCTATTCCACTCACCTACTATAGTATGATCGCGGCAGCAGGCGGTGTTACCACCGCACCGCCGCACAGTGGGGCGTTTTGATGATCTAGGTCAGGGTCGGCAAACCTTTTCACATCCACGTGCCAATTTTCTTTCAAAAATTTTTCAAGGGACCATGGCGTGCCAACCCCCAAACCTCACCTATCTGCGCCAAAAAAAAAAAAAAAAATATATATATATATATAATGAATAAAATTACTTTTATTATTATTAGATTAAGATATATATGGATAACATACCTGCAGGTAATAATATTAACATAATATTAATATCAACATGCATATTAAATTAAATTATGTATAATATTGAAAACTCAAACCAAAATAACTTGTCACATGAAAATAATAATTGACTATAGTAATAATTATAGAAAGAAGATAAGTATCAGAAATAATTTTAGCAATCGTAAAAAATGTTAAAAACTCAAATCGAAACAACTTGCCAAATTACTGTAAAAATTATGGTAATAGATGGTGTTGCCCCTTGGGATCTGTTGATTTTGACATTTTAAGCAACGTGGGGGTTTTATAATTAAAATAATTTTAATTTAAAATAGAAAATGAGAAAAGAAACATCGAAAAAAAATCATTTACGAATCATATCTGCAAAATATTTGTTTTACACCTGCTATTAAATGGAAAATTATTATTTTTAAAATATATTACACTGCATAAAAAGAAATTAGCAAATATAAAAAACATTATCTAAAAAGTCTACGAAATAAATCTGTTTTCTCTTTGGTTTTCGTTGATTCACTTTTATTTTCTAATTTCATAAGCATTGCAAAATCGTCTCTTTTTCAGAAGAAAATTAAAAACTTTGTAAAGTACGTAATACAGCAAATTCTTGGAAATTCGGTGTTAGTTTCTCTTCACCGAGTTCACAATTACTCTCATTTAACTCATTGTCATAAATGTTTGTTTCTTCTATCAATTTTCCGCTATCGTTTGTACAAAAAAGATAAATCGTAAGTCGAAGATAAAGTAAGTGAAGGTTTAACAGATCTCATATTTTCAAGTCAAGATTTATTAGGATTTTTTACCGCTATTTCCTTCTTTGGTTGGAACCTCAATAAGCTGGCGTAATATGCAGAGTGATGGTTTAACAATGTCTAACTGTAGTTACATTTTTTAAAGTAATTAAACAAATTAATGTGATTTCTTATGTTGCATCTTGGATGCCATATGATGGGCTCATAACTGGTTATTTTTAATAAAATACATGATGAACTGTAGTCATCTGACAAGTTGATTCGATTAGAATTTTTAATATTGTATATCTCTGATAATAATGATTCACAAGCATAAGTAGAGGGAGAGATTGTTCACATGGAGCAAATGCCGAATTCTTCTGGAATTGAATTCAAAGTTTACATAATTTTACTACCAAAATTTTTGTTTATGATGCCTGGCAGTCTTTCTTTTTCGATCATCTCCAAATCCTCTGTAAATTTGACAAATTGCTGAGTCCATATTGAGCTGGATTAGAAGTCGATAAGCTACATTTTAATTTCTGAAATTTCCAAACAATAGAATACAATCCGTTTATCAATTGGAGTCACATCTGGGTAGATAATAAATTTAACCATAAATGCATGAATTTTTCTTTTAAAATTGAATTTTTTTGCACTTATATTAAGGATTAGACACCAGAAATTTTAAGACAGATTTTTAACTTTGTTTAGTAGCATATTTTATGTGATTTTTACAGGATTAATATTTCTATATAAATATAGTGGTGGCAAAGAAGTTGATTTATTTATTATAAGTTAAATAAAAAGTGATGCAACTTTGTATCACTATGCATCTAACCCTTTCAAGGGCGGTGTTCTTGCAAGGCGCGAACGCTTAATTTTAATTACAAACTGCCAAGTGACACCCAGAAATTTTTAATAGAATTTTGCTTTCATAATATACGCAAACAAAATCTTTTAGTTATTTTGAAATAGATTTGATCGTTAATTCTGGTGTCATTCAAATATTTCAACATTTTAGTAAAAGAAGTCATTTGCCCTTGAAAGGGTTATGGGTTAAATGATTCCGAAATGGGTAATTCATTGATATGACAAGTACACAAGTACTACTTATAAGAATCAAAAGCTATTACCAGTCAAGCTCGTGTATTAATGAAAGAAAAATAATGAGGTGCAGAATTTTGGGGAGTTTGACTAAATTTGATTTAATCAACGGCGTGCCAAAAATATCCTCTCGCGTGCCAGCTACGGCACGCGTGCCGTAGGTTCGCCGACCCTGATCTAGGTGGACAAAATTCATTTGTCCGATTATCTCGGAATTTAACAAGACCGCATATACTAGTAGCTGAATGCCTCTTTTGTCGAGTTTTGTTGAAAAAATCCGGTATGTCGATTAATTACGACCGTAAAGAAGGCTGTTGGTTTGAGAGAGTTTCAGTGGCTGCACTAGCTTTTTGTAAGTTCGAAAGCAAACAACTAGTCCTGACAATTTTATTTTATTTGAAAGCACGAGTTTACTGGAAATATGTCACATGTTTGTCACAAGATTTAACCCATTTTTGCTAGAAATTAATTCGTAATATGTACACTATATATCGTATAATGTTATTATACTATAAATATATAAATATTCGTATATGTATTCGTAATATGTACAGTGCAATTTTCGTAATATGTGACTTTTATTTACTAAACTTTAATGTAAAGGAAATTACATATTATATTGTGCTGGTTATTAATAATCAACATTATTGTGCAAAGAACAGACTTTTTAAAATTTTATTTAATGGAATTAATAATAAAAAATTCTAAACTTTGGCAAAAAATGAAAGTCTGACAACCTTCTTCTTTTGATTTCCCTTAGAGCATAAAATGTGATTAAATTAGAAAAGAACATGCTTGAATATGCTTCTTACGAAGAGACAGCTGTTATAGCAGTTCCCTTTTACATAGTACAGTATCACTTATATCACGAATTCCCCCCCCCCCCCAACAATGGGATTTTACAACTCATTGACACGTTGATTTGTAACATGTTATGTTTCTTTCATAACTCATGAATCAGTGTTGCTTTATTAACCATTGGGAAAATGGTTCTTGTTTTCGGTCGAGAATGGACCTCTTGACGTCGTCACTTTATTTGACGTCGTCATTTTATTTGATGTCGTCACTTTATTATTTTTTATTAAGCGTTTTTAGGGAAATTCTCTAACTTTAGAAGAATTTTTCTTTGAATAGGCAACATAAATGTATAAAATCGCTACAAATATTTTAAAGTTACAAAAAGGATAGATGCAAATTATCAGATATAAAAAATAAAGTAGAAATTTCGTACTTTCGTGTTACAGCGGCCCCCAAAAATGAAACATTTTTGTTTCTGTTTTCATTAATATATTGTAAATTTGGTACTTTCGTGTTATAGCGGCCTCCAAGGATGAATCGCCAAGTGACCAAGATTTATCGTCAAATTTTAATGCATGTATGACATTATAATAATATATGATATATATATATAACATTTCTTGACGTATGTGGCCAAGTTATAGTCATATTTGATGTATATATATGGCTGTGTATTTGATGTATATACGACATATAAGACGTAAATAATATGTGTATAATGACGTATATGGCACATATAGCAGTGTTTGGAATATATATATGCGTATATAGGATGCATATATAAGCTTTGCGATGATCGTGGCGAAATCATAACTGCAACATTGGTATAATCATAATTGTGGGGGGCGCTTTAACACGAAAGTACGTTTTTTTTAAGCTTTCGGAGCATTTACCCAATGGTTATTGTAATTTGTTAAATTATAATTTTTTTTTTCATAGATTTCATTTCATAGATAATTCCCTTAGATAAAGCATATTAAATCTATTTTTAAACAAAGCGTTTGTAAATGGTTTTTCAAAATTAAATAAGAATATTGAACTTTTTGATAAACGTTTGCCGTAAAAAAAAAAAAAAAATAAATAATAATATTACTTATTCAATTTAAGAACTACGGACGTTTACATGTATTTATATACAGGGTGGCTCTTCTTATCGTTATCCAATAGCTAAATCCTAAACAGCCAGTTTTGTGGCATGATTCCAAATTAAAAAAAAATTCACATGTTAGTCTTCATCATATGAAAAGCCATTTAAATCAAACTATTTTTCTATAATAGTTACGAATTATTTTTTAATTTGTCTGTTTGCTATAAGTTTTTTTTTTTTCGAAAAATTTCTCCATGCTCTAACAAGTAAAACAACAGCAATAATAACTAAAATGTGATTACTGTACGAACAAAACTTACCGAGTTGTGATACTTTGAATTATAAAAATTTTCAGCGTCTTTTGGCAATAAAACGAGATTTTCTGTGTGTATTTTAAACAATACATATTAATAAATTTATAATAACTGTGGTGTATGATCTTGAATTTGTATATCAACGTACTTATGTAAGATTAAACTCATAATCTTTCTTTTAGTCAGGTAAAAATGAAAGTAATTATACTTTTGAATCAAACATATCTAATTGCTGCTGAATATTCTTCAAAATTTTTATGAACGGCATACCTCAATAACAGTATTTATATACAATAAGTAACCAAATTTAAATAAATGGATAAACAATCTTAGTTCGACAGCAAAGTAGTATGGTAAAACCCTGATAAATTATGATGATATCATGTTTATTTTTGTCAGAACAGATCTCAAAATCCCAATTAGTTAATCTGTTTTATCTTTAATCTCAAAATTAAACTTTTCAAACTTTCAGCAAAGCATTTAGCTGAAACAATTTTAAAAAATTGCACATCGTTGCGAATAAGTCATCAAAATTGACATTGCCGTTAATCAGAAATGTAACCTTCCATTTTATGAGAAAAGTAAACTGTCAGACAGTTTTTAGCTACCGACAAACTTTTTTTTTTGTTACATATATCTTATTTTCAAGAATAATTTCTTACTTCGTAGAATTACATATAAAAAGGCAAACTTTTGAATAAAATAGACGTAAAAATGTTTCCTTTGTTCATCTTTCTTTCAGTAAGAATTTGGAAACTTGTCAAAGTGCCTCATACTCTTTCAATCATTTTTACATGATCAAGATGATATATTAGAATACAACATCGGAAAATTTTCTTGACTTTCCATTTAATGGAAAATGTAAACTGTCAGACAGTTTTTAGCTACCGACAAACAATTTTTTTGTTACATTTCCCATTTTTTCAAGTAAAATGTCTTATTTCGTAAGAATAACATATTAAAGACAAACCTTTGAACAAAATAGACGTAAAAATGTTTCCACAGTTCATCTCTCTTTCAGTAAGTACTTTGGCAACTTGTCAAAGCGCCTCATACTCTTTCATTTATTTTTATATGATCAAGATGATATATTAGAATGCAACATCGTAAATATTTCTTGACCTTCCATTTAATGAGAAACGTACACTGTCAGACAGTTTTTAGCTACCGACAGACATTTTTTTTGTTACATTTCCCTTATTTTCGAGTATAATTTCTTATTTCGTAAGAATAACATATCAAAAGGCAAACTTTTGAACAAAATAGACGTAAAAATGTTTCCTCTGTTCATCTCCCTTTCAGTAAGTACTTTGGCAACTTGTCAAAGTGCCTCATACTCTTTCATACATTTACATGATCAAGGTGATATATTAGAATATAACACCTTAAATATTTCTTGATTTGAAAATAATTTGCGATATTTAACTCTAAGAAGTGTTTCGTGTATGAAGTCTTTTGTGTTTTCTATGAAGTCTATAGTGTTTTTGGAAAAAAAAACTTTCTAAATTATTCTGACATTTGCTTTTGGTCTTCTACGTGTCAGGGATGCACTGTTGAACTTTCATCAGTGCCAGTTTGACAGGAATGTTTTTAAATACACGTGTCAGGATTTTTTTTCTCTGACCTTGAGTATTTTGCTTAAATATATGAATGTTAAAATGATGATTTGTAAATATAATTGTAATTTTAAAAAAAATGAGTGAAATGTTAGATAAGTTTTTGCATAATATATTAGAATAGGAATTATATATGAGTCACATTAACTAAATTAATCTATGATCAAAGGAATTGCTTAACATATACAGAACTAATTCTGTTTCCTTCATTTTTTCTGGTCTTCTTGAAAAAACATAGCTATTTCTTTGCTAATGAAAATTTGAAAATGAGAGTCACAGGAAATTCCATTTATAATTTATCATATATTTTTACTCTTAATTCTAGGGAAGAGGGACTGTGTGAATCCTAAATTTATTATTTAATATATACAGTGACAAAACAGAAAAAAATACATATCATGCAACTGCACAAATTTTCGACACAACGCAAAATATTCGTGCTAGATTGAACCAAATTTTGATTGAAAAATTGATTGAACCAAATTTTGATTGAAAAATTGATTGAACCAAATTTTGATTGAAAAACATTGCTATTTCTTTGCTAATGAAATTTGAAAATGAGAGTCGCAGGAAATTTCATTTTTAATTTATCATATATTTTTACACTTAATTCTAGGGAAGAGGGACTGTGTGAATCCTAAATTTATTATTTGATACATATTGTGACAAAAGAGAAAAAATACATATCCTGAAACTACACAAATTTTCAACACGACGCAAAATATTCGTGCTAGATTGAACTAAATTTTGATTGAAAAACATTGCTATTTTTTTGCTAATGAAAATTTGAATTTGATTGAACCAAATGAAATTTGATGCAAATAAAATATGATTGAACCAAATGAAATTTGATGCAAATAAAATTTGATTGATCCAAATTTTGATTGAAAAACATTGGTATTTCTTTGCTAATGCAAATTTGAAAATGAGAGTCGCAGGAAATTCCATTTTTAATTTATCATATATTTTTACTCTTAATTCTAGGGAAGAGGGACTGTGTGAATCCTAAATTTATTATTTGATATATACAGTGACAAAACAGAAAAAAATACATATCATGCAACTGCACAAATTTTCGACACAACGCAAAATATTCGTGCTCGATTGAAACAAATTTTGATGTTGTAGTAGCTGAAGACATAAAATGGTGAATATTTTTACCATGATTTGTTTTTCTTCTATGAAACGTGAATGGTGATGGATGAGTATTGCCATTAACTGGCAAAATATTGAGCCGTGAACAGGTAACATTTTGAACCAAGAATTTGTAAAATGTTGAAGACTAAACTGAGTATTGAACATCAACTGGCTATGATAATTTTTTGAAAACCAGCTTTGATCAGACTGGGACTTAATTCAGTTTAAATGGAAGTACCACACACTACGGATACATCAGGTTGAATAGGGTTTTGACACCTCTTCATTTGCAGCCAGTGTTGTTCTAACCACAAAACAAAGATGCAGATCCTAGTTCTCAAAAATAGCATAAGCAGAGGGCATATAACTATTTGTTCTGATTGACTGCTGAATAGTTCCATGTTTGGTAAAAGTTGAAGTCTATTTCAAGGTTGAACTAAGATTTTTTTTTTTTTTTTTTTTTTTTTTTTTTTTTTTTTTTTACTTACAAAGAACATGCGATTAATCTATACACTACTGAATAGTTTAACTTTAATATAAAATTTTTATGTACTTTTGATTTGAAAAAATAATTTATTCTTAAAAGTATATTCCTGTGATACGATGTTGAAGGGATTATCGCATCAAAGGCTACTTTAAATTATCTGGTATTTTGACGAATTATATATATATCTGCAAGTCATTCTTACTTATCTACTTATTTATCTTAAAAGGAAAACTAGTCGTTTGGGGGCCACCGTAATACTTACCCATCATGGATATGCATTTTATAAAATATCAAATATGACAATAAAACATGTGTAAACTATTTATAAAATGCATTGCAATTCGACTAAAATCGTGGCTTGATGACGTCGTAAACTTTAAATGCTCTATTACTGAATTGCGTAAAAGAAACATCCTTATAACTCTGAATTGATAATCATGTTAACTAACGGTTTACTGCGTCGGATTAAGCGCGTCTCATTTCCAATTAAAATATATCTTTGAATTGAAATTTGAATGAAATACAGGGTCATGAAAAATCGAAGGATCTGGAAAATAAGATTACAAATATCTCGGCAACTAATGATCCGATCAACTTCATTCTTTATGCAAAATTTATGTTATTTTATTTTATTTTATATTCACGCCTTAAAATAAACAATTTCGAAAATTTTTACATACCATATATCAGAACGAATATTTCGAGGGTCCGAAAAAAATAGTTTCGGATAATCGAGGTTACTGAAATTCAATAAGCTTCTTCCCATTATTACATACTAAGTACATACCAAATTTTAAGTCTCTATCTCAATTTGTTCAGGAAATAGAGCGCTTACAGACACACAGACAGACGGACGGCAATTTTTTGTTTTCAAAAAATATTTTTTTCGGAATCTCCAGTGCTTGAAACGTGTAAATCCGTTTATAAAAAAGTTTTTCGATTTTCAAAACGATTACAAGACCTATACTACGTATGATGAGTAAGTAAAAAAAAATCAAACACATTAAAAGAAAAAGAAAAGACTGATATGTAGCTTTCGATTAGCGTGTGAAAAAATCAATTAAGTTTTGTTATTTCCCCTTGATATATATCCGTTAGTAGCTGTGTAAAATTTCCTTACCATTCTGCCTAAAATTAAAAAAAAAATGCTATAAACTTAAAAAGTTCAGTTTATACAAGTGTTGCAATTGTCAGGAAACGTATAATAATTAATGGAAGTACAATATACTCAGCAATTTTTCCCTTTGTATAACAGGATTTTTCTCTGTTTACCTAATTAATTATTTCATCGTATTAGCTTTTGTTCTTACAGTTAAAAGATTAAAATGGAAAAGGGTTTTGACAATATAGTTTTACAGAATAGATTTTTTTCTTCGGGGTATCATTGATGTATAAAATTTCATGTATCTTATGCTTGAGGTTTGTAAAACCATTCTTAAATGAAGTCCATTTTTCCTGTATTTGAGTAAACAATGTCATTATGTAAAAGTGTTTCTCAATATTTTTCAGTTGCTTTCCTTAACGAATAGAAATATGTTGACATATTAATATATTTTTAATCCTTTTTATTAATATTCATGTTTATAAATATTAAAATTAATATATTCTAACAAGATAAATAGGTTGTTAGCCTAACACTGATTTAAGAAAATTAAAAATGACGTATAGAATAACAATAAAGAAAAATCACGAGTCAAGCATAGATTATGAAATCCTTTCCGACACATTAAGGTTATTAAAAGGCAGAAAACCAGCGTTAAAAATGAACAAATATTATTTGTACATTTTTAACTTTAGTTTTTATCCTTTTAATATTCTTGCACAAAGGATTTTTTATTTGCTATTTTTATACATTCAGGTTACTCTAATGAAATTTCACCATTTAGTCAAGTGGAAGAATATATCAAAATAAACAAGGTCAAGGTCAAACCGGGCGGGGAGGCCTACTTTTCGGCTTAAGCTCAACTAGCCCCGCCCAGCAGGTTTGTTTACCTAATTATACTGAGCATTACTAAATTATACTTTGTGATATTGAGCAATAATTATACTATCTAAAGCTGAAATAAAATTCTGAAAAGACAATTTACCAATCCTACTTAGCAATACTAAATACTACAATGTGATACTGATCAATAATACTACCATGTAAAACTACAGTAAGATGCTGAAGTAGATAATAATAATGGATAGAAGTAAGTACTAAATGAACAATAATGAATCAATAATAATACTAGAGCAAACAATGATAAATTATGCTAAAAATACTAAATAACACTGTATGATGCCATTAAGAATACCTAAATTGTTATGGTTAGAGTTTATGTAGAAGGTCCTTATGCATATTAGAAATCCACTTCAACCTCAACCTCCTCCATTGAGGAAAACCTCCTCCATTTTCCACTTTCCAATGGAGACAGCATGAATAAGTATTGATTGCGTTCTAGCAGAAACATACAATCATCAAAATAAACAGTATAGAAAACGCATGATAGAAAACGCATATAAGATCACAATTTATACAATATCCGTCAATAAACGAATAAGAACTCGAGTTCTTTTAATTAGCCATGTATATGATATGTTGAAAGTAATATGAAAGAAATCAACTAAATAATTTAAAAATCACACTGAACGCACTAACTCATGCCACAAATGAAATTGCACTTCCAGCAATTATCACTCATAGACAGTACTATAAACGAATTCATTTATATATTCCTGTAAATGTTAGATAAATACTATGTGCACCGTATTCCACAGAAAGTATCTTGCACCGCACTCAGTTTGGTATATAAATTTAAATATGTTTGGAATAGTGTAATATTATTAAAATACATTGCAAACGAATTTTCCCCATTTAGAAAATAATGTACTTGTATTATTTTGAATGTCCCTGTAAACGAACTATAAATGCTACAAACTTCATTTTCAAAACCGAATATGATGTAAACAAAACACACACCCAATAACATATATGAATTACGTGGCAATCGGTTAGTCTTCTGACAGTCAACCAAACAAACTGACTGCCAGACAAACCAAAGTCATAAACACTACTATTATAGTTTTTTATCTATGATCGTTCATAGATAAAAACGCTATTACAGAAAGTGCAATGTCACAAACTTCAAACGCTAGCTGTAAAAGTTTCTTTGCGCGTATTCTTTTTCCGTAGATTCTATCAGGAGCTGATAATAGAAGCTTTGACCGGATAAATTTCGAAATTTTATTTCTCGCCAAACGTACTCTTTATATACATGAAAATCTTATTCTATTAGTTAGAAATATATATCGAAAGTAAAAGGAAAATTTTTCAGCTAGAGAAGTAGAATGCATCACAGCGAGTACACAGTAACGAAAACTTAGAGCTCGTTTTTTCAGAACAGCTAGCTCTATGTCAAGTCTACGATAGATTATCGAGTCCACCGCTTGCTTTTTTTTATTTTTATTTTTCAAAGCGCTCCTTCTCGATAGCTGTCAAGTTGTCATTTTTTAATATATCAACAAAAATAAAATAAAGTTTTTAGTTTAATATATGTATAAGGATTTAATGTAAATGGATTTGTATAAACACCTCGCACCCTCTAAGACAAAATGCCAATCACGTATTAAATTTCAGCGTGTCAAAGTAGTCAGCCCTTAATTTTTTCCGGTACATGTAAAGGTAAGTGTTATACAAAAGCGAATATCTTGCCTGAATGTTACAAATTTGTCCACAAACTAACTCTAATGCTGCACATAAATCCGAATTTCCTATTATTCTCTAAATGTCCTAAAAAATATAGGAAGAAGATGTTTAAATTGTTTAAATGTTGTTTTTAGTGTTACCTATAAGATGATATTTAACACAGGATTTCGTATAAGTTAGCGCGTTTTGAGCATTCAGCGATTCCTGTGCAGTTCTAAATGGATTTTTTATAACTCTGAAACGATTGAACATGGTACAACTTCCTTGTGAACTGCTGGTGGACTTTACTCGTTAGAGAATTTCAAACGTTGTTTTAATTCAGCTCCGTCGATGGTAAGATTAAAATTTGAGCTTTCTGAATGAAAGAAAAATAAAGTGAAATCCACACAACGTAATTGAGGATTAAATTGATCTCTTTTTAGCACTTTCCAACCTAGCTGAAAAGTGCTTATGACTTCGGTTTGTCTGGCCGTCTGCCGTCTGGCCGTCTGCCGTCTGCCGTCTGGCCGTCTGTCCGTGCTCTAACTCCCGTAAATATGCTCGGATTGCTCTGCAATTTTTATATGTTATTGTCGTTATCTATAGCATGTTCCCTATTTCAACGGAAGTGTGTAGCACTTATAGTTTTTTTACAGGGACACTCAAAAGAATTCCGTTACATTGCGGTCTATGGGGAAAAATCATTTGCGGTTTATTTAAATATTGTTTCACTATTTTAAACGCATTGTAATTTATATATATTACTAAGGTGCATTAGAAGAAGCTTAATATGGAACAGGGTGTGCATAACACTTATAGTTACTTTACAGGGACAGTCAAAAGAATTCCGTTACATTACGTCTATGGAGAAAAATCGTCTGCGGTTTATTTAAATAATGTTTCACTATTTTAAACGCATTGAAATTTATATATATCACTAAGGTGCATTACAAGAGACTTACTACGGAATATTGTGTGTATAGCAGTCATCGTTCATTTACAGGGACACGCAAAAGAATTCTCTACTGTCTGTTAACAATAATTCCTGGAAGTGCGTTTTAAGTTATTGAACGTGATTTTAATTTTAACTGGCTTTTTGTCTATTACGTGGTGTGTATAAATTCTGTAGATCCTATACAGGGCAGCACAAAAGTTCGCGTTCACATTTATGTTTATTGACAAACTCCAGACGGAGAATTTTAAACTGTGCTACGCGTTTCCTAACTGAACTAAAATTATCATCCTATGTAGTATATATACAAATCTATAGATCCTATACAGGGCTGAATAAAAGTATTCGGATATTTTTCCGAATATTGTATATGTTGGAAATTCCTGAAATTATGTTTTTAAATATGTTATGCGTTTTCTAAATTGTTTACTTAGATGTTAGCTTTTAGCTTATTAAACGGTATGATTTGTAAAATTATTTTGGAAG
The DNA here is from genome assembly GCA_963931845.1 of Maratus michaelseni. Classification (NCBI taxonomy): domain Eukaryota; kingdom Metazoa; phylum Arthropoda; class Arachnida; order Araneae; family Salticidae; genus Maratus; species Maratus michaelseni. The sequence goes on from OZ007588.1 coordinate 461,401,094, forward strand.
CGTTGGAAAGTGCTATATAATCTATGCTTGAAGCATGATTTTTCGTTCTTGTTTTAATTATCTTGTACAAAAGAAAAATTTGTGAAATAGAGTTTTAATCTCAGATGCAAAGTATTTGTGTTGCTAAAATTTTGAAATGATTCAATTATATAAGGATTTTTGAACACATTTACTTGAAAATAAGTAAAAGCTTTTTTTTTCACGTACATTATAAAAGCAAGAGTTTATATCACCATTGTGGCATTTCGGAATTAAACTTAAGTGGAATATAAAATATAACGGCCCTTCAAGGGGTTAACATAGTTTGGATAGATTCTAAGGAGAACTTGAACAACAACAACAACAAAATTATGTACCTTAACCACAAAGGCAGCTTTCTTTCCAACACATTCGGAATACTGTAACAAAACGCCCACGGGTTTAACAATGTGAAATATGATATATAATTCAACAGTTTGGAAACGCTAACCACATAAAAAAACACAATTTAAGCAATTACAATGCTTAATATAAAAAGTATTTATTAAAATTATTCACATTCTTTTTTAAATCCTACTAAGGGGAACTTTGATAAGAAATAGTTTTTATTCTTTTATCCTACTAAAAGTCGCTTTGCTGTAAGATCGAAAAAATTTTGACTTTATTGCACGTTATGGGATCATTGCCTTGAATTTTATTATAAACAGATTATTTTTACATATTTTCATAAATAGATTGTAGAGGGAATATTGGAGGCATTTCGTAATTCTATTATTAACCAGTAGAGGGGTGAAATAGATGCGCTGAGACTGAAATATGGATCCATTTTTTGTCTTGAGAGGAAAAAATCCAATGCAGTGCTGCTGAAATATAACTGTATTTTCTCTACAGGATACATATAAATTAAAAAATAGTAATTATTTTTTATACATTTATTTTGGCAATTTTATAATATATGTTTTAAGTATCTCAATTTGAGCATGTAGTTTTTAAAATCGTCCTATTTTATCCTAAAAAAAGATAAAAAGATAAAAAATATTCTAAAACTTAAAAATAAAGGCAACTTTCTTTCAAACACAATCAGAATACTGTAACAAAACGCCCCCACGTTTAACAAGGAGAAGGATGATATCTAACTCAACAATTTGAAAAACGCAAACTACGTATAAACACACAATTTCAGCAATTACAATGCATAATAGAAAAAGTAATTATTCAAATTCTTTTTTAAAGCCCAGTATACATTCTAAAGATTTGTATATGTACTACATAGTATGCTAAAATTCCTTTTACTTAGGAAATGCATAACTTAGTTGAAAATTTCCCTTTCGGCAGTTTCCGTCAAAAAACGGAAATGTACTTAAACGTTTTTAGGCTGCCCTGTGTATGATCTATAAAACGTATACACATGAAGTAATTTTTTTTAAAAATTAGGTAATTTTAATATTTTATACCCCAACTGAAAACGCACTTATAGCAATTTTCGCTCATAGACAGTTTTGTAAGTCTACTCTTTTGTGTCTCCCTGTAAATGAACGATAAATCCTATGCACACCCTGTTCTACAATAAGCATTATGCAGTACACTTCAGATATGTATATCAATTTCAATATGATTGAAATAGTCTAACATCATTAAAATACATTGCAAACGATTTTTCCCTTTCGACCATAATGTACCACAATTATTTCGAGTGTCCCGGTAAACCTACTATAAATGCTACACACTTCATTGTCAATACCGAACAAGGCACCGTAAATATTAATAACATATGTCAATTATACAGCCATTGGAGTATATTTATGAGAGTTAGATCGTGGACAGTAAGACAGATGGCCAGACAGACGGTGAGACAAAAGCATTTCATAAACACTTTTAAAGTACGTTGAAAATTGTTAAAAAAGGATTTAATTCAGAAGATACTTCTTCTGATCTTTAAACAATATGGCAAGTCACTCTATTTCGTGTCAAATCACTCTTTTCTTTCGCTTATAAAATTATATTTTTTAAGAAATTAATGGAGTTTATCATCAACTGATTCTTTACTATACATAATTGAAAAAACTTATAATTTAAAATTTTAGTTTCATTTTCGATGAGGTAGCAATCCAAAATATTTTTAAGTGACTATACCTAACACTACTAGAATATATAATTAAGTACAGAATCTAAAATTTGAAATGAAATAAGATTACTCAAATAATAAGATTCAGTCTAAGAGAGAAATTTAAAAAATGAAAGTAACAAAAATCTCATTAAAAGTTTTTAGAATGAAACCCACAACTAATCTGTATGCCAATTTGCATAGTTATTTTTTACACTCGAGAAATCAAAATTTTATTTATTTATTTTTTTAAATGTTTGTATATTTTTCAAAACAGAAGATAGACGGGGGTTACAAAAGTTACTGAAATGTTGTTTTATTGAGTTTACTTTAAAAATTTTTGAATTATTTGCACGATTTTACTTTTATATTTATGTTGTCCAATAAAAACTAAATAATGAAGTTTAATAAAAATTATTTTTAAACTCAAAGTACTAAAAGTGAGATTTGCAGATATTAATTTTCATTATTTACTCATTTTTTGTTTAAAACAGGATTGCTACTAAGTTGTTACAGGATTAGTTCTTAAGCTTAATTGATAATTTTGAATGACAGCAAATGTACTTTTATAAATCATTAAATTTTCTATTGATTATCTTATTTATTAACGTTTATCTCAAATTTACACAGATATGGCATGTCCTTATCTATGCTGTTCTTGAAACTACTTGCAGGGTATAAAAATGGTGCTGGTGTAATGTAAATTGCTCTATTTGGATGATGCATTTCTGATTTTTAACAACATTGGGAAAAATTATATATATTGTAAAGCGTGAATTGCATTCTTAGACATACATTTCAAAATCTTTTTTTTTTTCTTTTTTAAAGTAAATTTTCATAAAAAGCGATACTGCAAGCTGATTAGTGAATACACGGTACACACTCGTTTAGAGAAAAGTTACATTCAATGTGCAGAGAATTATCGTTTGACGCATATATGTATGTTGCAAATTATAATACACGTATTATAGCAATTTCTGGTTGACACCAATTGGAGAATATTTTTTCAAAAAATACTGCAAAACGAAACGTATTTATTGAAAACTTTAAAGAATCGAACTCAAGTTGATGTAGTTGTAGGATATCACTAAAATCTATAAGACTTATGTTCTGATAAAAAGTTCGCTTAGTATGTCTCACTATATAATCCAGACCCCGTTTTAGCTACTAATTTAACAACAATGACTCATAAAAGAATCTGTTGAGCTTTGGAATTTTATGTATTATACACCTATATTCCGATTGGTTTAAATCGTTCTGAAGCTCCCGAGTCGGGATAAAAGCAACCAAATTTCAAATAACAACATGCTCTTAACAAAGCCACTTCACGACTCTAAATTTTTGCTTGTCGTCGCTTTCATAAACGTAAGACGTGATTGCAAGTACAACTCATAGCTCCTTCGGCCCGACCACTCTCCTTTTGAAGAACCAGCATCTTCAAACTTCCAAAACATTCCTACACATACATTTTGGTCAACGATATCGACCAAACATTGGCATAATTCTTTTGAAATTATTTTTCAACCGATTTTATTTCCATACAAAGTTAAAGTACGATCCCAAAGTCTATTCTCTTCCAACCTTTAATTTAGCAAAATAACACAGTTCTTTCGAGTCTATACTTAAAAACTGATTTTTCTTCTTTTTCTTGATGAATGTGATTTTTCATCGAGCATCACAACTTCAATTAAAGAGAAAAATATTCCAAGAACTATTTTCTTAAGCGTGTATAGAAACATTTTATGATTCTAGATGAAACATTTATCCATTATTTCGGTAAAGCAATATCAAGTTACCATTAATCATACGCTAGAAGTAGGCATACCTTTTATTCTGTATGAATTATTTCCAGACTACTTGGCTTTAAGTGCCTGCACAAAATACTGTCAGACTAATGGTGCGTATATATTGCTTCGAATTTAGATGTTTAAACGATATTTCATCCTAAGGAATGGTACAGATAATTTTCCCCAGTTGTTTCCACGAATAGCGCTGCATTTTTCAAAAATACATTAGGAGACATGAATTGAGAGATGATTGATGTCGTATATATAGAAGAAGTTTTTTAATCGTTTTCGTCAGGTGAAAAGTTGAAAATAAATAAATTACCATTTATTTTATACCATTTTACTCTAATTCTCTTTCAAATTTAATTTAATTTTTTTTTTAAATAAAATTTAAATTTCGAAATATCATAAAGGAATTTTTAATATTTTTCTTTTACTTTTTAACTGTTTATTGCATAAAAAACTGTGTTGATTTTTCATAAAAAGAAAAATATACATTTCCATACAAGTTCCATATTTTATGAAACAGCATGTACATATTTCATAAAACAAAACTGACATTACTACCAATCGCGTGGAGAGAATTTATAGAGACATTTTATTTAAATAAAACCATTTCGCTTAAGGAGCGTTGTACACATGTTGTATTCCACATGTATGTACATTTTAAATATAAGCATTATCCATGTGCAAATATTAAAAGAATATTTATTGATTATTAAAGATAATTTTAAGAAAAAGGAAAATAATACATCGTTTGTGAAGGATTAGAAATATTCACATTTATATCTTTTAATTTTTTTTACTGTTTTATAGTAATTTTACAAATACGCGTAAATGATTTTCACAAAAATAATATTCTTTATATGCTACTAAAGAAATAATGTGATTATTTTTTACTTTCTTCTATTTATAATAGAACAAAGTATTGTAATCGAAATTCTTTTCGACCTCCGGTTATCGACGAATTTACACGTTTTAGCACGTTCTCTGCCGGCTTAAAATTACCAGAATTTTATTTTATATAGAAAGTTCGATTTCATACCAGAAAATACTAATAGAAATATTTACTTTATTTAATTACAGACATTTCGTGATTACATAAAATAAAAATTCTTCTTTCGAAATTTCCGGTACAAATTCGTAATTTTAGATTGAAAAACCACGAGTATACTCGTGGCTGGCAGCGAATAAGTTAACGGTCAGAGATCCCGGAAAACAGGTCTTAACAAAATGTCTGTCTGTCTGTGTGTCCCTTTGTGTGGCCTATTTGTATCATCGGAAAGTGTATGACGTTATGCATATAATTGAACCAAATTTCACATATATGTTTATACATACATACATACATATAGCACGTCCCGTTGAATTTGGGGATGTTCCACGGGAAAGAGGCACTGTGATAGCGATTTTTACACCATATTTGTCATTGTATCATCAGAAAGAGTATGAGATTCTGCACAGAATTTAACCAAATTTCATATATATGTTTTTGACTAGGGACATCAAGTCCCAGATGAAAATAGGGCTATCTCACAGGAAGCGGGTGCTGTGATAATGATTCTTCTGGACTTTTTTTGATTTTTTGTATTTTTATTGAAGAATTTAAGAATATTTTTCGACAAATTTTATATGTATATGCAATGTAGTAGGTCAAGGTTTGCAGAAAATGTTGAAGTAAATCATCCTGAAGGTGGCGCTGTGATAGCAAATTTTGTTTGATTTTCGGGACGGGTGCGGTAGCTGATGATAAAATCTCGTAGTAAATCACCTAAATATCGAATATAATTTTAACTAGCATAATTATAATGAGCATAAATTTTCACATTTTTTGATATATTGCCCGTTGATTAGACTTCGTAATCTCAAACGTTATCTTCAACGGTTTAAAAAAGAATTATCCTTTTAGGTAGATTTCGTAAGAAATTCTACCTATTACATTCTCCCCTACGATGGAATTTCTGGAAAATGTTTGCAGATCTACGCCGATCATGAATACCAGAACCCAAAACCCTCCAATTCAAAACTTTATATCTATCTATCTATCTATCTATCTATCTATCTATCCGTCCATCTATCTATTTATCCATGTCACTTTTTTATGGACATGATAATTTCAATAATTCTTCACAAATCTATTTCAAACTCATACATAAAATCAAGGGGCATAAAATCTCGGTCAAGCTCGTTAATGGGCAAAATCGAACCAAGGGGGAGGGGAAATGGGTGGGGGCTTTTTGTGAAAACGGAAAAAAAACCCGTAACTTCTTAATTATGATATGTATCGAATCCGTTTAAAGTTATTATTTCTTCTAGGAAAAGGGCAAATATTTATGTATGACGACAGATTTTTGATTTCCTCAAAAATGGGGGAAAAATATGGGTTTCACAAGAAAAAAAATTATAACTTCGTCAATTTCCAAGATATCAAATCCGCTTAAATTTATTATAAATCTTCTTAATATTATCTACAACTTTTATATTGACAAGTTTTTTATAGGACCAACTCTTACGGAAAAAAAATAAAAAAAATCCCTGCTGGCTCCGACTACAGGCAGAGGTATATTTCGAAATGGGTGGTCCCAACTGCCGCATCATGGCAAATAGGTCTTTCTCTTAAAATTCCCAATAAACTAGTGTCCAACGGTCTGCGTCTTCGAAATCTACCTGTGTCTGTAGGCCGAGCCGTCAGGGATTTGTTTGAAGTAGTAACATGTATGAGATAGAAGACAGTTTGGGGATTTGCACATACGATTATTTTTAATTAATGATGATTAATGAAATAAGATGTAATAAATGAAATATACAAATAAAAATATTTATTTGATGAAATATATGAAATGCAGCTATTAAAAGCAGTTTTCAAATATCACTATTCATTCAAAAAAAAAAAAAAATGGAATGTGTACCAAAAATAAGAATTACGAAACTAATTTTAATTACAAAATCGTATAATTCATGCATCAAATTTGAGCAACATGCATGAACTCGGACTGAAATCATTTAAGACTTAATTTTAAATTTTGTGAATAATATTGATTCCACAAAAGGAATAGTGTTTTGAATTTCTAAACAATTTTGACATATAAATAGAATTTTATTATGGTTAAAAAATTAAGGTTATTTAAATATGATGAATACGCGATAATATGTTAAGACTCGTCCAAATTTCGTTGTTCTAGAAAATTTTCTGTAGTTAATTTTAAAATAAAAATTTTATATGAGCTGCTGTGCATCAACGGATATATTTTCCTAGTACTTCTCTTAAATGAACGGAATACATCATTAGTGAAAAAAGTAATAATTACAATAATTCTATTAAATGGATTAAATATTTTCTCTTATGCGCATGAAAGTGAAATGAAATTAATATTTCATATTCATACAAATAATTCTCCAAGATAAATTTAAATAATAAATAATTTGATAAAACTGGAAAAAAAAAATTTTGCATGTAAAATATGACGACAGATTTAGCGATATTTGATTTTGAAAATTTTATTAAAAAGTAGATTGTGTCATGAATAGATGTTTGAGTCGACATGTATATAATACAATAAATGAAATTACATCATGATTAAAAATTAACGATATCTATATATGATGAATAGGCGATAATATTTTATGACGCGTCCGATTTACAGCGTTATCGGAGATTTTCTATATTTAATTTTAAAATAAAAATTTTATGTGATCTGCTGTAGATCGACTTTATATTTTCTACAACTTTATACAACGTATCCTAGTACTCATCCAAAATGAACTGAATATACCATTAGTGAAAAATAATAATTACAATAATTCGAGTAAAATTTATTAAATATTATCTCATATATTCATAAAGATGCAATGAAAATTTAAATTCTGTATCGATACAACTTATTCTCCAAGAGAAATTAAAAGAAGAAATAGTTTCATTTAACGGTATAAAAATGTGGCGTGTAAAATATATTTTCAGAATTAGCAATAATTGTTTTTTGAAAATTTTTTTACATAGCAGAGTGTATAACGAATGAATGAGTGAGTCGTCGTCTGAAATCACATTATTTCCTATATTTCTCATTTTGAAGATCAGTAGATGATCACTTATTAATTATTTTACATGTCCCTCTAAAATTATACACTATATGTCTGATATTTAAAAACGTAAACCTCAACGACCTATTCACATTTCGAGACGACTGCCATTTCGTACGAAATTTAAAGTCTATTAGGTAAAACAAAAGAACAGGCAGACAGACAAACATACAATGCTTCTTATCATCACTTTCATACATAGTTGGAAAGTGTTTATAAATTCGGTTTGTCTATCTTTCTGCATGGCCGTGATCTAAGTCTCGTAAATATACTCGGATTGCCATACAATTTGTAGTGTGTAGAATTGAAGTGTGTAGAATTTATAGTTCGTTTACAGGGAAACACAAAATTTGCCGTCATAATATGGTCTATAAGGAAAAATCATTTACGCTGCATTTTATTTATGTTAAGATTTTTGAAACATAATGAAATCACTGAGATAGACTACAAGCTTCTAACTATACAATATGGTGTGCATAACTTTTATCACTCATTTACGGAACGCACAAAAGTATTCACTTATAATTGGGGAAACTGTTCTGCTTGGTTTGCAAAAAATAAAAAATAAAAAATTGTATACCAAGAAACACTGGCACATTCACTATGTGTACCCTTTGAAGACTTATTCACTTATCCTTCGGTTTTGAGTGACTCCAGAAATCACTGCAATAAAGACTGGCTTCAACACCATCATTATCATCGGCCGAAAGATCCATATCTTTTTCGTAATCTATGGATGTAACAAAGCTAATTTTCTTCTTAGCCTGTAGAGCTGCACGTCTTGAATGTGAATTATGTTTCTCAGAAATTTTTTCCTTCGCCTGGGCAATATCAGGAATGCTAGTCAAAACTTTCGCACTTTCATGCTTCCTCTTTTTAGTGAATGATCTAACATGAGGTTCAAAAAGAAGTGGAGATACATCAAGTGGTCTGATAAATGAAGATGATGAACTTGAATATTGTTGAAGAGAAAAATGCACGGCTCAGTGATTAACAATAGTTATTAGTATTATTCTTAATATCCCCTTATTTCCTGCCCATTACATCATGACCTTTTTGCATAGACAAGATGATTTCAAATAGGTAAGTCTTTAATTATTAAGAGTTCTCTGGGGTCGGTTAATTAGCCCACTTTAGTTTAATAAAGTTTAAAAATTAAACAAATAAATTATTGCAATTATAAGTTATAAAGAAGATTCCGCTGTGTGAATTTTACATAGGCACCTATTAAAACCCTTTTTGAGAAAAATCAATCTTCGTCCAATTTTGAGTTGCAAAGCCTAAAACTAAAAGAAATTCACAGATAAGGTTAAAGAAAAAGTAAAGTCTTCTGATTTAAATTTCATTAATATTTATTTACAACATATTTACACAAAAATAAGAAAAAGGTAACGTTAGAATTCATCTGACTTATTTTCGGTAACAGAAAATAGATAAATGGTTTACAGTTTATCTTCTTACCAACATTGAGTCAAGTTTTAGCTTTGCAAAAGATATTTCTATTTACTTAAAAAATATACAATATTTTGACTCATATTATAACTAAGTATATTTCAAATCTTCCTCAAAAGTTTCAGGCTCACCACCCCAGAAGTTCCTACATATATTTGTACTTTTACCTAGGGAATACCTTAGAAACATATTGTAAAAAAAATCTTCGTTTTCAAATAGCAAGCATGTCTGCAGGTTCCATTTTCATCATGTCACAAAGGTGAATGTGGTTCTCATCATTTAGATGTTGCAGGGGATTCATGCTCTTTTCAGTGATACATCACGACACACTTTTTAAAAATATATGAAGACACATTTTAAACTCATTCAATAGGAAAGATAATTGTTCTCAGAAACAAAAATGGTCTTCCGACCCTCGCTCCCAAGAGAAAAAAAAACTTTCGCTACTCTTAGATAATAAAACTGTATGTTGTAGATCTTTGAATAATGCACTTTTTATTAATACTCTCGATTTTAGAAAATATCTTTGTTATTCACTTATTTCACCAATATGTGTTTACCAAAATGTAAACGGACTATATAAGCTACACACTTAATTTTCAATACCGAACATGCCATAGTAAACCTCAATAATCTATATAAATTTCATAGAAATCCGAGTATTTTTTTGTGAGTTAGAGCACGGGTAGACAGACGGCACACAGACAGAATGGCAAAAACTTTTCAGATACGTTGAAAAGTGGTAAAAAAACTGTCAGATTCAAACGGGTTTTTCTTTTCAATAGCATTAATCGATTGTCACCAGAGATGGATAAATTGTAGCCCACTGTAGTTTTCCTCCAAGAAGACGGTCCAGTTCTTCGATTAACCTCAAAATTCGAAACATTGTGTTACTCATTTCCTCCCTTTATTTACAAATCTGACGTTGAATTTCACGTTCTCTAACATTTTGTATACATAAAAACGACTTTAATGAGCAAGCACTTTTCGCTGGCGTCCAGTATTCCAATTTTCGTGGACATATTACCGCAACCAATTAGCGAGCGACTGCATTACGGTCGTTTGTAACACTGTAGTTTCTGATATACCGTTGGAGCAAACTACTCGCCGATCATTCACATTTTTGTCAAATGCCAAAAGTAGATGTTTCTTGCAGTGCCTACGGAGACTGCGCATAATGTCTACCTGGAATCTATATAGAAACTGTCTAAGTCGAATTCATCAGATGATGAGACAAGATGTACATTTTTCCCGCAGCAGGCTGCGGTGGAGTTGAATTCCTTGATAGGAGAATATCTGCAGTGCTTTGACGATTGATGGAGTAGCATATAGCGAGGATGGTGGGGGAAAGGTCTTACAGAGTCATACAATTTTTCTATTTCTTTTCTAACATATGATGCAAACAATTTTAATAAAGGATTAAAATACAAATAAATTCAGATACTAAATTAAGAAAAGGTATATAAAATTACCAAATAAGAAAACACTAACCAATGTTAAGGAAAGTTAATGGACCCGATGCCAAATGCAAGGCGGGAAGACATCAATATCTGGAATTAGGGGAGTAAGCCAAAGGAGAAAAATAATGCAAGTACATTAAAATTTTGAATTTGAAAAAACACAATGATGCGTTTAGGGTGGGTAACTCCTCCTTCTTTGAGAAGGCGGTGCAAAGTCGTCGTCTCCGCTCAAGATGACAGATCACAGCATAGCTGCAGGATAAATTTCCAAGGAAATTTACTTTCTGGATACTCCTGGTATAATCAGAGAACTATTTATAATATAAATGAGTTCAGTGTGCTTTAATATTAAGAGCCGGTGTTAAGCAACAAAGATGTTTCGCAGTAATTGTTTATAGGGAATAAAAAATCCACGAGAAAATTTAAATTAATTACGCTTCTTTTTTGTTATTTTGAGAATGTATTCAATCATTTATGGTTCAATAATCACGTTAACTGTGATCGTTTACTCTTATAGACTCTTTTTTAATATTATTTGAATAATCATAAATTATTAGAATATTTGAAATTATTTATTGTAGCAAATAAAACTGTATGTTGTAGATCTTTGAATAATGCACTTTTTATTAATACTCTCGATTTTAGAAAATATCTTTGTTTATACATAAAACGGGATTCAACTGCAAGCTTCGAAATTATTATATTAAAACTTGTCTTATATTAAAACTTGATTGCATAGATTTATTACCTGCTTCTGATTTTTTTCAAATTGTATTTCAGAAGCGAAAGATTCAAAAACTCAAAAACTCTAAACTAAAACCTTTTTTTACTTACAAAATTTGATAAAACTTTAACTGAAACAAAAATCATTCTTCTCCTTTACACAAAATAATTGGAGTTCTTACAATGTAGCCAGTACATTATACATTAATGTTACGAACTTTTGATAGGCAACGAAGAGTACCAAAGGGATTGTTTGTAAAGAATAAAGAACATGCTAGGAGATTTAAAGTTAATTACTAAACTTTCTTCTTACTTTCAGAATCTATTTAGTCTTTTATGTCTCAATAAACCCATTAATTGAACTCGTTTATTCTAATAGAGTCTTTTTACTTTAATGCTATATGAATAAACGCAAATACTTAGCAGATTCATATTTAAACAGGGTTTGTTTTCCCATCATGTATTTAATTCTATCTTGAAATAATTAACATTTTAAAAATGGCATGACAAAAGTAATTAATCCGCGTATACTTTTTGAAGTTTAAATGATTAATTGATTGTGTCTAGGAAGCTTCGTCTATCAAACTTGACGCTTGGTGCCAAGGGGCCCTCGGCTGCGAAAGTACAAAAATTGCATTTTTTACGAAGAGTTTAAAAAAATGATAAAATACTTTCATGTGTAAATAAAGATTTCGATTTGTTTTTCAATTTGAATTTTAGAATTATAAAATATATTATTGAGAAAATTTTAAATAACACTACTGAAAATACACTTCTTACAATTGTTTATGATCGGCAATTACGAATTTGAATTTTTCTGTGCTGCCTTGTCAAAGAATATTAAAAGTGACATTTCCTAATAACCCGTGGAATGTGTTGTACAAAACCTTTATCAATTTCAACAAGAACGAAAAATCATGCGTCAAGCATAGATTATGTAACACTTTCCAACGCTTCCAAAATAATGTTACAAATCATACTGTTTAATAAGCTGAAAGATAACATCTAAGTATATAATTTGGAAAACGCATAACATATTTAAAAGCGTAATTTCAGAAATTTCCAACATATACAATATTTGGAAAAATATCCGAATACTTTTACTCAGCCCTGTATATGTATTGTATATGATTTGTATAGATACTACATAGGATGCTAAATTTTAGTTCAGTTAAGAAACGCGTAGCACAGTTTAAAATTCTCCTTCTGGAGTTTCTGTCAATAAACGGAAATGTGTTCACGAACTTTTGTGCTTCCCTGTATATAATATACAGAATTTATACACACCACGTAATAAACAAAAAGTGAGGTCAATTTAAAATCGCGTTCAGTAACTTAAAACGCACTTCCAGGAATTATTGTTAACAGAGAGTAGAGAATTCTTTTGTGTGTCCCTGTAAATGAACGATGACTGCTAGCCTCTTGTAATGCACCTTAGTGATATATATAAATTTCAATGCGTTTACAATAGTGAAACATTATTTAAATAAACCGCAGACAATTTTTCTCCATAGACGTAACGTAACGGAATTCTTTTGACTGTCCCTGTAAATTAACTATAAGTGCTATGCACACCTTATTCCATATTAAGCTTCTTGTAATACACCTTAGTGATATATATCAATTACAATGTGTTTGCAATTGTGTAACATCATTAAAATAAACCGCAAATGATTTCCCCCATAGACCGTAATGTAACGGAATTCTTTTGAGTGTCCCTGTAAAAAAAACTATAAGTGCTACACACTTCAGTTAAAATAGAGAACATGCTATAGATAACTACAATAACATATAAAAATTGCAGGGCAATCCGAGCATATTTACGGGAGTTAGAGCACGGACAGACGGACAGACGGCAGACGGCCAGACGGCCAGACGGCCAGACAAACCGAAGTCATAAACACTTTTCAACTAGGTTGGAAAGTGTTAAAAAGCACACTTCATCTGCCTAATAAGAATAATGGAATCGAATAATTTTGTTGTGTGTCTTTGTAAATGCTACGCAGTGCTATGTAATAAATGCTACGCACGCCACCTCAATAACATATTTCAATTACGTGGAAATGGAAGTATATTTACGGGATTTAGGCAGCCAGAATTGAATTGCAAATAGTCCCGAATAGTGTCCGAAGCTTCTAACGCTTTCGTATGTTTTGGAGGAACTTTTGCATCTCATCTTCTTCATTATCATCATCTCCATCTCCACCACCATCAGCCATTTCTTTAGCAACTTCAATATCTCATAATTCGGTTGTTACTAAATTATCATCAATATCAACAAATTCATGAAAACAAACAATTCCATCAGATACAGTTTGCCATTCGTCATCAGTGAGACCTATATCACAATCTTCTTCATTTTCGTTAATTTGATCACAACATTCATATTCATCAGGAAATAAAAATCCGGCTTTTTTAAAGCAATTTCTTATGGTATAATCAGCGATATTTCTCCATGCAGCACATACCATATTCATAGCATCAAGAATTGAAATTTTTACATCGACTGCAGATGAATTGCCTGTTTCTAATTCGGCAAAATATCGACGAATCAAAGTTTTCCTGTAATGCACTTTTAAGCAACGGATTACACTTAAATCTAAAGGCTGTAGCTTACTCGTACAGTTTGCAGGAAAAAACACTACTTTTATATGATCAAAATTTGGCAGATCTCGTGGATGAGCAGGACATTGATCCATAAACAGAAGAACTTTTCTTTTTCCATTTTTTTGTCAAATTTATGAAGAAATTCTAAAATAATATTTGACGTCATCCATGCTGCACGATTGTTAAAGTACTCACATGGGAGCCGCTTTATGTTTTTAAAATAGCGAGGTTTTTTTGATTTCCCAATGATTAAAGGGAGTTGTTTTTTGGATCCATCTGCATTACAGAATAACAAAACAGTTAATATTTCTTTACTGCTTTTTCCACCGTGACAGGGTTCCCCTTTAATTGTCATTGTTTTTTTAGGCATCATCTTGAAACACAAGCCAGTCTCATCACAATTAAAAATGTCTTTAGGTTTGTATCCTTTCATTAAAGATGGTAAGTCCTCTTTGCATTGCTCTACAGTTTTTTCGTCAACACTAGCACATTTTCCAGATAGAGTACAAAATTCTAAGCCGTACCGAATCTTGAATTTCTCCACCCATCCACGTGATGCAGTAAAGTTTTCAATTTTCAAAGTCTCTGAGAGATTAACAGCTTTCTGCCTGAGAGGCTCAATGTTAACCGAAATGTTAGAGGCACGGGCTTCTTTAAACCATTGTAACAAAACAGCCAAATTCTTGAAACTTTCCTCCTTGAATTCAGCTTCTCTTCGAGGATTGAATGCGGAATTCTCGTTGAGCAGTTAGAATTGCCTCCTTTAAAAAAAAAAAAAAATTCCTTTTAAAGTTGACTCGTGAATTTGAAAATGATCAGCTAAAGCTTTTCTAGCAGTTGATGGATTTTCTTAAATTTTTTTCATAACGTTCACTTTGAAAGTCAAGCACAATTTCTTTCGTTTTGCCATTTCGTTGAGAGACAAATCTTAAATGTTGCACAAGCTAAAGTTTGTTAGCTACTAAACTGTTAAAACTCAAATAAAAAAAAAGAAAGCTTAAGACTCAGTTAAAATCGTCTGTCTCATGATAAAGCAATAAAACGCGTTGAAGAAAAGAAGGCGCTGATTCGACAAAAGAAGGGCGAATTTCAACAATAGGTTAAACATTGGAAGCGAGATAAGGGGATTAGATCGAACTTGAAATAAAATCTACCTTTTGAAGGACCTCCAGGACTTCTCCAGTAGGTCATATGAAGGACGCGGCGTAATCGCAAGAAAGCGTTGACTGGCCAGATCAAAAAGAATGAAAACGGATAGATAGTGTACTCTAAGCAGAAAATCTTTGACGTTATCCATGCTGCAGATAAGATTGTTTGATTACTGTTTTGTCAGTAAACAGACCACCCCCTTTTAATTGCTGAGATAAAGGAAGATGTATGATCCCTTTCTCTTATAAACAGCATTAGAAATGGGGAAAGGACTAGCCTCTGGGCAATAGCAATAGTACATGTCTTTTCCTTCAAGATGAATGGATTTTTAATATGGGTGGTGTAACAGATAAATTACCCATTCGAAATTGATTTGTTTACTGAATGAATATCTTTCTAGAAACAACAAAGGTAGAAAGGGTACATTGGGAATTGAGGAAAATAAACTATTGCACTGTATCAGACAACACATTTTTGATATTGTAAAAAAAAAAAAAAAAAAAAAAAAAAAAAAAATCGGCGCATAAGTGAAATATTTCTTTTCACAGCGATGCATAAACGAATGATGTTTATCATTATTTTCCTATATAATGAGCCAGGACTGTGGTGGTTGGATGATAGTTCCTTTTTTTATACAGTGGAATCTTGTTAATATTCCAAATAATATATATTTGGGCTTGTGATCAAAATAATATAGTCAGTACATATATTGTTATGGCCGCAAAAGACCACTTCGACATGACATTAAAACAAAAAATTATTAAATAATTATTCATGCAAATTTATAATCAAGAACAATGAAGATAAAAGTAAAAATTGTTACCTGCAGTCATCTGAAAGAAATAAGATAAAGAGCAAGTGAAAGAATTTGCACTGCAAATTTTCATCTTTGAATAAAATCTTTATTCATAAAGAGATTTTCTTCTAAAAAATATTACTAAATGGATGATCATTTTTATAGCTCCATTTTTTTAGCACAAATAATCCATACTTTTCTTTTTTTTAACCTTCCCTCAGGGAGTTCGGAGG
Source organism: Maratus michaelseni (assembly GCA_963931845.1). NCBI lineage: Eukaryota > Metazoa > Arthropoda > Arachnida > Araneae > Salticidae > Maratus > Maratus michaelseni. The sequence continues at coordinate 461,417,461 of OZ007588.1, forward strand.
CATTCATGTTAAAAAAAATATATTTTCTACGACTGATCATCAACCGAATACAGAACGTCGCATTATTTGAAACAGAACAAAATTAATTATCCGCATACAGGACCAGTAGGATCTGTGCACTTATCATAAGTAAGAACCACTCATCGCGTCTCCATTGTGGAACTGCAAAAATCTTTGCCGTACTTAGAAGATAATTTATAGGCCGTCAACTATCACATTTAAAAAAAGGATATTTTCTTCATATCGTAACCTTAGATGTACGCATTTTGTACATTTTTCACAGCAGCAAGCCAAGCGATCACCTTACACTCTTATGGCAAACGTTTCAGTGTCTGTGTGTGAGCGCGCAGATACAGCACTGACTGGGAACGGAGGGGAGGGGGTGCCAAAAATTGAAAAACACCAATCGGCAGAAATAAAAAAAATACGTATTAAAAACATTTGAATTTGATTGGCGAGGGGCGGATCTTAGAACAGGAAGTGAGCATAGGCAAAGAATGTTATCGAAGCATCTAGTAAGATCCAATACCGGAAGTGCAGAGGAAACAAACAACGATCATTTTTTTTTAAAAAGCGAAATGTTATGCAAGAAAGAAAAGTTTACAGGGGAAGTTTTAAAAAGGAAAGAATTAAAATAATTTTGAATGTGAATTTTTAAAATTAAATGAATAAGGACTAATAAAATATTTCTTAAATTGAATTAAAATATGGCAGTGGTTGTAAGAACCACAACATATACTCCGGCCTCCCCAAGAGAAAATATTGGTGAGATGGAGAAATTTAACAATTTTAACATCGAGTCAATATTTTCTCACCTATATACAATATACATATAACTTCAAATAATGAGAAATAAAATAAAAATAATAATAAATTTACATTCTTCTGGCAAAAAGTACACAAAGTCCTTCGAGATATAGTTGCTAACAGTCCAAAAAAATAGTCTTTCAAAACAAAGATGCTGAAAGTCCAAAAAGTAAATATAGTCTTTGAAAATAAAATTGCTGAAAGTTCATGCACTGATATGTGAAATAGCAAATACAATACTCTAAAGTAAGTTCAGTGGCAAAAAGTGAACAAAGTCTTTTGAAATAAAGCTGCTAAAAGTCCATTCACTGAGTTGTGAAATAGCAAATACAACACTATAAAGTAATACGAGTAGTAATTTTCCAACTGGAAGAAAAAATGTCCGGGCCAGGATTCGAACCTGGGATCGTTTGGCTGAAGCCGCCACGCTCTACCACTGAGCTATCCCGGTCGAATCTGGAGGGCATAATTCATCCAGTTAACCTTATTGATCAGAGAATCTGGTCTGATATTTTAATCAGATGATAGACCATTGATTCAAATATCAGACCAGATTCTCTGATCAATAAGGTTAACTGGATGAATTATGCCCTCCAGATTCGACCGGGATAGCTCAGTGGTAGAGCGTGGCGGCTTCAGCCAAGCGATCCCAGGTTCGAATCCTGGCCCGGACATTTTTTCGTCCAGTTGGAAAATTACTACTCGTATGATTTATTTACCAATTTGAAATAATTGTGTTAAAATTAATCTACTATAAAGTAAGTTCAGCATATACTAAAAGAGTAAAAAAGATTGTAATATTGTAATATTGTACACAAAAACAAATAATATTATATGATACAAATTGGTAATCATACTAATAATGGCTTTCCTAATTCAATATAGCATAACATTAGCAATAAAAAATTTCCATTTTGGAAAAGAAATAGCAACAATAAGACCTTTGAATCACAACTGTATTTCTAGTCACAGTCGATGAACTATATTTCAATTTTGCATTAACATTTTTATTAGAACAATGCTTATATAAATTCAATAAATTACTCATTTGAGAATTTTTCCATAACAAAAATTCAAAATGTAAGCAAATGGTCAAGAGAGAATATTTAGACTCTCATTGAAAAGAAATATATATATATAGCACTTTCTAAGAAATCAACTTTTCTTAGTTGAACAACTCTAATACAACAACAATAATACCTTCAAAGTAAATAATGGCAAAGAGAGGATCTTTAAGCTCTCAAAAAAATACATAAATAAATGTATCATTCTACCACATAACTTTAATAATATTGACCTTGTAAAAAAATATCACACAACATATCTATACAAAAATATCCTGAATGCTTATTGAATTTTTAATTCGAATTTTTAAACATTTTTAAGAATAAACATGTAATTTTAATTTTTTACATATAAAATACATAAGTATTTTATTTAAATGTAATGACTTAAAACAAACTTTGGATCCAAAGCATATAATTTACATATGCATAAACATTTTCTTCAATTTGTGAGTTTTCAAACACCTATAGAGCTTAATGTATTACCAACCCTTTTACATAGTACACCAACAATAATAATATTAGAAGTATTAGCATGCATACTCTTTAGATGTTAAAAAGAGGTTTGATGTTAGGGCATGCAAGAAGTAACATTTGTATTATTCTAAAAGTCACAATAGGGAAAGTGATGACATATGTACTCATATTATACCTTATATCAATAACAATTTACTTTTTAAGTTAAATTACCTTACCAAATAATTTAATCAATGACATTTCATCTCCAACTATAATATTGAATTATAAGTTTTAAAAAGAATTACAATTTAAATCAAACACTGAATTTTAGAGTTTTAAGCTATCAGCACATTTCATATTAAACATAAATTCCAAAAATGAATATGGTTTTGAAGAAATATTTCAGTGAGAAACATAGTTAACAGGAGAAACCAAAATAAGATTTACATACTTTTACAGGATGACAATTCCATTGTGTCAAGATGAAGGTGACTTAAAAAAAAATGCACAAATGCTGCCTGCAGCTTTGGTAGAAGTAAGCAAATAAAAATAAGGCAAACGTCTCAGTATCTGTGTGTGAGCGCGCAGATACAGCACTGACTGGGAACGCAGGGGAGGGGGTGCCAAAAATTGAAAAACACCAATCGGCAGAAATAAAAAAAATACGTATTAAAAACATTTGAATTTGATTGGCGAGGGGCGGAGCTTAGAACAGGAAGTGAGCATAGGCAAAGAATGTTATCGAATCATCTAGTAAGATCCAATACCGGAAGTGCAGAGGTAACAAACAACGATCATTTTTTCTTAAAAAGCGAAATGTTATGCAAGAAAGAAAAGTTTACAAAGGAAGTTTTAAAAAGGAAAGAATTAAAATAATTTTGAATGTGAATTTTTAAAATTAAATGAATAAGGACTAATAAAATATTTCTTAAATTGAATTAAAATATGGCAGTGGTTGTAAGAACCACAACAAGAACCACTGAAAATCGTCGTATAAATGAAAAAGACGCATAAAAGAGGCGATGTATAAGTGAGAGTTCACTGTATCTATAATGTTTGACAAACCTAAGTAATTTTTATAAATCACTGTTTTTTTTTTTTAAATCTAGAAACCAAAAACTTAAATTTGTGACTTTAAATTAAATTTTAGCAATATCATACTTTTAAAACGCGTACGCGAATGACAATCGAGTTCTGATTACTCAAAAAATTCTTCATAACTTTTTGTTAGAAATAAAGTATGAAAGTCATTTTATTCCTCTGCCTACTTGACATTTTTTATTCGGTAAAAAATAAAGGTCTACAAAACTGAAAAAAAACCACCAAGAATTTCTAAGCTAAATTGTGGAAGACAAAGAAATTCTTTTACTCGTTCATTTCAAAAGTTTGTTTTATAACAACACTGAATTCCTTCTTAGACCTTTTTATAAACTTCGATTTTTTTGTCAGAAGCTTCCGCTTATGTTATTGGAAAATATTTGCATTTAGGTCATATTATTTGATAAATTCAAAAGTTATTCCACAATATAAGTATTTCGAAAAAAGGAAGCAATTCTTTTTTAAGAAAATAGTAAAAAAAGAGTGGAATGTTCACACTTCTTCAGTTTAATAGCTTTCTGTTGCTAGTATATGATATACTTTTTTGCCTGTATTGTCTGTAACATTATAAACTAAGAATTAATCTACTCAAATTCATACATTGTATTCAGTTAAAAATATATATATAAGCTATTTTACAATTGTAGAAATATGTACTGATTATAAAATAACTTTTTTACTTAATTTTCCGCCATTTAGCATCTCTTTTCAATTTTGCGTAATGTTATAAGACGCTTTTAATAGACATCTCCCAACGGGTACGATCCATAATGACTAAGAAAAACTTGCTTAACCCCTTGGGGACGAGCGAAACGTATACGTGACGCATAAGATACTCAGAATCCTCGATTATTCCCACCAGTTATTTTTTTATTGCAAGCTTTGCCTTATTAAATCTTAGCATTTCTTCGATTCAATTAGGCGAAAATTTCTTTTTTGAAAAACCGGTGGAAAAATATTAAAAATTCTGTAAAAAATGCTCCTCGCGAAGGGGTTAAAATTCATATCTTAGCCATTCGTCATATTTTTCATTAATAAACTTGCAGAAATTTCGGTGCTATGATTGGGGATTATTTTTAACTTTTTAGAGGGGATATAATATTTTAAAACCTTTATTTCATTTTACGCCTATTTTAGTAATAAGTAATAAATTGTTAATAATTTTAAATGTTTTCATGATTTTAATCTGTATACAAAGGTAAATTTAATGCTCCAACATTAGATGAAAAAATTCCATATATTTAATGGTAATCTTTCTCGAAGTTTAGTAGAAATCTACCGCAAAGAAATTTGTTTTAAAATAATAGAACAATCTAATAAATCTGCAGCAAATCGTCCAGTCATTCAACCGTTTTTATAGATAACGGTTACTTGACCATAATTTGAAGCGTTCCCATTGGTCATAATAGAGATAAATTACGGTTATATAACTGTTTTCTATGAAACCGTTTGAAGAACTGGACATTTTGCTGCAAATGTTTAACAGTGCAGACCAAATCGTAAAACAATAGTTTCCATTGGTATCCCTGTAATTGGTGACCTAAGGTGTAATGCTTAAATTTTCATAAAGTTTTATTAATATATAATCTAACTGAAGACAAATTCAAACCAATGAAAATTATACGTTTTGTAATAACTACGATTGTTACATTACAAAAACTACCCTGTTAAACATTTGCCGCAAACTGTCCAGTCATTTGATCGTTTTTATAGAAAACGGTTGCATAACCGTAATTTAACACTATTCTGATAATAAAATGGGCAATAATATAGTCAGTACAGAGTTAAATTACGGTTACATAACCGTTCTCTCTAAAAACGGTCAAATGACTGGACAGTTTGCTGAAAAATTTTAACAGTGTATATGTTCCATTACATCCAGAAATTTTTTTATTGAATCAACAAAAATTTGTTTGACCCAACAAAACTTTTTGTTTAAATATAGGTCAATGGAAATTTTGTTTGAATCAACAATTTTTTTTTTTTTTTTTTTTTTTTTTTTTTTTTTTGCAATTCCAAAAAAAAAAAATTGTATCTTCAGCAAAAAATGTTTTGTTAATTCAAGTAAAATGGTTCAGTTTTACTTGAATTTTGCTAAAACAACCAAAATGTACTCAACAAAACATGTTTTGTAGTTTTAATCAATTCCTTTTTCTGGGTGTAGAATCACAAACATATATAATTGCTGTAAATTTTATTTCTGTAAAACAAACAATGATTTAAATTAAAGTGTAATTACTGCTTAAAGTGATAAAAGCATAACTCAAAAGGCTTAAAAATACCTTTTAATATATAAATTACATATGTTTCATGCGCTCTAAGGGCGACTCCTTCAAGATCAAAATGATAAATAAAATAGTTTCGCAAAGTTTTTGAAAATAATAAACACAAATCACGAGATCAAATGTCTAATGTAAGCAGGTGCTTAAATTGGTCAAACTGGAAAAAGTGAAAATTATTATTTTATTGATTTTGTAATTTGTAAATCATCGCGTGCCAAGTTTTAGGAAATTCGAAAGAAGCTTATTCGTTGCATATGTTCTTGTTTCGCAAATATATTTCTATTGATTAACAGATAATGGATGGGAAGTAAAATCTTGATGGAAAAATTATTTTATTATTCCTGAAATCAATTTGCAAAGTCTCTATTTTATGTAGTCTAGCCAAAGGTGCAGTTCTTCTGACAAATTTGCTATCTGCCATATGTTCTTTTATTCTCGTTTTAAATTTTCTATTTGTCAATCCTATATAGTATTGTAATGTTACATGTGCATTGGGGAATGGGTTTGCATAAACACCGGAGAGTTGGATAGGCTCTATTGGATCTATTTTTTAATTTTGTGGAAGGCTTTGCTATAAGGCAAATATTGAATTTGTTAAGTTTATATTTTAATCTTTCAAAAAAGGCTTTATTTAAAGGGGTATTAAAAGGGGTTTTGTTTTGTGTTTTTTAACCAATGTAACACAAACGCGTCAAATAATTTATATAATTGAATAACTGAATTCAATGCAAAAATGAAGCTTCAAATGCTTTTTTTACCCGTTTTCATGCGAGAGTGAGCTGTCTAAATTCAAAAACAATGGCGGAAATAAAAGATAAAGATATTATAAAAAATGATAAATCTTAGTACTTTAAAACGTGATGTATTTGATTCTATTTATACGAAAGGAAATATAAGTAAAAGTATTTATTTATTTGTAAAATTTGAACAACATCGTGTAGTTTCAATTTATGTTGCTATACTTATATGTGTATTTTATGGAAATTGGAAAAAAAATAATGATAACCATAATAAAATTCAACCATAATAAAATGAGTAATTTAATAAACTACTATTATTTACAATGCATTTTATCATTTTAGACGCCTTCGGACGTGAAAGATTTTTAAGTGTGCCTCTAGAAAATTTATTTCCAGAATTTTTTGATAACAGATTTCTGTTAAATTGTATTGGTATAATATTTGCCTCTTTTGATAAATATGTAGCACTATTATTTTCCACAGGCTTTTCCCTGTACTTACATCAAAGCTGTGTCATCACCATTACCTCAACGGAAGTTCATTTGTTTTAAACAGTGCTTCCTACAATTTTTGTGTCGATTGCGCCTCACTAGAATGTAGAGTATTTTCTATTGTCCACTTTAATTGTCGAACAGTTGTGATTTGTTTTTTCTATCTAGCAAAACAATTCAACACATGTTTCAAATGTTACTACGTATTTCAAAGCAAAAATTCATTGTAAGAACTGGCTTGAATCAAAACAACTGATATTGCGTAGTCTTTCTAAATTCATTAAAGAATGAGCATTTTTACAATCAGTTTTCTTGTAAAAACTCGTCAAAAAAAGTTAGTTAAACAAAATACTGACAGATTCCAATGTTTTTCGTGAAATGACATTTATACCACTTTAATGTATTTCTTATTTGTTCTGCAATACGTTTTTCTAAGAAAAATATTTATATTTAGTTTCTGTAAAAAAAAAAAAAATTACTTACATTTATTTAGTCTTTTTTGACCTGCCAAGATATTCTCATTATTGTGAAGAAACATATTAATTTTAACTAGTAAACATTATTTATTTTCAAATTATGCATTAATTTTCGGCAAAATTCTCGAGTAAATTCATCTTTAAAATGTGTAATTAACAATATTAATTTATGTATAAATATATTTTAATACTATTTTCATAAATAATTTCATCTTTTAACAATAAGAAAACTATCTGTTGTAAATTTTCTAATATGAGTCCCCATAAAATTGATCAATATTTGAATTTATAAGATACCTAAATGTGTTATGAGTGTGTCCATGAAGAACTAAAGAGTTATAATTAAGTTTACAGACTTAAGACTTACAATATGCTTGATTTAGTTATAATTGAGTTTTTATTTCTTTCATGAAATTTCTTTTCTCATGCCTGAAATTTAAAATATCTATACTATGTTATAAAAAAGTAACGTTAGTGTGTTTGTTTGTAGAGGTAAACTCTGAAACTACCTAGCCGATTTCAAAAATAATGTTCGCAAATTGCTGGTGACCATCTCTAAGCTACCTTTTCTGTCTGTACCAAAAAAAAAAAGAAAAAGAAAAAGAAAGAAAGAAAAATAAAGGAGTGAAGGAGCAAGAGCAAAAGTATTCTAAAACTGCGATTTCTGTGAGATTGTTGGGGCTAGAAAATTGAAATATAGTGTGGTGGTCACGTTTAAAGTGTAAAAGATCTTAAGAACGGTTTCTAAAAACATTGAAATTTAAAAAGTTCAAACGAGTGAAAAACCTTCTAAAATACGATTTATTTGGAATTGTTTGGGCTAGCATACTAAAATGTATAATTAAACTAGATGTCCTTCCAAACAATCGAAATACTTCATTCAATTTAAATGCAACGCACCGGTTTCCTACGCAGCTATCTATACTAATATTATAAAGGAGTAAAGATTGTTTGTTTGTTTGTAGGGGGTAATCTCTGGAACTACCGAACCGATTTCAAAAGTGATGGTGGCAAATTGATGGTGACAACCCCTGCTCAAACATAGGCTATATTTTATGTCGGTGCCACTAACCCCAGGGGGTGCAGGAGAAAAAAACGTTCTAAAATTGCTATTTTTTAGCTATCAAACTGGCTATCAAGCCCTGAGAGCTCTCCAGCCGGTTCTGTATGTATGTATGTACGTACGTAATGCGATAACTCTTCATAGAAATATCCGTTTTCCTTCAAATTTTGTTTATAGGTTCACTGTGTTAAGGCACTTCCCTGATTAGTTTTCGGGATTGATTGGTTAAGTATAAAGGGGGGGGGGAACAAGGGGCTAATTCCCCCCCCTTTAATTTATATAAATGGGTTTTTCATGCAGAATTATTCCGTTTTCCTTCAAATTTTGTTTATAGATTCATTGGGTTAAGACGCTACCCTGATTACTTTTCGGGATTGATTGGTTAAGTATAAAGGGGGGAACGGGGGGCTAATCCCTCCTTAAGTTATATAAATGGGTTTTTCAAGCAGAATTATTCCGTTTTCCTTCAAATTTTGTATATAGGTTCACTGTGTTAAGGCGCTTCCCTGATTAGTTTTTCGGGATTGATTGGTTAAGTATAAAGGGGGGAACGGGGGGGGGCTAATCCCCCCCTTAATTTATATAAATGAGTTTTTCATGCAGAATTATCCCATTTCCTTCAAATTTTGGTTAAAGGTTCACTGTGTTAAGACGCTTCCCTAATTAGTTTTCGGGATTGATTAGTTAAGTATAAAGGGGGGAACGGGGGGTATAATCCCCCCCTTATTTTATATAAATGGGTTTTTCATGCAGAATTATTCCGTTTTCCTTCAAATTTTGTTTATAGGTTCACTGTGTTAGGGCACTTCTCTGACTAGTTTTCGGGATTGATTGGTTAAGTATAAAGGGGGGGGGAACAAGGGGCTAATTCCCCCCCCTTTATTTATAAAAATGGGTTTTTCATGCAGAATTATTATATTTGCTTCAAAATTTGTTCATAGGTTCATTGGGTTAAGAAGCTTCCCTGATTAGTTTTCGGGATTGATTGATTAAGTATAAAGGGGGGGAACGGAGGGCTAGTACCCCCTTATTTTATATAAATGTGTTTTTCATGCAGAATTATTGCGTTTTCCTTCCAATTTTGTTTATAGGTTCACTGTGTTAAGGCGCTTCCCTGATTAGTTTTTCTGGATTGATTGGTTAAGTATAAAGGGGAGAACGGGGGGATAATCCCCCCTTAATTTATATAAATGGGTTTTTCATGCAGAATTATTCTATTTGCTTCAAAATTTATTTATAGGTTCATTGGGTTAAGACGCTTCCCTGATTAGTTTTCGGATTGATTGATTAAGTATAAAGGGGGGAACGGGGGGTTAATACCCCCCCCTTAATTTATATAAATGGGTTCTTCATGCAGAATTATCCCATTTCCTTCAAATTTTATTTATAGGTTCACTGTGTTAAGGCGCATCCCTGATTAGTTTTCGGGATTGATTGGTTAAGTATAAAGGGGGAAACGGAGGGCTAATCAACCCTTATTTTATATAAATGGGTTTTTCATGCAGAATTATTACGTTTTCCTTCAAATTTCGTCTATAGGTTCACTGTGTTAAGGCACTTCCCTGATTAGTTTTCGGGATTGATTGGTTAAGTATAAAAGGGGGGGAACGGGGGGGGCTAATCCCCCCCCCCTTAATTTATATAAATGGGTTTTTCATGCAGAATTATCCCATTTGCTTCGAAATTTGTTTATAGGTTCATTGGGTTAAGAAGCTTCCCTGATTAGTTTTCGGGATTGATTGATTAAGTATAAAGGGGGGAACGGAGGGCTAGTACCCCCTTATTTTATATAAATGTGTTTTTCATGCAGAATTATTGCGTTTTCCTTCCAATTTTGTTTATAGGTTCACTGTGTTAAGGCGCTTCCCTGATTAGTTTTTCTGGATTGATTGGTTAAGTATAAAGGGGAGAACGGGGGGATAATCCCCCCTTAATTTATATAAATGGGTTTTTCATGCAGAATTATTCTATTTGCTTCAAAATTTATTTATAGGTTCATTGGGTTAAGACGCTTCCCTGATTAGTTTTCGGATTGATTGATTAAGTATAAAGGGGGGAACGGGGGTTAATACCCCCCCTTAATTTATATAAATGGGTTCTTCATGCAGAATTATCCCATTTCCTTCAAATTTTATTTATAGGTTCACTGTGTTAAGGCGCATCCCTGATTAGTTTTCGGGATTGATTGGTTAAGTATAAAGGGGGAAACGGAGGGCTAATCAACCCTTATTTTATATAAATGGGTTTTTCATGCAGAATTATTACGTTTTCCTTCAAATTTCGTTTATAGGTTCACTGTGTTAAGGCACTTCCCTGATTAGTTTTCGGGATTGATTGGTTAAGTATAAAAGGGGGGGAACGGGGGGGCTAATCCCCCCCCCCTTAATTTATATAAATGGGTTTTTCATGCAGAATTATCCCATTTGCTTCGAAATTTGTTTATAGGTTCATTGGGTTAAGACGCTTCCCTGATTAGTTTTCGGGATTGATTGGTTAAGTATAAAGGGGGAAAACGGAGGGGGCTAATCCCGCCTTAATTTATATAAATGGGTTTTTCATGCAGAATTGTCCGATTTTCTTCAAATTTTGTATATACATTCATTGTAATTAGAGATTTACCTAATAAGCTTAAGGGGTTCATTAGTTAACTATGGGGGGGGTAACGGGGGGATGACCCCCTTAATATATTGTTTATTTCTTTACTTTTCAATGGGCTTATTTCAAATTCTTTGAAATAAGAGTATAATATACAATTAGTGTGAATAGCCTGTGAACTCAATGCCCTCAGTTTAACTGGGCAGTTTTATTTTAATTTTTTATACTGGAGGAGCTAGAAATTTGAAATTTGTCATTGTAGTTACTTATAAGATGTAAATGCTCTCTAAGAACAAAATAAAAAAGAAATTGAAATTTAAAAGGGTGAAATGAGCGAAAAGCGTTCTAAAAATTGTCTAAATTACAATTTCTATGAAATCTCTGGAACTACAGAACCGATTTCAAAAGTAATGGTGGCAAATTGATGGGGACAATCCCTACTCCAACATAGGCTATATTTTATGTCGGTGCCACTAACATCAATGGGGTGCAGGATCGAAAAATGTTCGAAAATTTCGACTTTTTTATACTGAAGGGGCATGAAATTTGAAATTTAGCATTGTAGTTACTTATAAGATGTGAATGCTCTCTAAGAATAAATTTAAAAAAAATCGAAATTTAAATGGGTGAAATGAGCTTAAAGCGTTCTGAAGTCATTCTAAATTACAATTTCTATGGAATCTCTGGAACCACGGAACCGATTTCAAAAGTGATGGTGGCAATTTGGTGGTGACAATCCCTGCTCCAACAGCCTCTTTAATAAAAAACTATGCGTTGCTGACGACTGGGTTTTTCGCTAATTGTTGCACCAGATTAATCTCGAAAAATGAAACATTTGAAGTTACTGAAAAAAATGATAGTTCAAAAATATTTGTCAGAAAATTGTTAGACAAACTGCGTTTGAAAGGTAAAAAATTTTATTTTTCTTGATATAAATTTCAAATCTAATGATTATGCCGTATTTCAAATATTGAATTTCAAAAATTACCAAATTTTCCAATGGAAATAGCGTTTCCATAGCGAAACCTTCATGCGTAAAAAGATAATGATAAGGACGACGTGTCCTGACGTGTATATTGGCTATAGCACGAGTCACAAATTATAGTAGCCTTATAATTCTGTTAAAATATAAAAGTTATTTATGAAATGTCAGTATTTTGTTTGATTAAAGGTTCGTTAAAAGAAATTGACCAGCGTAGCGGGCGTAGCTTGCTAGTTATATAATAAAAGCGTATTTTTTTTCAAATACTAAACTCAATACTTTTATTTATATTCTATTTTTAACATTTTAGTGTTTAAATATTTCATTATGGCTGTTTCACGGCCAGTTGTCCTTTAATGCCATTGTTGTTGTAATACGTATGTAGTTGCAATCAGAAAGAATATTTGGCAATTTATCACCTAAACCCGACTAACGGAAAATGACATAAAATTAATATGTAATTAAATTCTAAAAATATTAAAATATTTTATTGTCACCTGAAAGACACCTAGGTACATAATATTTAATATTGCAGAAATACATTAGAAAGTAAGTGAAAAATCGATTACAAATATCAATCTTTCCATACATGAACAAAATTAAAATAAAAGATCATTTAAAAATAACAGTTTTATTTATTTCTTCTTGTTTTAGATTTAAGAGAAAAAAAAACGCATTGCGACAGGATATCATGGATAAAAGTTAACTTCGAAATTTGCATCGTGTGTGAAAGAAACTGTATTATCTCAAGGGCATTTCCTGCTTTGTTCTGTTTAACTTTTGCTTCTGTGCCTCAGGATGTGACGGAGAATTCCAGTAAAATATTCCAAAGAAAATATGCATTTTCCAAAGAAATTCAAAACACGATGATCTTAGGCAACATATTGTTAGAGGAAAGTCAGTATAAATTTTCAGTAGAATAAATCTTACATATATTTTTCTTTAGAAAATAATTAACTAAAGCAAATAAGTCATGTAAAGTAATCTAACGTTTATATATCATGATAATTGTGAAATTATTTTAAAAGGCAAAAAAGCCTATAAAATAAACATAATTGCTAAACTTGGAGACATAATACGTTGAATACTCATATTAATTCTAAAGAATGTATCTTTCAGTGTCAAGAAAAGTGACACAGCTCAAAAATACTACGAGAGGCAAAAGAAAATTCACACTTTGTTACTGTAACATACCAATGAATCCTTTATTTTAGAAAGGGCACAAGTTAATTTTTTTTAATCGATGCCTTGATTCAAATACATTCTACTGGGGCAGCAGCATCATGTTTTAAAAGGGAACATTTCTAACTCCATTCATTGTTATGGTCGTAAGAAAAACACGTTGATTTCAGAAAAGGCACATAATCTGCATATGTACCCTTTCCCTAGTGAACGATTCTTTGAAGACAAAAACCCTCTTAACGAAAAAAAAATGAAGATATCAAAAAAGCTCTGAAATATGTAAGTGAAGAGGCAAAGTCCATCTACGACAGCATTGTAAATTGACCGACTACAACACTAAAGAGTGCAGAGTAAAACTTTCGATGGCAAAAGTGACAAAAGATGCATATTTCAATATTTTTCACTGTCTTGTGCATTTATTGTTTACTAAAGCTTTTTTAACGTTGAAAAGTGTTTATGACTTCGGTTTGTCTGACCGTCTGGCTGTCTGTCGTCTCACCGTGCTCTAACTCCCGTAAATATGCTCGTATTGCCCTGCAATGTTATTGTCGTTATCTATAGCATGTTCCCTATTTCAACCGAAGTGTGTAGCACTTATAGTTTTTTTACAGGGACACTCAAAAGAATTCCGTGACATTACGATCTATGCTGAATTATGGGGAAAAATCATTTGCGGTTTATTTTAATGATGTTACACAATTCCAAACACATTGATATATATCACTAAGATGCATTACAAGAAGCTTAATATGGAATAGGGTGTGCATAGCACTTATAGTTACTTTACAGGGACAGTCAAAAGAATTCCGTTACATGACGTCTATGGAGAAAAATCGTTTGCGGTTTATTTAATGTTTCACTATTGTAAACGCATTGAAATTTATATATCACTAAGGTGCATTACAAGAGGCTTACTACAGAATAGTGTGTGTATAGCAGTCACCTTTCAGTTACAGGGACACACAAAAGAATTATCTACTACCTGTTAACAATAGTTCCTGGAAGTGCGTTTTAAGTTGCTGAACGCAATTTTAAATTTAACTCACTTTTTTTCTATTACTTGGTGTGTATAAATTCTGTATATCATATGCAGGGCAGCGCAAAAGTTCGCGAACACGTTTCCGTTTATTGACAGAAATTCCAGAAGGAGAATTTTAAACTGTGCTACGCGTTTCCTAACTAAACTAAAATTTAGCATCCTATGTAGTATATGTACAAATTTATAGATCATATACAGGGCTAAATAAAAGTATTTGGATATTTTTCCGAATATTGTATATGTTGGAAATTACTGAAATTGCATTTTTAAATAGGTTATGCGTTTTCCAAATTGTTTACTTAGATGTTATCTTTCAGTTTACTAAATGGTAATGGTTTGTACAATTATTTTGGAAGCGTTGGAAAGTGTAACATAATCTATGCTTGACGCATGGATTTTCGTTCTTGTTTTTCATATGTCCACTGCTTGAACTTTTAGCTTGCCTGTGTTTAATTTAGAAAGGGCACATGTCCAAGACTAAAAAACTGTCACAGAAATCATCCTTTTCATTCAAATAATCTGAAAAGCGTGTGTAAAGGGTATTTTATTATCCTTCGTAACATGCAAACCAAATAATTTCAAAAACAGAAAATTCTGCCATTTAAACAGTTTTTACCTCACAGGCTATCAAAACCGAAGAATAGGTTCCCGCAAGTTCTATATATACGTCCGTATATGTATGTATGTACGTAATGCGATAACTCATAGAAATATCCGATTTGTTTCAAATTTTGTATACAGGTTCATTTTGAGAAGGGACTTCCCTGATTAGTTTTAGGGGTTCATTGGTTAAGTATAACGGGAGAGAACGGGGGGAGGGGTAATTTCCCTATTTAGATAAATGTGTTTTGCATGCAGTATTATTCGATTTGCTTCAAATTTCGTATATAGGTTCATTGTGATGATAAGGCACTTCTCTGATTAGTTTTAGGAGTTCATTGGATAAGTACAAAGGGGGGAACGGAGGCTAATACCCCCTTAATTTAGATAAATCGGTTTTTCATGCAGAATTATCCGATTTGCCTCAAATGTTGTATAGAGGTTCATTGTGATAAGACGCTTCCCTGATTAGTTTTGGGGGTTCATTGGTACTAGTATAAAGAGGGGGGACGGGATATAATCCCCCCTTAATTTAGCTAAATGGGTTTTTCATGCAGAATAATCCGATTTGTTTCAAATTTGGTATACCTGTTTATTCTGATAAGGCGCTTCACTGATTAGATTTGCAGGTTCGAAATAGGGAAGCTAATACCCCCCTTAATTTAGCTGAATCGATTATTCATGCAGAATTGTCCCATTTGCTTCAAATTTGGTATATAGCTTGATTCTGATAAGGCGCTTCTCTGATTACATTTGGAGGTTCATTGGTGAAGTATAAAAGGGGGAAATATGAGGCTCATCCTCCTTAATTTAGATAAATGGGTATTTCATGCAGAATTATATAATTGTGTGAGTATAATATACATTTAGTGTGAATAGCCTTTGAGCTCAATGCCATTAGTTGCACTGGGCATTTTTCTTTTTTATTTATTTCTGGTGTAAAATTTGAAAAATGTGACTTGTGCCCTTTTTAAAATAAACGACTCAATTTTAGCACTCAGCTCTGCATGTAGCTGTAAAAACGTTCCTAAAAGAGTAAAACCCTTATGAATGAAGACGTGGAAGAAGTTTGAAGGATTGAGTAGTTTTATCCCCCCACAAAATTTGTCCCTCTTCTGTCGTGGCAAATTGGCATATAGCATAAATTGACACTTTTTCTGTATCAAAATGCACCTATGTTAGACCGATTAGTGCATTAATATGCAAAAGGAGTTGTGTCAGTCTTCATGCGGGTGAGTTATATGTAATATTTCAATGATTTTATACACAAATAATTAAATGATTTCATTTATCTTTTTAATGCGTATTAAATAATAGGTATTTTAAAGTATCTACTTATGATAAAATTCAAGTGTTGGAAACCAATCCGAGCAGATCTATTCCATTTATTCAACAATGCACGTTTGTTATGTAACCAAAATGTACATTTGTTATAATTTAAGATATTAATACATTGTTGGTAGTTGTACATTGTTGTTTAGATGGCTGTGTAGCAAGTCATTCAATTTTTAGATTCAATGATAAAATGTTTTATAAAAACTTCCGTTGTTGCAGATAAAAGAGAAATAATGAAACATATTTAGACACTTTTTGGACGTATTTTATTTTCAAGATAAATTTATGCATATGTGCTTCATTTTTATAAGCAAATAAAAATTCATATTTATTGTGACGTTACAAGAATATTATCCATTGGATTTATGTTATCTTTATGCTTATTGACGGCAATTTTTTAAATTAATATGAAATAGAAAATATATTTTTATTTGAATACATGTTGTTTAAGCATAAAATTAGGTACATAAATTTCGAGTGAAAAGTTTACGCCGGTGAAAATGACATTGTGCTCAGCTTGAAATTTATTTTTATATTGGAAAAACTACAGAGAAAAATTTATATGATTGTGTCAACATGACGTAATTTTCAGATTTTTCATTTCTTAATTTAAAATATTATGTATTTGAATGGGAGACTTATTGATTTACTTCATCTTGATTGTGTACCTTGATTACATGTTACCGATAGCTTATAAGAATAATAAATTATATGTTAGATAAATTATTTTTCTATTAAAGAACAAACAAAAGTAAAGAGTTTCAGGGAAATTAAAACTATCGAAATTGGTGTTATGGTAAAAAAAAAGCTTGAAATAATATTGTTTTTGGAGTTGTAATTTATCATTTTTAAAGGATCCTATGCTACTTTATAATAGGGACATGCTCTCTGATTATTGAAAAGGGACAGCCATCTTGATTATGGAATTGGAACGAAGAAGACAAACAAAGAAATTATCAGCTCAAAACTTTAGATATCTGTTTCATCTGTAGACTTATTCTAAAATAATTTCCCCGTTTTTACATAAAAATTAATTTTAGATATGTGTTGTTAAAATCCCAGAAGCTCATGCGTTAATCGGGTTCTGAGGTGCAGGTCATTCCCCGTTTCACGTCAGTTTTCCTTATTGTCGATGAATAGTATAGAAATATTTGTATCAATTATTTCAAATTTTAAGTGAAAACCACGATTTCTATCTGACCGGCATTTACATTAGTGTATATATAAAATCACCCGCTTTTTATATTTATTCTGTTAATTATATCCGAAAACTTAATGTTTTTGAATTAGTGTAGAGGCGAAAAGTTTTGGGGGTGTATCTACCAGTGTGTGTCTATCAGCTATATCTCACAAAAAGCGACCGGTTAGGTTTATGTTAGGTAGATACGTTCTTCAGCTATTAGAAATTATCTGTATATTTATAGGCTTAATTTGGCTAATTTCGTAAATATTCCCTTTCATGACATATAGATTTTCTATGGCAGTTCAGACGATTCTCAAATATTATCACATAATGAAAAGAAAATGGTTCATTTGGATAGTTGGATTTAAACTTTAAATTATGGATGCTAATTTTTTGTTATGGAAACTTTAATCTATTCCGATAGGTTTGAAATTTTTACAATGTGAGATATTAAAAATTATCTGTATAACTTTTAGTGAAATATTACGCATGTGTTAGAAAAATATATAACATTTTATTTTCTCACTTTTACAAATTTGCACCTTACAGATTTCTAATATATTTTTTTCTTTAATAGTAGTAACTGCTGCCAATATTAATGTGACTAAAATATCTTAAAATGTTTCTTATCTTGTATTAAACATTTAAAAAATCGTCAAAGGAAAATAAATCAAAGTGGCAGTAAATATCTATATAATTAAAACGTAAAGAGGATCAGATAAGACCGATTTCGGCTGATCTGAGCATACACAGTAAGCACTTTAGGATGCTTTTCTGTCGCTCAATAAAGGGGAAACCAGTTTTGAATTGATATAGTTTCATAGGGACGTTGAGCCAAGGCTAGATGCCCGAATGGTCTAATACCCGGTTCAAATCGGATATTTAGGATATTTTAGACCGCCGAACTTACTGAGGGAGTTCCAGAAACTAACTTAGTGAGTTCGAACTTTCTATTGCTAGATACAGCCAGTACCACTCATTCTGATTGGCGCTGAAGACCGATTGGCTGTTGAGGTTGCCTTTAACATTTGCGCATGCGCACATTCTATGTTTGTTCAGATATCGGATACGGTGATGTTCAGTGAGTTATCTTAGATGAGTTTTGCGGTGTGGAGAGGTATTCAATTCCAGGAGGGTACCACCTCAAAAATGGCGGTCTAAGATATCTTAAATGTTCGATGCGAACAGGGTCTAAGGCACTTGAAAGGCACTTCTGGTTCTCTAATGAGAGCATGCTCTCGAACGCCGCTTCCTGGCATAAGAGGCTTCTTAGATATTGTTAGTGTCCTGATTACTCAGTTCAATGATGTAATTGCCGAAACGACAGTGAAGGCTCACTGTGAGACGCGAAAAATTTTTGGTTTCTGTCTGTCTGTCTGTCTGTCTGTCTGTTTGTTTGTCTGTCTGTTCCGCAATAGCTGCCGTAAAAAACGTCCAATTGGGTTGATTTTTGATAGGTATGTTGGCGAGATACTCGGAATGAGATTGTATAGTTTTTGGTTAAATTTGGTTCATTCGTTCGAAAAATATAGAATATTTCTTTTTAGGTCATAATGTTTTCCTATGGGAATACAGACGAAGAAATTTTCAGTTCACTAAATTCATTATAACTGAAATTTTCGAATTATCTATTTCATTTTTCACTGAAATGAAAAGCACATATTTAAATAATGGATTTAAAAGTAATTTTATGGATGTTAAATTTTCGATACGTGGTTTTTAAATATATCCAATAGCTGTAAAAGTTTACCGATGCATCTATTAGAATTTCGAAATTAATTGTTTAAATTATTGGAAATTTTCTTGCAACTGTTCGGGAAATATAAAACATTTCATTTTCCTATTTTTGCATATTTTAAAATGCATTTATTTTTCTTTCCTCTTTATTTTATTAATTGCTTAACAACTATATTTCAAAGAATATTCAAGTAACTCGCACTATTTCGCTGCAATATTTTAGTAGCAAAATAACTTATTTCCATAAGTTACTTTCGTACATGAGATTTTATACAACTTTTTCATCAGATGAAGGTCTTTCGTGGTTGCCAGGTAAGTAAATATTGCTATTTGGATATTTAGACATTATGAAATCCTTATCCCAAACAGTAGCTTATCCTAATGAAGTCACAGCGCAAAACGAAATCCAATATATACTATAATTATTCAAACAATCAAGAGGAAAAATCATGAATATGAATTTATTTAATATTAAAAACTATATCTCAGTTAAATATACTTTTATCATTGATTAAACGCTAATCATATTCATATTCTTAATGGATAAATACAAACAAGTAAAGTAATTAAAATAATTTATTTTCATCCATAATTATATTACTGACCGGAAGTGCTAATTACGTGAAGATCAGTAATTAGTAATGCCCCTAGACGCAACTTGCTTTGTATATAATTAACTTATTAACTCCTTATCAAATAACTTTTAATAGTGTTACTGCCTTGTTGCCGTAGAACCAAGACAATTTCTTCACTTCGTCCTCTGAGCCTATTTGTTTTATTATTTAAAATTGTAAGCTCCATCGTCTTATCAAATAAGAAATTGATATTTGATTATTACTGAGTTAGATATATGTTTATTTTTAAAAGTTAAGCGAAAAGCTCATGAACAACTAATGTCGGTGTTCCAAGTTATAATTAATGAAAGCTTATTTTATTAATTAATGATTAAGGGAATCTATAAAGTCTGCTTAGAATAAGTGAAAAAAAAGTTTATTTCTAAAAAAATGGGATAAAAAAAAAAGATTTTTTATTTGCATATTTTTTAATTTTAATATGTTTAAAGTATTTTTTCCGAAGAATTTCCTCTAAAGCATTTAAATTTTAATTTGTTCAGTTCATGAATTACCTAAAGTCAACTTGGAGAAATGTGTAATAAGTTAAAAATATAAATTCTAAAAAATATCTAAAGCACAGTAGTTTTTCAAACGGTTTTGGTATAAAATTATTGTAATTTTAAAATAAATTGTAATCACAGTTTCTGTAAATCTTTCTTTTTACCTTTTTTAGTAGCCGTTTAAAAGTCCCTTCTTTTAGTACGGAAAAATAAATGTTAATAGAAATATGTATTTTGAATTTATTTATAAAAATCACCATAAATCAACAGATATCTTTATTTTTATATATACAACTTCCAATGATGAGTAATTTAAATATACATGGTTTTATTTATGTATATTTATTTATTCCTAGAATAATTTAACGAAATAAATAGTAAAACAGCACTTTATAATACTATTTAAAAAAAATTCACGCATTATATATATATATATCTTGAAGTGAAACATAATTTAAATTTTCAAAGTCTGTTAATAAACATTTATTGAATCCTGTAGTATGGTTGCTTCCATAAACAGAAAAGCAATACTTTGTAACACTATTTTGAAAATTCGCATATGTATGCTTAACTTGCAAAAGGGAATAATTTAAATTTCCAATTTATACTACGGATTCCTGTAACAATTTTCCTTTAAAACAGCAAAACAGCATTTTATAACAATACTTGGAAAGTTCTCAAATACCTAAATATGCAAAAATAAAAGAAATAAATTTATTCCATTATCATATACATGAAACTTTAATTTAATTTATTAACTTTAATTCAACACAAAAGATTCCATATTCACCATTTAATCTAACTAAAATACGGAGAGAATACTTCTTTTGAAGTTGATTTCCCAATTTTATTTAAATACACGCATCTATGTCTGAGGAGAGCGATGAAAGGTAATATAATTTAATCTCCTCTTCCTCGTATTTCATTGTATTTGAAATTCGATAAGTTTAAGAAATTGAATGTGGCTGATTCTATTTACGTAAGTTTCACAACCGATTTGAAATTGGATATGAATCTGATTTTAATCTTTTTTATCTGCATTTGTTATTTATTTGTTGAATTTTTTCTTATTTTTATGCTGAATTTCCGTTTAAATGAATGACTGCTTTATTGTAATTTTAGAGACTGAAGTATATTTCTAGAGATAAAGGAAATGATTATAGGAATAAGGTTTGAAATAGAAATTGTGTGGCTAAAGTTTTAATTAATTATTATCAAATTAATTATATCTAATACTTGTTAATATTTTTTAGGTTTCGTACATCTGACGAAACCCTATTCGTATCCCTCATGTGTCTGTGTGTTACAGAGTTCGTACTCGAAAATTGTATAAGTTAGAGACGTGAAATTCAAAAATATATTTTAATTCGAAATGAGACGCTTAATCCGACGAGTAAAATGTTAGTTAATAAGGTTATCATTTTTGGAGTTTTAAGGATGTTTCTTTTACGCAATAGCATTTAAAGATTATAACGCATTTTATAAATAGTTTGCACATGTTTTATTTTCATATTTTAATGCATATCCATGATGGGTAAGTATTACGGTGGCCTCCAATGACTAGTTTTTCTTTGTACCGTTTTTTTTTTTTTTTTTTTTTTTTTTTTTTAACATACTCTAAGGCAGTTAAAAAAAGATATATATATATATTGCCTTCGATCTAAAATCATTTTTACTGTAACTTTGATGGAATAAATAAGATGATATTCTGGTTTGACTAATGTTGTTTCCGAATATTTTTAATCATTATTTTTTATTATATATAAATTTAAGCCTGCATCCAAAAAATATTAAAACGCAGTGTGAATCTTTGGACGCGTCCACTCGTA
The DNA here is from genome assembly GCA_963931845.1 of Maratus michaelseni. Lineage (NCBI taxonomy): Eukaryota > Metazoa > Arthropoda > Arachnida > Araneae > Salticidae > Maratus > Maratus michaelseni. Next base: position 461,439,537 of record OZ007588.1, read on the forward strand.
GATTTGTACTCATATTACTGCTTTAACTCAAAAACATTCTTTTCTATTTACACTCTTATTTAACTCAACTTTATTTTTGTCTAATAAATGGAATTATTTAACCGATTTTTAACTCACATCCGGAAAGTTTAGAGTTATAAATATATATATATATATGTTTACGAAAGAGTGTTTCTGATGGCGAAATAGCATTTTAATATTTTTAGAACTTAATTATAAATTAATAAATAAATTTTAATACATTTTTCCGTTATCCCGCCACAGATGATACATCGTAAAATATTCTTTAGGGTTACAATTGTATACTAGTCACAATAACAAAATTTTTAATTATCCTCTAAATCACGCTCGCCAAAGGCTTACTTTTGGTGAAGCTGCAATAACGAAATATTTTAAACACTAAAATGTAGACATTTTATTCATTTATATTGTAAAATATAAATGAAAAATAAAGAATGTAACAATTAACAAATTTCTCTTTTATCATTTAATAATTTAATATTAATTAAATTATTGTTAAACGTTCCGGAAACAATTTAGAAATCTTAAATACATAGTTTAAATAGTGTTTATTTTCTTTCCTGTTGCTTGAAAAAGAAACGGAGCAAAAATGAAAATCTTTTAAAAATAAATTTTGTAGCTCGCGCTCTGTAGAAAAAATAAGCGAAAAAAACAAAACAAACATGAATTTCTTATAATCGTGTTCCGTGCCTATGCTAAACTAACGCACTGCCATAAAAATTTTGGGGAAATCATGAATTGCTATCATAAAATTAAGCGTGATTTTCAAGATACGCAATGACAGCCTATAAAAAATTATATTTAAAAAAAAATAATCTTTACTTATTTATATTAAGCTTAAAATAAATATGTTAACAGCGTCTAAATTGTGCTTCCTTTCTTTTAATTTAGTATTCATAGAAATATTTACATTGTAACAAACATTTTATATTTTATAGGCATGCAAAAAGTGGAACATTGAAATTTAAACTATCCATTAATTTCGTCCACCAATATATACTATATGTATACATTATAACCAAAATGTGAAACGAAAAAGTATTTCTTTAAAAAGGAAACTTTGAAACAAACTTAATGTTCAGGATACTCGAGTAGCTTTTCTGTAACCAATTTGTTTTACGAGAAAAAATATTTCGAATACTTTGATAGGAGACCCGAATGAAATTGAATTTGCTAGCATAGAAATATTTCATGTGAATGGTTATACTATGGATTGATGCGAATTAGGAATGTTTTTTTTTTCCTGTAGCTGTGTTTTATAAATAATTTTAAATTATTTATTTCTCTTCCTTTAATTTAGACAAGGAAAACAGATATAAATTGAATGCAATAGCAGTACAAATAGCTTTTATTGACTTATACTGAATGAAATATAATAATTAAATGTAAAAATGAAAAAAAAAATACTTTCATTAAAATTCTCAGAAAAGTCAACTTATATTATAAAGCACAAATGTGTGTGTCACGCAATACTGACGTCATAATGATGCAACAATGTGGTGAAAATGGGTGAATGTTGCAACAATGAAGCTATTTTTTTAAATTAAACAATCGTAACGTTATTTCTATGTGGAAAATGCAAGTTTTGGGCTGACGTTGACCCACCCCCCGCTTAGTGATCGATTTTTTTTTAAATAATGCCCAATTGATGTATTGCCCTCATGAATACATATATATTATAAACTTAAATTTCTACGTCAACAGGAAGTGGGTGAAAAATGAGTCAAAAGATTTGACTGCCACATACATACAGAAATGTAAGTTAAAAGAAAGTATGTAAAAATGGGTACTACTTGATTATACCGTACTCAAAATGGTTTATACACTATTCATTGACAATAAGGAAAACTTACCAGAAACGTTAAGTTCGGAACCTCTAGAGTTTTAACAACAAATTTTTAATCTTGTGTAAATAAAATGACAGAACAGAAAAGGAATTACAGATCTTTCTTAATTAGTAAATCGAAACAGATATAGATATACACATAGTTTTATTTTCTGTTTTATTTGTGTTTTATAGTTTTATTTATTTTGTTTTAAGTGCAGACGTCTTAATGTTCCGTAATTGATATGTTTGTTTTAAAAATCATAAAGCGCCTGTGAATTGAAATACAGTTTTAAAAAAAAATACATTTGAAAGTATATTTCCTTCGCTGTTTAACATTGTAAAATTTTCCTTTATACGATTTTGAGAAATAATTTAAAAAAAAGAGAAATGGATTGGCGATTCATCTAATCAATTAATTCAACCAAAATAAATAGTACATAGAAACATGAAACAAACAAACAAACGTCGGCGTTCTTCTCCATTTAAAAAATTAATATGCAAAAAATCGAGTTGAATTATCTAAAAGTTTATTTCTAAAGCAAAAACTAATTTCATTGGTTAATAGGCTATGACGTGAAAGGCATCTTTATGATTTTTGTTTGTTTAGATTAGCAAAATTAAACAAAATGATTTCATGTGAACTATTAAAACACAAAACATTTTGATATTAATACTACATGAGTTAAAATATTCAATGCGCAAAAGTTTTTTTATTTTTATTTTTGTCAATGAATCTCAGAAATAAATGATTCAATCCACTGCGCCTTGTTGGTTTACATTAGCAAAATTAAACACAATTTCTGAAATGTTTTATCGATTGCGAAAATCATTGAAAGTTTGTTAGTTTTGAATGTTTTATAGCAGAATACGTGGTGGAACCAGTCGATATTCGACGTTAAAAAAAAAAAAAGTTTTAAAATGTCCTCTTCAATGATTGTACATTTCAAATTTATATCTTCTAAAACCCATCCATTTTTTAAAGCGAATCAATTTGTATGTAAACTAGTCGTTCGGAGCCACCGTAATACTTACCCATCATTTATATGCATAATATAAAATATGAAAATAAAACAAGTGTAAACTATTTATCAAAAGCATTGCAATTCGAATAAAATCGTGGCTTGATGACATCATAAACTTTAAATGCTAAAATTACAGAATTGCGTAAAAGAAACATCCTTACAACTCCAAAAGTTATAATCCTATTAACTAACGCTTTACTGTGTCGGATTGAGCGTCTCATTTCCAATTAAAATATATCTTTGAATTGCAATTTGAATGAAATACAGGGTCATGAAAAATCGAAGAGTGTGGGAAATAGGATTACAAATATCTCAGCAATTCATTATCCGATCGACTGCATTCTTTATGTTTTGTTATTATTTTTTATATTCACTCCTTAAAATAAACAATTTCGAAAAAATTTCCATACCTTTTATCAGAACGAATATTTCGAGAGTCCTAAAAAAATAGTTCCAGATAATCGAGGTTACTGAAATTCAATAAGCTGCTTCCCATTATTACATACTAAGTACACACCAAATTTCAAGTCTCTATCTCAGTTTGTTCGGGATATAGAGCGTTTACAGACACACACACAGACACACAGACAGACGGACGGAAAAATGTTTTTTTCTAAAAATATGTTTTTCGGAATCTCCAGTGTCTGAAACGTGTAAATCCGCCAATTTTTTTTTTCCTATTTTCAAAACGATTTCAAGACTTACCCTATACTACGTATGATGGGTAAGTAAAATGGAGAAATCATTTTACAAAAATATTACACAACAGATGAAACAGGTTTTGAAGTGATAATTTTTTGTATGGTTACTTCGTTCCCTTTTTCACAACTGAAAATGCACTTCCAGTATTCATTGTTCATAGGGCAGGTTCTAAAACCGAATTATTTGTTCGTCCATGTAAATGAACGATGAATACTATTCACACCCTATTTTTGTAAGCATATAATAGTGCATCTCAGTAATATATATGCATTTCAATGTATTTGAAATAGTGTAGCACCAATAAAATACACGCAAACTATTTCACCCTCCATAGACAATAATGTAACGGATTTTTTTTTATTTCACTATACACTAACTATAATTGCTACATACTTCATTTTCAATATCGAACATGTCATATTTAACATCAATAACATATATCAATTGCATGGCAATCCGAGAATATTTACGCGAATTAGAGAAAGGACAGACAGACAGTAGACACAGACAAACACAATTTATAAACACTTTCAAACTATAATGGAGATAGTTAAAAAGAGGTCAAACTAAAATGAGACATAAAAAAAATAAAGTAAATTAACCGAGTTTTAAACTTTGGATTTACGTTTAAACCAAACTTTAGATACTAAATGTTGATATGGTACGATTTATTTAGCATAAAGTATGATAAGAAGTGTAACGGACACGTATAATTTCAAAAAAACTTTATAAAAACAATATGCAACAAAAATTTATAACTTACCCAAGTAAAACTTTCTAATGTTTAATCGATGTGAATTATGCATCTAGCATAAAATACTTTACATAGAAGAATAATTTATGAAATATATTTTTTTTGCTTCCGGAAAAAGCTTTTTCGATTCTAATAGTTCCACCCTTCATTTATATTTTACTAGCGCTGCAGAAAGTTATCATGAATCAATCATTTGTTAGGAAAACGGGAGTTTTTTTGCTTCATTTTTTCTTTTCTTTTTTTCAGTTATGTCGCTTTAAATAGCCATACAAAAAAAAAATAATAATGAAACAAGAATAATTTCAAATCGAAAGATTTAACCAATCTCTTATCCAGTAGAATGGTTTTACTAACATTTTCTAAATGTACTTCCATGACAGATTAAACATGAACTACTCCATTTTTTTATGTATGCTAAGATATATGAGTTTTAAAATGATTTATTTCATTTATAAGCAAAATTTTAAATGCTTTGACAAAAATTTAAGCATGAATAAAATATTCTATTTTTTTAATGATAATATTGCCATTAAATGAATTATTGTTCTAAATATAATTGTAACTCTGTTTTATGTGAAGGTGTTTCTTGTTAAAAAAAAAAAAAAATATTTTGGTAAAAATCGAATAGAACTTATAATAAAATTTAAAATAAAAATGAAACTTGAGTTTTAAACTTTTGATTTACTATTAAACAGAAAACGTTTGGCTTATTATACACCTTTTTTTTACACTCATTTATTTAACTGGACATTGTTTTTGTATGTAAATATTGTAATTGATTTTTTACTCACTTCCTGTTAAGCTAGAATTATAAAAAATATGTACACAGCTGTGTCTCCAATCTTAACGCTACATTAATAGTTTTAGAACTTAGATATAAATCAGTACATTAATTTTAAGGCGTTTTTTATTTAGCCCACTACATGTGATAAATCGCCAAATATTATGTTTGGTTACAATTGTATACGAGTTACAACAACAATGGATTTAATTATACGCCAAACTAAGTCAACTGGCTAGAAAACTGCAATAACGAAATATTTTAACCTTTAAAAGTAGAAAATATAAATAAAAAAATTAAGAGTGTATTATGTGTGTTTTTTAAACAACGCTTTAATAAATTGAAAGTTTCATGTTAATTAAATTATGATTATATCTTGTGAAATTAATTTAGAAATACTAAAAAGATAGCTTAACAGTTTTACTTATGTTAATTAAATTATGATTATATCTTGTGAAATTAATTTAGAAATACTAAAAAGATAGCTTAACAGTTTTGCTTATGTTTATTTCTTTCCTGTTTTCATATTTTGAAAAATATATATATATATATATTTTAAATAAATTCACTTTTTCACGCTTTCTTACATGCGTAAAAAAGGGGTGAATTTTCCATAATCGTGTTCAGTTCCCACGTTAAATTAATATTGTGACGGAAATATTTGAGGAAAGTCATAGATTGCAGTCATGAAATGAGGCGCCATTTTCAAGATAAACATTGAATACTTATAAAAGAGTATTGTTTTTATAAAAACTATTTTTACTTTGTTACTTTATATAAAAATACAAAATACATTCATTTCTAAGTGTATCATTTAATTAAAATAATGTACTGGGTTGTCCCAAAAGTTCGTCCAATTTTTTTGGCAATAGATATAGAAAATGTTTATTCAATAAAAATTACTAAGCAGCGTTCTATTCGATCTATCTATATTTATGTGATAGCTACTTAATCCTGCAATCATAGGATTTCTGAAGTTCTGATTAAATAAATGATTCAGGTGACTTTTCAAGTCTTTTAAAGAAGTTAAGTTTTTATCATCTAAGTTGTTTAAAGGAAGGTCAAGGTATACGGTAGAACGGCCAAAACATCTCAGACAAGTTGCAAACATTGTATTGGTTGATCAAAGACTCACGCCCTTTCTCTTGGCTAATTCAGGCCATTTCTGGTCGTTCATTTAGTTGTAGAGGGTATTTCTTCGAATTCAGAATCTGGTTTCCAAATAGCAGCTTCTAATAAAGCGATTTTCTTCCATTCTCATCCAATGCATAGCAAAACCTTCTATGGATGTAAACTGATTTTTCCGCTGGTTAAAGGGGCGTCCTTGCATTTAGACCATGATCTCCTACCGCTTATCATTACTATACACAACCCAAATTTTATCACCTGTAACTAACTGCTTCAAAAATGCATTGATTTCGGACGCTTCAACAACGAACCGCAAGCAGAAACTTGACCAATGATTTTTTCTTTCAGTTAATTCATGATGCAATCATACATCGGCCTTGCTAGACTTTAAAATTTGACGCAGTCACTTTATCACTGTGGACTGTTTTATTCCAAGAATTTCTGACATATCTTTCGTATGTCCTATGCCGATTACAGTCAATTTTTCAATGTCATCGCGTAAGTCAATGTAGCACCAAAAATGAGTAGAATTTTTGCATCAATCCAATGTATTATCTGTTATCATTACTTTTACCTCCTCTTGCAAAAATAATACTTTTGGCAAAACTAAAAAGTAAAAAGAAAAAGATAGATTGATGGGCATAGATATAGATGGGTATAGAGAGAGATAGTTTAGGATAGGTAGTTAGATAGGTAGAGACAGAGAGAGAAAGAAAGAGAGAGAGAAATAGAGAGAGATAGAGGGAGATACATTTTGCAAAAAAATCGTCTGAGAGAAAAGCAATAGATATATCTGTAAATAGGAAATTAGTAAATGTGTAATAACTGTACTGAAATAACATATGTAACGAAGTTAAAAAAATAAACACAAGAAATGGGCAATGACTTCATGGCAATCACTTGTGAATTCATATTGTGAATTCATATTATGAGCAGTGAAACCGTGCGAAATCTTCGTACTGCAGTCTAATACTTTATAGCAATATCTGATATTTTTTAGATGCAGGTTTAAACTTCTAAATAAAATTAAGTACTAAAAATATCTGCAAAAAACATTAGTCAAGGCAGAATATCATCTCATTTATTCCACCAAAGTTATAGTAAAAACTGACTGAAGATAGCTAACGCAGAAAAAAAATATATATGAATCGTATTTTAACTGCATTAGAGACATGATATGTTTCGGAAAAAATCATGGGGTTAAAAAAATACATTGAGCATTTGAATTTAAATTGTGCTTTTTAATCATAAATCTAATATATAAAAATGAAAATTTTTCAATCTGATTGTTTGTCTGCACTTCTATACAAATCAACAGTTTAGAAGCAAGAGTTTACGCATAGGTGTATTAAAATACGGCCGAGACAAATAAAGCAATCCGGAATCAAAATAATGTGTAATTAATTTTTAATTAATAAAAACCAAAAATATAACAGCCTTTTCCTATTACATTTAAACATTTTTCGCTATAACAGTTCCAACAATTGAAAATCCACAATAAAATTTTCTTCTAAAAACCAATACTGGTTAACTATTTGCTTTACATTTAAAATATTTATAGTTAAACACAACTATTGCATTAATATTGGCTTTTTAGTGAAAACATTTATCACGAAAATACCAATATTGTAGAATTATTAGATTTCTATGAAATATTAACAGTAAAATGGCGATTTTATTGCCACTTTTGCATCGAAATTCGCAAAATATAAAGAGTTCTATGTTGGGCTAACATTTCTTGTAATTATTGATTTATTTTGGAAAAATAGAGACTATACAGAGACTATTGACTTTTTATTTTTTATTTATTCATTTATTTTTTTGCTTCTAAGATAATACAAGCATGAAAAAAAAATGAAAGACAACGAAGTTGGTTTATCTCATGGGCATGTGTGATATGAAAATTTATCTTTTTGGATCTTATTATTTTATTTCGCAGCATTCTAGATCTTTGTCTTTTCCTTTTATTTAATTTTTCCATATGCAGTTCAGTGAAAAAGACGTATCCCCTGTTGCGAAAAAGTTCTCTACAATAACATAGTCCAACATACTGAGTTAATCTTCTTTTCTCAAAAGACGAAAAACCGAATTTATTGAACTCAAACGGGATTTCTTAAAATGAAACAAAACAGTTCTTCTCTTTAGAAGAAAAGAAAAAAAGATAATTTTCATCATGCAAAATAAAGCACAGAAAAGGAAATACATCATTCAGTTGAAAAAAGTTTTCTTAAATCCCAGAAGGCAGTTTAAACGCGAAAAGCGTGAAATTTGATACAATAGTTTTAGAATGCATATTGTGTGTACGGATATAGTTAAAAATATATGTATTATGTATATATTTTCTTCCTGATTCTATTGAGATTATTCGAAACTGCATATTATTACAGAATTTTATTCATAAAATTCATTTTAAATTACCTCCCCCCCCCACACACACACCCTCAATTTTATTAGTACAATTTGAAAATATTTAAACTAAATAGTCTGATGTGCCAATCCCAAAACATTCTTCTATCTCATACATGTTAATACTTCAAAATTCGCTATCACATAGCCCATGAAATTAGTATTTTTCGTCATTCTGTGGTACGTCAGCTGCTTGCGAATCTTCAGGTTACCTGGATGCGAAGCACTCTTTGTTGCACGAGCAGCCGATGTAGAACACAACTACGAAAATATTTCTGTCCTGTACCGGGAGAAAAGTACATCTTCCCTATTCCTTGGTTTTGAGATTATAACTAATTTTACTGGAAAACACCGAGCTAAAATGAGTGGAACCCGATTACAGAATTTTCATTCCTAGTTTCCGTTAATATTGAATTTGAATGAGAATATGGCCAAATTAGTCAGCCATAGCCAAATTGGCTTCATTTATGGCAACGTATTTTTGTTGCCAAATTTGGCAATATCTTGTCAAATGTTGCTAAGCTTGACGAGAATTTGATGTTGATTAATATAAATATATAGTTTTAAGCATATAAGAGTTCACTGTAAAAAATTTTCCGGAAGGTTCCGGAAAAAAATGGTGGCATTAAGATGCCACCCCTTTAGCTGTTACGTTTCACAGAAAAGTAGTGAAACATTCCAATTTTTCCGAAACATTCCGTAATATATACTCCGAAACCTTTCATATCAAAATACTAAAACGTTTCAGCGTCACGATACGCTTTTTTCCAAAACCTTTCATGTCAAAATGCTGATACATTCCAACTTTACGGGAAGTCTTTTTTCGGAACCTTTCATGTCAAAATGCTGAAACATTCCTACTTTACGGGACGCCTTTTTTCGGAACCTTTCATATCAAAATACTGAAATGTCCCAGTTTCACGGAGCGTCTTTTTTCGGAACTATTTCTTTTTTAATTATGAAAATATTATTTTTTATTTATCAGGTAACAAAATCGAAGCTGTACAACAAAATTATATTAATCGAAACTCATGACTAAACATATAAAAAATATTTGCTAAAACTGAATTCCGAGCTCGGACTTGCGCGAATAAATAAAGTGTAAAACTGTTAATTATATTTTTAAAAAATGCAAACATTATTTTTATTCCTTTATTAAAATCATAAGTTTTTAGAAAATATAAAATTTCCTTTTAATCACTTTTTTCTGATTTGATAATTTACATCTTTGCTAGATCATTCGATAAGCAATACTAAAGATGAATATAAAACGTGGAAAAACTTCTTTTATGTGTTAATTTTTTTTCCAAATTTTACATAATAAAATGAGAGAAATAGTACATTACACTTATTTTGCATGTATCATATTTTATAAATAGGAAAGGCGGGACATTAAATATTCTAAAATTATTTCAACTGCTCATAAGACACAAATTTATTAAAATCATTTTGTTTATAGTTAATTAAACAATAAAAAAAGACAGTGTATGGTTCTATAAACGGATAAGATTGATTGAACGGATAAGATATCAACGGATTTTTGAAAACAATTTACATATAACATAGGCTTAATGATGTATTTAAAGGACATATTAAATAATTTTATAAATTAAAGAAAGTACAAAAACTGATTAATAAAATATATAAATTTTTTAAAGATAACAAAAGTGGAACATGGACTTGATTTTATTACTCATTTAAATTATACATAAATAAATAAATAAATAAATGAAAACACTTGTAGCCCTAACATTTCCTCTATGATTCCAAATGCATTAATCCTTTGAAGGGCAACGATATATGGCAAAAGTACGATATTTTACAACCAGTATTTTTCTATAATAATTTTTACGTGTAAAATCTCCTAAATTTAAAAGCTAAAATTTCTATTCGAAAATACTTGTGGCAAATTTGTGTATTTTCGGTGTTTGCGACATACAAACGTCACCCGTTAAAGGGTTAAACAAGAACGGAAAATCGTGCGTTAGGCATAGATTATGAAACACTTTCCATCACATCTAGAAAACTGTAACGAAACTTCACCGTTAAATGAGGTGAAAGAAGATATTAAATAGTTTAGGAAACATCTAACACATTTAAAAATTCAGTTTTAGCATTTCCCTTCCATAGTCAAAAAGTAGTCAAATTATATAGTGCAGCCTGTATATAACCTACAGACTTGGATATAAAATACATAGCATGATAAAATTTAGTTCAGTTAGAAAATTCGCATTTAGCAATTTTCGCCAATCGATGGAAATGCACTCGAAATCTTTTGTACGTACCTGTATATTATCTAAAGACTTTTTACACACCACATATTACGCTAAAATTTAATTCATATAAAAAACGCACAAGGCAACTTAAAACTCACTTCCAGCGGTTACCAACCTTAAACGACAGCGTATCTTGTTCTCTGCGTAGCCCTGTATATGAATTTATTTATATTCCATAAACGTCTATTAATATATTCGATTATAGTTAAGCAGAAAATGCGTAACACAATTAAAAATACCCTTAAGCAATTTACTCTCATAGTTAGTAAAATTTACGAATTCCTTTGTGTATCCCTGTATATGATCAACAGAATATATAAACACCACGTACTATGCAAACATTTAGTCAAACCTAAAAATCCAAATCAAAATTGAAAACGCATTTATCACACATAGACTGTAATTATCGAACAAAGACTGTAACCGAATTATTTTGCATGTCCGTGTAAATGAACGATAAACGCAATGCACACCATGCTATTTAGTAAGCAATTTATAATGCATCACAGTAATACATATAAATTTCATTATGTTTTAAATATTGAAACACCATTAAATTACATGGCAAACGATTTTTTTCCCGTAGAACCTTGCGTGACAGAAATATTTTGTGTGATTCTGAAACTGAATAACGAATGCTTTGTACATCATATTTTAGAAAAAGCATGTTTTAGTGCGCTACATAATTGTATATCAATTTCATTATGTTTCGAATGGCGTAACATCATCAAAACGCACTTGAAACGATTTTTTTCTCATTGATCGTAATGTAAGTGAATACTTTCGATTGCCCCTGTACATACATTATAAATGCTACACACTTCATTTGCAATAGGGAACATGCTATAATAAGTGCCCATCACATACAAAAATTCAGGTTAATCCGAGTATATTTACGAGAGTTAGAGCAAGGTCAGACGGTCAGACGGCAGACAAACCGAAGTCATAAACACTTTTCAACTAGGTTGGAAAGTGTTCAAAAGTTAAATGCAATTCTATGTAATTTTTAAAATAAATTATGATGTTTAGCTTAAAAAATAAATTTCATAATGTTTTAAACTTATTAATGCATAATTCGTATTAAATAGCAGGAAGCTTATTTCAAAAGAAAATTGAAAAATTTTACTTATCTATACATTTTAATAAAAATCATTTTCTCAATTGGCAGATGCATTCAGTTTTTATTACAAAGAATAATTATTTCATAATTAGACATTATAAAAACGAATCAATATACTTTTTCTATTCAGTGTCTTATTTAAGCAATTAAATTTTAAAGTTCCGTATTACACCTAAAATGAAAATTTAAATAATAAAGCATAAAAAGTTTAAAATTAGCTGCTTACTTTATCGGTCGATATCCAAACAAAGAATGGCATTTGTTCAGATTGCATTTGTCTCTACTTGCCTAGGCAGCTGTTTTTTATTCTTCTTTAGCTTTCAAAATGGCTAATGGAACATAAAATATGAAGCACGCATGCGCAGAATGTAGTTTACGGAAAAGTTGAAACCTCTCAAAAATATTACACGAATTATTGCCGTAATTGACGTGGGACATAAAGAAATTCGAAATTCCGGTAAAATATGCGAAATGTTTCAGGATAATTTCCTGAAACGTTTCGAAAATTTTTTACAGTGTTGAAACGATGGTTACGACAATGAATGAAAATTTGCCGAAACCATGTTCACTAAATCTCATAAATTAATCCCGTTTATGGAGGATTTGTATGTTGGACCTGCTGTATTGTTTCAAAATGTCAGACATCCTAAAATCTCAAACTGCTACATCTCAGCCATTTTAGGTAGATTTCGTAAGCAATACTACCTATTACATTCTGCCCTAAGTTGGAATATTTGAAAAATCTCCGCCGATCATGACTCCCAGAAACCAAAACCACCCCCAGTTCAAAACTTTATCTATCTATCTATCTATCTATGTCACTTTTTTATGACAGGATAACTGCAATAATTATGCACAAATCTCTTCCAAACTGATACATAAAATCAAGAGGCATAAAATCTCGGTCGAGTTCATTAATGGGCAAAATCGAACCAAGGGGGGGGGGGATGGAGGGGGGCTTTTTGTGAAAACAGAAAAATCCCCATAATTTTTTAATTATGATACGTATTGAATCCGTTTAAAGTTATTATTACTTCTAGAAAAACGGTCGAAAATGTATGTATGACAGATTTTTGATATAACTAAAAATGGTTCCAAGGGGATGGGGGGGAAGGTAGGGGGGTTAGAAGAAAAAAAATTCATAACTTCGTTAATTCAAAAGATACCAAATCCGCTTAAATTTATTATAAATCCTCTTAATATTATCTATTACCTAAATTATTATATATATGATTTTTTCTTTCAGTTAATTCATGATGCAATCATACATCGGCCTTGGTAGACTTTAAAATTTGACGCAGTCACTTTATCACTGTGGACTGTTTTATTCCAAGAATTTCTGACATATCTTTCGTATGTCCTATGCCGATTACAGTCAATTTTTCAATGTCATCGCGTAAGTCAATGTAGCACCAAAAATGAGTAGAATTTTTGCATCAATCCAATGTATTATCTGTTATCATTACTTTTACCTCCTCTTGCAAAAATAATACTTTTGGCAAAACTAAAAAGTAAAAAGAAAAAGATAGATTGATGGGCATAGATATAGATGGGTATAGAGAGAGATAGTTTAGGATAGGTAGTTAGATAGGTAGAGACAGAGAGAGAAAGAAAGAGAGAGAGAAATAGAGAGAGATAGAGGGAGATACATTTTGCAAAAAAATCGTCTGAGAGAAAAGCAATAGATATATCTGTAAATAGGAAATTAGTAAATGTGTAATAACTGTACTGAAATAACATATGTAACGAAGTTAAAAAAATAAACACAAGAAATGGGCAATGACTTCATGGCAATCACTTGTGAATTCATATTGTGAATTCATATTATGAGCAGTGAAACCGTGCGAAATCTTCGTACTGCAGTCTAATACTTTATAGCAATATCTGATATTTTTTAGATGCAGGTTTAAACTTCTAAATAAAATTAAGTACTAAAAATATCTGCAAAAAACATTAGTCAAGGCAGAATATCATCTCATTTATTCCACCAAAGTTATAGTAAAAACTGACTGAAGATAGCTAACGCAGAAAAAAAATATATATGAATCGTATTTTAACTGCATTAGAGACATGATATGTTTCGGAAAAAATCATGGGGTTAAAAAAATACATTGAGCATTTGAATTTAAATTGTGCTTTTTAATCATAAATCTAATATATAAAAATGAAAATTTTTCAATCTGATTGTTTGTCTGCACTTCTATACAAATCAACAGTTTAGAAGCAAGAGTTTACGCATAGGTGTATTAAAATACGGCCGAGACAAATAAAGCAATCCGGAATCAAAATAATGTGTAATTAATTTTTAATTAATAAAAACCAAAAATATAACAGCCTTTTCCTATTACATTTAAACATTTTTCGCTATAACAGTTCCAACAATTGAAAATCCACAATAAAATTTTCTTCTAAAAACCAATACTGGTTAACTATTTGCTTTACATTTAAAATATTTATAGTTAAACACAACTATTGCATTAATATTGGCTTTTTAGTGAAAACATTTATCACGAAAATACCAATATTGTAGAATTATTAGATTTCTATGAAATATTAACAGTAAAATGGCGATTTTATTGCCACTTTTGCATCGAAATTCGCAAAATATAAAGAGTTCTATGTTGGGCTAACATTTCTTGTAATTATTGATTTATTTTGGAAAAATAGAGACTATACAGAGACTATTGACTTTTTATTTTTTATTTATTCATTTATTTTTTTGCTTCTAAGATAATACAAGCATGAAAAAAAAAATGAAAGACAACGAAGTTGGTTTATCTCATGGGCATGTGTGATATGAAAATTTATCTTTTTGGATCTTATTATTTTATTTCGCAGCATTCTAGATCTTTGTCTTTTCCTTTTATTTAATTTTTCCATATGCAGTTCAGTGAAAAAGACGTATCCCCTGTTGCGAAAAAGTTCTCTACAATAACATAGTCCAACATACTGAGTTAAGCTTCTTTTCTCAAAAGACGAAAAACCGAATTTATTGAACTCAAACGGGATTTCTTAAAATGAAACAAAACAGTTCTTCTCTTTAGAAGAAAAGAAAAAAAGATAATTTTCATCATGCAAAATAAAGCACAGAAAAGGAAATACATCATTCAGTTGAAAAAAGTTTTCTTAAATCCCAGAAGGCAGTTTAAACGCGAAAAGCGTGAAATTTGATACAATAGTTTTAGAATGCATATTGTGTGTACGGATATAGTTAAAAATATATGTATTATGTATATCTTTTCTTCCTGATTCTATTGAGATTATTCGAAACTGCATATTATTACAGAATTTTATTCATAAAATTCATTTTAAATTACCTCCCCCCCCCACACACACACCCTCAATTTTATTAGTACAATTTGAAAATATTTAAACTAAATAGTCTGATGTGCCAATCCCAAAACATTCTTCTATCTCATACATGTTAATACTTCAAAATTCGCTATCACATAGCCCATGAAATTAGTATTTTTCGTCATTCTGTGGTACGTCAGCTGCTTGCGAATCTTCAGGTTACCTGGATGCGAAGCACTCTTTGTTGCACGAGCAGCCGATGTAGAACACAACTACGAAAATATTTCTGTCCTGTACCGGGAGAAAAGTACATCTTCCCTATTCCTTGGTTTTGAGATTATAACTAATTTTACTGGAAAACACCGAGCTAAAATGAGTGGAACCCGATTACAGAATTTTCATTCCTAGTTTCCGTCAATATTGAATTTGAATGAGAATATGGCCAAATTAGTCAGCCATAGCCAAATTGGCTTCATTTATGGCAACGTATTTTTGTTGCCAAATTTGGCAATATCTTGTCAAATGTTGCTAAGCTTGACGAGAATTTGATGTTCATTAATATAAATATATAGTTTTAAGCATATAAGAGTTGAAACGATGGTTACGACAATGAATGAAAATTTGCCGAAACCATGTTCACTAAATCTCATAAATTAATCCCGTTTATGGAGGATTTGTATGTTGGACCTGCTGTATTGTTTCAAAATGTCAGACATCCTAAAATCTCAAACTGCTACATCTCAGCCATTTTAGGTAGATTTCGTAAGCAATACTACCTATTACATTCTGCCCTAAGTTGGAATATTTGAAAAATCTCCGCCGATCATGACTCCCAGAAACCAAAACCACCCCCAGTTCAAAACTTTATCTATCTATCTATCTATCTATGTCACTTTTTTATGGACAGGATAACTGCAATAATTATGCACAAATCTCTTCCAAACTGTTACATAAAATCAAGAGGCATAAAATCTCGGTCGAGTTCATTAATGGGCAAAATCGAACCAAGGGGGGGGGATGGAGGGGGGCTTTTTGTGAAAACAGAAAAATCCCCATAATTTTTTAATTATGATACGTATTGAATCCGTTTAAAGTTATTATTACTTCTAGAAAAACGGCCGAAAATTTATGTATGACAGATTTTTGATATAATTAAAAATGGTTCCAAGGGGATGGGGGGGGAAGGTAGGGGGGTTAGAAGAAAAAAAATTCATAACTTCGTTAATTCAAAAGATACCAAATCTTCTTAAATTTATTATAAATCCTCTTAATATTATCTATTACCTAAATTATTATATATCGTTTATATTGACCAGTTTTTTATAGGACAAACCCTTATAGCAATAAATAAATAAATAAATAAATAAATAATAAAACAAAAAAAACTCCCTGCCGGCTCCGCCTGAAAAAAAAGTTAGGTTTCGAAGTGGGCGGTTCCAACTACCGCATCATGATAAAAAGGTCATTTCTTCCACAATTACCAACAAAAAGGCGCCCCATGGTCTGCGTCTTCGAAAGCTACCTGTGCCTGTAGGACGAGCCGTCAGGGATTTTTGTAAGTTACAGGCCACACTTTCCGACACAGTTGAAAAGTGTTTATGAATTTGGATTGTGTTTCTTCCTCTCCGTTTGTCCAAACTGTCGTAAACATACTCGAATTAACATGTAATTCGGATTTCGTTCATCTGACGAAACCCTATTCGTCGCACTACTACCTCTGTTTGTCTCTTTGTCACAGAGATCGTACTTGACATTTTATAAGTTAGAGACTTGAAATTTTGCATGCATGTAGCTGAATACCTTTCGTCACACGAGAAATCAGAAAATTTTGTAAAAGTCTTATATTATTTTAATTAAATAAATTAATTTAATGACATCCGACATCTCTGTAATTTTCTTAGATTTTAAAACCGAAACTTAATGACTTTTTGTGTAGGCTATATGGTTCTGTGATAACCCGTTTTCATCCTATGTCAAAGGTTCAGACATCTATTGTCGGAACGTCTCTGACGACGGAAGTTTAAAATTTTCGATTTTTACATTTCATTGTCTGATGGATTTAATTAAAAGATCTTTCGTAATTTTTTACCATTTTAAAAATTTCTTTTTTTTTTTAAATTTAAAAAATAGTTTTCTCTTGTTATAATTTATTATTAAATGTAATTTTGCTACCATCTATGTTCTTATTGGTAAAGTGTATTGATAATAAGTATATTTATAAATTAATGATTTGGATTTATTAATTAAAGGATGAAGTGCTTTGAATGGAATATTAAACGAAACCCTTTGTGCGATCTTAGATCACACTTACCCACTTGTTTTTATATAATAGTTGTTTACTCTAAAATGTTTGGTATTGAAAATGAGGCGTATTGCATTTAGAGGGACACGTAGAATAATTTCGTTATATTATGGTCTATGGAGAAAAGTATTTTGTGCTACTTTATATTGATGTTACAATATTTCAAATAGGGTGCAATTAAAAAAGTAACTAATGTGCATTAAGCATCTTTTCTAAAAATTATGGCGGGCGTAACATTTATCGTTCATTTACAGAGACGCAGAAAAGAGTTCAGTTACAAGTACTGCCTATGATCGATAATTGATGTAACCGCCGCTGAATTTGCGAAGCGCGGCGTTTCGTGTGATAGTTTTTTGCTACGTCCCTTTTATGCCGAGACACTTGCAGAAGCCAGGTCGAAAGGAAAAGAAAAATGGGAAAATTGAAACTGGACAAATTAATGAGGAAAAATGAACCAATGAAACACCTGGAAATGCGGAAATGGTTGGACCCGGGGCTGTGAAGCTATCGACAAATCCCTGGCTTCAAAAATTCATTTTCCGCTGTTTTATATAATTTTAATTTTATCTAATTTTTAATGTATTACGTTGTTTGTATAAATTTTACAGATCATATACAGGGCTGTACAAAATAATTCAGCCAATTTACCGTATATAGACTGCAATTGCTGAAATTGGATTTTTACTGAATTAGTGTGTGTTTTTTAATTTGTTTATCTAGATATTTCATTTCGTTGTATGAAAAAATGAAATGTCTTAATAATATTCTGTTAGTGTTGGAAAGTATTTCATATTTTATACCTAATGCATAGTTTTTCGCTCTTGTTTTCAGAAGTGTTTAGTTATTTACATACGAATACGATAAAAAATAATACATTTAGTTAAAAGTTAGCATTATATCAAGTAAAACTATCCAAAACATGTGACAGTAATTTAAGGAAACCAATGTGTAATAAAATAAAGGATATTCTGAATTTAACAAATTACAAAAAACATACAGCATTTATCTTATATGAAAACGTATCCTTTCGGATTTTCTATTCCATCGCATTCTTTTTTGTTATTTTTCCATTTCTCCATATGCAGCTCAATGATAAAGAAGTATTCATTGTTGCGAAAAGTTCTATTCAGTAATATACCGCCTAACATACAGGGCAAAAGTTTTGCTCAAAAAAACAAAAAAAAAACTACATTTTTTGAATTCAAACCGAATTTCTTAAAATGAAACAAAACATTTCCGTTTTTCTAAACAAGAGGAAAGGCATTTTCATCATGCAAAGTCATTCAAAGAAATGGAAATATACATTATTCAGTTGAAAGGAATTGTCTTGAATATCAGAAGACAGTTTGAAAGCGAAAAGCGAGAAATATCACCGGATATCACATTGCGTGTATCCATGTAGTATTTAAAAATGTTTTATTTTATTCCTGTTTATGTTGCGATGGGTACTAAAAACAACATATTATAAAAACATTTTATGAAGGAAAATAATTTCATATTTAAAAGAAAAAAGCGTAATTATAATATTAGTACAATTGCAAATTAAAAGTTTAAAAGAAGTTTAAATATATCTTATTTTGCAATTTAATTTTTTCCTTTATCAACTTTTACAAAAACTAATTTGAACTTTCCTGAAAGTTAATTAGTTACAAAAAAATATCAAATACTTGTAAAACTCTGTAAAATTTCAATTTATATTTCAATTTAATAAGACACGGGACACATTTGGTTATAATTTATATGATATTAAAAGTACAGTTAAAATTTTGAAATGTTAAAAAATTATGTAAAAGTAATTCTTCGTTCAGTTGTAATTTAAGTCATCGTAGGTATAATGTATAAGCACTATGAATGTGTAAGCAGTATAATATAATGTATAAGTACTATAATATAATGTATAATTACTATAATATAATGTATAAGTACTATAATATAATGTATAATTACTATAATATAATGTATAAGTACTATAACACGTTTTTCCCTCAAAATGTGTCCTTAAAACGAAAAATATTTAGGAAAGAAAAATGTTAGTGTATCTCAAAACTGTGATTGATAGAAGAAAAAAAACCCGTTTTTTTAATCACACAAAATCATGAAAAGAAAGGAAATATACAGTTCAGTTAAAAGAATTTTTTTTGAATAACATAAAATAATTTAAAACAAAACGCTTGAAATTTCAGTCCATAAATATGACAATACGAAATTAACCGGTGCTGTGTATATGATTCCGTGCTATGATTACAAGAATGTGTATATAGGTGACGCTGGAAGATATATGGAGATTCGACTTAAGGAGCATATCAGCTAATTTAAAAAAATGACAAGTTAAATTACAGTTACTCCAGCATGCTTTTGACACAGATCTCACCCCATCTTTCGTACAATCATCTATTTTGAAAAATAACTGCAAAGATTACTATTACCGACTTTTCATGGAGGGGTGGTTCACTAAGCTATACCAATATACCTTGAACGAACCAGGTCAATTCCTAATGAATATTTCTTGTTTCTAAAATAAAAACTTGAACTTTAACTCAATCCAGCTGTGTTCGATGCTTTATTGTTCTGGTTGATGTTAGAACTCAAGAGGTTATATGATAACATTGCGAAACGTACACTTTGTATGTTTTTTATTTTAATTTGAAATTGTTTTAAGTATATATTTTAATTTAGGTTTTTTTAAATTCTTTTCAAATCTGTCTAATGTCACATTGCTAGTTTAAAATCACTCATATATTTAGAATGCACATTGCACATTGTATGCAATAGAGATGAGATCGCGGTCTTTTTCCGTATTCCGAGACCGAAAAATTTGTGTCATCCGAGCGCGAGTCCGCTTGAGATCATCATATCTATCACAATGTTCCAAATCTATCATAATATTCCTATGCCAAAAGTACGCAGTAGAATATTGTTAATTTGATAAATGTGTAATTACAGCGACTTCTTTGTTTAGTGATAAATAGGTGTTAGACATTATTTTAATATTAAGTGTTTGATAAACACCTATAAAATGAAATAAAAAAAATGTTCAGCATGGATATAAGGCAGTGATAGCAAACATTTTTATGTGCGCATAACCAAATAGTCACGTACCAAAATATTATCTATCGGCATTCTACTTTGAAAGATTTTTAAAAACATATTTTTGTTTTTGATTATTTTAAACGCAATGTTTTGTACAAATATTTGCTAATATGATGTGGAAGAAAAAAAAATAAATTATATCAACATGATCGATTATGTATGTTTTGTAAGGGATGCAACCAGTGAAATGTGTTAATATTACAATCTAGTTTTAACATTTAAAATATATTCAAAATACAAAAGCAAAATATAACAGCATTAGAATGTCAAAACAAAAACTAATAAAACATGGCGAAAATGTCACATCGTTTCATTTTTCTTCGACTAAACGCATCAGCAGCTTGTCAAAATGCCTTCATAAACATTCAGCCACAAAAAATGATCAGTGTGATCCATCAAAAATGTAACACTGTAAGCATTTCTTCATTCGAACATAATTCGCCACGTTTACCACTATGAGGCTCTCTGCATCCTGATATTTAAAAAAAAATAATAAAAAAAACTTTTTTTTGCGTTATTTTGACATTTAGTTCCGGGGTGTTAATCGGTACAGTTAACCCGATGTTCATAAATCATTGTCAAATCCACTCGATTTTGTTTTGCGGGAACTTTTGGATAACATATGGATGATGGCAACAGTTTTTATTCACTTTGAAATTTTGTATAAGGAAGTTATAGATGATAGATGGATAATATTTTTAGATTCATGAAAACATCTTTAGAAAATTAATAAATATGTGATAAAAGAATAAAAACTAACGAATGTCACTGCTAGCAAATGTTTATGCTGTCGAAGATTGTTTCTTTTGTTTTTCTAAATCTGATAATGATTTCAGATATGGCTGACTAACGAACGTTTTATTGTTTTCGCACGTTAACACTATGCAGTCATGTTGCAGTTTTTTGGACAAGATATCATGTTTGCATTAATGAAAAATATTTGCTAACGAAAGTGATTTCGGTGCGAATTATTTTTTAGCTAGCTCAGTTATCACTGTATTTAATAAGATGATTTGTAATTACAATGTTGGCCATTAAAGCAAACAATTTTCGTATAAGAAACCAGGGTCGCAATCCATTTATTCAATCAAAAATACAGGACGTTTCACTTCAATCCGAATCACGATTTTCGTTCATAAATGTATTAATAATGAAGACATATTTCAAGAAATTTTTAAAAGAGTAACACTGTTTTGTATTAAAAATGTGATGACATTGCAGAAAAAGCTGTAAGTGTACTGAAATTCTGTTATTGACAACATGTCTAATGTGAAATACCTTCTGAAATAAATAATGTCTAGTTCAATTCTGTTTGATACAAATGTCTGCCATTTCTACAACTTTTTCATTATTGCTAGTTTTCACATAATTTAAAGTAAATTTGTAGAAAATTTCCTTAAACTATCTTCATCATTGTTAAAGTTGAGATGAAAGTGAAATTGCCTGTACTGTTTGTCTAAATAAATGAGCTGTGACACAAGTTTTCTATACGTAAATCAAACCGTTTACTGTAGTGCAAGGGTGGCAAACTGTGGCCCGGAGGATATCAATAAAATTTTATTGTTCTCTTTGCCTTACCTAATCATCGAATTTTTACGATTTAAAGAGTCGACTATTTCGTTTACAAATTAGCGGTATCTGGCGGGCTACAGGTTGACACCCCTGCTGTAGTGTGTTGTACTTTTCGAGACGCCCTGCATGATAAACGCTGTCAAGTATGACGTTTAAAAGAAAGATTTAAATCTCTTTTAAATGAATTATTTATTCAAATTACACTTACTGAAAAGTTTTGAAAGTATCACATACATATAACGAATTAGTACAAAAAATTATAACTTAATTAAAATGTGTATATGGCATTCGAGTTGAAATGTTTATATTGGATTGAAAATACTTTCAGGCCGGTATTCAAACCCTGTACTTTGACTTAAGCTGATAGCGCTCTTACAACTAAACTATCCTGGACAAGAACAGCATACACATTTTACTCAGATAACCTTCTGGCAATGACATCTGGTCTGTTATCTGAAACAGTTCAACAGATTAAACCGCAGGCAAAGAAATTCCAATAAACGGTGGATGCACAATTACACCTAAATGTTAGCTCAATTGGAAAAATTACAACTCGTATGATTTCTTTACCAATCACTATGATCGTGTTAAAATAATTGAGGGTAAATGCGTATCCAACGTTTTTTGAATTCATTTTGCTGTGGTTCGCATTTTTCTGACATGGTTCACATAGTCTCAAATATGCGACGATAGATTCTCCAATAGCAATCTTCAACTTATGATTCAGTTCCTTAATAATTCTTGTTCTTTCACCAAGGCCATCAGCAATATGAATTTCGTGTATGACTTTGAACAAAAAAAAAAACATAATACATGACTTTGTTTTTCTGCAGATAATGGCTCTGAAAATTCATCTTCGTATCCTATGCTAAGTATATCATATATTTTAAACAATCTAAAGGAACTTCTTGTATTTTTTAAACACGTTTAGCTTCTTTCACTTCTATCTATTACTTGATAAATAACAGTTGTTATTCTACTGTTATTCACTGATTCATAAAACAATGCCCGAAAATTTTTCCGCGTATCACTTATTATTTTAGCGAAATAAGAAAACGCAAAATATAATATCACAAAAATAAACAAATTCATGCCTGTCTCATCGTGTCCGAAATTAGGCTTCAACTAACGCAAACAGATAACAGTCCCAGGGGCAGGTGTCAGCGCAGATACATAGGCGCTACATCATTTCCCACTTTTACCAAAAAGTGTGGGTCAATCCAAGCATTTAAGGCATTGTTTGCTAAAATCCTGAAATGCAAGTGCTTAAAAACATATTTTGGGCTTTTACCAACTCACTTTGGAAAATGGTAGGATTTACCGGTAATTAGTACTTATCAGACTTCGAGATTTTACATTCACATATACAGGATGTTTCATAACACTTTAAGAGGGGATAGTACACATCCAAACAAACAACTTTCATCCAAGAATGCATGGTCGGAAATAAAACGCAACGGGTCTGGCGCATTTGTACACTTGGTCCAATGCAAACGTTAAAACTCCATTCCTGTTTCGAGCTATCGAGTTAAGACTGACACTAATAGCATGAAAGTGTGATATGGGGAAAAAGATGAACGTGAATGCAAAATTTTGACTCGAATAATAAATAAAAGCTGCTGATACGAGTGTGCAATTGTCAGTCGCGGTAGGAACGTATCGGAAGATGTTGGCCTTCACTAATAGAAAACAGGCTGATAGCATTTTATCTACTGAACTGCAAATAGAAAAATGGCTCAGAGGCTCAACTATTGTACGGCGGGGAGTGGTTGCCCAACCTTAAAACATTTGAGCGTTTGCACCCGACAGCTGTGTGATACGGGATCTTTTCTCGGTTCTCGGTCGAATGCAAGTCGTACAAAGGCATAAGGGACGTTATCTGTGGCAGGAGCCATTCTGCATATGGTGGCTGATCAGCCAAGTACATGAGTAATGGCTACGCAATTACATGTATAGAACCCCACGACATGACCAGTACTGAAGGATGAGCGTTTGTATCCTTAACATGTTCAAAGATTCCTGGAACTGACTCAAAGAGATTATCCTCGTCGTGTGGATTTCGCCCGCTGGTTTCTGCAGCATAACGTGGTAAATTAAGATTTTGGTGCAACTGTGCTTTTCACGGCTGAATGTACCTTCGCACGTAAAGGGGCATTTCACACCCACAATTAACATGCATAGGCGGATATAAATCCACCTGCCACTTATTCACATGCTCATCAGCTACGCTTTTCTATCAATGTTTGGGCAGAATAATCGGAGACCACGTACTCGGACCTTAATTTCTGTCAGAACCCCTTGACGGTAAAAACTACCTCACGTTTCTACACTGTAAAAAATGACCAATGTTTCTTATTTTATGAAAATATACTCTAACCACGAACGAAAATTAAATATAATCATCTGAGTTATCCGAAATTCCGAATAGCGTGTTCCATTGCCTTTTGAATCCCCAGAAACCAATACATTTCCAAAATTTAAAGAATTATTTATAAAAACAAATTATTTTTAGCTGCCCGTATGTTTCAGAAACGTTTCCGAAGCGTTTTTATAGTGTATTAATGAGTGTCCTCGGCCTGGAATACCTGTTTTTCGAATGCTATCAATTCTCAAGTAAACATTTTCATGCTCTAAAAAAATGTTTAACAGACAAACATGCAAAATTAACAGCGTTAACAATAACATTACAATTAAGAGTATTCCTTACTCTTTCATGTATAAATTAACTTATGCGGCTGAAAACGTGTACTTGAGAATTGATGACATTCGAAAAACAGGTATTTCAGGCTGAGGATACTAATTAATACACTATAAAAACCCTTCGGAAACGTTTCTGAAAAATACGGGCAGCCATAAATAATTTGTTTTTATAAATTATTCTTTAAGTTTTGGAAATGTATTGGTTTCTGGGGATTCAAAAGACAATGTAACGTGCTATTTGAAATTTCGGATAACTCAGAAGATTATATTATATTTTCGTTCGTGGTTAGAGTATATTTTCATAAAATACGGAACATTGGTCATTTTTTACAGTGTACAACAGATGCTGTCAGACATGTTGAACGCCGTTATCCCACACATCCGGCGGGTAATGTGGTTCCAGTAAAATGGAGCACCAGCTCATTATGTACCAGCCAATTATGTGCGAAGCTGTCTGGATATAACGTTTCCCAACCGATGGATTGGGCAATGTGGTCCTGTAACTTGGACAGCGCGTTTGTCCGATCTTTCATGTCTCAATTTCTTTTTGTGAGGACAGCTGGAGGATCTTGTGCATGAGACTCCTATTGAATCTTCAGAAGACCTCGTCGCCAGACTTTCGGCCGATGTAGGGGAAGTGCGCGATATGCCTGTTGTTTATTCAGAAAGCTCGCCGTTGTATCGCATGCATAGACACTATTGGTCACTTTTTAAAACGCTTTTTGTAATCACATGTCATTAAACTTTCTTTTGTCACTTAATTGTTCTTTGTTGTGTTTTTGCCTCGCATAACATCAATTTCGGTGCCCTCTAGCACCTTTTCATTTTAATTCCGACCATGCATTCTTTGATAAAATTTGTTTGTTTGGATGGGTACTATCACCTCTTGAAAATTCCCCCTTCTTTTATGGAACACCCTGTAAATCTGACAGATGGTTTGACAACATTAAAAAGTGTTTGAGATATCACGTATGAAGTGTTTCAAAGTAAAATAAAATAAATTTATAGCATGTATACAGGACAGTGGTATGAAACATTTTTAAATGCACGGACGAAAATAGATACAAGTAGATATATTATTTATACACTTTCTAACGTTAATGGCTTCAACAACAAACACAAGAAAAAAAACACAAAAAAGAAAGAAAGAAAAGAATAAATTTCACATGCTTTTTCTCGATGTTGTTTTCAGTAAATTAAGCCCCCCGGTTCAATAATCATTCATTTTCTGCAACAACAACAAAGAAAACATAATTTCTATTATAAATAAGATTTTTGCTGTGAACGTTCGACATCGAATTCTTTTATACATGTCACTCTTATTTTGTAATTCTAAGTAATACTTAGAATAACAATTATAGAATACAAACATAATGTAATTACTTAGAATACAATAACATACAATTAATGCATGAATTGTTAAATTAGATATTTTATTTTTTTAACTGTCTTATAAATTTTAAATAAATATTAAAAAATCGTAATTCATATAAACAAGCTAAATAAGTGAGAATCATATAATATGGGAATAATTAGTCAAGCAAATGTGATGAATAATGCTCACACGAAAATTTTAATTTATTTTATTTCATGCAAAATAAATTGCCTTTTAAAAATAATCTTTACTTATAATACAAAATTATACTTTTTGAAAAAAAATAAAATAAAGGAATATTAAATATATATATATATATATATATATATATATTACATCCAATGGTTGGAGTATCATAGTTGAGATTTTTTTCTACAGAGAGAAAATATGCCGGGACACTCTTTATTTTTATTTATATTTTCACCTGTTTAGTGTTTGCATATTTCGTTGTTGCAGTTTCACAGCTATTTTGAAGTGGTTTGGCGTGTAATTAACTATATTATTTTTGTAACTCATAAATAGTTGTATCTATAAAGACTATTTGGGGATTTATCACCTGAGCTGGCTAAAAGAAAAGTGCTATAAAAGCAATTTATAACTTATAATTAGTTTATAATTAAGTTCTAAAAATACTAAAATTTTGTATTGTTATCGGAAACAAAATTGGTCTGCGTACATAAATCTGTGTACATAATTTTTATAATTCTAGCATATCTGAAAGTGAGTGAAAAATCTATTACAAAATTCCATCTTTACATACAAAAACCAAGTTTAGTTAAGTAAAAGAGGGTAAAAATTAAAGAAATGATTAACAAAAATGACGATTATTTACAAATCTAAAACTTCTTTTAATATTTTAGACGTTTTTTCGGCTATTAAAAAAGATTTCAATGCATTCGATGCTCGCAATTTGACCCAAAATGACCGTTGATGTATAAAACGTTGTATATCTATGTATATATGCAATCTGTTCTTACATACCTGACATAATTTAAATATTATCTAAATATTGCCGTAATCGAACAATGTGTTAAAGTCAAGAGCTGAATATTGAACGGGTCCTTAGCAAAGTTTTATAAAGATTTAAAATTTAACTAGCCAACAGATATTTTCGCAGAATTCTAAGTAACTATGGGCTGCAGAATAAATTAATTAAAATTCTGAGAGATTTGAGAAATACTACAGAAGGAACAGTGTAATTGAAAGGAGGTGATTAAAATAAGTAAGGATATTAAGAGGCGATCATAAAGATATTGCTTCCCAATAAAGGCTCCAAGATGAAGTATGTCCTTTGAGACCGGTTGCGAGAGTAAATTGTGTCTTTTAAAATCCAAGGATTTGTTTAGAGAAATATACCATACGATGCATTATCAAAAGATTGTACATAATTTCTTCCGAAACTATGAGGAGAATTTTTGATTAAAAATTTGTAAAAGAGGATTTTCTTTTGTGCTGATTGTGTTTAAATATGCTAGATCTTAGCTTATATGAATTTGACATAAATGAGTTTTCACATATCTACGAAACATATTATTAAATATATGCATTACAGGAATGGTGATTTCAATTGGTTGTTTTTGTAGAACTTTTAAAACGCACTTCAGCATAAAGTATGTTTACGCCATACTTAACATTAAACATACCGAGAATTCTACTCAAGTTTTATAAAAAATATTTCACACCAGAATTTTTATTTAAAACTTTAACTTATTTTTCTGTGATTTATATTTTTATTTATTTGTTGAAGAAATTTCTGATACGAATCGAAATATTTTCACTTGGTACCGGTCAAATAACCGGTTTTTTTTTTAATTTAGTGTTGATTCGCAATATCTTTTCTATTTTGTTGAAGAATTAATATACATTTTTCTTCTATGTTTGGTTCCATTTATGTAAACCTAGGTTATTTTCTCCAGTGAATAATTATTATGGTACCAGTTTTGTTCATAAACCGTAGTTATATTTCTATTGACCAATATTTATAAACAAAAAGGAAAATGAATGCAGCTAAATTTTTGCTGATAAGGGAGATCACGAAGAGGCTAAATTGTAAAACTTATAAATCTTGGGTAAGTAATGTAATCAAGATAACGTAATAGAAAAGAGTCAGTAAAATTTATAATGATACTGAAACATTTGTTAAAAAGATGTATAAAAGCAACCAATAAGAAATTGCAATATACATATATATATATATATATATATATATAATTCAATCGCAAAGGTAGCTTTAAAACCTATATCAGAAGTATACGTTTTTTAAAAAAGAAATAAAGAGTTATTAGACGCTCGTTATATGGTTCATGTGGAGATATAAGAAAAGGGGCGAATAACCAACGGCATATATATAGGCCACATGAATATGGCAAAATGAGAAACACATCAACCTAAATAAAATCTATATTTCTTTACAAAACATTGGTTCTTACGCATAGTGTAATTTTCTTTCGATCATTAACGATAAAGAATGACCCTTATAGTAATTAAAACATACAAAATCACTTTTAAAAGTGTGGTTTAAGAAGAACTTATTATTTTCGGGAGATATGAGAAAAAAGTGATACAGACGAATGAGCAATATAATGGGAGATGATTACTGTATTAGATAAACTAGAAGTGAAATGATTTTTTCTTGCGATAAACTACGAAAAAAAACCAGAGAAGAATATATTCCGCTCATGGGTTGCAAAATGTGGCGTCAAAATCACACATACACATATATATTTGTTATTTTTCTATTTATGTACTTATTTTATCGATTCACAATAATAGAAAATATTCAATGTTCTGAATAAAAACTTTTAGACACTTCATGCATCTTGCACAGTGAGTATAAGGCTCAAAATGCAATAGAATACAAATTTAACTTCTGGTAATTCTAATAATTGCTTCATGTAGTGAATTTTATTAATTAACTATAGAAGAAAATTTGTAACTGGAATTAGTAATTAATGATTGTTACTTTTAAATTACACTATTCAGCAGAAAATTGCAATTCAACTCAACTAACTGGAAACCAAAGCTAAGCGTAAATTTATTAAAAATCAAGCTATCACGAATTGTTAAATTGGTAGGTTTATCGCATTCTTTTTCTATGATCATCTCCCTCCATTGTTGATAATTGTGCATTGCTTGGAGTGTTTCATCCTCCTTCACCTTCGACCACGATATAAATCAATTGATCTTGTACTTATTTTCAGATTTGTTTTTATTTTTGACTGGGATTTAACTGGATAGCGTAATTAATCACTGTTATTTTGTTAATATACTATTCAGCAGAAAACTGCAACTGACGTAAATAAATTGAAACCCAAAGCAAAACGATAAGTTACCCAAACTCAAAACTCCTTAAACATACTTAATTTATGATGCAGATAGCAAACTGAAAGGAAGTCGATAAAGCAACTGAGAATTTAAGTTATTAGAATCTAAGATTGATGTTTAGCAGATGTAAAAGATAGAATCTATTTGCAAGCGTCGTCAACAAGCGGAATTCAGATAGTTTTGAAACAACAAATGATCTCCAGGAGAAGAATGGATTACATTTTGTCAAGAGTTAAGATGTTTCTCTTCAAAGTATTTGCTATCTCATGGATGAAAACGTATTATTATTCGTTAAATCATGTACTTAACAGAAACCAGGTCGGAATCAGTACTTCAAAAAGATACAAAGTACGAATTTTCGTGAATTTGCATCGAAAATATTAAATATCTCGTAACTAAATATGTTAATAATATAGTACTAAAAAACGTTATTTCTTGATTTCTGTAATTGAATGGGTATGCCTTTTCACATTAGATTTAAAATGTGTAAAGCAATTTTATGTAACAATTTCTTTGTTCCACTAACATTGCATGGATAAACATAATTAAACATTACAAAATATTGTATAAAAGATAGCAACATGCAAATAACAATATAAAACGTAACGGTATAAGCGATGGACACTAATATTAATGACCACTATTGATTTTGAACTAAAAAGTAGAATTTGAAAGCCGTTCAGATGTTCCTGCCCTCTGTTGTATTAACGCTTCTGAGGTATTAACGCCTTAATCTACAAAGAATTCAAACTATCAGTTATGGAGTGAGTAGAATGGAATTCCAACAGTGCGATCGTGGAGTAACCTTTTTGAGATTTCTTATAGTTTTCAATAACCTAAGCCAATTTTTTTGCTTTTGTTTTTACCTGCGTTTAACCAATTTTTATATATTTGGCTAAAATTGGTCTGCGGAATTTATTAATGTTGAAGTTTTGCATCAATTTTATTATTCTTAAGGGTTGTCCACGACTGTCGTAGTGAAACTTCCCCACAACCAGTAGTACTACAACCCTGTCAAAATCTGTAATTCTAGTGACAAGGGACGACGTTGAGAACCCTGTGCGACAGCGGAGGAAGGAAATAGATCGTGGGAACCTATTTTCAATTTACCGACCAGACTGTAAATAGTTTGCATCATTTTTTCAAGTAGTAGATAATTTATCAGCCTCAAGAGTCGTACAAATGAAGAAAAGCTGTTGAAATGGTTCGAGAAGGTCCATAGCATAACGGACAGAAAAAAGCCTTCACTCGACACTTGAAGACTCAAGAAGAATGTTTTACGCAGACGAGACTGCAGTTTTTTTTTATTCTAAAGTTCTCCCTTTAAAAGTTGACAAACCCATTTAGTAAAATTTACTATTTCCGAATAGCAATATTCGCTCTATTTAATCGCAGAAAAATAAGGCGACGATTACTATTCGGGGCTAATGGTAGCCATACTCAAGGAACCGCTCGAATGCTAAGAAAGATACCTCTACGACATCCGCCAGTTTTCTAGTTAACGCTTAGACTTAGTATTCAAAGGATGTGGCTAGGTTAGGTATTTTTAAGATTATTACAAAATGCTCTAAATAATGTTCAATGACTCAAGTATCATAATTACAGTTTATTCGAACACAGTGAGAAATGTCCGTACCAAGACTCGAACCTGCCTACATTAGCTTGCCGTGCCCTTAATACTGGGCTACTCGAACTATATTCTGGCAGGCATAATTCAATCTTATTTTGTTAGATAGCAGCCATGTCCAATTGAATTGAATATGGTTTATTTAGTTGCAAAAAACTTCCCTGTCTTCAATAAGCTGTGATTAAAATTCCATTTACACATAAAGTCTAATTTGAATAAAAATCTACAATTAAAGCGCAGTTATTGAAATGCGGCAGGCAATAAAGTTATTATACTTTATACAGACTCTCTTTCTTCCAACTATTCATACGTTTGTTGTTTTTTTCATTCACTCACTAATGCAGAAACAAATACTTTTTTTCTAAATAAAATACACCTTTCCTAGGCGCTTCGTCTTTTATTCGAAATTTTCTACAAAAATTTAAACGTGTTCACTACTGTAAGAGACAGGAGTCTACTACTGACACGTTTTAAGCTCTCCAAAAGAAAATACTTTGTGCGGAAAAATGTTTAAAGCAGGAATCTTAGCACATAGTACTATAGAGAAAGAATTGACTGAGATATCAAAGACTCGCTTTTATCGTAGACAATACAACTAAGAGCGGTGCACAAAAGATAGGCGAATTTTTTTAAGTGTCCACTACGGGTACCAATTATTTTAAATGTTAACAAAAAGTATATCTTGCTTAAAACTCGAGGTACAGAAATTGTAATCCCTTTTCTCTTTATATTCCTTTTTTTACTATTTTACTTTCATCCTTTTGGTTTAATAAAATTCTAAACTTTAAAAATAGTTAAAGTTTATTATAATAGCTGTTTAGAGTCAAAGATTGGTATTCAGCAAAATTATGATATAAAGATTTTTTTTAACATAATTCAATAATTTTCATAATTTAATAGAAATTTTAAAATTCTTCGGTTAAATTTTTTAGACGCTTTATCTCGCTTTAAGCTCAAATTACGATAGAGTACAAATTCTATTCTCATTATTATAACATTAATTCTACTCATCCCTCCGTGTACTGAATTTCATGAATTAATTATGCTAGAAGAATTGTACTTGGAATATGGTATTAATGATTATTATTTTGAAATTATACTATTCAACAGAAAATTGCAGCTCTCTTCCACTAATTAAAAAAACAAAGCTAAGCTATAAGTTATTTAAACTCAAACTCCTTGCAATTACTTAATTTGTAACGAGAATAACTTACTGAAAGGAAGTCATTAAAGTAACTAGGAATTCACGTTATTAGAGTCTAAGATTGGTGTTTAGCAGAGGTGTTAAGTTAAAATCTTTTTGTAAGCTTCTTCAGCAAGCGGAATTCAGGTTGTCTTGAAACTACAAATTACCTAGAGAAGAATACAGGGTATAACATTTTGTCATGTGTTAAGATGCTTCACTTCAAGATATGTGTTCTCTCATGGATTAAAAGATATTATTATTCGTTAAATTATGTACTTAACGGAAAGAAGGCTGATATAACTGCTACAAAATTATTCAGCGTGACCTTATTCTTGAAATTGCTTCAAAAATGTTAATTATCTCGTCAATAAATAGTTAAATAGCATAGAAGGTACATAACATTATTTCGTGATTTTCGCTATTCAATGAGTAATACTTTACACATTAGATTTTTATGTACTGAAACAGTTGTATAGTAAATTTAATTATTTTCTGTGTACCACAAAACTCTTTTACATTAAAATTCAATTAAACATAAAATAAATCCCATATGGAATAGAGCATCATAATAATGTTAAAATACAAAAATTATCAAAACAGTTCTCAAAACTCAATGTAACCGAAGTACAAAATTTTCATCTATTTTTCGGTTCATATTCATTGTATCACTTTTTTGTGATCTAACGTAATAGAAAACATTCCTATTTCTGACAATAAATATATTCAGACATTTTATGATGCTTGCACAGTGGGTATAAAATTCAAATTTCTTTAAATTGTAAATTCACTTTAATTTTATTATAAATATAATTCTTCATATTTCTACAAGTAATGAAGTTCATTATTTAATTATAGAAGAAAATTGTAACTGTATTGAGTTATTAATAATTGCTATTTTGTAATCATACTATTCAGTAAGAAATTGCAACGCATGTCAACGGATTGTTAACCAAAGCTTAGAGATAGGTTATTCAAATTCAAATTCTCATTACTAGATTAATGAGTAATGCGGATAACAAATTAAAAGGAAATCACTAAAGCAAGTATGAAATAGAATTATTAAAATCTAAGTTTGATGTTTAACAGAAGATTTAAGATAAAATCTTTTCGTAAGCTTCGATTGCGAGCCGAATTCACTTTGTCTTCGAAACAAGAAATCAGCTACGAAAGAATATTTGATTACATTTTGTTCACATTTAAGATGCTCCGCTTCAAAGTATTTGCTCTCTCAGGGATAACAACATATTATTATTTGTTAAATCATCGTCTTAACCGAAATAAGATTCGTATCATTGCTAAAAAATGAAAAACAGTGGCCTTTTTGTGAATTTTCTATGAAGATGTTAATTATCTAGTAACTAAATATTTAATTATCATATAGAAAAAACGTAGCACTATTTCGTAGTTCATTTTACATTAGATTTTAAATGTGATAAATAGTTATAAGCTATAAGTAATTATTTTCTGTAAACAAAAAATGAAATGATAAAATGTAATTAAGTATATTCAATGGTTGGAGTATCATACTCTCTTAAAACGAAAGAGTGGATTTTGCTTCTCAGAAAAGAGCTCTAATTTATTGGATCGTGAATGAGTTGATTTTTAAATGTTTCACTCATCATGATTTGAATTTTTATTTTCCTAATGCACTCCAGATGGGCGAATACTAAACAACTCATCTCGATAAAAAAGCACTCATTGGCGAGCGGAAATCCAGTAAGCTGACGCAGTTGACGTGACCTCACTGTCCCCATATCCGCTGAGCAGACGACAGACGTGTGGTGTGTAGTACGCGGCTAACACCACGTTGTTAAAATTTAAAAAAAAGAATACTTGAAAAGGTAAGAATTTCTCCTGATTTAAATACTCTAATTATGTTTTTTATAATGATTCTGTTTTATATTAATTGTTATTTTATATATGGCGTGATATTTTTCAGTTTATATAAATATTTTTATTAAATATGTCTTAACCCTAACATTTAGGACTATTTATACGAGCGAACATTTAGAGATCTTTTACGTTGGAAGGATAAATATTAAAAAATACTCTAAAATATAATGAAATAAATCCTTTGCCTCTCCTTTATGTTTTTTTTTAATGTTGTTTGAATAAATATGATTTATATAAATAGCATTTAGTAGCAATTTAAACTTTTAAAGAAAATATCTTGGCGGTCCGTTTGTTTATATAGTCAGGGGTCGATGCAAGTTTTTTATCTTGGGGCCCATTTTGTGAAAAGTAAAGGTTATTTTTGTGAAATTTATTATATTTTTGTGAAAAATAACATTTTGTAACGAAAGTTGAAATCCAGCTAATCAAATTCGAACCAAGCATTTATAAACAAAAAGTTTTTAAAATCCTTTTGCTGAAGTTTTTCTCTTTTTTGAACTTGTTTGTTTACAAATTACACATTTTAAAACATCATAAAATAATAAATAGTAAGTTTTTATGGAATAGAATTTTGTGAAAGGATCAATTTTAGTAAAAGGAATTTTGTGAAGGGATTCATTTTATCAAATTGATTTTTGTGAAGGGGTTCATTTTATTAAATTTATTTTTGTGAAGGTGCCCTAAATAGGCCCAAAATTTTGTCTGGATCGAGCCCTGATAGTATATATTTTTAGCGATGTTTCAGAACTCTAACTTTTATAATACTATAAATTGAAAATTGGCTTGTCTGACTTTAAAAATATTGTTTTAAAGAAAACAAATTATATTTCTTATTTTATTCTCAGTCTGAATTCTAATATTTTAAAATATACTTGATTTATGAAAATGTATAAATCCCATATTTTTTATCGTATGTTGTTAAAAATAAGGTAAATATCTACATTCCCGGATATTCACGGTGTGAATATTCCTAAATAGCATTAGGATTAAAACATATTTAATGATAATATTGATATAAACTGAAAAATATCATGCAATGTATAGAATAATATTGCATAGAAAACATAATCATTATAACAAAATAAAAAAAAAAGATTAAAATATTTAAATCAGCAGAAATTCTTATCTTTTCAAATATTCCTTTTAAAATTCTCTTTTTGGGTCGGGAGGGGGGGGGGGGGGTATATATTTCAAGCAGCTCAGAAAAAAAAAAAAAAAAAAAAAGATATTTTTCACTTAATTGTTGAATATATACATATATGTAAACATAAATATGTATACATTCAATATGCAAATTACTTTTTTTTTCTAAAATAATAATCTACCTGTTCATGAAATTTATTATTTTACAATGAATTATTACATTTTACCATGAATTTTAATTCTCCTTCCCCTCCTCAAGTATGAGTTAGTTATAAATCACTCAAGTGCTACTGGATTTAACCTTCATTGATTTGATTTCACTCAAGTATGAGTAAAATAGAGATAACTCAATCATGAGTTGCTTAAAAACAACTCGTTCACTCGAGTTGTTTCAACTCTTCATGAGAAGCTGACTTTCAAATCATGAGATGAGTGGATTTCGGCTCAACTTGAGTTATTTTGGCTCTTTCGTTTTAAGAGAGTAGTTGAGGTTTATTCCAACAGAGTGAAAAATGGCGGAGCCAGGACTCGAACTTACGTACCTTGGCTTGCCGTGCCAATGCTCTTCCTACTGAGCTATCCCAACGATATCCTGGCTTACATTATTCACTACTATTTTTTGGGCATGGCTGAGAGCTCCAGCGCAAATTTTATTCCTCCGAGCATAGCATTTACATGATGAAAGTAAAATATAACATGGAAATTCCTGTACACCCTGTAACTAGGGTTTAATGAAATTATGAAAGTTCCTTTCAACTAGGTAAATCATTAAGTTTTTAAATTAATGCAAAAATAATGCCAAATTATAAAACAAAAAAGATAATGTAAATGTTAAACAAATGCTTTTGTTTTTACCATTATGAAAACTCAATTATATGTATTATCAAATTAATTGTTTAAGGATATATTTTCCAATTTATATTATGTCTATTAATGTTTCACTGCCATTATCGTATTTTCATTACCATATATACTAGCGTGTAAGTCGACAAATTTAGGAATAAAAAAAAAGATACAAAATGGATAGTCGACTTATACGCGATATCAAAATATGACAAATTAAAAAACGCTTGTTTTCCAAAACGCAAAAAAATCGAAATCGAAATAAAAATGTTTACGATCAGCAATCTAAACATATTATGTACAATATAGCAAAGAAATTGAGTTGATATGTAATCATATGTGTTAGTATAACGATCTTTCAGTTTTATTACAAACTCCAGAAACAAACCTATGTTGGAAATTTGAAGAGGCAGTTTTTTACTGCCACTGATTTTTGGAAATGTTTCCGAGTAGTTTTTATTGCGCTTTAATACGTTTTATAAACCCGGAATATAGGTTTTTTGATTGATATTTTCGAAATAAACATTTTTATGTTCAAAACATGTTTTACAGAAAAACATGCAACATTAACATTAACATTAACATTAATACTATTTTGTTATTCCTCACCATTTTAAGGAACGAATTTACATCCTCGTTTTAACTATTAGACTGTGACAGGGGTTGTTGTTACACAAGAAAACTTGCCTCGCTCATACTGTGGCAACAAATCCAGTTCGAAAGTACCCCACATTTTTTGTCTTTAGAGCGTTATTATTCAAAACCTTGTCAATTAAAATAGTACATTAAAATATACGAAAATAATACGCTAATAATAATATGGAATGAAAATTTAGATCAGTATAAAAGAAATACTCAGCACGAAAACAATACAAATTATATGCATTGAAAAACATCATCAAGAGGAATTTGTGAGCTGTCAAAGCTTACACGAGGGAATAAATGGGTTTTGCGGCCAGGGCTGTACATACGTGATAAAATCTGGTCACTGGTAAAAAAAAATATCCCCCATCCCGTCATTGATTTTCAAAGAGCACAAAAGGTTTTCTTGTATTTATTGAGGAAATATAATAACATGCATAGTTTAGAATTGTTAGTTTCATAGTTTATAATAATGCATGATTTAGAAAGATAATATAAACTAAGTTTTGCAATGAAACTTATAAAATTTAAATATCTCTTTAAAAAAAAAAAAGAAAAGAAAAGAAAAAAATAAATACTGTAAGATTGAATTAACCGGCATGTTCGACAAATTCTGATTCCCGCGTGCTTCAAATATCCGGACAGTTGTGTGCTACAAAATCTATGCCTTATAAAGGAGTCTTAGATAAAACTGTGAAGCAGGAAAAAATATTTTTGCCAATTTTCGGTCGATGTCAGTCAAATAATTCTGATTTTATTATTCTAAAATTTGCATTTGATTAACTTATTTTTGCCATATTAAAAATAAATATAAAAAAATATATTTTGTTTGAATCTAATTTCTAAGATTATTTCTTAACATTTTGTATCTTTGCAGCATCCATAATGAGGCATCTTATGAGAATTTTAATTTTACATTTTGATTAACAAGGAAGGTCTCCATAAGCGCATACTCAGAAAAATGTGAAAAAATTTCAGAATATTCTTCTCATGAGAATATATACGTTTATTAAAAAAATTGCTGCGGAATCGCGATATAACATCCATAACAAATTATGAGTATCTCGTGTTTTTGGCGATTTATAGCTGGTTCGCGACACAATGAAAAAAAAAACGTTTTTATGAGGAATAGTATTTTAGGAAAAACTTTTTCATTTTTTCAGACTGAACTAGTTTAAGAGCATTTAACTTAAACAAATATACTAATAAATATATTTTCATAACTTATGTTTTGCCATATGTATTTATATGTACATATAAACCAAATTAACAACCGTATTCTACGGTTTAAAACTCATTTAAATTGATTAACGATGTTTAAAACTAAAAATTCCAGTCCGATTCTGAAAGCATAGTCAATTTGACTTCAATATTGTTAGTGTTGGAGACAAAAAGAGAAAAGTATTCTTGCCATGGAAACAACGACTTATTCAATATCGAAAAAGCTAATGAGAGCGTTTTTAATCGGGTAATTACTTTTAAAATACACTTAAAATGATCCAGCCGGCGAACCGGTGTAAAATAAAACAACTTCAACAACTATACATATTATATAAGGATATAGAAAAACAAATCATTTATTTA
Organism: Maratus michaelseni; assembly: GCA_963931845.1. Classification (NCBI taxonomy): domain Eukaryota; kingdom Metazoa; phylum Arthropoda; class Arachnida; order Araneae; family Salticidae; genus Maratus; species Maratus michaelseni. The sequence continues at coordinate 461,478,150 of OZ007588.1, forward strand.
ATATTTTAAGTTTAAATTGATAAAGTATTTAAACACTCATTTAACCAGGAATTTTCAAACACTTTAAAATCGCTTGCAATTTGCGAGGAAAAAATGTTGCTAGCCAAAACACGTCTTTTTAAGCAAAATACTCGAAAGTATTTTTTTTTTTTTACAGATTTTTTACTGAGGTTCCGCAGCAAAATTTGACTGTTCCTTTATAACGTACATAAGTAGTTTCATTAGCATTTTTTTCAAAATATTCTGGTTATGCGCTTTAAGGAGACCGATGTTGCTCTTAATAGAAATTGTAGGCAAGTAATTGCCGTAAACATAATGATTGTAAAAATATAAGATTATTTATATACATAAACCAGCTAAAATAACAAAAATCTGTACGTGCTAGTAAAATGAATTACAACCCAATATGAGAAATATCAAAACTAGTTACGTTTACAAAATAACTTAAGAGTTATTATTTAATATGCATTCTTAAAATAAACCATTCATCCGCCTTGGTATTACGTAATAAGAATCTGCAGCCAGCTGCAGGGGTGAGGAGAATAAGGTTTATTTTTATCCAGCAAGCTACGATAAGAATTTGAGGATAAATATAAACAACAACAACAAAATAACTTCTGGAGTGCAATGAATGATTTTTTTTATTTCCATTTACTGAAGATGCTATTCCAAACACATACAATTATAAAAAAATATTCTTGAGTATATAATGCGGTCTCGTAATTAAAAATTGTCTCTCGCACATCCATAACATTAAAATTCTCTGATAAACAGGAAACCGAACACTCTCACGAACAACATTGGTAAACATCCCAGTACCAGATACTTCTCTACAAACTAGGATGGCGCCGACCAATTCTGCAATCTGTGCGGTGCACGCAGGCGCCTTTGTAATGAAGGAGCCATGCATTTTAAGCAAGGAAGAAATATTTAAGAAATGCATATTATTCTTTAACTTTATTAAAATTAATTATAATTTTAAATAAGGTTTATAGATTTATTTCAAATGAATTACTTATAATCACTTATATGTTATTATACATTAAAATGAATGAGATAGAGTAATCAGTTTTAATTCTGAACACAAAAATCTGATTTGGAACTTACATAAAAACTTGATCCGTTTTTAGCATTATATCCAATTGCAGATACCACAGATGTTGGATTAAAACTATTTCTTACTGTTTGATTCAAATTTTTCTCTCCCCGCACATTCTAATTACATGACATGATAGATGGCTAAAGGGAGAAAAATTGTGTTTTCTGTGCATGTGGATGGAAAAAGCCTTTTAAACTTTTTTCCTCCAATAAAAGCACGATAGAAGACGAACGTCACTGATTCCCGCGTACGAGTAGGAACGGGATTGAGAAAAGATGAAGTTTGTGTTAATTTCTTAAGTGAATTTTCGTACAAAACAATACGCCGGTTTAAATAATTAGTTTCCAGATTAAAATCCTGGTAGGCAGTGCCAAAGTTCGCGACCGCATTTCTGGAGACCTGTTTGTGATAATCTACCAGTAGCAACCCGTTGTCTTGCATTTAAATTGTATAAGGTATTTATCTTGTTTGGGAAACTCAATCGCAGTTTTATTATATACTAGCAAGCTACGCTGGTCAATTTCTTATAACGAACTTTTAATCCAACAAAATATTGACATTTCATAATTCAGTTTTGTATTTTAACAGAATAATAAGGCTACTATAATTTGTGACTCGTGCTATAGCCAATATACACGGCAGGATACGTCGCCCTTAACATTATATTTTTACGCATGAAGGTTTCGCTATGGTACTCCATTGTGAAATTTGGTAATTTTTCAAATTCAATATTTGAAAAATGGTATAATCATTAGATTTGAAATTTATATCAAGAAAAATACAATTTTTTACCTTTCAAACGCAGTTTGCCTAACAATTTTCTGGCACACACTTTTCCAGCTACTATTTTTTTCAGTAACTTCAAATGTTTCATTTTTCTAGATTAATCTCTTTCAACAATTAGCAAAAAACCCAGCCGTCAGAAACGCATAGTTTTTAATTAAAGAGGCTGTTGGAGCAGGGATTGTCACCACCAATTTACAACCTTCACTTTTGAAATCGGTTCGGTAGTTCCACAGATTCCATAAAAATTGTAATTTAGAATGTTTTTAGAACGCTTTTCGCTCATTTCACACTTTTAAATTTCGAATTTTTTTTTATTTTGTTCTTAGAGAGCATTTACATGTTATAAGTAACTAAAACGTCAAATTTCAAATCGGTTCGGTAGTTCTAGAGATTCCATAGAAATTGTAATTTAGAATGTTTTTAGAACGCTTTTCGCTCATTTCACCCTTTTAAATTTCGATTTTTTTTTATTTTGTTTTTAGAGAGCATTTACATCTTATAAGTAACTACAACGCCAAATTTCAAATCGGTTCGGTAGTTCTAGAGATTCCATAGAAATTGTAATTTAGAACGTTTTTAGAACGCTTTTCGCTCATTTCACCCTTTTAAATTTCGATTTTTTTTGTTTTTGTTCTTAGAGAGCATTTACATGTTATAAGTAACTACAACGCCAAATTTCAAATTTCTAGCTGCTTCAGTATAGAAAAGATCGTAATTTTGATCGTAAACAAACAAACAAACAAACAAACAAACTTTAGTCCTTTATAATATTAGTATAGATTTCAAGTTTCGAGCTCTAACAATTGAAAAAAAAACTTAATTTAGAATGTTTTTTGCTTATTTCAACTTTTTGAATTTATAATATTTTAGAACCCGTTCATTGGAAACATTCGTATTTTAAAAGTAACTATCATACAAAATTGCAAGTTCTTGGCCACAACAGTATCGCAGAAATCGCAATTTTAGAACGTTGTATGTTCCTGAAACCTTTTACCTTACAAATTTTAGAAACTATTCTGTGCAAGAATTTACATATTTAAAGTAATATCTATTTCAAATTTCATGCTTCTAATAATAACAGTTTCAAATAATTAGAACATTTATAGAATGTTTTCCGCTCGTTTCACTCTTTTAAATTTAGAACGTTTGAAACCGAACATAGCGAGTATTTATTATATCTTAAAAGCAACCACCACACCAAATTTAAAGTTTCTAACTCTAAAATATCTTTTTAGAAAACAATTTGCGGAGTTGTAGTAGCGACATAAAATACAACCTATGTTGCAGCAGAAACTGTCATCAGCATTTTCCCACCATTTGTTTTTTAAATCGACTCGGCTGTTCTAGAATTTATCACCTACAAACAACTACACAGATTTTACTTCTTTATAATATTTGTAAAATTCAAAAAGTTCAGCTTATGAACTTATTAGACACTTCGTATTATTTGTACAGCGAATATAAAACCCAAAATGCATTGAAACATAAATCTACATTCATTTATTATAACAGAAATTTTACTTATACCTCTTTGTACTGAATTTCATGAATTGATTATACAAGAAGTATTGTAATTCGAATATGTTATTAATGATTATTATTTTGAAATTATACTATTCAGCAGATAATTGCCAACTCATGTCAACTAATTGGTAGCCAAAGCTAAGCGATAAGTTATTCAAACTTAAACACCTTGAACTTTCTTAATTTAAAAAGCGAATAACAAACTGAAAGAGTGTCATTAAAGCAACTATGAATTTAAGTTATTAGAATCTAAGACTTGTGTTTAACAGAAGTGTTAAAATAAAATCTGCTTGTAAGATTCGTCAGCGAGGAGAATTCAGATAGTCTTGAAACAACAAATTAGCTACAAGAGAATAGTAGATTACATTTTGTCAAGAGTTAAAATACTCGCTTCAAGGTACTCATGCATGAAAATGTATTATTATTAGTTAAATCATGTACTTAACTGAAACTAGGTCGGTAACAGTGCTTCAAAATGACACAAAATAGGTTTTGTCGTGAATTTGTTTTGAAGATGTTAATTATCGCGTAGTTAAATATGTAAATAGTACAAAAAAAAACATAACATTATTTCGAGGTTTCTGTGTTTAAATGAGTAATTCTTTATACATTTGGTTTAAAAGGTGTGAAACTGTTATATATTTGTTTGTTTTCTTTATATGAAACGCTCATAACATCATGGTAATTTTAAATCGTGTTTTATAAATTTATTTAATTATTTGTTTTTACACTATCATATGTAAGAACTACGAAACTTTTAGAAGAGCGTCATATAAAAAAACTAAATTAAACTAAAATAAAAGTGATATATTACGAATGGTCATTTTTTCAACTGAGTAAAAAAGTGGTCAGGCCAGGAGTCGAAACCAAGACATTTGACTTAATTTGCCATCACACTTCCTATTGAAATACCTGGACCGATAACTGGCTGAGTGAATTTTGTCAGACGGTTGTCGGTCCAGGTAGCTCAATAGGCTGAGCATTGGAAATTTAAGCTAAATCTCTTGGGTTTGACTCACGGTTTGGACACTTTTTCACTCAATTGGAAAAAAATTAATCTCATCAAAAACAACTCGTTGTAAATGATCCCACCAAGCAATAAATCTAAAACGTCGGTCTTAACTAGTCGGATGTGCCAGTCTCAAAACTTTCTTCTATCTCAGTCATTTTAATGCTTCAAAATACGCAATCACATCGCCAATAAAATCAATATTTTTCGTCATTCTGTTGTACGTCAGCTGCTTGCGAATCGTCGGGTTACAGTGATGCGAACAACCAATGAATACTAAACTACGAAAAGTCCTTCTGGCCTGAACCGACAGGAACAGATAGCCTCCCTATTCCTTGGTTTTATGATTTTAGCTAATTTTACTGGAAAACACGAAGCTAAAATGCGTGGAACCTAAATATAGAAGATTCAATCCCGGTTCTCGTCAACATTGATTTTGAATGAGAATATCGCCAAATTAGTCCTCTACAGCCAAGTTGGCTTCATTTAAGGCAACTTATTTTGGTCGATATTCCGCCAACTGTCGCCAAGTTTGGCAAGAATTTGACGTTGGTGAATATAAATATATAGTGATAAGCATATAATAGGATGAATGGTTACAACAATGAAAGAAAATTTGCCGAAACCATGTTAACTAAAACTCATAAATTACAATAGTGAAAATGGAACAAAAATATCAATCACAGCGCCCCCTTTGGTCGAAATATCACCAAATTCTAATAGAACCTGCTTGACATAGCCAAAAACATAGAAAAAAAATGTGGTTCAATTTGAAGCATAACTTCATACATTTTTCGATGATACAATGAAGACACACAGACGGACAGACGGACAGACAGACATTTTGTAAAAACATGTTTTTCGGAATCTATGACCCCTAAAACGTGTAAATCCGTCGAAAACCGGAAGTCGAAAAAAATTTCGATTACAATACTTTCTTCTATTATAGATAGAAGAAAGTAAAAAGAAGCGATGTCACATAAAAAGAAGCAATATAGAAGGTCATACTCCAAGTGCCGTGTAAAAATCTATCATTACTCATAATATTTCCAAAGGACTTGGAGTGAGGTGCAGCATGTGAAAACTGCTTGGAAACCTTCGGGATTTTATAATGTAGGGGAAAGTCGGGAAGCCGCGGCTGGCGGGTAACCGCGGACATTTCAATTTCTAAGAAATTCAACGTGTAAATAAAGAGTTATTGAAAATGAACGACTTCTAGCGTCGAAACAAATACAGTTTAATTGCGACGTGGACGCCGAGTAAGTTACTCGTGAGTGATTTGTTTTCGTCAATAAATTTTCGAAAACACCAGACAGAATGTATCATATGCGAAGAAAGATTTGAAGAAGAATGGATTCAGTGACAGGAATGCAAAGACTGGGCCCATGATGATTGTGTTTATATAGATGCATCGGATTTTTATTATAATTGTTGTAAGGCCAAAAAACGGTTGGAACACCATTGATTAATATGTCCGGGGCTACCCGCCGTTTCTTTTGACGCCGAAAAAATAAGGCCAAACTATTTGCAGTATATTTTGTTAAATAATTCGATATTATTAGCAATGTTTAATTAAAATCATTAAATAATTTCGTAAATTTATTTTAAACTAGCTCTGACCCGTGACTTCGTTCACGCAACATTAAAAGAAGTATAAATACATTAATTAAGCAAAATATTTTACTCCTAATAATTAAAAACGTTAATAATTAACTAACTATTTATCACATTTCATAGGAGACAATACGGTATTTATTATTATAGGGACCTTGACATAACTCAGTCTTAAAAAAGTGAAATTTTGTGCCAAATAATCGCGAAAATGAAATTGCAACCAATGCCAAAATGATGGCCAAATAAAATCGTGGAAATAGACGAATTGGGTAAAAACAAATGTCAATTCTACCTGATAAACAATTTTACTTTTAACGCCTTTGTGAAACGTTTTAACAGAAATCCTTCAAAAAAAAAACATTAATTAGAAATAGTATATGCTTTTTCTTTAAATTAAATTCTGCCTCCTTGGTTTAATATATAGTTGAAACAAATCTTGTTTTCTAAATGACAGTATATTGGCAGACAATTTTTGTTCTCCAGAATAAATTGATTCATGAAGTTTGAATATGTGAAAATATGTTTGTATTTTTCGGATAATTTACTGAAATCAAGATTTTGGTTTCACCATATATTCAAAGTGAAAATAAATTCTGTTTTTAGGTTTTAATGAGAAAATGATGTAAAAAATATACTGATCTGTTTTATTTCTCCTTTTTTATACACAAATATGGAGTAAGTTACTTTCCATTTTTAGAAAAACTTCGTTAAAAAAAATGGCATTTAATTTAAGTTTTTTAATTCTGAGAATTTGTGTGACATCCTCGGATCAATTATAACCGGTATTCGCTAAACCAGTAGTAAACTAACCGGTAGTAAATCGCGTTGCATTCGATAGTCTAGGAGTAGTTGCGAAATACAAACACACGGTCAGATTTTAATATAATAGATTCGTGTTCATTTTCTTTTCTTAAAATTATGATGTGATTTTTAGCAGAAAACTCGGATACTCATGCGGAACGAAATAACGAAATAACGGATACCCATGCTTAATAATCAGTATAGATAACAAAACATTTAAATTTTTCGTTATAAATATGGCGTGAAACTTATCTACTTTCTATACTTATTGATCCTTGTATTATTAATGTAAGGAATTGATTCACACTCAATTTAAAATATATTGGAAAATTCCCGTTTTATTTCAAATAGGACGTCTCCTTTTCCCCCAGAGAAATCCCTTTTTAATGACATAATTCTTGTTAATTTTATTTTCCAGGCAATTAATTTCAATGCATAGGGAAAATTATGTTACTTTAACAAAATAATATTAAATGTTTAGGTTTTATCAACAAAAATGGAACTATTAACATTCGTCATTTTTTTTTTTAGGTAATTGAGTTATTTCTTTTAGTTTTAAGAATGAAAAATCACTATTTCTCGCGATCCATGACATCATTTACGACATGGATAATTTTGCGGAGCGTATTATTGACATTTGCTAACCATTTTCTTTTGAAACTTCTTTTTACTTTTTTAAAATTTAAATAAAAAATACGGTATAGTTAGTTATATTAGCCGTGCGCAGACGATAACGGCAAGTATTGTTACCATACAAAAAAAAAAAAAAGAAAAGAAAATAAGTGAAGAAAAAACCCAAGATCATTTTATTTCACCAATCAAAGCATATCCGCTTTATTTTCAATAAATGACGTCATATTCGCCTGTTTCCTATGGTTACGCATATTGAAACCTTGTATTATTATCAAAAACTTAAAAAAGTACGTTTTGTTTCTAATAATATTATTTAATCTTCTTCTTAATTCTTTAATTTTTTTAATTTTATTTTCATTTTTCCCGTGAAAATTTTTCAATTGAAACTAAATTGTTGAGTAAAAATTATTTTTTCGGGTTTTGAATTAGTTTTGGCAACGATAAAGTATTAGCAACGGTAAAGTAAATTTAACCATTTTAAAATGCTATACGAAAAAATGCCCATTTATTCTCAATGAAAATAACGAAATTTTGAATTATTAAGAAAAATATTTGAATAAAATAAACAAAACATAGCCTATGTTCATATGAGGGTTAAAATCAGCCTATATGCAAAGATACAGGATCATTAAATGCTCCATTTTGACACTGGCTTCAGCCTAACATTTGCACACAATCAGATTTATAATATTATTAGGATATAAAATAAAGACAGAAATTCCATTCATTTGTTTTTATTTGCAATTTATCCAAGTGTCCGGGGCTACCTGAACTTATACAAAAGGCTCTCTTGTTTAACAAAATTCTTTTTGTATTATTGCTCCCATGAAATTGCAAAAAGTTGAAGCTTCTATGCTTGCATGTCCTTTCTTCTTTATGAGGTCGTAGAATAGATTTGCTGATTTTATTTACTATTATTTAAATGAAACACCACTTTTTCGAGGAGGAATTTTTAAGTAAACGTGTAAACATTTTGAGTCTCTAAAAATAATATAAAATTATTATCATATACTTATTAATAAGAATGCACGTAATAATAGACGTTAACTGAACTAAGGTATATTGCAGTAAAGCCTATGTAAATGGAATCGCAGGTGGGGAAAAATCCGTTCTAGCTAGGCTTCCGTTTAAATACTCTAGTTTATATAATATTCCTTATGTTACAAATGTGACATTTTCCGTTTAAGAAATAATTCCGAAATAAACTGGTTCTATTTTAACAGTTTTTATTTTAAATTTGAAACAGTGTATTAAACGTATTTATCTAATTAAAGATTATATTAAGAAATATATACGAACCGCACACAACATGGACCATTCCTCCTGTTCGTTTCCCCTCCACCACCATCATATTAGTTCTGGTTCTCTCCGCCAGGGAGTGCTAGAATTTTCTGTATTGGCTTTTATATTGTCTTCAACTCTAAGTTTTAACGTGTATTCGGTGGATGATGTTTTCCTTGCACTTTTTGGCTACCTTTGGCTCTTCTTGGAATCTTAAAGATCATCTCCAGTGTTCAAGAGGTGGCGAGAAACAGTTAATGCAAAACAAAACTAGTCAACTTACAGCAAAATTATTCTAACTGCGAAACTAATCTTAATTACTTTAATGGCAATTCTTCATAAAATCGAATATAATACTGAATAATAATAGAATAATATTGTTTGGAGAAAAAAAAATTCGATAAAAAAAATTATACTATCGATAAAATAAAGTTGACGATACCATCGATAAGATCGATAAAACATATCGCCCATGACTAGTCTCATCGCGCAGTGCACACCCACTTGGCTATATCTACCTGGCCACCACCATTTATGACTATAAATATCGCTATTCGTATGTTAATTGTGGTAGACGGGACTTTAGTAGGGACCCTGTATATAAAATAAATAAGAGAAATATACACATTTGTTCAAGAAAAGTATCTGGCAGTTGGAGAATTTGATTAATTGTTCGTATTAATTAAAATAATTTAATTTTTTTTAAGTGTTTTGATACATTCATTTTTTTCAGGGATTTTCCACTTTGTAGAACTCAATAAAATGCTTTGTAGAAATTTATATAATGCTCAGCACTTTTTTATGCTGTTTAAATTAACTCCGTTTGTCGTATATCGGTCTGGATGTCTGGTTCAAATGATATAATAGAATTTTGACCCACTTTCATGGAACTGATTTTCTTCAAATGTTGCACACAAATTCATTGTCGAAAAGAGTGCAATATTTATGTACTAGCATGCTACGCCCGCTTCACTGGTCGATTTTTCAAAACGAACCTCGAATAATTAAAACATCTTTTAGTTCCACCTTCCACCATCAAGAGGTGCATTCTATTTTAAACGAACCTCCGACATGGGTCCCCGTTGCCTACGGCACCGAATAACAGGCGTGCTGCACAAAAGCTGCAAAAATAGATGAGTTCCATATTCCACCGCCATGGTGCGCCAAATCTATATACTTTTAACATTAACGCGATGTTTAAATTACGACCGAACTCCTCCCATCATCAAAATTTAAGAAATATGAGTAACTTTTGAAATAGAAACAAAATAGGATATTTGAAACATAAACAAAAATGGCGCGTTTGTTTTGGTTTGACATCGCACTTAATTTTCTTTCTTTTTTCAGAAACAGTTAGAGGGATGGTTCCTGGAAACAGAATATAAGGAAAGACGAAGGATTTAGTATTTTTGAAAAAGTATTGGATTATTTGAATCGAAATTCACAGTTTATGTTTCTGATTCCGAAAAAGCAAATTTTGTTTAAATTCGACGGTAACCTTTTTAAATTTTGACCCAAAAGTGACCCGTTTTGAGTCAAATGAGGAGGTGGTATTAAATTTACTTTCTCTTTGGGTAAATCTCTCTATTTAATTTCCGAAAGAAAAAGAGTTACCAGAGGAAGGGTTTCGTGCAGCGATTTTTAGAGGGATTTTGCGTTTCGTATTATTTTATGACGGGACCGGGCAACGCCGGGCTGATCTGCTGGTTTATATATATAAATGAAATTCCTGACTGGGGAGAACATAAACGCGCAGCCCGAACTAGTGAACCTACAAACACGACAATTGGGAGAAAATATTTCTTACGATGTAGAGGCGCACTAAGAAGGGATTTTCTGAAACTACACACCTAAGAAGAAAAAGGGTATAAAAAATCGTTTCCGTGGGGCGTGAAGTGATCTGCGTTCGACGGTATTTCTGAAAAGGTTAGCATTTGTATTTTTTAAAACTGAATGCATCGCAATTAGAAGAAAGTTTCAGATTTAAATGCAATGTTTGGTTTGTCGCTAACTGTAAACTTGCGCCTTGACCAAAATGAGGGAAAACGACAGTTTTGAATTTTCTTTCAAAGGTTTAACAACGATACATTTTCGAATTAAATGCAGCATTTGAGACGTAAGAGTACGTTCTTTCTCTTATATGTGTTTCAATATTTGCATGCGCGAGTGATGAAAGCCGGCTCGCAAAGAAAGAGATGAGTTATTGATGGGTTTTTAATTAATATATAGGCCAATTATCAAAATATTAATAAAGGAAAGGAAAAAGACAAAATGTTTAATACATAAAATTTGTTACAATAAAATTAATTAGTAATGCCGAATTATGACAGAGTGGTGATAGCGAAAACGTAAATTATTTAATTAATCCTTTTACAAATTGTATTTGCCATCACTGTCGTTGTTGCTTTGTTTTGCGCGTCATTTTATTGAGGAGGGGGGTGTTATTTGAAAATTTATATGCAGAGTGTCCCAAAAAATTGACCACAGCTTTTATTCCTTAAATATTGATCATAGACATATATTATAAATTTCAAAGTTACGTAAAAAATCTACAGGATTTTATTAAATCGATTAAAATTTTTAGGGGATTCATAATTTTTAAAGTCAGGGCAGGTGTATGTAAACTGCCGATATATATATGCAGGGTGTCCCAAAAACAGTAATCTTGACCCTTAAATATTGATTGTAGATATATATTATAAATAGTTAAGTAACAAATACACAGAATTTTATGAATCGATTCAAATTTTCAGATGATTTAATTTGAAGAATTACAAAATATAAATTTTTATATGGCCCCCGTACAAAAGATTTCTCATTGAGTAAAATATGCCCCATACACTAATAATGTCAGGAACAAATTTTCGGCATTTTTTCATAAAAAGCCGCATATATATGTTTAAACAAATTTGATGAGGGGTTAATCATAAATTAAAATATAAATGTTTACAGCTAGAGTGCAGATGTCGCGACGCAGAAATGCAAATAAAATATGGTTTTTGTATTTAGTTTTATTTACAAATTTACAGATCTATGCTTCCTGAAAATTACCTTAAAATTTTACATGATGAATTACAGAATAAAACTTGGAAATGGTACGGTCAATGAACATTAAAACAGCTTAGAACTGTTTGACAGAAATGTAAACATAATGTAAACATTTTGAACAAGCTTTGTAATCTTTCCGTAAAGTTATTATTTCTACACAGTTTAGATATTTTTGTAGCAATAAATAGCACAATTATTACTTATTTATGCAATGATTGTTTCTTTTGTAATTTGTGTACGACCCCTGAAACACGATTATTTGACATGCTGTTTCACTTGAAGCTTCAAATATGCAAAATAATTTAAATAAGCTATTATTCGTCAAACAATCGTACTTTTTAATGTCCATTATAGAAATATTATTAAAGTTACACTCAGAAAAAGAAACTGAGTAAAATTACAAAACGTATTTTTTGAGTACATTTTGTTGTTTTAGCAAAATTGAAGTAAATTGGAATAAAATTGAACCATTTTACTTCAATTAACAAAACATTTTTGCAGACGATACAATTTTTTTTTTTTTTTTGGAATTGCAAAAAAAAAAAAAAAAAAAAAAAAAAAAAAAAAAAATTGTTGATTCAAACAAAATTTTTATTGACCCATATTTAAACAAAAATTTGTTTAAATATAGGTCAATGAAAATTTTGTTTGAATCAACAAAAAAAAAAAAAAAAATTGTTGAAAACCACTTTTTTTTGCAATTCCAAAAAAAAAAATTGTATCGTCAGCAAAAATGTTTCGTTAATTGAAGTAAAATGGTTCAATTTTACTCCAATTTTGCTAAAACAACCAAAATGTACTCAATAAAAATGTTTTGTAGTTTTAATCAATTCCTTTTTCCGAGTGTACATTTTAATACATTTTTAAATTCCATAAATCGTATAATGAATTAAGCATTTTATTTATTTTTTTATAACATGAAAGTATTTTTAATAAAAGTATTAGAGAAGATCAGGAAGTATTTGGAGTATGTGGGTCCCCTGAAATATGTATGGATATGGACAAGTGCCCTGTCGGTAATAGTGCATTGAACGAGTAACAATATAAGCGAATATAGACTAAAATGCACTGCATAAAACAGTTCAATGGCACTGTAAAGATTTTGAGAAACAATGGTAAAATTGAAGTTTTATATTTTAAGAGAATGAAAAAAAGGGGATAAAAATGAATATTTTCCATATTTGTAAATGTCGAAAAACGAATTGTTGTCTGTACCACCGAAAATCACGCGTTAGCAGTAGCAACTGAAACTTAGCTTTCAGCCTACAAAAACGGATGAAGATATTATATAAGAAGATGCTTAGACTATTAGCGAGTTTGATGTCTGAACGAAGTCATTTAATCGAAACTGAAGCCTGAAGAGTTATTGGTCACTTACAAAGAGGCCAACATAATTCATAGTATTGGAAGGCACAGGAGTATCGAAAAGTAATATTTCCAAGATCTGGAATCAGTCTTTGGAGATTGTGTGTGCCGGTTTTCAGGTAGACGGAAGATAATTATCCTGTCATATCAGACGGCGGCGTAGGTAATGCCCCGTTAATATAGATACTACACTATATTGCCAAAGGTGATTGGTCACTTGCGATTTTAGACGTTCTGTTAACTATCTAGAAAAATACATGAGGAATTAACCTGAAACTGCAGGTGTGCAAACAGTATAGTATAGGTTATATATTTCCGCGAAGATTTCTTCACGAAACCACATAGGGGACTGTCAACAAATTGAAAAAGAACGAATATCTTTTGGATAACCCTGTAAAAACTAATGTAGCAAAGACGTTCAAACTCGAGATTATTAATAAGTGGCTTATTGTAATATAATGTGTTCATTTTTATTAGGATAGCACGGAAACTCGTAGAGAAATTAAGGTTTTTATAAAAACAGTCCCAAATTTGGCATAGTATTTTGCTCATAATTTGCAGAGTTCTTAATATAAAAAAAGTTCTTTTCAGTAAATATGACAAACAACATTGTACATAATACTCTGCAATCAGAATTAAAAAATAATAAAAAATGGAGGAAAAATGAGCAGGTTTACTAAAAAATCTTTCACTGCGCATGCGAGAACGCAATTAAAATGTAATATGCATAATGTATTAGATAAGTATATAGAGCAACTTATGTGAAAGTCTCACAATCGTACCTTAAAAATTCTGAAAATTATCGTCGATAGAATAAGATCAAAATCCGTTGTTCCCAAAAGGAAGCTAAAAGATGAGGGGTTGAATCAAATATCTGTTGATTAGTGCCAAGATAGCGTACACAATATTTCATGTACTATTATATTTGGATACAACCCCTCATATTTTTGCTTCCTTTTGGGAACAACGGATTTCGAGCTTATTCTATCGACGATAATTTTCAGAATTTTCAAACTATGATTTTGAGACTTTCACAAAAGTTGCTCTATATACTTAGCTAATACATTATGCATATTATATTTTTATTGCATTCGCGCATGCGCAGTGAAACATTTTTTAGTAAACCTGCTCATTTTTTATCCATTTTTTATTATTTTTTAATTCTGATTGCAGAGTATTATGTACAATGTTGTTTGTCATATTTACTGAAAAGAACTTTTTTTATATTAAGAACTCTGCAAATTATGAGCAAAATACTATGCCAAATTTGGGACTGTTTTTATAAAAACCTTAATTTCTCTAGGAGTTTCCATGCTATCCTAATAAAAATGAACACAGTATATTACAATAAGCCACTTATTAATAATCTCGAGTTTGAACGTCTTTGCTACATTAGTTTTTACAGGGTTATCCAAAAGATATTCGTTCTTTTTCAATTTGTTGACAGTCCCCTATGTGGTTTCGTGAAAAAATCTTCGCGGAAATATATAACCTATACTATCATAAGAGACGGTGGTTTCTTGAGTGACGCAGCGAAAATTCGAAAACCGTAAGCCCAAAACCGAAGATTCCGTCACTCTCATATATACAGCTAGCAGGACATCAAAGGAAAATCGAAACGCCGACATTTAATATCTCAGTAAATATGAGGCATACCGTTTCGATTTTTTCACATTAGTTTTATATCTATGGCCTAACTCTATCCTGAAATTTATAGATTTCTACATGCAGTAGATTTTGAGATCTGGAAACCAATTTTTAAGCGAAAATGGGAGATGTAATGGTGTAATGGGCACAGAGGGTGTTATCTCCAAAACGGCTCGAAGTATTTTTTTTTTTAAATTAATATATTATATTAATCGGTTTTAGAAGAAGCGTGTAAGATTTTGAGCTAACGTAGGAAAACTCTTGTTTTTTATATAATCCAGTTTCAAAATCGGACTCTTTTCTTATGCTTTTTCTGGTAGACTAATATTACAGATTTTCGGCCTTTTCACCCTTTTTTATTACTGCGCAGTAAGGATGTTCATGGCTATCACGGTTACAGTTAAAAGTTAAAGCATCTCCATATCGTTGAAAAACTATTTAGATTCTTTTTTTTTTTTTAATACGAAAACAGTTTATTATACATTCCAAAATATGTATTAAATTAAATTATGGTTAATTTTTTTTTCTTTCTTGTTCGGATGCAAACAATTCATATTTTTAATCTGCATTTTGTCGAAAAATGATTTATCTTTAATTTTAAAAACGAGAAATTCGTAATTACATGTATAAAATTCGATTGATATTTATTATATTGGTATTTATGATTTCAAAATTTTTAATAAGAAATTGTTTTTTTGCTAGTATACAGTGGACAAAGTCTCCAGCCTCTAGCCATGCCAACCAACCAATCTGTTGCTGGACATGGATCTGCTTATATCTTATATCGCTTATTCGTATAACTTCGGCTTGGCTGTCACTAGTTTGTCTTTGGCTTGCCTCTTGTTAGTTAGTCTTGACTGCTAAATTTTTATATTTCACAATTTAATTACAATACTTCAGGTAAGAATGCTTTTTAACTTGATTATTTCCTGTATTTATAATCAGTGCAAAAACCCTTAACGGGTTAAAGTTTGTGACGCAGCACTTTACCTTTTGTCTGTAAGAATTTCAAATACGGGTCTTAAAATTAATGATATCAAATTTTGAGTGACGGTATGCTATAAATTAAAAATCTTCTCTTTTTTTTCCCCTATTGTTATATTGATATTCAGTGGTGCAAATATTATTTTCTACATGAAAAAATATATATAAGTTTTTTGCACATGCTTGTCATTCCCATCTCTGATAAGTTCAAAATATGAATTTTAAAAGAAATGATATCAAAATTCAAGTGACGCCTTCATGTGACTTTAATGGGTTTGTTTTAAAATCCAATTTAATTTATTTTTGGTTTGTCTCCTTATGTATATTTACACACACTAACAATAATTTTAGTGTTCCAATACATCATTAAATATATCACTTGCAATAAGCCTGTATTATGCATTGAAATGTATTTATTTCAATAAATTGATTTATCTTTTGTGCCATGCTGTCGAAAATTCAAAGAAAAATTTGTGTAAATGGTTTTTTTTGCATCATACTATCCATTTGCATACATTTCACTTAGTTTGGATACTATGATGCAAAATAAACCTTTACATAAATTTTTCTTTCGATTTTCGACAGCATGGCACAAAGGATAAAACAATTTATTGAAATAAAGAACCTTTAGTAGCTTTTTCGCCAATCTTAAATTTTGCACCCATTAAAACATAAGAATGTTAGTAACAAAAAATTATTATAAATACAGGAAATAATCAAGTTAAAAAGCATTCTTACCTGAAGTATTGCAATAAAAATTATGAAATGTGAAATATAAAAATTTAGCAGTCAAGACAAACTAATAAGAGGCAAGCCAAAGACAAAATAATAACAGCCAAGCCAAAGCTAAACTATATGAATAAGTGATATAAGCATAAGCAGATCCATAAGCAACCGATTGGTTGGTTGGCATGGCTAGAGACTTTGCCCACTGTATACTAGCAAAAAAACAATTTCTTATTAAAAATTTTGAAATCATAAATACCAATAATAAATACCAATCGAATTTTATACATGTAATTACGAATTTCTGGTTTTTAAAATTAAAGATAATTCATTTTTCGACCAAATGCAGATAAAAAATATGAATTGTTTGCATCCGAACAAGAAAGAAAATAAGGAGACTCATAAGGTTAGACCCCTTGACTCATATTACCTTTATTTTTAACCTCATCGACAAAATTAATACTTTTTATGTACCGGATTGACAATACATTTTTTTATCGCCCGATAGACAAAATTCTTGATTTTTATGCACCTGTTTGATGAAATTTGGGATTTTTACGTGCATACTTAACGAAATTAGAGTTTTTTCATGCCCGATCAACGTTTTTTTTTTATGCAAGCGTTTGATGAAATTTGCATTTTTTATGCGCTAATAAATGAAATTCGTGATTTTTACCTGCCTGTTTGACGAAATTTATAATATTTTCTCCCCCTATCGAGAAAATTCATGTTTTTTCTGTGCCTTATCGATGAAATTCATGATTTTTGCACATTGATCTACGAAATTCCTGATTTTTATGCTGCAAAATGACGAAATTTGCAATTTTTTCAGAGACTAATTGGTATCTAATGCAGTTTAATTCATTCGACTCAACAATTTTTATGCACCTCATCGACAAAACTCATACTTTTTACGGGCCGGATTGACAAAAAAAATTTTATCACCCGATTGCCAAAATTCTTGATTTTTATGCACCCGTTTGATGAAATTTGTGATTTTTATGTGCAAACTTTACGAAATTAATGATTTTTTCATACCCGATCACAGAATTTTTTGATTTTCATGCGACCGTTAGATGAAATTTGCGATTTTCATGCGCTAATAAATGAAATTAATGATTTTTACCCGCCTGTTTGACGAAATTTATGATCTTTTCTCCCCCTATCGAGAAAATTCATGTTTTTTCTGTGCCGATCGATGAAATTCATGATTTTTGCACATTGATCAACGAAGTTCCTGATTTTTATGCTGCAAAATGATAAAATTTGCAATTTTTTCAGAGACTAATTGGTATCTAATGCAGTTTAATTCATTCAACTTGACAATTTTTACGCACGTCATCGACAAAATTCATACTTTTTACGGGCCGGATTGACAAAATTTTTTTTTTATCACTCGATTGCCAAAATTCTTGATTTTTATGCACCCGTTTGATGAAATTTGTGATTTTTACGTGCAAACTTCACGAAATTAAAGACTTTTTCATACCCGATCATAGAATTTTTCGATTTTCATGCGACCGTTTGATGAAATTTGCGATTTTCATGTGCTGATAAATGAAATTCATGATTTTTACCCTCCTGTTCGACGAAATTTATAATCTTTTCTCCCCCTATAGAGAAAATTCATTTTTTTCTGTGCCGATTGATGAAATTCATGATTTTTGCACATTGATCAACGAAATTCCTGATTTTTATGCTGCAAAATAATGAAATTTGCAATTTTTTCAGAGACTAATTGGTATCTAATGCAGTTTAATTCATTCGACTCGACAATTTTTACGCACCTCATCGACAAAATTCATACTTTTTACGGGCCGGATTGACAAAAAAATTTTTTATCACCCGATTGCCAAAATTCTTGATTTTTATGCTACGGTTTGATGAAATTTGTGATTTTTACGTGCAAACTTGACGAAATTAATGTTTTTTCATGCCCGATCAACGAATTTTTTTATTTTTATGCGAGCGTTTGATGAAATTTGTGTTTTTCATGCGCTAACAAATGAAAGTCATGATTTTTATCCGACTGTTCGACGATATTTATGATCTTTTCTCCCCCTATCGACAAAATACATGTTTTCTCTGTGCCGATCGATGAAATTCATGATTTTTACGCTGCCAAATGACGAAATTTGCAATTTTTTCCCGAGATTAATTGGTATCTAATGCAGTTTAATTTATTCGACTCGACATCGACAGGATATATAGATTTTAGTTTAAAAATTCACCACCAGGGGCCGCTTTCCCCTCTCGGGTTCTATGTGCCCAATCACCACGCAGTATGGCTTATTCGACTTGAAATTCACAGCATCAAAGATTTCAGCTATGTCTGCATAGTACAGAGTGCGCCCCCTGATGGTGGAAGATGGAACTAACGGATTTTGCAGCTAACTCGAGTTCTATGGGTCCGATCACAATGCAGTTTGCTTCGATTCAACACCGACAGGATATATCGATTTTAGTTCCAAGTTTCACCACCAGGGGATGCTTTTCTATCTCGGGTTCTATGTGCCCGATCACAACGCTGTACGCCTCATTCGACTTGAAATCGACACCTCGAACATTTCAGCTATGTCTGTAGAACAGAGTGTGCCCCATGGTGGTGGAAGATGGAACTAACGGATTTTGGAGCTAACTCGAGTTCTATGGGTCCCATCACAATGCAGCTTAATTTATTCGACTCGGCATCGACAGGATATATTGATTTTAATTCCAAGTTTCACTACCAGGGGGTGCTTTCCTATCGGGTTCTATGGGATCGATCACGACGAGGTATGGCTCATTCGACTCCAAATGGACAGCCTCAAAGATTTCAGCTATTTTGTATAGAACAGAGTGCGCCCTCTAGTGGTGGAAGATGGAACTAACGGATTTTGTAGCTAACTCGAGTTCTATGGGTCCCATCACAATGTAGTTTGATTCATCGACAGGATATATCGATTTTAGTTCCAAAATTCACCATCAGGGGACGCTTTCCTATCTTGGGTTCTATGGGCCCAATCACGACGAGGTATGGCTCATTCGACTCGAAATCGACAGCCTCAAACATTTCAGCTATGTTTGTATAGAACAGAGTGCGCCCTCTAGTGGTGAAAGATGGAACTAACAGATTTTGTAGCTAACTCTATTTCTATAGGTCCCATCACAATGTAGTTTGATTCATCGACTCGACATCGACAGGATATATCGATTTTAGTTCCAAGTTTCACCACCAGGGGGCGCTTTCCTATCGGGTTCTATGGGATCGATCACGACGAGGTATGGCTCATTCGACTCCAAATCGACAGCCTCAAAGATTTCAGCTATGTTTGTATAGAACAGAGTGCGCCCCCTGGCGGTGGAAGATGAAACTAACGGATTTTGTAGCTATGGGTCCCATCACAATGCAGTTTAATTTATTCTACTCGGCATCGACAGGATATATCGATTTTAATTTCAATTTTCACCACCAGGGGCGCTTTCCTATCTCGGATTCTATGGGCCCGATCACGACGAGGTATGGCTCATTCGACTCGAAATCGACAGTCTCAAAGATTTCAGCTATGTTTGTATAGAACAGAGTGCGCCCCCTGGCGGTGGAAGATGGAACTAACGGATTTTGTAGCTATGGGTCCCATCACAATGCAGTTTAATTTATTCGACTCGGCATCGACAGGATATATCGATTTTAATTTCAATTTTCACCACCAGGGGGCGCTTTCCTATCTCGGATTCTATGGGCCCGATCACGACGAGGTATGGCTCATTCGTATCGAAATCGACAGCCTCAAACATTTCAGCTATGTTTGTATAGAACAAGAGTGCGCCCTCTAGTGGTGGAAGATGGAACTAACAGATTTTGTAGCTAACTCTATTTCTATAGGTCCCATCACAATGTAGTTTGATTCATCGACTCGACATCGACAGGATATATCGATTTTAGTTCCAAGTTTCACCACCAGGAGGCGCTTTCCTATCGGGTTCTATAGGACCAATCACGACGAGGTATGGCTCATTCGACTCGAAATCGACAGCCTCAAACATTTCAGCTATTTTTGTATAGAACAGAGTGCGCCCTCTAGTGGTGAAAGATGGAACTAACAGATTTTGTAGCTAACTCTATTTCTATAGGTCCCATCACAATGTAGTTTGATTCATCGACTCGACATCGACAGGATATATCGATTTTAGTTCCAAGTTTCACCACCAGGGGGCGCTTTCCTATCGGGTTCTATGGGATCGATCACGACGAGGTATGGCTCATTCGACTCCAAATCGACAGCCTCAAAGATTTCAGCTATGTTTGTATAGAACAGAGTGCGCCCTCTAGTGGTGAAAGATGGAACTAACAGATTTTGTAGCTAACTCTATTTCTATAGGTCCCATCACAATGTAGTTTGATTCATCGACTCGACATCGACAGGATATATCGGTTTTAGTTCCAAGTTTCACCACCAGGGGGCGCTTTCCTATCGGGTTCTATGGGATCGATCACGACGAGGTATGGCTCATTCGACTCCAAATCGACAGCCTCAAAGATTTCAGCTATGTTTGTATAGAACAGAGTGCGCCCCCTGGCGGTGGAAGATGGAACTAACGGATTTTGTAGCTATGGGTCCCATCACAATGCAGTTTAATTTATTCGACTCGGCATCGACAGGATATATCGATTTTAATTTCAATTTTCACCACCAGGGGCGCTTTCCTATCTCGGATTCTATGGGCCCGATCACGACGAGGTGTGGCTCATTCGACTCCAAATCGACAGCCTCAAAGATTTCAGCTATGTTTGTATAGAACAGAGTGCGCCCCCTGGCGGTGGAAGATGGAACTAACGGATTTTGTAGCTATGGGTCCCATCACAATGCAGTTTAATTTATTCGACTCGGCATCGACAGGATATATCGATTTTAATTTCAGTTTTCACCACCAGGGGGCGCTTTCCTATCTCGGATTCTATGGGCCCGATCACGACGAGGTATGGCTCATTCGACTCGAAATCGACAGCCTCAAACATTTCAGCTATGTTTGTATAGAACAGAGTGCGCCCTCTAGTGGTGGAAGATGGAACTAACAGATTTTGTAGCTAACTCTATTTCTATAGGTCCCATCACAATGTAGTTTGATTCATCGACTCGACATCGACAGGATATATCGATTTTAGTTCCAAGTTTCACCACCAGGGGGCGCTTTCCTATCGGGTTCTATGGGACCAATCACGACGAGGTATGGCTCATTCGACTCGAAATCGACAGCCTCAAACATTTCAGCTATTTTGTATAGAACAGAGTGCGCCCTCTAGTGGTGAAAGATGGAACTAACAGATTTTGTAGCTAACTCTATTTCTATAGGTCCCATCACAATGTAGTTTGATTCATCGACTCGACATCGAAAGGATATATCGATTTTAGTTCCAAGTTTCACCACCAGGGGGCGCTTTCCTATCGGGTTCTATGGGATCGATCACGACGAGGTATGGCTCATTCGACTCCAAATCGACAGCCTCAAAGATTTCAGCTATGTTTGTATAGAACAGAGTGCGCCCCCTGGCGGTGGAAGATGGAACTAACGGATTTTGTAGCTGTGGCTCCCATCACAATGCAGTTTAATTTATTCGACTCGGCATCGACAGAATATATCGATTTTAATTTCAATTTTCACCACCAGGGGCGCTTTCCTATCGGGTTCTATGGGACCGATCACGACGAGGTATGGCTCATTCGACTCGAAATCGACAGTCTCAAACATTTCAGCTATGTTTGTATAGAACAGAGTGCGCCCTCTAGTGGTGGAAGATGGAACTAACAGATTTTGTAGCTAACTCTATTTCTATAGGTCCCATCACAATGTAGTTTGATTCATCGACTCGACATCGACAGGATATATCGATTTTAGTTCCAAGTTTCACCACCAGGGGGCGCTTTCCTATCGGGTTCTATGGGACCAATCACGACGAGGTATGGCTCATTCGACTCGAAATCGACAGCCTCAAACATTTCAGCTATGTTTGTATAGAACAGAGTGCGCCCTCTAGTGGTGGAAGATGGAACTAACAGATTTTGTAGCTAACTCTATTTCTATAGGTCCCATCACAATGTAGTTTGATTCATCGACTCGACATCGACAGGATATATCGATTTTAGTTCCAAGTTTCACCACCAGGGGGCGCTTTCCTATCGGGTTCTATGGGACCAATCACGACGAGGTATGGCTCATTCGACTCGAAATCGACAGCCTCAAACATTTCAGCTATGTTTGTATAGAACAGAGTGCGCCCCCTGGCGGTGGAAGATGGAACTAACGGATTTTGTAGCTATGGGTCCCATCACAATGCAGTTTAATTTATTCGACTCGGCATCGACAGGATATATCGATTTTAATTTCAATTTTCACCACCAGGGGGCGCTTTCCTATCTCGGATTCTATGGGCCCGATCACGACGAGGTATGGCTCATTCGTATCGAAATCGACAGCCTCAAACATTTCAGCTATGTTTGTATAGAACAGAGTGCGCCCTCTAGTGGTGGAAGATGGAACTAACAGATTTTGTAGCTAACTCTATTTCTATAGGTCCCTTCACAATGTAGTTTGATTCATCGACTCGACATCGACAGGATATATCGATTTTAGTTCCAAGTTTCACCACCAGGAGGCGCTTTCCTATCGGGTTCTATGGGACCAATCACGACGAGGTATGGCTCATTCGACTCGAAATCGACAGCCTCAAACATTTCAGCTATGTTTGTATAGAACAGAGTGCGCCCTCTAGTGGTGGAAGATGGAACTAACAGATTTTGTAGCTAACTCTATTTCTATAGGTCCCATCACAATGTAGTTTGATTCATCGACTCGACATCGACAGGATATATCGATTTTAGTTCCAAGTTTCACCACCAGGAGGCGCTTTCCTATCGGGTTCTATGGGACCAATCACGACGAGGTATGGCTCATTCGACTCGAAATCGACAGCCTCAAACATTTCAGCTATGTTTGTATAGAACAGAGTGCGCCCTCTAGTGGTGAAAGATGGAACTAACAGATTTTGTAGCTAACTCTATTTCTATAGGTCCCATCACAATGTAGTTTGATTCATCGACTCGACATCGACAGGATATATCGATTTTAGTTCCAAGTTTCACCACCAGGGGGCGCTTTCCTATCGGGTTCTATGGGATCGATCACGACGAGGTATGGCTCATTCGACTCCAAATCGACAGCCTCAAAGATTTCAGCTATGTTTGTATAGAACAGTGTGCGCCCTCTAGTGGTGAAAGATGGAACTAACAGATTTTGTAGCTAACTCTATTTCTATAGGTCCCATCACAATGTAGTTTGATTCATCGACTCGACATCGACAGGATATATCGATTTTAGTTCTAAGTTTCACCACCAGGGGGCGCTTTCCTATCGGGTTCTATGGGATCGATCACGACGAGGTATGGCTCATTCGACTCCAAATCGACAGCCTCAAAGATTTCAGCTATGTTTGTTTAGAACAGAGTGCGCCCCCTGGCGGTGGAAGATGGAACTAACGGATTTTGTATCTATGGGTCCCATCACAATGCAGTTTAATTTATTCGACTCGGCATCGACAGGATATATCGATTTTAATTTCAATTTTCACCACCAGGGGCGCTTTCCTATCTCGGATTCTATGGGCCCGATCACGACGAGGTATGGCTTATTCGACTCGAAATCGACAGCTTCAAACGCTTATTCGACTCGAAATCGACAGCCTCAAACATTTCAGCTATGTTTGTATAGAACAGACTGCGCCCTCTAGTGGTGGAAGATGGAACTAACAGATTTTGTAGCTAACTCTATTTCTATAGGTCCCATCACAATGTAGTTTGTTTCATCGACTCGACATCGACAGGATATATCGATTTTAGTTCCAAGTTTCACCACCAGGGGGCGCTTTCCTATCGGGTTCTATGGGACCAATCACGACGAGGTATGGCTCATTCGACTCGAAATCGACAGCCTCAAACATTTCAGCTATGTTTGTATAGAACAGAGTGCGCCCTCTAGTGGTGAAAGATGGAACTAACAGATTTTGTAGCTAACTCTATTTCTATAGGTCCCATCACAATGTAGTTTGATTCATCGACTCGACATCGACAGGATATATCGATTTTAGTTCCAAGTTTCACCACCAGGGGGCGCTTTCCTATCGGGTTCTATGGGATCGATCACGACGAGGTATGGCTCATTCGACTCCAAATCGACAGCCTCAAAGATTTCAGCTATGTTTGTATAGAACAGAGTGCGCCCCCTGGCGGTGGAAGATGGAACTAACGGATTTTGTAGCTATGGGTCCCATCACAATGCAGTTTAATTTATTCTACTCGGCATCGACAGGATATATCGATTTTAATTTCAATTTTCACCACCAGGGGCGCTTTCCTATCTCGGATTCTATGGGCCCGATCACGACGAGGTATGGCTCATTCGACTCGAAATCGACAGTCTCAAAGATTTCAGCTATGTTTGTATAGAACAGAGTGCGCCCCCTGGCGGTGGAAGATGGAACTAACGGATTTTGTAGCTATGGGTCCCATCACAATGCAGTTTAATTTATTCGACTCGGCATCGACAGGATATATCGATTTTAATTTCAATTTTCACCACCAGGGGGCGCTTTCCTATCTCGGATTCTATGGGCCCGATCACGACGAGGTATGGCTCATTCGTATCGAAATCGACAGCCTCAAACATTTCAGCTATGTTTGTATAGAACAGAGTGCGCCCTCTAGTGGTGGAAGATGGAACTAACAGATTTTGTAGCTAACTCTATTTCTATAGGTCCCATCACAATGTAGTTTGATTCATCGACTCGACATCGACAGGATATATCGATTTTAGTTCCAAGTTTCACCACCAGGAGGCGCTTTCCTATCGGGTTCTATGGGACCAATCACGACGAGGTATGGCTCATTCGACTCGAAATCGACAGCCTCAAACATTTCAGCTATGTTTGTATAGAACAGAGTGCGCCCTCTAGTGGTGAAAGATGGAACTAACAGATTTTGTAGCTAACTCTATTTCTATAGGTCCCATCACAATGTAGTTTGATTCATCGACTCGACATCGACAGGATATATCGATTTTAGTTCCAAGTTTCACCACCAGGGGGCGCTTTCCTATCGGGTTCTATGGGATCGATCACGACGAGGTATGGCTCATTCGACTCCAAATCGACAGCCTCAAAGATTTCAGCTATGTTTGTATAGAACAGTGTGCGCCCTCTAGTGGTGAAAGATGGAACTAACAGATTTTGTAGCTAACTCTATTTCTATAGGTCCCATCACAATGTAGTTTGATTCATCGACTCGACATCGACAGGATATATCGATTTTAGTTCCAAGTTTCACCACCAGGGGGCGCTTTCCTATCGGGTTCTATGGGATCGATCACGACGAGGTATGGCTCATTCGACTCCAAATCGACAGCCTCAAAGATTTCAGCTATGTTTGTTTAGAACAGAGTGCGCCCCCTGGCGGTGGAAGATGGAACTAACGGATTTTGTATCTATGGGTCCCATCACAATGCAGTTTAATTTATTCGACTCGGCATCGACAGGATATATCGATTTTAATTTCAATTTTCACCACCAGGGGCGCTTTCCTATCTCGGATTCTATGGGCCCGATCACGACGAGGTATGGCTTATTCGACTCGAAATCGACAGCTTCAAACGCTTATTCGACTCGAAATCGACAGCCTCAAACATTTCAGCTATGTTTGTATAGAAAAGACTGCGCCCTCTAGTGGTGGAAGATGGAACTAACAGATTTTGTAGCTAACTCTATTTCTATAGGTCCCATCACAATGTAGTTTGTTTCATCGACTCGACATCGACAGGATATATCGATTTTAGTTCCAAGTTTCACCACCAGGGGGCGCTTTCCTATCGGGTTCTATGGGACCAATCACGACGAGGTATGGCTCATTCGACTCGAAATCGACAGCCTCAAACATTTCAGCTATGTTTGTATAGAACAGAGTGCGCCCTCTAGTGGTGAAAGATGGAACGAACAGATTTTGTAGCTAACTCTATTTCTATAGGTCCCATCACAATGTAGTTTGATTCATCGACTCGACATCGAAAGGATATATCGATTTTAGTTCCAAGTTTCACCACCAGGGGGCGCTTTCCTATCGGGTTCTATGGGATCGATCACGACGAGGTATGGCTCATTCGACTCCAAATCGACAGCCTCAAAGATTTCAGCTATGTTTGTATAGAACAGAGTGCGCCCCCTGGCGGTGGAAGATGGAACTAACGGATTTTGTAGCTGTGGCTCCCATCACAATGCAGTTTAATTTATTCGACTCGGCATCGACAGAATATATCGATTTTAATTTCAATTTTCACCACCAGGGGCGCTTTCCTATCGGGTTCTATGGGACCGATCACGACGAGGTATGGCTCATTCGACTCGAAATCGACAGTCTCAAACATTTCAGCTATGTTTGTATAGAACAGAGTGCGCCCTCTAGTGGTGGAAGATGGAACTAACAGATTTTGTAGCTAACTCTATTTCTATAGGTCCCATCACAATGTAGTTTGATTCATCGACTCGACATCGACAGGATATATCGATTTTAGTTCCAAGTTTCACCACCAGGGGGCGCTTTCCTATCGGGTTCTATGGGACCAATCACGACGAGGTATGGCTCATTCGACTCGAAATCGACAGCCTCAAACATTTCAGCTATGTTTGTATAGAACAGAGTGCGCCCTCTAGTGGTGGAAGATGGAACTAACAGATTTTGTAGCTAACTCTATTTCTATAGGTCCCATCACAATGTAGTTTGATTCATCGACTCGACATCGACAGGATATATCGATTTTAGTTCCAAGTTTCACCACCAGGGGGCGCTTTCCTATCGGGTTCTATGGGACCAATCACGACGAGGTATGGCTCATTCGACTCGAAATCGACAGCCTCAAACATTTCAGCTATGTTTGTATAGAACAGAGTGCGCCCCCTGGCGGTGGAAGATGGAACTAACGGATTTTGTAGCTATGGGTCCCATCACAATGCAGTTTAATTTATTCGACTCGGCATCGACAGGATATATCGATTTTAATTTCAATTTTCACCACCAGGGGGCGCTTTCCTATCTCGGATTCTATGGGCCCGATCACGACGAGGTATGGCTCATTCGTATCGAAATCGACAGCCTCAAACATTTCAGCTATGTTTGTATAGAACAGAGTGCGCCCTCTAGTGGTGGAAGATGGAACTAACAGATTTTGTAGCTAACTCTATTTCTATAGGTCCCTTCACAATGTAGTTTGATTCATCGACTCGACATCGACAGGATATATCGATTTTAGTTCCAAGTTTCACCACCAGGAGGCGCTTTCCTATCGGGTTCTATGGGACCAATCACGACGAGGTATGGCTCATTCGACTCGAAATCGACAGCCTCAAACATTTCAGCTATGTTTGTATAGAACAGAGTGCGCCCTCTAGTGGTGGAAGATGGAACTAACAGATTTTGTAGCTAACTCTATTTCTATAGGTCCCATCACAATGTAGTTTGATTCATCGACTCGACATCGACAGGATATATCGATTTTAGTTCCAAGTTTCACCACCAGGAGGCGCTTTCCTATCGGGTTCTATGGGACCAATCACGACGAGGTATGGCTCATTCGACTCGAAATCGACAGCCTCAAACATTTCAGCTATGTTTGTATAGAACAGAGTGCGCCCTCTAGTGGTGAAAGATGGAACTAACAGATTTTGTAGCTAACTCTATTTCTATAGGTCCCATCACAATGTAGTTTGATTCATCGACTCGACATCGACAGGATATATCGATTTTAGTTCCAAGTTTCACCACCAGGGGGCGCTTTCCTATCGGGTTCTATGGGATCGATCACGACGAGGTATGGCTCATTCGACTCCAAATCGACAGCCTCAAAGATTTCAGCTATGTTTGTATAGAACAGTGTGCGCCCTCTAGTGGTGAAAGATGGAACTAACAGATTTTGTAGCTAACTCTATTTCTATAGGTCCCATCACAATGTAGTTTGATTCATCGACTCGACATCGACAGGATATATCGATTTTAGTTCCAAGTTTCACCACCAGGGGGCGCTTTCCTATCGGGTTCTATGGGATCGATCACGACGAGGTATGGCTCATTCGACTCCAAATCGACAGCCTCAAAGATTTCAGCTATGTTTGTTTAGAACAGAGTGCGCCCCCTGGCGGTGGAAGATGGAACTAACGGATTTTGTATCTATGGGTCCCATCACAATGCAGTTTAATTTATTCGACTCGGCATCGACAGGATATATCGATTTTAATTTCAATTTTCACCACCAGGGGCGCTTTCCTATCTCGGATTCTATGGGCCCGATCACGACGAGGTATGGCTTATTCGACTCGAAATCGACAGCTTCAAACGCTTATTCGACTCGAAATCGACAGCCTCAAACATTTCAGCTATGTTTGTATAGAACAGACTGCGCCCTCTAGTGGTGGAAGATGGAACTAACAGATTTTGTAGCTAACTCTATTTCTATAGGTCCCATCACAATGTAGTTTGTTTCATCGACTCGACATCGACAGGATATATCGATTTTAGTTCCAAGTTTCACCACCAGGGGGCGCTTTCCTATCGGGTTCTATGGGACCAATCACGACGAGGTATGGCTCATTCGACTCGAAATCGACAGCCTCAAACATTTCAGCTATGTTTGTATAGAACAGAGTGCGCCCTCTAGTGGTGAAAGATGGAACTAACAGATTTTGTAGCTAACTCTATTTCTATAGGTCCCATCACAATGTAGTTTGATTCATCGACTCGACATCGACAGGATATATCGATTTTAGTTCCAAGTTTCACCACCAGGGGGCGCTTTCCTATCGGGTTCTATGGGATCGATCACGACGAGGTATGGCTCATTCGACTCCAAATCGACAGCCTCAAAGATTTCAGCTATGTTTGTATAGAACAGAGTGCGCCCCCTGGCGGTGGAAGATGGAACTAACGGATTTTGTAGCTATGGGTCCCATCACAATGCAGTTTAATTTATTCTACTCGGCATCGACAGGATATATCGATTTTAATTTCAATTTTCACCACCAGGGGCGCTTTCCTATCTCGGATTCTATGGGCCCGATCACGACGAGGTATGGCTCATTCGACTCGAAATCGACAGTCTCAAAGATTTCAGCTATGTTTGTATAGAACAGAGTGCGCCCCCTGGCGGTGGAAGATGGAACTAACGGATTTTGTAGCTATGGGTCCCATCACAATGCAGTTTAATTTATTCGACTCGGCATCGACAGGATATATCGATTTTAATTTCAATTTTCACCACCAGGGGGCGCTTTCCTATCTCGGATTCTATGGGCCCGATCACGACGAGGTATGGCTCATTCGTATCGAAATCGACAGCCTCAAACATTTCAGCTATGTTTGTATAGAACAGAGTGCGCCCTCTAGTGGTGGAAGATGGAACTAACAGATTTTGTAGCTAACTCTATTTCTATAGGTCCCATCACAATGTAGTTTGATTCATCGACTCGACATCGACAGGATATATCGATTTTAGTTCCAAGTTTCACCACCAGGAGGCGCTTTCCTATCGGGTTCTATGGGACCAATCACGACGAGGTATGGCTCATTCGACTCGAAATCGACAGCCTCAAACATTTCAGCTATGTTTGTATAGAACAGAGTGCGCCCTCTAGTGGTGAAAGATGGAACTAACAGATTTTGTAGCTAACTCTATTTCTATAGGTCCCATCACAATGTAGTTTGATTCATCGACTCGACATCGACAGGATATATCGATTTTAGTTCCAAGTTTCACCACCAGGGGGCGCTTTCCTATCGGGTTCTATGGGATCGATCACGACGAGGTATGGCTCATTCGACTCCAAATCGACAGCCTCAAAGATTTCAGCTATGTTTGTATAGAACAGTGTGCGCCCTCTAGTGGTGAAAGATGGAACTAACAGATTTTGTAGCTAACTCTATTTCTATAGGTCCCATCACAATGTAGTTTGATTCATCGACTCGACATCGACAGGATATATCGATTTTAGTTCCAAGTTTCACCACCAGGGGGCGCTTTCCTATCGGGTTCTATGGGATCGATCACGACGAGGTATGGCTCATTCGACTCCAAATCGACAGCCTCAAAGATTTCAGCTATGTTTGTTTAGAACAGAGTGCGCCCCCTGGCGGTGGAAGATGGAACTAACGGATTTTGTATCTATGGGTCCCATCACAATGCAGTTTAATTTATTCGACTCGGCATCGACAGGATATATCGATTTTAATTTCAATTTTCACCACCAGGGGCGCTTTCCTATCTCGGATTCTATGGGCCCGATCACGACGAGGTATGGCTTATTCGACTCGAAATCGACAGCTTCAAACGCTTATTCGACTCGAAATCGACAGCCTCAAACATTTCAGCTATGTTTGTATAGAAAAGACTGCGCCCTCTAGTGGTGGAAGATGGAACTAACAGATTTTGTAGCTAACTCTATTTCTATAGGTCCCATCACAATGTAGTTTGTTTCATCGACTCGACATCGACAGGATATATCGATTTTAGTTCCAAGTTTCACCACCAGGGGGCGCTTTCCTATCGGGTTCTATGGGACCAATCACGACGAGGTATGGCTCATTCGACTCGAAATCGACAGCCTCAAACATTTCAGCTATGTTTGTATAGAACAGAGTGCGCCCTCTAGTGGTGAAAGATGGAACTAACAGATTTTGTAGCTAACTCTATTTCTATAGGTCCCATCACAATGTAGTTTGATTCATCGACTCGACATCGAAAGGATATATCGATTTTAGTTCCAAGTTTCACCACCAGGGGGCGCTTTCCTATCGGGTTCTATGGGATCGATCACGACGAGGTATGGCTCATTCGACTCCAAATCGACAGCCTCAAAGATTTCAGCTATGTTTGTATAGAACAGAGTGCGCCCCCTGGCGGTGGAAGATGGAACTAACGGATTTTGTAGCTGTGGCTCCCATCACAATGCAGTTTAATTTATTCGACTCGGCATCGACAGAATATATCGATTTTAATTTCAATTTTCACCACCAGGGGCGCTTTCCTATCGGGTTCTATGGGACCGATCACGACGAGGTATGGCTCATTCGACTCGAAATCGACAGTCTCAAACATTTCAGCTATGTTTGTATAGAACAGAGTGCGCCCTCTAGTGGTGGAAGATGGAACTAACAGATTTTGTAGCTAACTCTATTTCTATAGGTCCCATCACAATGTAGTTTGATTCATCGACTCGACATCGACAGGATATATCGATTTTAGTTCCAAGTTTCACCACCAGGGGGCGCTTTCCTATCGGGTTCTATGGGACCAATCACGACGAGGTATGGCTCATTCGACTCGAAATCGACAGCCTCAAACATTTCAGCTATGTTTGTATAGAACAGAGTGCGCCCTCTAGTGGTGGAAGATGGAACTAACAGATTTTGTAGCTAACTCTATTTCTATAGGTCCCATCACAATGTAGTTTGATTCATCGACTCGACATCGACAGGATATATCGATTTTAGTTCCAAGTTTCACCACCAGGGGGCGCTTTCCTATCGGGTTCTATGGGACCAATCACGACGAGGTATGGCTCATTCGACTCGAAATCGACAGCCTCAAACATTTCAGCTATGTTTGTATAGAACAGAGTGCGCCTCCTGGCGGTGGAAGATGGAACTAACGGATTTTGTAGCTATGGGTCCCATCACAATGCAGTTTAATTTATTCGACTCGGCATCGACAGGATATATCGATTTTAATTTCAATTTTCACCACCAGGGGGCGCTTTCCTATCTCGGATTCTATGGGCCCGATCACGACGAGGTATGGCTCATTCGTATCGAAATCGACAGCCTCAAACATTTCAGCTATGTTTGTATAGAACAGAGTGCGCCCTCTAGTGGTGGAAGATGGAACTAACAGATTTTGTAGCTAACTCTATTTCTATAGGTCCCTTCACAATGTAGTTTGATTCATCGACTCGACATCGACAGGATATATCGATTTTAGTTCCAAGTTTCACCACCAGGAGGCGCTTTCCTATCGGGTTCTATGGGACCAATCACGACGAGGTATGGCTCATTCGACTCGAAATCGACAGCCTCAAACATTTCAGCTATGTTTGTATAGAACAGAGTGCGCCCTCTAGTGGTGGAAGATGGAACTAACAGATTTTGTAGCTAACTCTATTTCTATAGGTCCCATCACAATGTAGTTTGATTCATCGACTCGACATCGACAGGATATATCGATTTTAGTTCCAAGTTTCACCACCAGGAGGCGCTTTCCTATCGGGTTCTATGGGACCAATCACGACGAGGTATGGCTCATTCGACTCGAAATCGACAGCCTCAAACATTTCAGCTATGTTTGTATAGAACAGAGTGCGCCCTCTAGTGGTGAAAGATGGAACTAACAGATTTTGTAGCTAACTCTATTTCTATAGGTCCCATCACAATGTAGTTTGATTCATCGACTCGACATCGACAGGATATATCGATTTTAGTTCCAAGTTTCACCACCAGGGGGCGCTTTCCTATCGGGTTCTATGGGATCGATCACGACGAGGTATGGCTCATTCGACTCCAAATCGACAGCCTCAAAGATTTCAGCTATGTTTGTATAGAACAGTGTGCGCCCTCTAGTGGTGAAAGATGGAACTAACAGATTTTGTAGCTAACTCTATTTCTATAGGTCCCATCACAATGTAGTTTGATTCATCGACTCGACATCGACAGGATATATCGATTTTAGTTCCAAGTTTCACCACCAGGGGGCGCTTTCCTATCGGGTTCTATGGGATCGATCACGACGAGGTATGGCTCATTCGACTCCAAATCGACAGCCTCAAAGATTTCAGCTATGTTTGTTTAGAACAGAGTGCGCCCCCTGGCGGTGGAAGATGGAACTAACGGATTTTGTATCTATGGGTCCCATCACAATGCAGTTTAATTTATTCGACTCGGCATCGACAGGATATATCGATTTTAATTTCAATTTTCACCACCAGGGGCGCTTTCCTATCTCGGATTCTATGGGCCCGATCACGACGAGGTATGGCTTATTCGACTCGAAATCGACAGCTTCAAACGCTTATTCGACTCGAAATCGACAGCCTCAAACATTTCAGCTATGTTTGTATAGAACAGACTGCGCCCTCTAGTGGTGGAAGATGGAACTAACAGATTTTGTAGCTAACTCTATTTCTATAGGTCCCATCACAATGTAGTTTGTTTCATCGACTCGACATCGACAGGATATATCGATTTTAGTTCCAAGTTTCACCACCAGGGGGCGCTTTCCTATCGGGTTCTATGGGACCAATCACGACGAGGTATGGCTCATTCGACTCGAAATCGACAGCCTCAAACATTTCAGCTATGTTTGTATAGAACAGAGTGCGCCCTCTAGTGGTGAAAGATGGAACTAACAGATTTTGTAGCTAACTCTATTTCTATAGGTCCCATCACAATGTAGTTTGATTCATCGACTCGACATCGACAGGATATATCGATTTTAGTTCCAAGTTTCACCACCAGGGGGCGCTTTCCTATCGGGTTCTATGGGATCGATCACGACGAGGTATGGCTCATTCGACTCCAAATCGACAGCCTCAAAGATTTCAGCTATGTTTGTATAGAACAGAGTGCGCCCCCTGGCGGTGGAAGATGGAACTAACGGATTTTGTAGCTATGGGTCCCATCACAATGCAGTTTAATTTATTCTACTCGGCATCGACAGGATATATCGATTTTAATTTCAATTTTCACCACCAGGGGCGCTTTCCTATCTCGGATTCTATGGGCCCGATCACGACGAGGTATGGCTCATTCGACTCGAAATCGACAGTCTCAAAGATTTCAGCTATGTTTGTATAGAACAGAGTGCGCCCCCTGGCGGTGGAAGATGGAACTAACGGATTTTGTAGCTATGGGTCCCATCACAATGCAGTTTAATTTATTCGACTCGGCATCGACAGGATATATCGATTTTAATTTCAATTTTCACCACCAGGGGGCGCTTTCCTATCTCGGATTCTATGGGCCCGATCACGACGAGGTATGGCTCATTCGTATCGAAATCGACAGCCTCAAACATTTCAGCTATGTTTGTATAGAACAGAGTGCGCCCTCTAGTGGTGGAAGATGGAACTAACAGATTTTGTAGCTAACTCTATTTCTATAGGTCCCATCACAATGTAGTTTGATTCATCGACTCGACATCGACAGGATATATCGATTTTAGTTCCAAGTTTCACCACCAGGAGGCGCTTTCCTATCGGGTTCTATGGGACCAATCACGACGAGGTATGGCTCATTCGACTCGAAATCGACAGCCTCAAACATTTCAGCTATGTTTGTATAGAACAGAGTGCGCCCTCTAGTGGTGAAAGATGGAACTAACAGATTTTGTAGCTAACTCTATTTCTATAGGTCCCATCACAATGTAGTTTGATTCATCGACTCGACATCGACAGGATATATCGATTTTAGTTCCAAGTTTCACCACCAGGGGGCGCTTTCCTATCGGGTTCTATGGGATCGATCACGACGAGGTATGGCTCATTCGACTCCAAATCGACAGCCTCAAAGATTTCAGCTATGTTTGTATAGAACAGTGTGCGCCCTCTAGTGGTGAAAGATGGAACTAACAGATTTTGTAGCTAACTCTATTTCTATAGGTCCCATCACAATGTAGTTTGATTCATCGACTCGACATCGACAGGATATATCGATTTTAGTTCCAAGTTTCACCACCAGGGGGCGCTTTCCTATCGGGTTCTATGGGATCGATCACGACGAGGTATGGCTCATTCGACTCCAAATCGACAGCCTCAAAGATTTCAGCTATGTTTGTTTAGAACAGAGTGCGCCCCCTGGCGGTGGAAGATGGAACTAACGGATTTTGTATCTATGGGTCCCATCACAATGCAGTTTAATTTATTCGACTCGGCATCGACAGGATATATCGATTTTAATTTCAATTTTCACCACCAGGGGCGCTTTCCTATCTCGGATTCTATGGGCCCGATCACGACGAGGTATGGCTTATTCGACTCGAAATCGACAGCTTCAAACGCTTATTCGACTCGAAATCGACAGCCTCAAACATTTCAGCTATGTTTGTATAGAAAAGACTGCGCCCTCTAGTGGTGGAAGATGGAACTAACAGATTTTGTAGCTAACTCTATTTCTATAGGTCCCATCACAATGTAGTTTGTTTCATCGACTCGACATCGACAGGATATATCGATTTTAGTTCCAAGTTTCACCACCAGGGGGCGCTTTCCTATCGGGTTCTATGGGACCAATCACGACGAGGTATGGCTCATTCGACTCGAAATCGACAGCCTCAAACATTTCAGCTATGTTTGTATAGAACAGAGTGCGCCCTCTAGTGGTGAAAGATGGAACTAACAGATTTTGTAGCTAACTCTATTTCTATAGGTCCCATCACAATGTAGTTTGATTCATCGACTCGACATCGACAGGATATATCGATTTTAGTTCCAAGTTTCACCACCAGGGGGCGCTTTCCTATCGGGTTCTATGGGATCGATCACGACGAGGTATGGCTCATTCGACTCCAAATCGACAGCCTCAAAGATTTCAGCTATGTTTGTATAGAACAGAGTGCGCCCCCTGGCGGTGGAAGATGGAACTAACGGATTTTGTAGCTATGGGTCCCATCACAATGCAGTTTAATTTATTCTACTCGGCATCGACAGGATATATCGATTTTAATTTCAATTTTCACCACCAGGGGCGCTTTCCTATCTCGGATTCTATGGGCCCGATCACGACGAGGTATGGCTCATTCGACTCGAAATCGACAGTCTCAAAGATTTCAGCTATGTTTGTATAGAACAGAGTGCGCCCCCTGGCGGTGGAAGATGGAACTAACGGATTTTGTAGCTATGGGTCCCATCACAATGCAGTTTAATTTATTCGACTCGGCATCGACAGGATATATCGATTTTAATTTCAATTTTCACCACCAGGGGGCGCTTTCCTATCTCGGATTCTATGGGCCCGATCACGACGAGGTATGGCTCATTCGTATCGAAATCGACAGCCTCAAACATTTCAGCTATGTTTGTATAGAACAGAGTGCGCCCTCTAGTGGTGGAAGATGGAACTAACAGATTTTGTAGCTAACTCTATTTCTATAGGTCCCATCACAATGTAGTTTGATTCATCGACTCGACATCGACAGGATATATCGATTTTAGTTCCAAGTTTCACCACCAGGAGGCGCTTTCCTATCGGGTTCTATGGGACCAATCACGACGAGGTATGGCTCATTCGACTCGAAATCGACAGCCTCAAACATTTCAGCTATTTTTGTATAGAACAGAGTGCGCCCTCTAGTGGTGAAAGATGGAACTAACAGATTTTGTAGCTAACTCTATTTCTATAGGTCCCATCACAATGTAGTTTGATTCATCGACTCGACATCGACAGGATATATCGATTTTAGTTCCAAGTTTCACCACCAGGGGGCGCTTTCCTATCGGGTTCTATGGGATCGATCACGACGAGGTATGGCTCATTCGACTCCAAATCGACAGCCTCAAAGATTTCAGCTATGTTTGTATAGAACAGAGTGCGCCCCCTGGCGGTGGAAGATGGAACTAACGGATTTTGTAGCTATGGGTCCCATCACAATGCAGTTTAATTTATTCGACTCGGCATCGACAGGATATATCGATTTTAATTTCAATTTTCACCACCAGGGGCGCTTTCCTATCTCGGATTCTATGGGCCCGATCACGACGAGGTATGGCTTATTCGACTCGAAATCGACAGCTTCAAACGCTTATTCGACTCGAAATCGACAGCCTCAAACATTTCAGCTATGTTTGTATAGAACAGACTGCGCCCTCTAGTGGTGGAAGATGGAACTAACAGATTTTGTAGCTAACTCTATTTCTATAGGTCCCATCACAATGTAGTTTGTTTCATCGACTCGACATCGACAGGATATATCGATTTTAGTTCCAAGTTTCACCACCAGGGGGCGCTTTCCTATCGGGTTCTATGGGACCAATCACGACGAGGTATGGCTCATTCGACTCGAAATCGACAGCCTCAAACATTTCAGCTATGTTTGTATAGAACAGAGTGCGCCCTCTAGTGGTGAAAGATGGAACTAACAGATTTTGTAGCTAACTCTATTTCTATAGGTCCCATCACAATGTAGTTTGATTCATCGACTCGACATCGACAGGATATATCGATTTTAGTTCCAAGTTTCACCACCAGGGGGCGCTTTCCTATCGGGTTCTATGGGATCGATCACGACGAGGTATGTCTCATTCGACTCCAAATCGACAGCCTCAAAGATTTCAGCTATGTTTGTATAGAACAGAGTGCGCCCCCTGGCGGTGGAAGATGGAACTAACGGATTTTGTAGCTATGGGTCCCATCACAATGCAGTTTAATTTATTCTACTCGGCATCGACAGGATATATCGATTTTAATTTCAATTTTCACCACCAGGGGCGCTTTCCTATCTCGGATTCTATGGGCCCGATCACGACGAGGTATGGCTCATTCGACTCGAAATCGACAGTCTCAAAGATTTCAGCTATGTTTGTATAGAACAGAGTGCGCCCCCTGGCGGTGGAAGATGGAACTAACGGATTTTGTAGCTATGGGTCCCATCACAATGCAGTTTAATTTATTCGACTCGGCATCGACAGGATATATCGATTTTAATTTCAATTTTCACCACCAGGGGGCGCTTTCCTATCTCGGATTCTATGGGCCCGATCACGACGAGGTATGGCTCATTCGTATCGAAATCGACAGCCTCAAACATTTCAGCTATGTTTGTATAGAACAGAGTGCGCCCTCTAGTGGTGGAAGATGGAACTAACAGATTTTGTAGCTAACTCTATTTCTATAGGTCCCATCACAATGTAGTTTGATTCATCGACTCGACATCGACAGGATATATCGATTTTAGTTCCAAGTTTCACCACCAGGAGGCGCTTTCCTATCGGGTTCTATGGGACCAATCACGACGAGGTATGGCTCATTCGACTCGAAATCGACAGCCTCAAACATTTCAGCTATTTTTGTATAGAACAGAGTGCGCCCTCTAGTGGTGAAAGATGGAACTAACAGATTTTGTAGCTAA
This sequence comes from Maratus michaelseni, assembly GCA_963931845.1. Taxonomy (NCBI): domain Eukaryota; kingdom Metazoa; phylum Arthropoda; class Arachnida; order Araneae; family Salticidae; genus Maratus; species Maratus michaelseni. The sequence goes on from OZ007588.1 coordinate 461,516,846, forward strand.
CTCTATTTCTATAGGTCCCATCACAATGTAGTTTGATTCATCGACTCGACATCGACAGGATATATCGATTTTAGTTCCAAGTTTCACCACCAGGGGGCGCTTTCCTATCGGGTTCTATGGGATCGATCACGACGAGGTATGGCTCATTCGACTCCAAATCGACAGCCTCAAAGATTTCAGCTATGTTTGTATAGAACAGAGTGCGCCCTCTAGTGGTGAAAGATGGAACTAACAGATTTTGTAGCTAACTCTATTTCTATAGGTCCCATCACAATGTAGTTTGATTCATCGACTCGACATCGACAGGATATATCGGTTTTAGTTCCAAGTTTCACCACCAGGGGGCGCTTTCCTATCGGGTTCTATGGGATCGATCACGACGAGGTATGGCTCATTCGACTCCAAATCGACAGCCTCAAAGATTTCAGCTATGTTTGTATAGAACAGAGTGCGCCCCCTGGCGGTGGAAGATGGAACTAACGGATTTTGTAGCTATGGGTCCCATCACAATGCAGTTTAATTTATTCGACTCGGCATCGACAGGATATATCGATTTTAATTTCAATTTTCACCACCAGGGGCGCTTTCCTATCTCGGATTCTATGGGCCCGATCACGACGAGGTATGGCTCATTCGACTCCAAATCGACAGCCTCAAAGATTTCAGCTATGTTTGTATAGAACAGAGTGCGCCCCCTGGCGGTGGAAGATGGAACTAACGGATTTTGTAGCTATGGGTCCCATCACAATGCAGTTTAATTTATTCGACTCGGCATCGACAGGATATATCGATTTTAATTTCAGTTTTCACCACCAGGGGGCGCTTTCCTATCTCGGATTCTATGGGCCCGATCACGACGAGGTATGGCTCATTCGACTCGAAATCGACAGCCTCAAATATTTCAGCTATGTTTGTATAGAACAGAGTGCGCCCTCTAGTGGTGGAAGATGGAACTAACAGATTTTGTAGCTAACTCTATTTCTATAGGTCCCATCACAATGTAGTTTGATTCATCGACTCGACATCGACAGGATATATCGATTTTAGTTCCAAGTTTCACCACCAGGGGGCGCTTTCCTATCGGGTTCTATGGGACCAATCACGACGAGGTATGGCTCATTCGACTCGAAATCGACAGCCTCAAACATTTCAGCTATGTTTGTATAGAACAGAGTGCGCCCTCTAGTGGTGAAAGATGGAACTAACAGATTTTGTAGCTAACTCTATTTCTATAGGTCCCATCACAATGTAGTTTGATTCATCGACTCGACATCGAAAGGATATATCGATTTTAGTTCCAAGTTTCTCCACCAGGGGGCGCTTTCCTATCGGGTTCTATGGGATCGATCACGACGAGGTATGGCTCATTCGACTCCAAATCGACAGCCTCAAAGATTTCAGCTATGTTTGTATAGAACAGAGTGCGCCCCCTGGCGGTGGAAGATGGAACTAACGGATTTTGTAGCTGTGGCTCCCATCACAATGCAGTTTAATTTATTCGACTCGGCATCGACAGAATATATCGATTTTAATTTCAATTTTCACCACCAGGGGCGCTTTCCTATCGGGTTCTATGGGACCGATCACGACGAGGTATGGCTCATTCGACTCGAAATCGACAGTCTCAAACATTTCAGCTATGTTTGTATAGAACAGAGTGCGCCCTCTAGTGGTGGAAGATGGAACTAACAGATTTTGTAGCTAACTCTATTTCTATAGGTCCCATCACAATGTAGTTTGAGTCATCGACTCGACATCGACAGGATATATCGATTTTAGTTCCAAGTTTCACCACCAGGGGACGCTTTCCTATCGGGTTCTATGGGACCGATCACGACGAGGTATGGCTCATTCGACTCCAAATCGACAGCCTCAAAGATTTCAGCTATGTTTGTATAGAACAGAGTGCGCCCCCTGGCGGTGGAAGATGGAATTAACGGATTTTGTAGCTATGGGTCCCATCACAATGCAGTTTAATTTATTCGACTCGGCATCGACAGGATATATCGATTTTAATTTCAATTTTCACCACCAGGGGGCGCTTTCCTATCTCGGATTCTATGGGCCCGATCACGACGAGGTATGGCTCATTCGACTCGAAATCGACAGCCTCAAACATTTCAGCTATGTTTGTATAGAACAGAGTGCGCCCTCTAGTGGTGGAAGATGGAACAAACAGATTTTGTAGCTAACTCTTTTTCTATAGGTCCCATCACAATGTAGTTTGATTCATCGACAGGATATATCGATTTTAGTTCCAAGTTTCACCACCAGAGGGCACTTTCCTATCGGTTTCTATGGGACCGATCACGACGAGGTATGACTCATTTGACTCGGAATCGACAGCCTGAAAATTTTCAGCTATGTTTGTATTGGAAAGATTGCGCCCTTTGGCGGAGGAAGATGGAACAATCGGGTTTTGCCATGCATTTTCATACTTCTAATTGTGTTACTCTCTCGCTGTATAATTTAAAAGTTGAGTCTTGGAGTCCTCTCCCTGGGCCACCACCCTCATATTTTGATTGGGGTCCAAGGGGTCTTTTTTAGCATTTCTTTAAAATTTCATTCTAATGATTAATTTATATATGCTTAATTCTGACTAATTGACATTTTCATCAATAACCTTAAAAAAGTAATGATATCAGTACAAAAACCCTTAACGGGTTAAAAGTTGTGACGCAGCACTTTGTTTTGGCTCTATAAATTTTAAATATGGGTCTTAAAAGCAATGATATCAAATTTAAGAGACGCTATGTTAATAATTTTTTTTAAATCATAATTTTTTTTTAGTTTTATTTATATTCACAGGTGCAATTATTATCTTAATATGAAAAAAATCTATAGAATTTATTCGCTGATGCTTTTTCATTCACATCTCTCATGAATTCAAAATATGGGTTTTAAAAGAAATGATATCAAAATTTGAGTGACACCTTGACGTGAATTTAATAGGACACTTTTAAAATTCAATTTAAATTATTTTTGGTTTGTCAACTAAAGTATATTTACACATACAAACAATACTTTTAATTTTTCAATACACTTTTAAATATATTACTTTCACTGAGCCTATATTATGTATTGAAATGTATTTATTTCAATAAATTGATTTATCTTCTGTGCCACGCTATCCAAAATCATAAGTAAAATTTATGTAAATGATTATTTTGCGTCATAGTATCCAAACAAAGGGAAATGTATTCAAGTGGATAATATGACGCAAAATAATCATTGAAATAAATGCAAAATAATCAGTGTTGATATTTGTATACATTTTTTTAACCTTGCACTCCAGCAATCGAAGATAAATTCATTTTAATGTATGATAATTGCAGGCTGCTTCGTACTCAACAACACAATCAGTTATTTAAAAAAGAAAGAATTATCCGAATAGTTTGGGCAGTATGTTCATCTGACATTTACCCAATCGAACATATTTGAAACATTCTAAGCAAATAGGTTTCGTTACTCTTATTGCTCTCACAATGAATTCAAGAGTTTTATTGACCTCTTTTGAAGGGGTGAGACAGTCAAACAGTGTAGCCAAGTCTCTCATTAATATTACGGTAGATTCTGTGATAGGAACTTTGTTGAGCGTCAAAAGAAATCGTAACCTTCAAAAAAGTTATTCGAAAATTAAAATTTAAGAATACCCATTTTATTTTATTTAGAAATTGTTTATATTGATCTTAGACAATGATTGGAGTTAATATGACAAGCAAAATGTGCTAATTCATTTACTTGTGCCATTATACCAGAATGACATGAAGCAAAAAAACATAACTTAAACATTTATGCAGTTTTTCGATATGTAAGCCAATGTACACTTTTACCTTGAAACTACAGCCGCATAATCCTAACAAATTATTTTAATGAATAGGAGAAATAATTTAGTAAAGGATGTTAATTCTTTAATTGTGTTTGATTTTATAGCACCACGAACTGATAATGGTCAGTTTTGTCCAGTTAGTCATGTGGAAATTTTATCTGTTAAAAAAGCTGCCCCTATTAAATGTAGGTCATGAACTGATTGATCCCGCCTGAAAAAGTAGGAATTTGCAACCAAAGTTTTCTGATTTAATACCTGCTATATTTTAGCAAAGTAACTGTGTAAGGCTTTCGAAGTTTTCTTGCTATAAGAACGAGATTTCATTTCATATCCTTTGAAAAGTCTTCGTATTGTGCCACTCTTATGGTAATGTAATCCTCATTGTCTAGTCATTCTTTTCTTGTATTCTCTTGGACAACCGTACTGTACTAAATCACATAAAAACTGTTAATCAATGTTCTACCTGAATTATGATGCATGTTTATAATAACTATTTTAATACGTTTCCTAAAATATGACTTTATGGTGAATGATAGTTTAAGTTAAATATCAAGCTGCTGCTTTAGTTCAATCTAAAACTTTCTTTTAATCAAATACATAAAACAAAACATCATAAAATATATGATTTGCCTTGTGCCTGACTATTGATTAAATACGTGAAATAATTAGTAATAACATACCTCGTTCAAGAATATTTTCCTGATAATTATTCAGTTTATTGCATTCTTAATTAGTTGCTCTAATTATCAACACATAATTTCAGTCACAATGAAATGAAACTAACGAAAACTGTTACAACGATTAATGTAAAGATAGCTAATATATCAAATCACTCTCAGGCGAATGAAAATCAAAACCTTATCTCAAGAACTATTTATTCTAGGACAGTTCTCATAATTCTCTATAATTAATTATTGAACGACATACTACATAATTCTTTCTGATGATGTACAATTATTTCTTCTCGTCCTTTTCCTTGAAATTTGCTCTTCCTGCTAAATTTTTGCAGCATTTATTAAATGAAAAGACCGATGTGGAATAGCAAATTATTGACTGATTTGCTTAATAAATCTCCCTCATATTGAATAACTTTCCTTTGTTAGATTCGGAGAACTGCAATGAACAAATAGGATTTAATAATTATGTGTACGTGTTTATGTCATTTCAAAGACAATATGGAAATACTGTAAAATAATGTGGATTTTTGCAAAATATCAAAATGATTATAAAAGCTGGAATATTTTTGTCTGTGGATTTATTTTAGTATTTTATTTATTCTATTTTTATAAATAAAAAAGATTGAATTCGTGAAAAATTTTGGCTTCCGGTGTTTGATGGATTTGCATGTTTTGGGATGTCCTAAACTAGATTTGACTATTTTTGAAGCGATATCGATCTCTCTGTCTATGTATGTGTGTTATAATTATTTTTTTTGGTACTATAATAAGAAAACGAATGCACAGAATTGCAAGAACCTTAGTTTGACCTTGCATACATTTGTGCTGAGATACTTTTTCACCTACATAACAGAAGGCATAATCTGTAAGAAAAGACAAAGTTTCATAACATCTTATCTTTCTTAAAGTTTATGAAAATATAATATAACTTCCTTGGAATGATGTCGCGTCAATTCATCGCGGAACAATTCATCGCGCACAATTCATCGCAGCGTCATTTCGTCGCAGCGTCAATTTGTCGTGGTGTCAATTCGTCGCAACGAAAATGTTTTTGAAGGCTATGATGATAAAATAAAGATAATTTCGGAAAATTATTTAATGATAACATTTTTTAGATATAATCGCATGTAAATTGTTAGTTATAATTCTCTATGTCTAAAAAAGTACTTATCATTAAACATTTTGACTAAATTGTCTTTATTTTATCATCCTACCATTCAAAAACATTTTCGTCGCGACGAATTGACGCTGCGATGAGTTGTCGCCGTGACGAATTGTTGCTGCGATGAATTGCGTGCGACAAATTAACGCAGAACCCCTCGGAATTACTCGCTATTCTGAGAAACGTTCGTTTACCTTTAGAAGCCTCTGAAATCAAATGTTTCCAAGTAGATTTTACGTTGCATTAATGAGTTTTCTGCACCCGGAATATCAGTTTTTCGTATACTATCTCTTCTTAACTAAACACTTTCTCCTACTGAATAAAATTTATGAATGCCAGAGTAACAAAATAAAATGAATTTGGTTGTTTATATTAATGTTAATGCTATTAATTTATCATGTTTGCTGAACATGAAAATTTTCCTTGAGTGTCGATATCATCCATAGCGTAGAAAAAAAACAGTATTTCGGGATGAGAAACCTGATTAATACACTTTAAATCTACTAGGTAACGTTTCCATAAGTTACGAGTAAAAAAATAGACATTTGGTTTCAGAAATGTTTCTTTAAATCGTGGAAATATACTTTTTTGTGAGATTTCTCAAGATAATGGAACGCTTTTGGGAATCATTGGTAACTTGAAAGAGGTATGTTTTATTTATGTAAACCTTAAGAACGCTAAGAGATAGACTAAGAAGCAATTGTTTTTTTCACAGTGTATTTTGATCAAACTTTAGCTTTGAATACCCTACAGGCATAGAGTGTCTTACAGAGTTCGCTCATTTCTTTTTTGACACTTTCCAACAAAGTTGAAAAGTGTTTAGGAATTCGGTGTGTCTTGTTTGTCTGTCTGTCTGTGCTCTAACTCACGTAAAGGCACACGAATTTCCTTAAATTTGATATATTTTATTGGGGTTTACTATGGCAGGGTTGGTATTGAAAACGAAGTTTGTAGCATTTAAGTTTCTTTTACAGGGTCACTCAAAAGAATTTCGTTACATTACGGTCTATTACGGAAAAATCATTTGTGGCGTATTTTACTGTCGTTACACTATTGCAAACATATTCAAATTGATACATATAACTGAGGCGCACTCCAAGACGCTTACTATAGAATATGGTACGTATAATATGTACAATTCCTTTATAGGGACACTAAAAAAATTTCGCTATTTTACGGTCTATGAAGATAATCGTTTGCAGCGTATTTTAATGATATTTCCCTATTTTGGACATATTCAAATTGATACATATCATTAACGTGCACTACAAGGCGCTTTTTGTAGAATATGGTATACATAGAATATCGTTCATTTACAGGGAAATTCAAAAGATTTTGATTACACTACTGTCTATGAACAATAATTGCCGGTAGTTCGCTTTCAGTTGTGGTACGCGTTTTTTAATGTAACTAATATTTTGCATAGTAATTGGTGGATATAAACTCTATAGATCATATACAGGGCTGCTTAAGAGATCTGACGTACACTTCCGCTTATTGACGGAAATTGGTGAAGCGAAATTTTCGATTGCGCTATATATTTTCTAACAGGGGTAAATTTTTGCATGCTGTTAAGAATACATACCAATCTAGGGCTGCACAAAAGAATTCGGATACTTTGTTTGGCTATTCTCTGTAAATGCTGGAATTAGATTTTTAAATGTGTTATACGTTATCAAAATTGTTGTCTAACAAAAATTCTACCCATTTCCACCATCACATTTAAAGACAACAACATCAGAATTAATAAGAACATGGCAAATGGATTGTAATCTGGGAACAACGGGTAGCTTTACTCACGCCTTAATCCCAACAGTATCAACAGATCCCGTTTCCTCAATATCTCAATAAATTCGGCAAGGCATCGTCACCTAGATGTACCTGTGGGAAAAGACGTACATTATATCCTAGATTGTACCCTGACTGCCCACCATAACATTAGAAAGTCATCACAAATGAATCTGTTGGCCTGGGTTACCTACGTGCTGAAACAACCAAAACTGCTTCAAAAAATAACAGAATGTATGTTTCTGCAATCAATACTTATTCATGCTGCCTCTATTGGACTTAGTGGAGATTGAGGATGAAGTGAAATTCTAATATTCATAAAGACTTTTATACACTACATAAACTCTAACCTTAACAATTTAGTTATTCTTAATGGCATCATACAGTGTTATTTAGTATTTTTAGTATAATTTATCATTGTTTACTTTAGTATTATTATTCATTCATTATTGTTCCTTTAGTACTTACTTCTATCCATTATTATTATTTACTTCAGCATCTTACAGTATTATTACATGGTAGTATTATTGCTCAGTATCACATAGTAGTATCTAGTACTGCTAAGTAGGATTGGTAAATTGCATTTTCAGAATTTGAGTTTTTGGAATCTTGTATTTTCAGAATTCGTATTTCAGAATTACATAGTATAATTATTGCTCAATATCACAAAGTAAAATATAGTAAAGTTCAGTATAATTACGTAAACAAACCACAAACAAACCAAAAACATATTTTAAAATTCCATTTTAAGTTAATATAATATAATTATATTCAAGAAAGTTTTGCAACTTCATAATTATAATTTCATGTTTTCCACGATTAGTGTGGTTAATTAATTCCGCGATATTATCGCACTAATCGAAACATACATTGAATGAAAGCCAAAACTGCACCAGATCCACAGCCAACTTTCTCAAAAACCCAGTACACATAAATAGAGAATGTAATTATGTACCATGTGTTCAAAAATGGACTGACTGATTTTATAATTCAATAACTTACAAAAGGGAACCGATGTTTAAAAAAAAAAAATCTTTCAGGAGGGTTATGTAAAATGTCAAGAGTTTTGGTACTGCGATTCCTGATTTTAGTTCGAATTAACTGCAATAGATGGCGCTGCGAGCAATATACGCCTAATCGTGGCACAAGCAGAAATCACCCAGCATTGATGCGAAGGAAGGAGGTTAAATATATGGAGTGGGTCTCATTCACCAGTACTTTTGTTCTAAACTTGGCCCCAAGAATAAGATCGTTTTGGCGAATGAGACTCATTCCATATATTTAACTATCTTCCTTCGCATCAATGCTGGGTGATTTCAGTTTTGTCCTAGATTGAACTCCTATTACTTTCAGCGCCATCTATCGCTGCTATTTGACAAGGAGAGGGCCAAGCTTGGTAACCACAGATTTTGATTATTTTTATATACGAGAATTCTCGTATGTTGTAGAGTGGAAGCATCTTAATCTCAGGTTCAATGGATTTTATACGACACCCCTTAGTTCTCGAGATATAGGGGGTTCCAATATTATAACACAACTTAAATACTTACTTTGTAACGAAATTACTGCGTTGGTCGTAGCTAGCTCAGTTGTTATGGCGTCTCATCGTTGATCCTCGGGCTTGGGTTCGAGACCGGAACGCGCTATATTTGTTTTTCTTATTTTTTTATAAATATACTAGCTGACCCGCCCGGTGTTGCCCGAGCCCTTGTAATAAACTTAAATCTCTTAAAATACGGAAATTTGGCTACGTTCTACGATAGCTTCGGAACCGTATACCCGGCATGCTCGTACGCTCTAGGAAATCTTTTATTTCCCCCTCCCACATCCAGGGGAGCATTCTGTTCTAAACAAACCTCTTTCCGAAAGAACTTCTGAGACAGGTCCCCGCTGCCTACGTTACTGTATAGTAGGCGCACTACAAAACTGAGCTGGTTTCGAGAAGATTGGAACATTATTAGCCCAGTTATTGCAATAAGGCACAGTTAGAGAAAATAACCTTGAGTGAGGTGCCGAAGGGAGGAGATGTTCGAGTGTCCTTCAGAAAATGACTAATTAGGAGGCCCACTATGCATGCATAAATATTCGTTCGTTTTGTTAAGCTAGGAACTTAATTACAATGTTGGCTTAAACTCTTATTTGTAAATAGTGGTAACCGCTACTCATAAATTTAATTTAATGTTATAAAGGGGGACTATTAAGTTAAATATAATGTGTGGAATCACTTGCGTTGAAATCGGAAAGATAGTTACTGATATATAGAAACGGGGCATAGTTAGAGAAAAACCTTGAATGAGGGGCTGGGTTGTTCAAGTACCCTTCAGCAAATGACTAATTAAGAGGAGCACTATGCATCTTTCAAAATTCTTTCGTTTCCTTAAGCTAGGAACTTAATTACAAATTTGGCTTACCCAATTATTCGGAAATAGTGGTAACCTCTACTCATAAATTTAGTTTAATGTTATAAAGAGTGACATTTAAGTTAATTATAATGTTTGTAATCACTTGTGTTGAAATCGGAAAAATAGTTGCTGAGATATGAAAACGGAGCATAGTTAGAGAAAAAACCTTGAAAGGAGTGCCGGGAGGGAGGGGTTGTTCAAATGTCCTTCAGCAAATGGCTATTTAGAAGGACCACTATGCAGCTTTCAAAAATCGTTCGTTTGCTTAAGCTAGGAACGTAATTACAAATTTGGCTTAATCTATTATTCGGAAATAATGGTAACCGCTACTCATAAATTTAGTTTAATGTTATAAAGAGTGACTATTAAGTTAATTATAATGTTTGGAACCACTTGCGTTGAAATCGGAAAAATAGTTGCTGAGATATGGAAACGGAGCATGGTTAGCGAAAAAACCTTGAAGGACGGGCCGGGAGGGGTTGGGGGGGGGTTCTTCAAGTGGCCTTCAGCAAATAACTAATTAGGAGGATCAAAATACATCTTTAATGATTGATTCATTTGGTTAAGCTAGGAATTTAATTTGAAATTTGGCTTACCCAATTATTCGGAAATAGTGATAACCGCTACTCATAAATTTAGTTTAATGTTATAAAGAGTGACATTTAAGGTAATTATAATGTTTGGAATCACTTGCGTTGAAATCGGAAAAATAGTTGCTGAGATATGAAAACGGAGCATAGTTAGAGAAAAAAAACCTTGAAAGGAGTGCCGGGGGGGGGGGGGTGGTTGTTCAAGTGTCCTTCAGCAAATGACTAATTAGGAGGACCACTATGCATCTTTCAAAAATCGTTCGTTTGCTTAAGCTTTGAACTTAATTGCAAATTTGGCTTAAACTATTTTCCGTAAATAGTGGTAACCGCTACTGATAATTTTAGTTTAATGTTATAAAGAGTGACAATTAAGTTAATTATAATGTTTGGAATCACTTGTGTTGAAATCGGAAAGATAGTTGCTGAGATATGGAAACGGAGCAGAGTTAGAGAAAAAACGTTGAAGGACGGGCCGGGGGGGAGGGGTTGTTCAAGTGTCCTTCTGCAAATGGCTAATTAGAAGGACCACTATGCATCTTTCAAAATTCGTTCGTTTGCTTAATCTAGGAACGTAATTACAAATTTGGCTTAAACTATTATTCGGAAATAGTGGTAACCGCTACTCATAAATTTAATTTAATGTTATAAAGAGTGACTATTAAGTTAATTATAATGTTTGGAACCACTTGCGTTGAAATCGGAAAAATAGTTGCTGAGATATGGAAACGGAGCATAGTTAGAGATAAAACCTTGAAGGACGGGCTCGGAGGGGTGAAGGGGGGGTTGTTCAAGTGGGCTTCAGCAAATAACTAATTAGGAGGACCACTATGCATCTTTCAAAATTCGTTCGTTTCCTTAAGCTTTGAATTTAATTACAAATTTGGCTTAAACTGTTATTCGTAAATAGTGGTAACCGCTACTCATAAATTTAGTTTAATGTTATAAAGGGTGACTATTAAGTTAATTATAATGTTTGAAATCACTTGCGTTGAAATCGGAAAGATAGTTGCTGAGATATGGAAACGGAGCAGAGTTAGAGAAAAAAACTTGAAAGACGGGCCGGGAGGAGTGGGGGGGGGGGGTTGTTCATGAGGCCTTCAGCAAATAACTAATTAGGAGGATCACAATACATCTTTAATGATTGATTCATTTGGTTAAGCTAGGAATTTAATTTGAAATTTGGCTGACACTATTATTCGGAAATTCTGGTAACTGCTTTCTAGAAATACACCTTGAAGCTTAAATGTAATTAGACCCTTGCCCCTCTTCATTCCCGCAAATGTAAAAAACAATCTGTTAAATAAAGTTTTAATCTCCATCATAATAATAAATGTCATGCAAAAAAGAAAAAAAAACTTAAACCCGACTAATTGTCACGAAGAAAAATATACCTGCAAAATATTTCAATCAGTGGGACGTATGTGTAATTTGTCATGCACAGGTGGCGCGACAATCGCATGGCTCCTCTACGTTGATAACTTCAATCCATGTTCACACTATTTAGTTAAAAACCTTATTTATGCATCGCTACTCTGGTTTATTTAATTACTTCTGTGAAGAATCGATGTAACCAACCAGTAACCAACCAACCCAAGAGAATAAAAGCGTATTTTTAATGACAGAGTTCTTTGTGCATTTTAATTAATATTTCAGAAAGTAAATAAAATATTAAAATTCTGAAGTAATGTTGCAACAGGAGAGGGTTTGGACTACCTAAATCTAAATTTCCAGCGTTCTAGGTAGGCCAGATTTTCCCAGCCATAGCCAACAGACACACAGACACACAGAGCTAAACTTTCTTTTATTAGTTTAGATTTGTAATTATAATTTAATAACCGCTTAATATTTAATTATAATATTGTGTCTTAACTATAATGTTAACCTATTTATTATTATTATTATTATTATTATTATTTAGTAACTAAATCGTTGTATAAAACATCATTAAACGGTTATTTTTTTATCACTCTTAAAATGCGTTTCACATATTCTTTATATAAGCAATGATATTGAACAATTGTGTCAATTCGTGATTTTAAGAAAACATCATTCATACCGGGTGGTTATAATATAAGTATCTCTATTTAGAGCTGTCTGTAGCTTGAAGGACCAAAATCGGTACACTTACTATTTGAGAAGAGGGAATCAGAATGGAATAGTTAAAAATAGTTGCAATAATCCGCAACAGATGGCGCTACGGGACCTCTCGGTGGAAACGCCGTTGTAATCATTAGCAAAATCAAGAACTTCCATGACTTAAATTTTCGCATATCACAACATGTGCGAAACTTCACTCCTGATCCATTACATTCCACAGTTGAACACGTTGTGCACTGTCTGGATTGTATCCTCCAGCACAATGGTCATGTGGAACCTGAACTTGATCGGCACCTCCATGCGAAAGCGCAACCACATTCACTGTGACATTTTTCAATAAATTAGATATGCTATCCAGTTTTACCCCTTAATTCTTTGTTCTTGTATTACACATTACATTTCACACTCAACACCGCCATCTGTCGGCAAATATTTCAATTATTATTTTTTGTATTGTTCCATTCTTCTTCTCCTTCTCGAATAGTAAGTGTACCAGTTTTGGTTTCATTCAGATTATTCCTTCAAGCTACAGCCAGCTCCAAATAGAAATACTTATATTATAACCACCCGGTATATAACCGTCACAAAGGAAGTCAATGCGATGAGAATACTACTTTGTTTTTAAAGTAAGAAGGATAATTATATTAAAAAATAGCATAAGAATTAAATTACAAAATATTTTTTTTTTGCATATTAAAGATTTTTAAATTTGTAATACGTATGCTTGCGCTTTGAAATATTTTGCTTTCTCATTTATCTTCTTTCTGCATTTATTTATTTATTTTTTTTATTTGAAAATGTTTTTTTATCATTTTTATAAGTAGACGGCACCACGGCAGACTTTGTAACTCATTTAACCCGTTACAAATTTAGTATTTAAGTTGTTATTATATTAGACCCACTATTTCTCGAGAACTAAGGAGCGTTGTATAGAATCCGTTGAACCTGAAACTAGGGAGCGTTGTATAAACCTGCAACATTTATAAAAATAATCAAACTATTTATGATTGTGATTACCAATCTTGGCCCTTTCCTTGTGAGACTCTTCCCGGAATCGTCACTTCACTTGCGTGTTATGTTATGTAAATAGATAAGAAAACAACCATTTTAAGCAAGAATATTGATATTTTAGAACTTATTGTGACTTACGTTAAGAAAAAATTTTGCTGATGAGGGATTTTCATGTAAATCAGAAACGTTCAATTTATATATGTTTTTAATGTTTCATGTAATTGTAATGTAATGTCTGTAATTTTAATGATTTTAATATAAATATAAATATGTTCAGACATAATATTTTTCTTTATTTCAAATAGTGCATAAATGATATTTATTTCATTATTAAGTCTGTAATGCAATAGTCTACCGCTCTTTGTGTATGTATTTAAATATATTGTTACAAAACAATCATTAGTGCTGCAAAATAGCATTCCGATGTATTTATAACAAAGGATATTTATTATCACTCCAAGAAACGGATACAGATATGGTTATAGTTATTCATAAGGTTTAACTATTAATTGTACGTTTTGCTTTTAGTTATAGAAATGTCATTATCTACAAACGTAGTATATTTATTTTGATAATACGTAATTATATACACTACAGTGGCTAATACGTAGACTTGGAGAATATTTGTTTCGTTTGCAAATAAAGCTAATGGATAGATTTTATCTGAACACCTTTGTTAAGCCTCAACCATAAAATCTCAACAACATTCTCATTTATTTAAATGACTTCACTTCTGTATTGTTATCCACGCTATAATTCAACCCAGCATAGAAAGTTTTCAATCAAATGGCTAATGACTATATTCAGCTTAGCTAACCAATCAATGCGCATTATTAGAGTTTGTACTGAAAGGGAGATTTCTAAAACAACAGAGTTAAATCAAAATGTTCCAGCTTCATGCCGGTTTTTCAAATAAATGATAAAAAATCTTAACATATCACGTGAACTCTTTATTAAGAAAGCAGGAATAATATATAAACTATTCGTATCATAAATTTCAATGCAATTGCGTTAGCCTTTTATAAGCAAAATTGTCCTTAAAAAATAAAATAAGCATAAAAGTAAAATTAGTTCACAGTTTTATAGCCATTCGTTGTATTATTTTGAAAGTCACGCCTAATTTCTCCCAACAGGTGGCATTGCTATGCCGCATTTTTCAGGATTCACACGATTTTATTGATAGTCATATCTCAAGAAGCAATACGCGGAATAAAAAAAAATACATTAGATTCAGTTAGACTTTGGTAAAAGTTGGTGCTGATTCATTTTTGGTGTATATTTACCAACAGGTGGCGCTGCTATGCTGCATTTTCACGATATCCGCAATAGTTGTGTCTGCAGAACTCATACACAGATTTTCATCAAACTTCAGATTCAGTTTTACATTGGCATAAGTTGTCGCTAATTAGGTTTTGGCATACATAGGATAACAGGTGACGCTGCTATGCTGCATTTTTCTGAATTTACATGATTTAAGCGATAGTCATAAATCAAGAATTAATGCACGGAATTTCATCAGACTTCACGTTCTGTTAGACCTTGACATAAGTTGGTGCTGATCAGGTTTCCTGTAAATCATATAACAAGTGAAGTTGAAAATTTTTGGATTCTAAAATGCATAATTTAAAAAATTTAAGTATTTTTTAAGTATTAACATGAATGAGACAGAAGAATGTTTTGGGATTGTACTTTTGACAAAACAAATATAATTATATATTTTTTTCACATAATAAAGGGATTTTATCAAGAAATACACCTCTGAAAATGCGTGTAATATACATTTTCGTTATTTAATATATATGTATGATGTAGTATAAATATATGTAATTTATTAATGATATACGAAATTTTCCATTTCCTTTACAAATAATAATAAAAAAAATTCTACTTTTTAGTGCACTTTAGTTGAAAGAGATTTAAAAAAAATATATGTTACTTTTTACTCATTTTGTTACATTTCATTAATAAACAAAAGTCTAACAAAAACATTAAATTCATGCATAACTAATTTGTGTTTTATATTTTATGTTTTTTACACTTTTTTGTTACTGAAGGGAGAAGAGCTTGGGGAAATGCATCATTAGAATTTATTTATTGTGACGTAAAACCTTTAGCTTTGCTCGGTTCTTTATTTCACGTTAATCTACTAATAAAGAAATACTAAAAAAATAGAGAACTCATTACAGGAAAAAAAAAAATATATATATATATATATATAAGCATGTCGTCGGTAGCGGGAAAAACCGTCTAACATGTTGGTATTCTGATTAATTACAAGGTTATTCAATCAACGTCACTTTTAATCCGTTTTTTTCGATGCTTCGTATTTTTTCCGAATACTGTTTGCATCTTAAAAAGCTATTGCTTTTTTGATGCGATTAGATATACCATTAAAGTTAAAACAGTGAAACTAATTAGGTTTATAAGATAGATTAGGTTAATAACATAAGCGTCAAATAAAACAAAAAGAATAGATACATAATCACGGTTTGTTACAGGCTTTAAATATGATTTTAGTGAACAATTACTATGTATTATTTATATTAAACAACAACATATTTTGTAGAAAAAAGCACCTTCGAATGAAATTGAAATAAATCTTTGACTTTATTAAAGGTTTGTATTTTGCATACAACCATTATAAAAATATTAAAGTTTAATCTATAATACAAATGTTTGTAGCTTGTGAAAATTAGAAAAAAAAAGTCAAAAATTTATTTCAATTTCATTCGTAAGGGATCTAAATTTTACGAGTGGTTTAAATACCATACCGATTGATTTTCTTTATTTTAATGTTAAGTTGGTTTAACCTTATTTATTACCAAAAATTTAACATTAAATGTAAAACCAATCGAATGAAATATCTTAATATCTGCTCCTTCTCGAGTCTAAACAATGCGGGAAATATTTTTTTTAATTTATTTTACAAATTATGTTTTTGTTTAATATGCCAAGATTTTAATAACTGCTGCATTCAGCCGAAGTCATTTCCAAATTAACAGAGGTTACCATTATCAAGGTTTGATTTATGTGGTTTTCGTAACACAATTTTTGATGTAAATCTAGCAATCATTAATCCAAAATGTTTCACCAGTGCAGTGATGCAAGATGTTGTAGTTTTGAAAAAGCTTCCAATTGGAGGATAAAAAATCAATAATAAAAACATAGAAATTGAATTTTACTTACATTTACTTAGGAATCCTATTTCACAACAGGTGAGCTATGAATGCAATAGTAAATTGTGTTGATTTTTTACAGATTATACGGAACAACAGTATAGCTGCCATACAGTAAAAACAAAAAAAAAAGTTTTACCTAAATTTGATTTCCACCCAGCGGTCGATATAGACACAAGAAAAAATATTACCTAATTTTAATTTGGGTATGGTTCCCATTTTGGTAAACATAAAAAAACACATTTTAAAGTTTTAGTTATGCAATTTTCCACCAGGAACGCTATCAGCGTAAAAAAAGCGTATAATTTGAGAAAATTTATCAAAACATAAACATTATCGAAGCAGGAGCTTTTTCTGAAAATAGGTTCGTTAAATCTGTATAACATAATATAGTTTAACTTGGATTATGATTGCCATATGAGAAACTCATAAAAGTCATTTTAAAATTTTAGTTATCTAATTTCCATATGCTGGGGGGCTTTAAAAGTAGAAAAAAAAATTAAACAAAACATACTATGTGAAAATCGCTTACAAAACGTCAATTTCACTTTGTCAGAAGTTTATTGTACAGTTTAATTTAAAAAAAGAAAGAAATAACCTATTTATTTATATTTTTACCCTATTTTCCACCAGAGGACGGCTTAAACGCAAAAGAAAATTGTGTTGTATCTGTGCTATGCAATTTTAACTTCAGTATAGCTGTCAGGCAGTGAAACATAAGAAAATTAATTTTACAAATAAAAAACAAACCAGCAGGGCTGACAGAGGTGTGCTTGCTTAAAATTAACCCTACGTTCATCTCGCAAAATTTAAATTTTCTCTTATACTCCTAATTCATTTGCATATCCCAAGGTTCACTGTCCAACTGCACATACAGAATCACTTCCCTATACAGGTGAGGGAATAATTGAGAAAAAATTCTATGTACTCCTGATTGGTCCAATTTTGTTTTCAAGAACTTTCTATGGACTCTGATTCGTTGAATCATGTATCTCAACTTCTATTGGGAATTTCTGGAAAATTCCATCAAATTCTGAAAGCCAAATTTTTCGCCAAATATCTCCAAATTCGGTTCTTGATTGAAATTTTATTTTCCCGCCAAATGTCGCCAACATTTTGCCATATATTGTCAAATTTGATGTGTGAAATGTTGCCAACTTTGCAACTTCGTTTACTGCCAACTGGTATGCCAAAATTTCATTCCATTTAAGTGCATTGACCCGCAGTAATCCCAAAATGATACACTAATCGAATTTTCTCGAACATGTGATCTTGCCCTAAAATCGTTAGAGTCGGTTTTAGATAAAATTTGCATGCACACTGACCCATAAAATGTGCTCGTATTATAATACATGATTTGGTTACGCTATTTTCCTCCGGAGGAACCTATACACACAAGAATAAATTTTATTGAATCAGTGTTACCTAATTTTAACATGGAGCATCGGTGCTATATGAGAAAACAAAAGAATACATTTTAAAGATGTAGTAATGCAACTGCCCACCAGGGGCGCTATCAGCATAAAAAATCTATCATGTGAAAAATAAATTTTTAAACAAATTTTACCATGGCAGAACATTATTCTAATAATTTATAAAAAAAATCCCGTAAAAACCAATAAAAAAAAATTTAGCTACACTTTTAATAAAATTTGAAATGTCTCGACAAAATTCTGCAAAGATAATATATCTTAAATTTTAAACCATTCGGTTGGGTAGTTTTTGCGTTGTTATATGCGGACGGACGGACAGACAGACGGACGGACGGACAGACAGACGGACAGACGGACGGACCAAGCGACCCACGTCAGGGGACGCTATAAGCACAAATGAAAATTGTGTTGAATCTGGGCCAACTACTTTTAAATTCATTATAGCTATTATACAATGAAACATAAAAACAAGTTGGAAATTGTACGTCAAACGTGACAAATGAGGTGCGTTCGTACTATAGCTAGTTATATAAATATTCAGATCTAGATGATTTTTAATTCTGCGAAATGAATTATATCGTCTGCAGATTCATTTCTGTCATAAAATAAGTATCTCGGTCGCTTGACGATGAAACTTCCGAAGCTCCTATAACAAAAAAGCACCGATTTAAAAAAAAATCAAATTTCCTAATAAATATTTTTATTAATATCTCCTAAAGTTTTGATTCGATTTTAATAAAATTTGAAATGTCTCGACAAAATTCTGCAAAGATAATATATCTTAAATTTTAAACCATTCGGTTGGGTAGTTTTTGCGTTGTTATATGCGGACGGACGGACGGGCGGACAGACAGACGGACGGACGGACAGACAGACGGACGGACCAAGCGACCCACGTCAGGGAACGCTATAAGCACAAATGAAAATTGTGTTGAATCTGGGCCAACTACTGTTAAATTCATTATAGCTATTATACAATGAAACATAAAAACAAGTTGGAAATTGTACGTCAAACGTGACAAATGAGGTGCGTTCGTACTATAGCTAGTTATATAAATATTCAGATCTAGATGATTTTTAATTCTGCGAAATGAATTATATCGTCTGCAGATTCATTTCTGTCATAAAATAAGTATCTCGGTCGCTTGACGATGAAACTTCCGAAGCTCCTATAACAAAAAATCACCGATTTAAAAAAAAAATTCAAATTTCCTAATAAATATTTTTATTAATATCTTCTACAGTTTTGATTCGATTTTAATAAAATTTGAAATGTCTCGACAAAATTCTGCAAAGATAATATATCTTAAATTTTAAACCATTCGGTTGGGTAGTTTTTGCGTTGTTATATGCGGACGGACGGACAGACAGACGGACGGACGGACAGACAGACGGACAGACGGACGGACCAAGCGACAACAATAGGTGCTAAGTATTTATATAATTACGAACGCACCTAAAAAACAATTTTACTTAAATTTCATTAACTTATTTCCTCATAAATATTGAAATTGATATGCTTTTCTAAGGTGCACTAAAACATGCTTCCTGTAAAAAAGGAGTGTAAAGAATTTATCATTCATTTACAGGACCACACAAAAGTATTCCTTAACATAGTGGTTTACAGGGAAAAACTGTGTGCGGCTTATTTTAATTATGTTTTAATTTAAATTTTAATCTAAGAGATTAAAATTCTTACACACTTTCGTGTGTTTAAAGTATGTTAACGAAACCTCGTCAATCATTTATAATCACCTGTGTGTGTGTATCGATATATATATATATATATATATATCACTATATATGCGTTTCACTTGAATGAACATCAGAAAAATTTTGGTTTTTTTTTAACAAAGTACAGGAGGAAAAAAAATCTCTATATATTTAAAACGCTAAGCGTTTTCTTTCGACAGTCCGTGAGAACAAACTGCTGCATCGAATTACATCATTCTTTTTTTAAATGAAAGATATTTGGGCATAGATTTGTTATCGTACATTTGTTTGTTCGAAAATTTAATTAATTAACCGTAATTTTAAATTAAACTTTTACTTCTGCGTATGACGTCATAAAGTCGGCAGTCGGATAACGCCCACTGTTGCGAGGCACAGAATAAATAACGAGAAGCTCTGTGGTTGGGAGGATAAAAGGTAAATAATAAATATTAAAAGCACGTGGCTTTTAAGCCTAATTTTTTAATTTGTAAGTTAGATTTCCGTTAAAATATTTATTCGCGGGTTTTATAACCGAATAAAAATTCATATTTATTGTGACGTCACGGGAATAGTGTTCATTGCGTTTATTTTATCATTATGCATTATAACTTTGTTGATGCCATGTTTTCATTACAATTAAATACAAAATCCCGTAATTTCGGGTGTATAAGCCGCGGCTCAAATAAATAGGTTTCGGACCGGAAATTATTTTTAAAGAAATGTAACGTGCTACATCTTGGCACTTATTTGCATTTATTTCTATAAAAATAATTCTGGTTTGAAATAGACTTAATTTACCCGCGGCTTATACACCCGAAATTATGGTACATTTTTATTTGTATACATGGTGTTTAATCCTAAATGTAACGTATACAAAGTACGTGTGAAAAGTTTGCGCCGGTGAAAATGACGTTATGCTTAGCTTGAAATGCATTTAAACATTGATAAAACGAAAAAGAAAAAATATATGAATGTGTCAACATTGTGTAATTTTAACTGCTTTTTCAATTTTTAATTTTAAAGATTAGAACTGGAGGATTTATTGGTTCTTCATCTTGAGTGCATACCTTGATTACATGTTACCAATTACATTTTTTAATTATAAGTTAAAAGATTTCATTTTTTAATAAACAAATCACAAAGTAAAGGATTTTAGGAAAATTAAAATTTTTAAAAATAGTGTTATGGTAAAAAAAAAAACAAAAAAAAAAAAAAAAAACACTTGAAATAGTGATTGTGTTTTTAGCTAGAATAAACAATGTAATTTTTTTAGGAATTTAGGAATCATTTTGGTAGGTTTGTTATAAGTCAATTTAACAGTTTCTTATTAGCGGCAAAGTCCTATTTCTTTCACTGTAAATTTCACTTTCGATGTCAAAAAATGGTAGTCTACTTTTGGACGCCATCCAAAACACAGTGGTAATTTTTAGAAATGTATAACGGTTGTGACAAGAAATATCGCTTCAGATTTCATCGCGCTTACATCACTTCTAAATACTACAAATTTCAATTTTTTACTACATTTTACTACATTTTACAATTTCAATTCTTACATCATAAAAAAAAATAAAATAAAATAAAATAAAATAAATAAACATTAGCTTTCGATTGAAATTTATTTGAAAACTGCCACTTAATTTAACGACTTTTTAAATAATTTTCAAGCATGAAATATTTTTCAATTCTATCTCAACAGTGACCATCAGTTTGATTTAATAATATAAAATAGCACCTGGGAAAGTTGCCACAATTCAAAATAGATTTCCCTAACCATGAAAATCATGTAATCATGAAAAGTGAAAATAAAAAATAATAAAAAAAACCCTGATAAATCATAAGATCAGATCATCCATAACATAGAGCATTTTGGCGCTAAACTAAAATCTAAAGAAAAAAAAACAGTTTATGATTAACATAAAATTCATGTGTTGAATTCATTGATGTATATGTTGCATCAGAATATGCTAGGAACTGTATTTTATTATTTTTTTAAGATCCATTGGATATTTAACTGTATAAGAGAGAAAAGATCCCCGACTGTGATGGAAAAAGAATAATCATCCTGATTATGTAAAGGGACCGAAGAAACCATACAAATAAAGTACATTTGAAAACATTAAAAATCTACCTCATCTGCAGATTGATTTATTATTGTAAAAAAAAAAAAATCTTTATCTTTATATAAAATTTGATTAGCTTAAAACAATGGGTGTGTTTTAGAAGATATGGATTTGAAACGAACAATGATTAAAGAGGACATTTTAAAACTTTTAATTTAAACATTTTAAAACTTTTTTTAACGTCGAATTTTGAAGGTGCGTTTGAGCAGATGCACTGCACCTGCGCATACGAGTTCATTCGGTTGCATTATCACAAGGAGGGGGGGGGGGGTTGTGTGCTGTATTTACTATGTTCTTTTATTTACTGAATATGAGATGAAAATAGGGATATACTATTTGTATGATACTTCATAAATCCATGAAACTTGTTTTCTTGCCGTGGTGAATATGGCGGTAATGTCAAACGGATTTGCATTACACAGTTGTTTACGGATTGTTTGTTTGGAGTTGTCATCGGAAATAGTACTGTATTTCACTGGGAGAAAATCTTTTAAAATAAAATATTTCAAAGACTGTTTCATACGCACCCCTTCTTATGTAATAAAGAAGATTATTTTACTGATATTGTTATAGTAATTTTTTCCGTCAAGTTTTGAAGGGTTACATCTAGTTAATATGTAATTCATGTAAGTTTAAAAAAAGAGGTTTTCACAAGAGATGTTGCAAGTGTCCTCTCTGAGTTTAGAAACACAGATGAAAGGCTGGAAAATGAATGACGGAATTTGAATCATTTTACACAGACAGGGTAATTTCACGAACACTATGGCCTCCAAAAACATCCGTTTTCACCAAATGTTCATATGGAGTTACGTAAAATGGGTTGTCTACATCACCAAATCACGCACACTGGATATATTACACCAGAAATTCCAGTTCGCGATCCAGGCAGAGTCAACAGAGGTTTTGCTTGTCATTTTCAAAAACATGCAATGTCGTGTTCAGCTGTGTTTGGAAACTCAGGAAAGATACTTCCAACACCTCCTGTGAAAACACAATTTCTGAAACAAACATGTATGACATGTAATTGATGTTTTTTTTTTTTTTTAACAAGAATTTCCTTTGACTACATTCAAGTAAGATACCTTGTGTATATATGTATGTATATATGCGTTATCTAAACCATTGGTTCCTAAACTGTATTGTTAGCGAACTCACTTAATATATAGATATATATTCCTTTGTATAATCTATCGTTGAGGGAAAGATGAATTTTAGCAGAAAATTACACACAAGAACAGTAATATGGAATACCAATGTGAAAGAGGAATAAACAAAACATTTTTCTATGAAAAAAGAAAAGTGTAATACTGTATTTATTAGAAAAAGTACATTTTAAAAGCAGATGCAATTTAGGGCATTTTTTTTAAACAACGAAATATTCAGTGCCAAAGTTGATTTTTTTTAAATTTTTAGCCTTTCTACACACAGTTTAATAAAACACTGACTTTTACAAAGTTATTTATCTATACCCTTTTCAATGATATTTTTGTTTAAAGTTGTATCATATTGCTTTTGTTATAAGGTGGGTGAACCAAAGGTGGCCAGTGTCCCTAAGGTAGCCCACCCTTCAAAAGTAGAATTAATTTAATTTTTAATCACAAAATTGGTCTACTGCATTTTCAATCATGTATCTGCAGTGCACGTGGCTGAATGTAAAGAGTCCTTGTCCCTCCGACATTTTATCAGTGATTTTAATTTTGAGGAGCAGTCGTTCTAATATCCAGGTAAGAAGATATTTTAATTAACAAGTGTTTAAATTATTAGAGCTTAGTGGTATGATACGTTTTCTGAAAGGTTATTTCCTTTTCTTTAACCACATTTACTTCAATTCTAAGGAATGTATCAGATTAATACTCTACGTCGTGCGAATGGCGACCATACGTATGTTCCCAAAGTGTCCACCTTAGAAAACAAATGTGGAAATTAGTGTAGTAAGGATGATTTTCAAAATTTCTACATAAATATTTGAAAAAAACTTATTGCCATTTAGTGTTAACACCAAAGATCATTCAAAAGAAGTCAATAACTCCCAGAAGAAAATCACTGAACTACCATGCACAAAAAGTGCTTCAAGGTCGTTTCGTGTCATAAGATAAAGAGATTAACAAGAAAAACTCGAAAGGTATCAAAAGAAAGAAAGGATGATCAGAGCATAATAGTAAGCAAAATAGTTTACCGTGTACTTTTTTCACATTTTAAAAGTGAATTTAATACATGGGCTACCTTTGGAACACTATGCGCCAAAGGTGGCCCACGAGCTACAATTTTGAAATTGTATTATAAAAGTAATTAAATTTTATTTTACAAAGAAAAGTATGCTTGATATGTGTTAGAGATTAGTGAAAAAATTTTACAAACAGAAATTCAGCCACACATACCCAACCAGAAAACGATAAAAAATCCTCAAAGTTTAACTATGGCCACCTTTGGGTCATCTATCTTAGTATTACAGCAGATAAAATTTATTACATTATTTGGATGGGTTGACCGATCCTTACACGACCCCAAAAACATTACCTGAGACCCAACAGTGGGTCACGACCCATAATTTGGAAACTGCTGCTAAAACTTTATCGCTGTTAAATTAAATATGCAACTTTAATTTGTTATGGCTACATTAGAGAAAAAATCGTGGTAAAATATATAAATAATAAAGTAACTTATAAAATTCGGTGAAGGATGTTTTCTTTTAAAAAGTCATTTAATATGTCTCGAGCAAGATAGAAATAAAATGTAACACAACATCAATACATGAATCATGGAGTGAATATCACAAGACAACGTGTCAATAATTTGAAAAAGGCAATTTATCTTTGTGTTTTATGAAAGAAGTGACAATTTAGCCTTAAGAGGAAACGTCTAACAGGTGGAAAGCAAAAAACTGTCTATTTGAGAGAAACATGTTCTAACGCGTTATACTTCCATTAATAACATGTCACGGCCGAATTACAGATGAGAAGCAAAGCGTTAGTTGACGGATTATTTTTGTAACTGAAGTTTAAAATAACTTATAGTTATTTTTGTTGTGTAGCATTTAAGAATAATTTTTCTGTTCTGAAGCTATTGTTGAATACTTATCTTAAGCACAGAATTTATTACATCTTAACACAGAAATTACGTCACGTTGATTTTAATGAAAAGTATGTCGATTTTTCTTTTTTTTCCCCATTAGTCAAGATATAATCCACGGCATGGCTGGAAATTTAAGAATTCAGCATACGAATTGTATGTAATAAAAGCAAAATTACAAATGTTACGTGCAAATGAGTAAGTAGAATTACTACTGTAATAGAAATATAAATCAGAAGAGGTGTTTGTCGCATTTCCAGTGTCACGTCAGGATTTTAGTTCACATTGATACTGAACATATACGGACAATGGTGAAATCTGTATAATGCAAAATTTCGGTTGAATATTTAAAACTGTATAAATAATCAAATATTTATGTATTTGTCTATTTATAGCTCAAACCGTTCACAGTTATTTGTTTACAGTTATTCATTCGCAGTTTTATTTAGCAGCATTAAATTCAAACAGAGTACACTTAGAAAGACAAAATAAATAATAAAAAGTGAAAACTGCCCAGTTAAACTGGCGGCATTGGGGTCACAGGCTATTCACACTAATTGTATATTATACTCTTATTTCAAAGAATTTGAAGTAAGCATTCGAAAAATAAAGAAATTCACAATATATTAACGGGGGTATCATCTCCTGTTTCCCCCTTATAATAAACTAATGAACCCCACAAACTAATCAAAAAAGCGTCTTATCACAATTAACGTATATAAAAAATTTGAAGAAAATCTGAAAAATCTGCATGAAAAACCCATTCATCTAATTTAAGTGGTCGGGTTAGCCCCCTTTCCCCCTTTACACTTAACCAATGAACCCCCAAAACTAATCAGAAAAGAGCCTTATGACACTGAACCTATATACAAAATTTGAAGAAAATCGGATAATTCTACATTAAAAACCCATTTATCTAAATTAAGAGGGGATTAGACCCTCTTTCCCCTTTTATACTTAACCAATGAACCCCCCAAAAGTAATCAGTAAAGCGCCTTATCACAATGAACATATATACAAAATTTGAAGAAAATCGGATAATACTGCATGAAAAACCCATTTATCTAAATTAAGGGGGGGGGATTGGCACCCTTTCCCCCTTTACACTTAACAAAAGAACCCCCAAAACTAATCAGGGACGCACCTTATCACAAGGAACATGTAACCAAATTTTAAAGCAAAACGGTTGGTTCTATCAAGCGTTATCGCGTTACGTTCATACATACGTACATACATACGTACATACAGAACCGACGGGCACATAAGCTCTCAGGCTTTGATAGCCTGTGAGCTAAAAGACATGAAAAATGGGAATTTCGAAATGAAGCGTATTACTTTTTTATCAAGATTTCATTCCCATTTTTTATATTCTTAACCAATTTAACTATTTATTTCATTTACTCATTTATTTTGTAGATTAGCTTAATAATAGTTTTATAGAAGACCAGTGGACCCGTGCGAGGGTTTCGCACTACAGTCCAATATTTTTTAGCAATATCTAACAATTTTCATATGCAGGTTTAAACTTCTAAAAAAAATTCTTGATAAAAATATCTATAAACAACATTAGTCAAGCCAGAATAGCATCTCATTTGTTCCATCAAAATTACAGTAAAAACTGATCGAAGATAGCAAAAGGCACGCGCCAGAAAAAAGAATAACAATCGGATTTTAACTGCATTCGAGAATGTCGTCATCTGCTTCGGGGGAAAAACATGGGACAAAGAAAATTAAATTGAATACATATAAAATACAATTTAATCTAATATAAGAAAGCATACCTTTTATGCTGCACGTGGAAAGCTTCGATCGATGAAGAAAGATGGTGTCATTTTCTTCTAAACATTTGAATTTGAATTTTACTTTTTAATCATAAATATAAATAAACACCTGCGGATACATCACAGTTTTTCTTTTTGCACTATTTATAACCATTGCTGAGCACTATATAATGCGGTATTTTATTTTTGCGACAACATTGATTTGAGAAATCATTTCATTTCATTCATGAAAATAATGCTGATTTAATTTTTAATTAATTGCATTTTTTTTATCAAAAACATGTTTTAACGAAATGTTTAGTGTACTATATCAGAATTTGATTCAAAAACATTTCAAATTAATTCAGTGGTGTGCGTTTTCTAAATGAATAGAAAGGGATGTTGACAACAGAAATAATATATATAATTGGTAAAATAAATAAAATTACACAACGTTGAAAAGTCAAGAAAATTTACAATTTATCGTTATTAATGCTATCCTACTACGTTTGACACCCTATTTTTAAGTAAAGAAAAAACGAATAAAAAATTGCTTGCTTAAAATAAATTAATATATGTATATATAAACAATTTCAATTGTTAAATAAATAATTTTTATGCAACTGTGTTTTACTTTTTACAATTTAAAGGAAAATTAATGCAACATTAAATATTTACGAAAAATGTCTTCATGACAAAAAATAGTGATCGTTTACTTCATTTTTTCTATAAATATACAATTTGGTATATGTTTTGAAATTAAAAATATAATAGACTTTGATCCATGTCATAAAACTAGTAAATCTGCAGATCAGAGGCCTCAACGTCAGCTCTACAAAACAATGTTCATTAATCTCACTAATTTTTGATATAATCTGCATAATATTTGATATCCTAAAATTCAATTTTTAAAAAGTTATTTATACATTTATAAGAATATAAGACTTATCGAAACATCCGTAAATTTTAGAAGTATCACATTAAACTCAATTTTATGCAGTGATAGGATAAACTACTCATTACTGTATTTATGTTTTCAGAATAAGAATACAGGCTCCACCTACCTGACCTCCCCGTTGTCGCTTTAATTTTATGTTCTCATTGTCCAGTAATTGTGCTATTTAATTATTCGAGCAGATGTCTGAATTCATTTACTATCGTAATTTCATCAGATTAACTATCTCTTTGTACGTGAGATGAAATCCTATCCTTTAAAAAATATTTATCTTTTAACCACTAACCATCATCATATGTTGCTCAAATTGTATAAAATTTCGTGTATTACATATATTTTTACAAATGTAAATTCCTCTTACATTCAATTTACACATTCAACGTTTTTATAATTTTCGTTTGGAAAATCAATTTGGGAAATATTTCTGTAGTAGTTAAAATAAATCCTCATCTATTTCATTAGAAAAAGTATATTAAAAACTTAAATCACCCCAAAATAAGCTATTTAGTTAATAAAGTTTTTCGTCAAAATAATGCTATTTAGTCCAATTTTCTTTTTTTGACATTATTTTTTAAACAGAGTTCACTGTAAAAAAATCTGCGTAATGTTCCTGACATTTACTGTGTAACATTCCTGTGTAAAGTTCCATATATTTTGTGTGTAACTGACTTGTGTAAGTTTCCTGGCATTTCTTTGATGTAAAGTTCCTGGGAAAACTTGTGGCAGAAAGATGCCACTGGTTTTCTCAGGAACTTTGCACCAATTTTTTTACAATGTTGCTAAGCAACCATTTAATGAAAGAAAGGAATAAAGAAATGCATTGGGCATTTTTGTAAAATATGAGAAATTAAAATGTTTTATTCAATTAATGCGTAAAAGTTTACAATAATTTATACAATTAATTCCGAAAATCTTAGAAATTATTGCCAAATTTTACAGCAATCGGATTAATTTAAGATCTTCATTTCGGAAATTTAGCATCCATAGATTAACATATCAATTATCCTAATGCGTCATTTTCCTTTCGACGAATGTTAAAATTTAACAATTGTCTGACGTCCCATTGAAAAGGATTATGACTTAAAATAAATTGTTCTATATTTTTGAAACGAAAGAACCAAATTTAATCAAAAAATATGCAGCTAATTACGGGTACCTCGCAAACATACCTAGCAAAAATCAACCTAATCGAACTATTTTTGCGGCAGTTATCATAGAGCAGAGAGACAGACGGACATCATAATCTTTTCGGGTCACCACAGTGAGCCTCAAACAATGTTTCGGCAATAAAAAATTGCAGAGACACATTATTACTTTGATGAATTTTCATATATTTTCTGAATGTTTATTTTAAAAAATAGTTGTAAAAATTCCGGAAATTATCAGATAATTAAACCGATAATTCGTGCCTCTCAGAACATCACATTAATTGTAGACGAATAAATATAATCACAATTCTTTCAGATAGAATGATTTTCGTATCTAGTTGTTTATGATAATCATGTTTTTCAGAAAATCACATTTAAAGTTTTTATTTCAGAAATAATCACCTCAACCTCTTAAAATTCCCAACTTTATAGGATGTACTTTTTTCAATCTCAATATTAGAAGATACTATTTGTCTTAAGGCTACTTAAGAACACATTCCTGGTTATTTAAATACACACTACTGGTTTGAAATCTCAAACCAAAACAGCCATAACTACACTTCTAATGTTCATAGGAGGAAAAGAAAACTGTTTATGATAGCTTTTAGTATAATCTGTCAAATAAATCAATTAAAGACATGTGTGATATTTACTCCAAATTGCCTACCTAAATGTAGTGAAATACCTCTAGAAGCTTAATACATTTCTTTTTACTATATAATTCATGCAATCCTTATGGAAATATTAATTGTTAATTTTTTGTTATTACAAATTATTTACAAAGTCACACAATAACATACAACATATTAAATACATACAACAAAGCAGACCTACAAAAATATCTCGAAAAACATTTATTCTAGTATGATAATTATCTATAATAAATAAAAGAGAGCTATATAAATTATTTTAGTCGACAGAATACTGTCCTGTTTTCTTTCTCCATGCGATATACATGTTTATCCCTACCGCATTTTCACATCATTTACGACGCGAGAAGACATATGTGAAATCTGCAGATTATCGACTCATTTGCTTGATGAAGTTTTCTTAAAATCCATATATCAACAACAACGTGAGAAATAGTTCCTCTCCTCTTGTTCCTTTTTAAGTCAATGTTGTGAAAAGAATCTTTTTCTGAAACAGTTTATTCAGAAGTATTGTTTATTGATTTTGTTTAAAATTTTGCGTAATAATATTATACAATATGTTTAGATAATTTAAAGTTTTGACTGATGTGAAATCGGTAAATAAAAAAATGACAAATTTCAACACGAATTATCTATTTGTTGTTTACGCAATTAGATTTCAACTCTTAGCTCCAAAATATTCTGTTAATAAAATATAGGGCTGTCAACTGATGAAAATATTACAGAACAAAGAATGGTTCAAAAAACGGATATAAAATGGCTAACTGTTTTGGAAAATTCTAAAAAACGTGCACAAATAAATAAGATAAATTCTCGGAGCATATTATAACAATTATTGCTAATTTCAGTAATATTTACAGTATTTACACTATTAAAAATACCTTAATTTCACAGCAAGTGTCTTCAACATTGCATTTCTATAGTATGGAGTAAAAGAATGCGAAAAATAAAAGCCTTCTGGCCAGTACCAGTAGGAAAAAGTATATTTCACATTCGTTGATTTTAAGAATTCAGCTAATTGTAATTACACACACAAAGCTAAAATTAATTAATAAACTGTAATTAATAAAGTTAATGTACGAAACTCTTTGAACGCGAGTTATATTCGTACATGACCGATTTATAGGAATTCTGTTAACTCGGAAAAGGTTCTTGGATATTTTCGTTTGTGATTATATTATATTTTCCCAGATTAAGAATCATCTGTTTTTTTGTTGTTGTTTTTTTACAATGATCTCTCAATGAACGATGATGAATATGTCAATAAACCCTTCAACTGGCGCAAAATTCCACAAAAATAACGCTCTGTATACCTGTAGAAAACTTGGCTTCCTTCCAAATTTTCTCGGATATTATTCTCCAAATGGCAAGTGCTATGAAATAATAAAATATTTTTTTTTTATCATACTAAATAACAAATATGTATTCACATAGCTGCACGACATTATAAGGATCGATCCGCCAACAAAAATGTGCCATTTTTGTACAATATAGTTTCAGTTTTTTTTTTTTTTTTTTTTTTTTTAAGCTTTAAGCACATTTTTCAACAACATGGCATCGGTGGTTCAGTGATAATACTGAGATCATATCACTTCATTTCACTGGCGAGGAGTGTGAATTAGCAGCGACACCTGGATTTTATTTCAATTTCAATCACATTTTCGACACTCCCAACCGGAAATTTTTCAAAATTATCGCTATAAAATTATAATCTAATTTTACAATAACTATGGAAACCAATATACAATCTCAATTATCCAAGTTGCACAATATGCAATAATTCATACAAAAGGTTTTACAAACCTTTAGCCTTAAAGACCTGAAATAAATCACCAAATAAACAAACATAATACAACTATAAATATGTGTTTCTTACAAATATTTATATACATAAATGTACCTGTCCAGGATTTTACAAGAAACTTTCATTAAATATTATAATAAATGCAATATAGAATATTATTAACAATATTTATAATATATCTAAGAAAATGTAAATATATACATATATGTACAGCAATAAATACGGTAAAAATACTATTAATTTACATATTTACACTTACACAATACTAAAATTATCATTATATCAATTTACAGAAAATTGTATTTACAAAATATTTGGTTAATTAGCAAATTTAAAATGGATATATAAGTTGTTCAGGTCGTCTTAAATTTCCTTTTTTTGGTTTTGACCACACAATATGGCCAACACATGACTAGACCATCACGACCTTTATTAACCTCGATAATTCGTCCTAAGTTCCATAAAAATTTTGATTTACTCTGTCCTTCAATCAAAACAATGTCATCAAGTTCTTTTGAGCATTAGGGTGCCGAAAGAATGTAAGCTCTTAGTTGCTAATAAATAATCAGATTTCCACTTCTCCCAAATTTAGCGCAGAAGTTTCCTCCTATAAGCTTTTCTTTTAAATAAGCTGGTTCTAGAGATAGACGCATTAAAAACTACGTTAATGTTAAATGGCTAATCTACCTTGAGTCGAGCAAGCAAGAAGTGGGCAGGTGTGAGTGATTCAGGTTTGGAGGCATCATCATAGACATATGTTAGAGGCCTGCGGTTGAAAACATTTTCTACCTCTACAAGCACAGTCATATGTTCTTCAAAAGTGAACAAATTTTTTCCTAAGATTTTTCTAAGGTTGTCTTTAATAATTTTCACGAGTCTCTCGTAGAAATCTCCTCACCATGGGGCAAGTTCAACGATGAATTTAAAAATTATTCTTTCTGTAGATGTAAAATTTTTATAATCTTGGTACTTAAGTATTTCAAAGAAATATTGAATTTCTTTATTGGCACATTTAAATGTTTTGGCATTTTCAGAATAGAATATACACTCTCGTAAAAAACTGTAAATTTATGAGCGTTAGCCCTTCAATTTTCACGGGCAACAGCCTTATTTGGTGAAAAACGGTCTGATCCACTAAATAAGCGGCGTTATCCCTTAGATACATAGAAAATTAAGGGCAATCCACATATTCTTACAGTTTAGCCCATATGTTAGCAAAAATATGGTACGACTCCATACATTTTCCTCCGCTAGGGTGTAACCCTTCAGTTTAGTCGTGTTTCGAAAAATAATGTCACTTAACCGCGTACCATAACATATTTTTTAACCCGCCAAAAAAGCGATTCTGTGATGATTATCTAACGTGCTATGTGATACGGAACAGTAATTAAAGTGTTATTGTGTTTTAAAGTGCATTATATCCTGTGCATTATAAAGCTGTATTACTTTTCCCTGTAAAATTACGGGCTGCACAAAATAAGGGGCATGTTTTTTTTTTTTTTTTTTTTTTTTTTTTTTTTTTTTTTAAAGGGGTATGACTGGAATCTCTGTTGCCGGCCTCTGCTCGTAATTTTAGAGGGATATTTTTAACAGTGTACGATAGTTCTTGCTTCGGTTAAGGACACGTCTAAATGCTAATATGAACTTCTTGGTGGATATATCTGATACTAATTCAAGGTGAACAGCGCGGGTCACAAAACACGTGATAAAGCTATGTAAGCTTTATCGGTGTTATCGCCATTTTTATATAATCAGGTCCGGTGAAGTGTACTCCCAAGACTTCATTTTTGTATGTACAAGTGTATGAATATTTTAGCAGAAGCTTTAAACACATTAAAATTAATTATAATAAAACATTCTAAGATATTATTATATATCTTATAGCATTACACACGCAGGCAGTGATATACGAAGTGATGCTCTGAATAGATTAAAATGTAATAAAGGAATTTTCAATATTTTAATATTCTGTAAATTATCAAATTGTGTAAAAATTTTAAACTTAAGATGGATAAAAAAAAATGCAAGAAAATGGCAGCGTGAAAGACTGAATCAACAATATGTGGTATTATTTGGAATAAAGCATAAATTCAAAACAATTACTTTGTAAATTGTGGATGTTTCATAACTTATAATCAACTTGTAACCTAAACTTTCAACATTTATATGATGAATATCAACTTTTCATCTAGCTTTACGCAAAACAAAATCCAAGAAGTACATTTTCTGCTTAAAAAAAACTTTTATGTTTCTGATGAAACATTCATCCATTATTTCGATAAAACGATATCCAGTTACCATTAATCATGAGCTGTAAGTATACATATCTATTCTTTCTTGGATTTTTTTTTTTTTTGAGTTACTTGGCTTTAAGTGCTTTTACAAAAAACTGCCAGACAGATGATACATGTAGTACATTCCCTCAAATTTAGGGCTTTAAAGGATTATTCGAAGGAATGGTTCATGTAATTTCACGAAGCATGCTTTTCTTGTTGATTACATGAAAGATGCTGCACTTTACAAAAATACATTAGATACTTGAATAAAGAAATGATTGATGTCTCGTAGTAGCGAGATTTTTGAATAGTTTCGTTCAGGTGATAACTGTTACAAAAGAGATAAAACGTTGGATATACAAATGTATGTTAAACATTTTCTATTTACTTCACTAAATTTACCTCTAAAAATATTTGCGTTTATTTTAATAAATAAAAAGGTGCATTTTCACACAAAATTTACAATTTTTAAATATCATACTTTTTAAATTTTTTTTTAAATAAGTCATGTTATTCATAAGCAATAACAAAGACACGTTTCCTCCTAAGCTTTTAATTGTTCACCTTAAAATCTCTTTCATTTAATTTATCTATATTCGTCGCTACCATGTCAAACTATCGAATGTGAAAAAATTAATTTTTCATTACCTTTCAAATCGGCGTTTTTTCACCACTAAATTTTAATAGTATTCTTTAGCAGGGTTGTCAGTTTGGCCTCACTTTTTCATTCAGAAATTTCTAATCCATTCCAGAAATTTAAAATAGAAATTTTTGCTTTATTGAATGACAGACATTTCATGAGCACTTAAAGTAAAAAAAAAAGAAAGAAAAAATTCCTATATGAATTTCGCATCTTGAAATATAAAAATAAGGACAAACTGATAACCCTGTTCTTCGCAGAAACTTTATTAGTATTTTTACTAGGCGAAGAATTCTAATAAAATTTAGTGGTGACAATCAGCCAATTTTTAAAAGTAATGAAAAATGCATTTTTTTCATATTAGATATCTTGACTTGGTAGCGACGATATATACAGGGTGATTTTTTTTTAAAGTTGTGAAAGTAAAACACTATAACAAAAGAACCACTGATCCAAATGACCTAAAATTTTACCAGTATGCTCCCAAAGCAATGGCAATTTTTTAGCATGGTTAAAAAAACTTAAAATCGCACCGACAGATGGCGCTGTAAGGTAGAAGAAACAAAGAATATCGTCTGTGGGAGGAAAACAATGGACAGTACTTTGAGAAACCATCTTCCGTAGACCCTCTGTCGTCATTGGACCTTTTCTTAAATTCTTAGGTGTTCTAAATCTCCTAAGAGCAGTTGCTGCGCTGTCATTATTCGGATAATACAGTTTCACTAACAACGCACGGTCTGTCAATGCAGCAGTCATTGCGAGGATTTCCTTAGAATAATGAACACGAGATGCACCTATTTCACGTTTTTACGCCAATGAACCCGACTTTACTGCATGTACAGCGCCATCTGTCGGTGCGATTTTAAGTTTTTTTTAAAAACGCCAAAAAAATTTCCATTGCTTTGGGACCATACTGGTGAAATTTTAGGTCATTTGGATCAGTGGTTCTTTTGTTATAGGGTTTTACTTTCACAACTTTAAAAAAAAATCACCCTGTAGATAAATTAAATGAAAGAACAATTATAAATTTTAAACAATTATAAGTTTTAGGAGGAAAAAAGTATTTGTTATTGCTTGTGAATGCTTCCTAAAAGAAATGCATTCTTCCTCATTATTTCATACTGATGACATTTTACAAAGACAAAATAACGAAATAGTAAAATTCTTATTATTAGTGTTCTTATTATTCTTATTGATTTTTTTTATATAAAATTAGTAAGTTTTTTCTTTTATTTTTCGAGGTGTATAGTGATTTCAATTCTTACTATAACGATAATGGTCGCCAAAAAAGACCAATGGTAACCTTTTCGCTCAAAATAACAGAATTTTTCATCATAATTCTATAACTAATCTACGTAGAACAATACATTATATTCTAAAACTTTCCCTGAAAAAATTTCTATCGATCAGTGCAAGTTTCATGAAAATCCATTCAGAAGAACTCTAGTTATAAAGGAACGGAACGAAATTTCCGTTTGTGTTTTATATATATAACTAGCGAGCTACGCCCGCTGCGCTGGTCGGTTTCTACAAATGAACCTTGAATCAAACGAAATACATCGTTTAATTTGACCTTGTATTTGAAAGCAATCTGTATATTTGCCCGGAATATCCTTCCGCATTACTGAAAAATGACGTGATTGCGCTATTACATTTTCTAATGTGCAGTCAAAATTTTATCTGTTAAGGACCAACTCTTTTATTTGGTCATTTACAGTTAGGGTTTGCTACAGAATGATAAAACTATATGCATATACTAAACCCATCACTAAAAATTATCGAACTAACAATGCAAACAAATTAAGTAACAAATTCAATTCAGTAGAAGTTTTTATATAGGCTAATCTTTGATAATCGGGTTAATCTGATTATAGAACTTTTCCACATAATTCTGAAACTAACAGAACAATATAAAATATGCTAAAACCATCCTTACAAATTATCTACTTAACAATCCACGTCGCAAAAAATACGCCCAGTAAAATCTTTCAAAAGGGCTAATCTTTGGGAATCGGGTTCACCTGACTATATAACCTTCACACATTACTGTTTATCAACGTAGAAAAATATGTAATACACTAAAACCATTCCTTAAATAGCATCTAACTAATAATACAATTCTCATCAAGATCCGTCCAGTAGAACTTTTTATCAGAAGGCTAATCTTTCATAATCGGAATCAAATATTGAAAAGGCTAATGTAATTCATAAAAAAATGGTCACCCGATTTTCGAATTTCCCCCTATAATTCTAGAACTAAGACACGTAGAATGATAAGTTATATAATGAAACTTTCCCTAGAAAATTATCTAAGAATGTAGGTTCCATCGAAATTCATTCGGAAAAATCTTTTAATAAAAAAAGAAAACTGCCCAGTTAAACTGAGGGCTTTGAGCTCACAGGCTATTCACACTAATTGTATATTATACTCTTATTTAAAAGAATTTGAAATAAGCCCCTCGAAAAAAAAAATCGACAATATATTAAGGGGGATCATCCCCCCTTATAATTAACCTAAAAACACCCACAATTATTAAGGGAAGAGCCTTATTACAATGCACATATATACAAAATTTGAAGCAAATCGAATAATTCTGCTTGAAAATTCCATTTATTTAAATTAAGGGGATATTAGACCCCCGTATCCCTCTTTATACTTAACCAATGCACCCCCAAAACTAATTAGGGAAGGGCCTTACCACAATCAACCTACAGTGGTGGCCAAAAGTTTGGACATTTTTTGAAAGTTTCATGTTTTTCAACTTTGTGTGCTTATAGAATATATTAATTTTCACTTAAATACAAACGTTTATACATCCAATTGAAGGTAATGTAATGTAGAATTTAATAATAAAAACAGTATTACAATATCTGTATTACAAAAAAAGTTATGCTCATTTTAGTAGAACAAACAAACAAAAATCGTTTTGAATAAGGACGTGTTTTGTAATAAAAGCGTACTAGCCAATCACAAACACTGTTCTGAGGACCAATGAAATGTTTGTAACTATAGTTTAGGT
The DNA here is from genome assembly GCA_963931845.1 of Maratus michaelseni. Taxonomy (NCBI): domain Eukaryota; kingdom Metazoa; phylum Arthropoda; class Arachnida; order Araneae; family Salticidae; genus Maratus; species Maratus michaelseni. Next base: position 461,554,166 of record OZ007588.1, read on the forward strand.
TATTTGGATGGTAAAAGAGTTATTCGTGTGGAAATATTTTGCAGAATGATGCGTACTAGTACAATTAAATAGAGTATTGCTGTTTTTGAATATTTAAAGTCCTTTTTTTAATTAAACTAATTTTAAACAATGTCATCAACAAGAAAAACTAATTGGACATCTACAAAAAGAAGCCGAATTCTCATATTGAGAGAAAATGGCCTCTCTTATGCTGAAATTGCAAGATAAGTTGGTAGTTCAGTGACTTGTTATGGTGTACGAAAGTTCTGTTTACGTTATGAAAAAACGAAATCAGTGGAAAATAAGGTCAAATCAGGCCGACAAAAAATACACAAGTGCTACTTCCTATAGAAACATTAAACGGTTATGCTTTCAAGATAGAAAAATTTCATCAGATGCCATTAGATGTGAAATGAATGCAGCGGGTATTGCAGTAAGTTCAAGAACAATAAGAAGAAGGTTATCAGGATTTGGACTACCAGCTAGAATTCCAAGAAAAAAACCATATTTAAATCAAAAGCAACGCGAAAAACGAGTTAAGTGGGCAAAAGAACATATTAAATGGTCAGAAAATCAATGGAAGCAAGTAATCTGGAGCGATGAGAGTAAAATATCGCTCTTTGGTAGTGATGGTAGAAAATACGTGAGACGTAGAGTAGGAGAAGCACTTCATCCTGATTGCATTGAAGCAACTACAAAAAACCCAACAAATGTCATGATTTGGGCATGTATGTCTGTAGATGCTGTGGGCCGAATTCAAGTGATTGATGGCATCCTGAATGCCAAAAAATACATCGAAACTGTTCTGGAAGCAAAATTGATACCTTCCATCAGGGATCTCTTCCCCAACAACGCACCATTTATATTTCAGCAGGATTCAGCTCCATGCCACACAGCAAAAGTATGCAAAGCATGGTTTCAAAATAAAGGCATAGATATATTACTATGGCCAGGAAACAGCCCTGATCTCAATCCAATTGAAAATTTGTGGCGACGTTTGAAAATTCTTGTACGAAATAAACGTCCATCCAATAAAAGACAACTTATTGAAGCTATAATTGATTCTTGGCACCATGTGATTACGAAAGATGAACTCCAAACACTCGTTCACTCGATGAAAAGACGCTGTGAAGCTGTCTTAAAAAATAAGGGTTCTCCTACTAAGTATTGATTGTGTAAGTGTCACTTTAAAAAAATGCAAATCTAAGATAGATCTTACTATTAGTTACATAACTTTTTTTGTAATGCAGATATTGTAATACTGTTTTTATTATTAAATTTTACATTAAATTACCTTCAATTTGATATATAAACGTTTGTATTTAGGTGAAAATTAATATATTCTACAAGCACACAAAGTTGAAAAACATGAAACTTTCAAAAAATGTCCACACTTTTGGCCACCACTGTATATACAAAATTTGAAGAAAATTGGATATTTCTGCATGAAAAACCCATTTATCTAATTTAAGGGGGGGGTAGCCCCCCGTTTCCACCTTTTATACTTAACCAGTGAACCCCCCAACTAATCAGGGAAGCGCCTTACCACAATGAACCTATATACAAAATTTAAAGGAAATGAGATAATTCTGCATGAAAACCCTATTTATCTAAATTGTGGGAGAAGGGGGTTAGCCCCATCGTTTTTCCTCTTTATACTTAACCAATGGACCCCCAAAACTAATCAGGAAAGCTCCTTACCACAAAGAACCTATATACAAAATTTAAAGGAAATCGGAAAATTCTGCATGCAAAACCAATTTATCTAAATTAAGGGGGTGTGATCCCCCTTTCCCCCCTTTAAAGTTAACCAGTGAACCCCCCAAACTAATCAGGGAAGCGCCTTATCACAAGGAATCTATAAACAAAATGAAAGCAAAACGGTTAGTTCTATCAAGAGTTATCGCGTTACATACATACATACATACAAAACGGGCGGGCACATTAGCTGTCAGGCTTTGATAGCCTGTGAGCTAAAAAGGCTAATATTTTATAATCCGATTGATCTGATTATAGAACTTCCCAGAATAATTCTATAACTAAGTTACGTAGAACGATATGTTATACAATAAAACCTTCCCTGAAAAATTATCTTACAGTTTAAGTTGTACGAAAATTCATTAACAGAACTCGAGTTATAAGCAGCCGGAACGAAATTTCATACATGTAGAAGTAAATAGAAGTATATTGCCATGAATATAGTTTGCATTTGTATAAAAAAAGGTACTTTTCGTTTAGCCAGGCGCCAGTGATATATGCACACACACACACACATATATACAGGGTGTTCCGTTAAAGGGGTCCAATATTAATAGGGGTAATAGAGGAGATCACACGGAGCATAAATCAGTATATAATGCCTGGCCGGATCTCAATAATTTTCAAGTTACAGCAAATAGAATGAAAAATCGGAAATTTGTAAAAAACCCCTCATTGCTAAACTATCGATAATGCTACATAAAAACGAAGCACATATTTAGAAAGAGCAGAAAAAATCCTACGAAATGACATAAGTTGTTTTAGAATATCGAGAATTAATGGCGAGTTACAAGCTCTGAAACAGTGAAAAAATACAAAATCAAATATTTAGCAAAATAGTTAATCGTTAATTCCAAAAATGCAACTCTACCTACATCAAGGAAAATGTTATAAAATTTGGTCCATTCCGAAAGCTTTCGAAGAAGCTGACAATAAACCATATCAGTTTAATTGTATGGGAGAAATCAAGCAGTTCCCTAGTTACAACTCTGTACTGTTGCACGCTCGGAAAGAGCGAAACTCCACCCATGAAGATTGTAAACACCACGTTTTAATATCTTTCAATTATACATTTCTGATCAACCTCTATCAATACCCTTTCATTATTCAGTCTGGTCAAGTGAATGACATATTGTGCAGCTCTCGCCTTGTCTTAAAGCAAACTCCGTGACTGCTGCGTTTCCTCCATGAACTTTCAGGATGATGAAGAAGAAGTACTTTTTATGCAAATTTTCTATGTGTATAGGAAGAAAAGTGTAATAAAACAGCAGTCATCAGTGGGCGTTATGTTAAAGGGAGGCTGTTGTAAGTGGGATTGTAGTAAGTTGATGTATAATAATTATGCCGGAATACTCTAACGAAGAATATGCGGACATGCATCTGATGTACGGGCAAGCTCATGGAAATGCATGTCTAGCACAGCGCATGTACCGTGAGCAATTTCCAAGGAGACGTTGCCCAAGTTCGAAACTCTTCATAAAAATCGATAGACGATTACGGGAGACTGGATCGTTTAATACAGCAAGCATTGATGCAGGGAAACCTCGACATGTACGAACACCTGCAATGGAAGAAGATGTACTGAATATTTTTAAAGATAACCCCTCCACGAGTACACGAGCTGCTGCGTCTGAAGTCGGTGTTTCTCACCAAAGTGTGTGGCGTGTTCTACGTGCAGAAAACATGCACCCCTTTCATGTGCAGCGGGTACAACTGTTATCAGTAACAGATTGTGCTCAGCGGACAGAATTCGTACGCTGGTTGCTTAATGTAACAGAAAATAATCCACAATTTCTGGAAAATATTTTATTTACTGATGAAGCAACATTTACGAGAGAGGGCGTGGTAAACACGCACAATATGCACACATGGTCATATACAAATCCGCACACTGTTTTCCCGTCGAACGCACAACAAAAGTTCAGTGTGAACATATGGGCAGGTGTTCTCGGCGATTATCTCATAGGACCATATTTACTCCCAGATGTACTCAATGGCAGTACGTACTTGGTTTTCCTACGGGATATCTTACCGCAGTTACTGCAAAATGTGCCAGCAACATTGCGCCACAATATGTGGTTTATGCACGATGGCGCACCGGCACATTTTTTCATAGGTGTTCGCAATCACCTCAATTCAACATATCCTGGGAAATGGATTGGACGCAGTGGACCTGTTGCTTGGCCTGCACGCTCTCCAGACCTCAATCCGTTAGACTTTTTTGTTTGGGGACACCTTAAATCGCTGGTGTATGAAACGCCTGTGGATACACCGGAGGATTTACTAGCGCGAATCGTTGTCGCTGCAGGAGACATTCCCAACTCCGTCGGAGTTTTTCGGCGTGTTCACCAATCTTTACGACGTCGCTGTCGGCTGTGCGATTCTGTTAATGGGCGCAACTTCGAACACCTATTATAATAATGTCCGTTCGTCTGCCTTCCGACATTGAACTGTGCAGCGCAGGCCAGAAGACTATGCTTCACATATGTCATAAAGTACGTGGAATGTAATTCTTTATTTGTCATTTTTCTTTTATTTTCAACACTTTTTGGCACAGTATTTTGTAAGTCACAGACTGTGGTGTACTCAAATTGTAAATTACAAAGTTTGTATGAATTAATTTAAAATTTAGTGTCTTTTTTAAATTTATAATTAATAAAATTATTATGCTATTTGTTATTATTATTTCCTATCATAAATTATGATGCACATATACATACAATAATTGTCCATGTAAAACATGTACTGAAACTTCTTGCATAGTTACAAATCGCAATATTTTTAATTATTTCCGAATTTTCACCACCAGTTTAATTTTAAGGAATTTAACTTAAGCTTTATATCAATAAAAGACCACTTTAAAATGTAGACTATTATTGTAAAGTTATTTTGGTTCATTCAACTCTTGAATAATTAAAAATGTTGCATCTCAGAAGAAGCATGATCGAAAATGTATAGTTGAGAGTAATTAAAAAGGCGGTGTTTCCAATCGTGATGGGCGGAGTTTAACCTTTGCTAGTGTCAAAGAAAGCGGAGTTGTAACTAAGAAACTGATTAATTTCTCTCACACAATTAAACCGATATGGTTCATTGTAAGCTTTTTCGAAAGTTTTCGGAATGGACCAAATTTTACTACATTTTCCTTGTTGTAGCTAGAGTTGTCTTTTTGGAATTAACGATTAACTATTTTGATGTATATTGGATTTCGTACTTTTTTCACTGTTTCAGGGCTTGTAACTCGTCAATAAATATTGCTATTTTAATACAATTGATGTCATTTTGTAGGTTTTTTTCTGCTCTTTCTAAATATGTGCTTCATTTTTATGTAGCATTATCGATAGTTTAGCAATGAGGGTTCTTTTACAATTTTCCGAATTTTCATTCTATTTGCTGTAACTTGAAAACTATTGAGATCCGACCAGGCTTTATATACTGATTTATGCTCCATGTGATCTCCTCTATTACCCCTATTAATATTGGACCCCTTTAACGGAACACCCTGTATATATATATATATATATATATATATTCATACATATAAGTGTATATATATGTACGTATATACATGTATTTGTGTAGATATATGTGTATATATGTGTGTGGGTGTATATATAAATGTATATATATATCACTGGCGCCCGGCTAACCGAAAAATACCCCCCAAAAAAATACTGCAAAAAGGCCGTCGTACACTTGAAAAAACACCTTTTGGCTTAAAATCTCTCCTCAAAACTGTTTTTCTTTTTTTTTTTTAAATAAAATTAGTAACAGTGTTTTCTTTTATTTTTCCAGATGTATAGCCATTTCAATTCTTTCTGCAACAAAAAGAACACCTTTTGGCTTAAAATAAAATTGTTTGGGGTCAAAAGTAAAATAAAAATCGCCAAAAACAAAAGATAAAACGCCAAATATTGTTTCAATAGCAATCGTGCCCCTTGAATAATTTTTTGAGCATTACGAACATCTCCAATCATGTTTAAATTAAATATTTTCGTTTTATAACATTCTCTCATCAAAACTCTTTTTCTTTTTTTTCTTTTCTTTCTCTTTCTTTTTCTTTCTTTCTTTTTTTAAAAAATAAAATTAGCAACAGTTTTTCTTTTATTTTTCGAGATGTATAGCCTTTTTATTTCTTTCTGATACAATAATGGTCGCCAAAAAATTAGCAATGGTAACCTTTTCGGCCAAAATAACAGAACTTTCTAGCATAATTCTATAACTAATATACGTAGAACATTGTGTTATATACTAAAACCTTCCCTGAAAAATTACCTCTCGAACAGTGTAAGTTCCATCAAAATCCATGCGTCAGAACTCGAGTTATAAAGGAATGGGACGAAATTTCCGTTTGCGTTTTATATATATAGTAGATAGTAGATAGTACATAATCATATTAACGTACAATATTAAACTATTAATTGATAAAAGCGGAAAAAAATCTTATTATATTCTTTATTTTGAATTATATTTTATTTCCTACTGTTTAGTGTTTAAATGTTCATTGTTCCAATCCCATAGCTAGTTGGCACATTTTAGAGAACGCGGTTTGGTGCATACTTAACTCCCTTGTTCTTATAACTCGTATAAATTTATAACGATACTAGGGGGCCTACCCGCTGCGAGCTACGCTCGCCAACCCCCGCTCAGACTTCGAGGCCTCTAAAAACATGGCAGCGCACTTTATTTTTTAAATATTGGTAAATCTGTAATTGGGTTGTCATGCTTCTAACGTTTTAATGGGGCATTTTTTGATTATCATGGCCTCATACACAGCTGTTGCGACAACGGACGACTGTTTTCGGGATTGATAAGTAAAATCAATTACAACTTGAAAACCAGCTTGTATAAAAGGGTTAGGTTTAAATTGTGGCTACCTCTCGGACTTTACTTATTCTATTCTTCCTTTGCGTTTAAGGATGAGAAAAATTTCATCTGCTTGTGAATAACATTAAGAACCACGGTATTGAAAAGTACTATGTTATAGACGTTTCCAGTAACAGGTTTTAATTTTCTCTCTATTTTAGTGCACCATCAAGCATATTTTCATGTTATTTTAAATATGTAAATTATTTATTTTAATTAATATGTATATACGAATTTTCTAATAATTATTTATCATACAAAATTAATTAAATATTTTGTGCATGCATGCCTGCATTTATTCGGCATCAATTGATGAGATATTTAAACAAATTTGTTATCCGCGGTAATTTTACACCATGTTATGTCACTTGAATATTATCCATAAGAAAATCGGGTACTTTTCCAGTATAGGATCCTTTGCTTTTAGGTTTGGCGTAATTCGAGCTTCAAAAAGGGATAGATTCGTTAATATACATAGATTTGTTGCCAAAAATTATGAAAACAAATCCAATGAACTTTTGATGCTTTTCTATTATAGGGGTCTTGACGTTTTTTAAAAAGCTTGGCGGCAAAAACCAAGCAGGATATTTTATTCTCCTTCCGTTCAGTTGGGCAATTATTATTTTATATATTCGTTTCAAATATCCGAATTAATGATTTTATAAATTCGTTTAATTAAATTTTACAAAAAAATAACAAAATGATATCAATAAATAATAATTACTATTAATGCCTTTTCCCTCTTTCTTTTGCGTTTACATAAATGACGTCATTTGGACGAATTTATTCAAAATATTTTTAGTTTATAAATTAAATTAAACGCTGACAGACGATTGAATCCTGACGATAGAAATGTGATTTTTTTTTCAAATTTTCCTGAAAAACATAATTTAATAACAATCTTGTCTTCATTATCGATTGAAATAAAAGATAAATTCAATTTCAATTTGAAAATGATGAATAAAAAGAAATCAATAATCCCTATCGGGATCCTTTTCAAATTTTTTCCCTTTTTTGTCACAAAAAAACTGAGTAATTAGTTGCCATCATTACAGAAATGTCATTAACATTAGAAAAAAATTAATATCTCGAAAACTAATTCCAATTTCGAAATTCTATTACCAGTTTTGACATCCGCGGATTTTTATGGACAATTGGTATTAATTTCACCATCAAGCGTTTAATATTTTATTAAAAATAGCCCTGAAACATAATCAGTCGTTTAATCAGTCGTTTCATAAAATCGTTTCATAAATTCGTTTCATAAAATCGTTTCACAAATTCGTTTCATTAGGATTTTATATATATAGGGTAGAAATAATATTTGGCGACTGTCGACTGAAGTAAAAATGCCTTTAAGTCCTTTTATTAATTTATAAATAATTTCTAAAAATGGTAAAATTCTATATTTTCATCACAAACATACCTGTATACATATTTATTATAATTCTAGCTTATCAGGAAGTGAGTAAAAATCAATTTCAAATTACATTTTTACATAAATGAAACAAATTAAGTTAAATAAAAGTGTAAAAAGCAAAACATAGTGTTCAACTGAAAATGAAATATAATTTTTTATGAAACAATTTATTGCTGTTAAGACTATATATATAATATTATATACAAGGTTATGCTAAATGATAGACCCATTTTCAAAAAATTGTATTTATTAAAGTACAAATCCAAAATGAACAATCTTTATGCCAATGAAAAGAGGAAGTTTCAAAGTGTCTTTGTAAAACATTATAAATGTTTAACGTGTCCACCGTTTGCTGCACGGCAAACATCTACGCGATAGCCAAATCGTCCCACACACGAGAAAGCGTATCCGCTGTTACTGAGTGCACGGCTTTCAAATCGGTGATGGTTCCAGAGGCGGCAGGTAGATGTCGCGCGGTAATAGGCCACTGCAAGCTGAGTGCACTGTTACCGTGCATTATACATTTATAATGTCTTTAAAAAACTTTGAAATTTCCTCTTTTCATTGGTATAAAGTTTGTTCATTTTGGATTTGTACTTTTATAAATAATTTTTTTTGAAAATGGGTCCATCATTTAGAATAACCCTGTACATTAATATAAGAGTTGTTTGACATTTGTCAAAAACCAGACTTAGGGTTATGCTAAATGATAGACCCATTTTCAAAAAATTGTATTTATTAAAGTACAAATCCAAAATGAATAATCTTTATGCCAATGAAAAGAGGAAGTTTCAAAGTTTCTTTGTAAAACATTATAAATGTTTAACGTGTCCACCGTTTGCTGCACGGCAAACATCTACGCGATAGCCAAATCGTCCCACACACGAGAAAGCGTATCCGCTGTTACTGAGTGCACGGCTTTCAAATCGGTGATGGTTCCAGAGGCGGCAGGTAGATGTCGCGCGGCAATAGGCCACTGCAAGCTGAGTGCACTGTTACCGTGCATTATACATTTATAATGTCTTTAAAAAACTTTGAAATTTCCTCTTTTCATTGGTATAAAGTTTGTTCATTTTGGATTTGTACTTTTATAAATAATTTTTTTTGAAAATGGGTCCATCATTTAGAATAACCCTGTACATTAATATAAGAGTTGTTTGACATTTGTCAAAAACCAGACTTATTTTTCGAAGTAAATTATTTCGTATTCCCTTTCAAGTAAATTGAATGTCAACTATTAAATGATATTAGTGTTTTTATATGAAGGTTTTTCCATTACGATGTGATATACAAATTTTCTGCGAGTTTAAAATTATAAATATTTGTTTTTTAAGTTTTCCATTAAGATACATTATGCAGGAATATATGTGAAGTAATATTCATGTAGTTGATTTATACTAAAAAAAGCTTCAGTTATTTAATTAGTAGAAGGTAAAGAAATTTTCAAGAGCAGTCCTGCAATGATATCAGTAACATATTTATAAAATTTCATTAAACTTCTCACAAATTCCCGGGGATGCCTTTTTAGACTGTCATATTCGTGCTTAGTAGTAATAAAAAAATTGCAAGATGTTGAAACGAAAATAAAATACCGAAGTAAATTGGCTTTTTTACGTTATCTAATTGAAATTTGTTTGACAGTTATGAGAGATGAGATTAAATTATTTTATATTTAATTTGAAGTAAATACGATGTCGACTGTTTAAATGAGATTATAATTTTAATATTATGCGTTTTACATTTGATTTTGAAGTACGAAATTTCTGCAACTGTGAAAGTATAAAACAAAAGAATTTGGAGAAGTGCGAGTAAGATTTCCACCTTGAAGTTTTCCGGCCGTTATGTCATATTATTGTAAAGCCTTGTAAGGAACTAGTTTATTGACAAATATGCAAAATATTTCTTTTCAATGTGTTAATTTGGAGTTAGTCTTGATCAAGGATAGTCATGAGTTTGTGACGTAATAAATCGATATAGATTTATAAATCAATGATTTTCGTATTTTTTTCCCTTTACATGTGCTGTAAGACTTTCCTTCGTGCCAAATTTCAAAATTCTGTGTCAAGCGGAAGTACCCTATAAGAGTTATTCTAAAAAATTAAAGTGAACTTCCGATTGACCTAGAATTGAAATTTGGCACGAAGAAAGGTCTTATAGCCCTTGTAAGAAAAAAAAATCCGAAAATCATTAATTTATACATCTATGTTGATTTATTACGTGATAAACGCATGATTTGGCAGTAAAAATTATAAGATACTTTGTTGACACTGAACTTTGACATTTGGATCGAAGGAAAGTCTTATAAAAGCACCTGTAAAGGGAAAATGCAAAACTCATTAATTTATAATTCTTTGTCGATTTATTACGTAACAAACTTACGAATTTACCAAACGAGAATATAAAGGTTTCGTTTTTTCTTTTTCAGAACCCTGAAAATAATTGCGATCTAAATTAATTTATGACAATTATGTAATATGCTATTTTGTAATTACTATTAAATAATTAATGTCGTTTATTTTTCAATTTGTTTGTTATTCAATGATATTTACACTATTTTATTTAAGTTCTTTTGGTTTTTGTATTTAATGATAAAATTTTCGATTTATTACACAAATCCTGATATAGTAGAATTATAAAAATTATGTACAAATGTATGTTTGCTAAGCCAATACAATTTTATAATATTTTGTGAACTTAAATATATATTAATAAAATAATTTAAGACAATCCTTACTAATAAACATTATTATGAATTTTTCGATAAACTCAATTACAGTCTGAAATTAAATTTAGGTAATGTTATCAAAGTTACACAAATGGATCTTACTCAAAAGTGTTAACAACATTGAAAAAAAAATAAGCTGATGGCCAGGTAATAATATCATGACATTCTTGCATCATAATAAGAGAATTATCAGTTAACTGTTGCAAATGAATGAACAAGGTAATTAGGAAGTGGAGTCTTTCATTAGACGTTCGAAAAGAGTTTTCTGATAAATAACTTTTTGCAGTAAGACCTTCTTTGTTCTTTGAGACACTCACGAGTAAATGTAGGTTCTTTGTGAAAAGTTTTTAATGCAGTTTAATACATGTTATGAAATAGCTGGAGATTCGATATACTTAGAAGTGATTTTAGATTAAAAATGAAATTCAGATTAATATTTGAATGTTTTAGATTTATTCGGGAGATTTAAATTATGGTGAAAGTATTAAATATTGTATTGATATCATTCATTATATATATATATATATATATATATATATATATATATATAATTCAAAATTATATATATATGTATATATATATAATTCAAAATTACGTATATTATTAAAATTATTCTATAAAAATCTCCCCTTCTAGATTCATTCTACAATCCTAGTTTACTAATTGTTTTTCCTATATTAAACAATATTCCATTTATTTCCGTATCTAAATCTCTTTTTCTTTAAATTTCGTAAATTCCTATTTTATTCCTTTTCAAATAATGTCTAAAATCACTTTCCATATTTATTTTTTCTCCAAAAAACCTTTTTTATTTCTCAAATCTTGAAGCCGAATTCATTCTCTTTAAAGCATGTATCATTTTTATACCATTTTCTTCCCCCCCCCCCTTTTTTTAATTCCATTTCCCGCGCATTATCGGCTAGGACGGTTCACTTCAATGTTGTGCCGCGTACAATAATGAATCCCGCTCATTGGTTAAATTAAATCTGCATTGGCAAAGAGATTCCTAAGCCTTGCCAGTTTAAAACGAGACGCATCGGCTCGGAGCAAAGACTTTTACTGATTTTGATTAACCTGAAAAACTATGCTACCTGTAAAGATCTAATTATTATGTCTTCGAATTCTCTTCTTCTAACATCTATGTTTACTTGAAATTTTTGAAAGATGTCAACGAAAATATGAAAAAGTTCTAAATACATATAATTTATATAAGTTAATAAAGTCAATTCAACTCTTTTACGACGTTTTCTCTTCTAAAATCTCCTGCATTCACCGGCCAGGCTGAGTAAACATGGAATGACCGGATACTATGATAGTTACCTCATTATGTGTAATAGACTATCTAGAATCAAAACTTTAAGTTAAATGGAATACTCGTATCGTCCCATATATATTATTATTATTTTACTATGCATTTTATTATACATTTAACTTCTGTCTGTATACAAAAACAAGTAGTATAAAAAAAATAAGTCAATTCCTACCTTTTAATCATAAATGTATAAAATAAACCCGTGCAGCATTAATGTCCCACGTTATCTTTATTGAACATTATTTTATAATCATCGTTGCGGTATTTTATTTCTGTGGCATCACTCATTTGAGATAAATCTTTCATTTCCTTTAGGAAAACAATGGGAGGAATTTTTTTCTCCCATTTAAAACTAAAATTAATTAATTAAATTTAATTAATGAATTAATATTTGAAAAAACTGTATTAACATAAAGTGTCATCCACTACAAGTTTAAAAAAAATTATTTAAACTTGAGTGGATGAATAGAAAATATTTTATTAACGATGGAAAATTTGAACCAGATATATATAAAGAGAGTGTGAGCCAATAGTAGGAATTTAATAAGTAAATTTAATTATTTTTGTCTTAAAATAATTTTACTTTTTTTCCCATATCTCAAAATTCGTCTTTTTCTACGTCTAGTGTTTTAGCCTTTCTGTATAAAGATTTCATTCTATTTTAGAATATTCTTTTCTTTTATAACCCTTTTTTTTCAAGAGCCTTGTTTTAGAGATTTTCGCAACAAATCCATTAACTTATTACATACCATTTTTTTCATACGCCATTAAAATTTTCAGTCATGTGTGCTGACTGGCTGTGCACAATCCCCACATTAAGTTTTTCGTGTCTGTGTTCTTACGCACCAACCGATAAAAGCAAATGCGCGCCCTCAAATAAACAATTTTTACTGTTTTCCCTTTTCTTAAAATTTTCACAGTTAAAACCAAACTCTGTATTTTTTTGTGTTCATCATGGAGAAAAGCTTATGTTAGTTACTATTACGGATAATATCTTATTTTCACATTTAGATTTAGTTCCATAATGTTCCATGAATTGTATCGGCCTTTAATATGCTGAAGTTAAAAGTGTTTCTATACTACGAGCCTTCCCGTCAAGCCTGTAAGATGTTACTTATTTTAATAAACTTATTAAACCTAAACTACCTGCTTTTCTTGATTCTATGAAAACCAACATTTGATAAAATTTGTTCCTCTTACGACTGGAATCAAGACCTTTTTTATTAATAGAATTCTGACAAATTGTAATCCTCAGTAATAAATCCACGTTAGTAAAAGCGGATCTTATGATACTTCGAGTACAATCTAGTATCATTCTAATATGATTGGCTGAGATCTCCAACTACTATAGCTCTGCTACCTATCAGTATATTGCCAAAACTTAAATGAAAATACGGTCCTGAGAGTACAACGCAGAATGTCGCACACACACAGATATATCTATCTACTATCTATCTATCTATCTATATTATAAAGGACAAACGTGTCCGTGCGTAACGCTGACGTCATTTTGTGAATGGCAACAGATGACTATGAAATTTCGGTTTTACGATTTTTGCTATTGCAATTTTTTTAATTTCTAAACATCGCACATTTTTAATTTTTACACCGTTATATAGAATAAAAAATCTACTTTCAAATGCAATTTGTTTAAAAACTGTGTCGCAACTTACTCATTTTTTATAACATTTAAATTAAATTTCAAACATGATTTTTAAAAATATATCTCTTTATCGCTTGCAGACGATTTCAAAATATTATCCGTTTGTACTTTAAATATTATAAAAAAAATTAGCATTTGTTTCCAGCTAATATTCAATAACGAATTTCAAACTTCACTGAGCAATGAATAAAACAGTATAAATAAAGCACAAATTTAACAGACATGTAGTTGAAATAAGCGCTTAAAACCGCTGAAATTATCAGAATTAAAAATATTTGCTGTTGACAACGAAATTTTTAGCGATATATTCGGCTATTAAGTTCTGGCATGAGGCCAATGCGAAATTACCGCTTTTAATAAATTTCAACATTTTATTTGAATATATAATTGACATATTTCATATAAAAATGCTCTTTGATGTTGTTAGGGGGCAATCTAAGAAAAAAATATTAAATGTAAAAATTCTATTACAGTTTTCAGTAAAAAAACAACTGGGTTTCTTATTTATTCTCTATCCCGGGATGCCCGGGTTGGTTGCCCTAGTATATATAAAACACAAACGGAAATTTCGTTCCGTTCCTTTATAACTCGAGTTCTGCTGAATGGAATTTGATGGAACTTGCACTGTTGGATAGATAATTTTTCAGGGAAGGAATCTGTATATAACATATAGTTCTACGTAGATTATGTTATAGAATTAAGATAGAAAGTTCTGTTATTTTCGACGATAAGGTTACCATAGGTCATTTGTTTGGCGACCATTATCGTTGGCGAAAGAATTGAAACGGCTAGATCAGAAATAAATGCAAACACATAGAAAAAAAAAATCTGTTATTAATTTTATTTAAAATTCCCCTTAAAAAATGTCTTTAAAAAAAGAAAAAGAAAGAAAAAAATCTGTTTTAATGAGGGATAATATTACAAAGCGACACTATTTAATTTAAACCCCAAAGGAATGTTTGTAATGCTTAAAAATATTTGAATTGCATGAGATTAGAATTAAGTCAATATTTGGCGATTTACCGTTTGCGTCAGGTTAACAAAAATGCAACTAATAAGTTGATTAGATAAAATATGAGTGACATTACTTTCTTTTATATGACTAAAATTAATTAACTCTAATTTATTTTATATGACTCCCCTATCATGTGACTTACAGGAGGAACTAGCAGATGTAATTGTAAAAATGACTGCATTTATGAGTTACATTCTATTTGTTTATTTACTATTTTGATTTTACTTTTGTCGCCAAAAAATGTGATTTTAAGCCAAAAATGCATCAGCGTGACATCAGCTTGAGCGATATTAGCAATAATAGTGTTTTTTCGTGTATACAAGATCCTTTTTGAAGTAAATATTTATATTCAAATGCAAATTATATAAATAGCAGCTATTGTTATGAATATGAGATCAAATATTTAAATTTTAGTGAATGTAGGCCACTCAAACATATATTGTAAAATAATTGAATTTTAGACATTTAAAAATTTACTACGGAAACATGCCGGTTTGTTTTCACCAAATATATGATTTTTATAGCCTCAAACTCAGATCAGCGAATAGTGTCTATTCTTTTATTTATTTACTAGCTGACCCGCCCGGCGTTGCCCGAACCCTTGTAATAAACTTAAATCTCTTAAAAAACGGAACTCTGGCCACGGTCTACGATGGCTTCGGAACCGTATACCAGGCATGCTCGCACGCTATAGAAAATCTTTTATTTCCCCCTACCACCGCCAGGACAGCATTCTGTTCTAAACAAACCTTTTCGAACGAACTTCTGAGACAGGTCCCCGCTGCCTACGTTACTCTTTAGTAGGCGCACTACAAAATTGAGCTGGTTTCGAGAAGATTGGAACATTATTAGCCCAGTTATTGCAATAAGGCACAGTTAGAGAAAATAACCTTGAGTGAGGTGCCGAAGGGATGAGATGTTCAAGTGTCCTTCAGAAAATGACTAATTAGGAGGCCCACTATGCATGCATAATTATTCGTTCGTTTTGTTAAGCTAGGAACTTAATTACAAAGTTGGCTTAAACTCTTATTTGTAAATAGTGGTAACCGCTACTCATAAATTTAATTTAATGTTATAAAGGGTGACTATTAAGTTAAATATAATGTTTGGAATCACTTGCGTTGAAATCGGAAAGATAGTTGCTGATATATAGAAACGGGGCATAGTTAGAGAAAAACCTTGAATGAGGGGCCGGGGGGGGAGGGTTGTTCAAGTACCTTTCAGCAAATGACTAATTAAGAGGAGCACTATGCATCTTTCGAAATTCTTTCGTTTGCTTAAGCTAGGAACTTAATTACAAATTTCAATTATTCGGAAATAGTGGTAACCGCTACTCATAAATTTAGTTTAATGTTATAAAGAGTGACATTGAAGTTAATTATAATGTTTGGAATCACTTGTGTTGAAATCGGAAAGATAGTTGCTGAGATATGAAAACGGAGCATAGTTAGATAAAAAAACCTTGAAAGGAGTGCCGGGGGTGAGGGGTTGTTCAAGTGTTCTTCAGCAAATGACTAATTAAAAGGACCACTATGCATCTTTCAAAAATCGTTCGTTTGCTTAAGCTTTGAACTTAATTGCAAATTTGGCTTAAACTATTATTCGTAAATAGTGGTAACCGCTACTCATAATTTTAGTTTAATGTTATAAAGAGTGACAATTAAGTTAATTATAATGTTTGAAATCACTTGCGTTGAAATCGGAAAGATAGTTGCTGAGATATGGAAACGGGGCAGAATTAGACAAAAAACCTTGAAGGACGGTCCGGGAGGAGTGGGGGGGGGGTGTTCAAGTGGCCTTCAGCAAATAACTAATTAGGAGGATCACAATACATCTTTAATGATTGATTCATTTGGTTAAGCTAGGAACTTAATTTGAAATTTAGCTTACTACTTTTACACTACTATTCGGAAATTCTGGTAACTGCTTTCTAGAAATACACCTTGAAGCTTTAATGTAATTAGACCCTTGTCCCTCTTAATTCCCGCAAATATAAAAAAAAATCTGGTAAATAAAGCTTTCTGTATTAACAATCTCCATCATAATAATAAATGTAAAAAAAAAAACTTAAACCCGACTAATTGTCATGAAGAAAAATATGCCTGCAAAATATTTCAATCAGTGGGACGTATGTGTAATTTGTCATGTACAGGTGGCGTGACATTCGCATGGCTCCTCTACGCTAATAACTTCAATTCATGTTGACACTATTTAGCTAGAAATCCTTATTTGTGCATCGCTACTCTGGTTTATTTAATTACTTCTGTGAAGAATCGATGCAACCAACCGGTGAACCAACCAACCCAAGAGAATAAAAGAGTATTTTTAATGAGAGTTCTTTGTGCATTTTAATTAATATTTCAGAAAGTAATTAAAATATTAAAATTCTGCAGTAATGTTGCACCACTCAGAGGGTTTGGACTACCTAAATCTAAATTTCCAGCCTTCTAGGTGGGCCAGATTTTCCTAGCCATCGCCAACAGACACACACACAGACACACAGAGCGAAACTTTCTTTTATTAGTTTAGATTTATTTTTAATATATCGCCAATTTCACTTATAGAAATATTCACTGCGTCAAAAGTTAGGAAAGAAGAATATTCTTAAGGTGATGTGTGCAATTATGCGTTATTACTATCACAAAAGGCGACATTTTGCAATAAAAATTGCTTACTGAAATAAATTTACTTCCCTTTTTTTGATTCGTCATTTCTTATTAGTTTTTTCTGAATATCTACCCTTCTTTCAGGAAGGTTTTTAAAAGATATTGGACTAATCGTCCGTATTCCGGCCACCTGCCAGTTGGCATTTTTACCACATCGTTGGATGTTTTGTTTGTGTTTGAAGGTTACTCTGAACGACGATTCAGATTACAGAAGATTAGACGACTTTTGAAATTAGCGATTGCTAAATTTATGTTGTTGTTTTTTTCTTTATTAAGCAAAGTTTTACCAAACAAGCGATGCTTCTAATGTACAGAAAAACTTTTTAATGCCAATGTTGGCGAATGGAATGAATAATATTCGTCGATTTATCATTTCAGCCTAGATAAAAAACGCGAGTACCTGAAATTCTGATTAGATAACTTTTCGATCATTATAAATTAATTTCGACTTACATACAGACCTAGCAGCTAAACATAGTGACAAATGAATCTTTTTCTGCGTGTTATTATACTCTTTACAGAAATTCAAAGAAAATTTTCGGTTTAAGTATTCACGAAAAAGAGTATGACTAAACATTTTGCATAACTAACTTTATCATTGTTAGTTTTATTTAAGGTACAGAATTTTGTCAATGAAATATCTATAATTGAACTAACAGCAATTTGACATTATTTAATAAAACATAGTTTGGCGCGTAAATAACTTCGTTTTGTAACTAACTCTGGTACATCAGTAACCATATCGTTTCCAGCATTTCTAATATTTGACGTCAAACTTGAATATTGAAAAGATTATGGAAGATTAGGAAGATTTTATTGGATTCAAACTAGAGGTTTATTCGTCTACCAGAGTTAATCATCGTGTTTTTTTTTCAGGTTAGTGGTTACAGGAATGCAACTGTTCTAAAAAAAGGAAAGACAGTATAAAGGGTGTCATTTTAATTTTATTCAATCTATCCTATATATTATTTCTCCTGTCAACATCCCTTTTTCTCAGAAAATACGAAACCCAGAACGACGAATGAGATAGCATATGAAAGGATTTTGAACAGGCTTCTGACATAGCACACTTAACATTTCGTTAAAACATGTTTTTGATTAAAAATTGCAGTTAATTAAAAATTAAATTGGTATTGTTTTCATAAGGTTTTTCTGAAATTTGTGTTGCCAAAAAAGTAAAATACCGCCTTACGTCATGTTCAACAGTAATTATAAAAAGAAATAAACAATACAAAAAAGATAAAGTATGATTTCTCCTCACGAGTTAATTGAAATATTTATTGTTAAAAATCAAAATTGGAATTAAAATAAAAGATATGCTTTCTTATATTAGAAATGCATTCAATTTATTTTTCTTTGTTTCATGTTTTTCAAGAAGCGGTTGACGTTATCTTCTAATGCAGTTAAAATACGATTCTTCATTTTTTTCTCGCGCGTGCTTTCTGAAAAAAATATCAAGCCTTTAATCGGGTTTTTATTTAATTTTTATACGTCATCTATTGTTTAATTTATCATGTTTGTGTTTACATACACATAGTACATTAACTTATTTAAGGATTATCTTCGAATCGGATATACATTTCTTTAGGATTTACAATTTTTTATTATTTCATTATCTAAGTTATTATGTTAATTATTAAAGTTTCATTATTTCCATAAACTTGCAAAAAATCATGTACCAATATTGATTTATGTACTTAAGACATTTCTGGAACAGTTTTGAAAAGTCTGAGGAAATGCTTTCATATGAATTCACGCAATCACTGATTCAATGCTTCATTGTTTTTTCTTTCAGTATTGGAGCCTTGGCAAGGGAAAGAAAATGACATTGGCGAGAGAAGAAAATTTGCCAACATATTTTTTGGCAACCGATTCACACAAATTATTTTATCATAAAACGGACACAACGATCAATTTACAAAAAAACATACAATGTTTAATTTAATATAAAACACACGCAATCTGCTCTACTGGGTTGCCATACGAAGCAAAATCTCGCCAAAATCGTCATGTTGCATAGTCATAAAATCGCCCTTTTGGCTGCAAAAAGATACACCGGTGCATCGGGATACACCGGGTGATTTTAAACGAAACAAACTGTAAGACTGACATTATCGCCAAGTTAGTGTTTCTTTATTTGTCTAAAGTGTTGCGTGAGTATGATATTGTTATGTAATACGGTTTGCATAGTTTGAAAAAAAATCCCCATCTGAACATATACGTCCTGTGCGTGTATCTATATTCATATAAATATCGGCTACTAATTTTCATGTAATTAAAAAAATTAAGAAATTGCTCCACGTAATTAAGTTTTATAATATTTTAGTTGCTAAGTTCGGTTTCTATCCTTGAAATATTTCTGAATACTATTTTTTGATTCGCACGCAAAAAATTTCAAAGATAAATTTCGTTTTTGCTCGTTATAGAAATAAATTATACGTTTTGACACATTTCTTGACACGTTCAAAGAAGTAGTACAAATTGGATTCCTTAAGAAAATACTTTCTATATAAATATGCACGTTTTTATTAAATTCGTCTTTATGCAACAAAAATATATGGATTTTTAAAGATAAAAATATTGAAAAAAAAATAAGTGGATATGTAACTATAAAGAAAATTCAGAAATTGCTTTCTCTCTCCAGTCTAATAATGCAGGTTCTTTTGAATCTTTCAAAGATGAAATAAAATTTTGAACAGCAGGAAAAATCTTTTTATATTGATTTCGTGTACTTTGAAGACCGAATATTTTATTCTGTTTACGAGTAAATATTGAGATTTTAAAAATGCATTGCAGAGATAAATTTAATTTATTGTGATATTTTACGTACTTCATTATAAAATTTTATGTTACATATTATTTGGAAAGAAAGTATTGAACGTAATCACTATAAAAAAATCCTTCCAGAATGTACAGATAGGAAAAGGTCGCTTACTTATATCTTCATTTTAAAATTTAAGCTAATGTTAGTTGAAACAGCAAGCTAAATTTCAAAGAACCCTACTACAGAAGATTCGTTAATACTGAATTTGAATAGAAAATTTGCCAAATTTGTGGCCTATAGCCAAGTTGGCTTCATTTTTGAAAGCTTATGTAGAAACACTTTTCAATTATTTGAAAGTGTTAAAAACAAAATTTCGTTTATCACCTACTGCAATTAGTTAATTAACATCATACAGAAGTTGATCAAATAATTTCTAACTAGTTCTAGAAAGAAAGCAATAAACACCGCTCGTGCAAGACTTCAGGAAATACCTTATAATGATAACTGATAAACGACTGACGACAGATCAGCGACTGATGCAATCAGTACAATTTTTAAACACAGCGTGGCCTTAACATTTTGTCAGCAAAAAATAATCAACAGAATGAGACTTTTGAAGGTTTAGGGACGAATTCTGCGAAATAAAATCATTATCAGAAATCAAAGGTTCTTTACTTACTCATCAAGCGTAGTACAGAGAAAAAATTAAAAAAAAAATTATAAAATTTTTTTGACGGATTTACACGTTTCAGACACTAGAAATTCCGAAAAACATTTAGGAAAAAAAATTGCCGTCAGTCTGTCTCTGTGTGCGTGTGTGTGTGTGTGTGTCTGTAAACGCTCTATCTCCAGAACACTCTTCGATTTTTTCATGACCCTGTATTTCATTCAAATTTCAAATCAAAGATCTATTTTAATTGCAAATGAGACACTTAATCCAACGTAGTAAACTGTTAGTTAATATGATTATCAATTTTGGAGTTATAAGGATGTTTCTTTGTTACGCATTTCAGTAATCGAGCATTTAAAGCGAGGCTAACGAAAAAGACAGGCTACCGTGGTGCATTCCACTTATCTTTTTTTACAGACCACTAGAGTGACGTGATGCTCTTTTTGTACATCTGCATTGGTGCATTCGAGCATGACGTGACTCTGGCGATCTGTAAAAAAAGATACGTGTAAAGCACCGCGGTAGCCTTTCTTTTTCGTTAGCCTCGATTTAAAGTTTATGACGTCATCAAACCACGATTTTTTTCGAATTGCAATGCATTTTATAAATAGTTGACACATGTTTTATTTTAATATTTTATATTATGCATATCCATGATGGGTAAGTATTACGGCGGCCCCCAACGACTAGTTTCAATTGAATTTATCTCCTTATGTTTTCTAAAATTTAAATATAGAATTTGTTCTCATTTCTTTTATTAGTTCTAGCTACAGATGCCTGTTTAACAAGGGGAGTGTACTTTATGAAAACATTAGCTGTTACCCGTGACTTCGTTCACGCAACATTAAAAGAAGAATAAATACATTAATTAAACAAAATATTTCACTTCCGTTAGTTAAAAACGTTAATAATTAACAAACTATTTATTACTTTTCATAGGAGACAATACGGTATTTTTTGTTATAGGAACCTTGATATAACTCAATCTTAAAAAAGTGAAATTTTGTGCCAAATAATCGCGAAAATGAAATTGCAACCAATACAAAAAGGAGGGCCAAAAAAATCATGGAAATAGAATAATTGGATAAAAGCAAATGTCAATTTTACCTCATAAACAATTTTACTTTTAACGCCTTTGTGAAACGTTTTAACAGTCATCCTTCCAAAAAACATTAATTGGAAATAGTACATGCTTTTTCTTTAAATTCAATTCCGCCTCCTTGGTTTAATGTATAGCTGAAACAAATCTTATTTTCTAAATGACCGTATGTTGACAGGCAATTTTTGTTCTCCAGAATAAATTGATTCATGAAGTTTGAATATGTGAAAATATGTTTTTATTTTTCGGATAATTTACTGAAATCAAGATTTTGTTTTCACCATCTATTCAAAGTAAAAATAAATTATGTTTTTCAGTTTTAATGAGAAAATAGTGTAAAAAATATACTGATCTGTTTTATTTCTCACTTTTTTATACACAAATATGGGTACTTAAAAATTTACAAAAAAGAAAAAACAAATCTTGGCATCTAATTTAATTTCTTAACTTCTGACAGTTTGTGTGACATCCTCGGATCAATGATAACCGGTATTAAGTAAATCGCGTTGCATTCGATAGTCTAGCACTGTAAAAGATAATTGTAAATTCACGTGCATTCTCCGTGAATTGCTGCCGTAAATAATAACGGGAAATGCCTCATATCCAAGGTAAACGGTCAATTTCCGTAAATTTAATGTTTTACGGGTAAAAACTGTTTATCTAATAACAAAGCTCGTTTATCTAGTGACAAAACCGGTTTCCTTATGGACATTGCCTGGAATCTCTGCTGCTGTAATTTTACAGCAGTAATTTTTTACAGTCAGGAGTAGTTGCTAAATACAAACACACTGTCAGATTTTAATATAATAGATTCGTGTTCATTTTCCTTTTCTTAAAATTATGATTCGATTTTTAGCAGAAAACTCTCATCTGTATATAACGGATATTCATGCTTAATAATCAGTATAGATAAAAAAACATTTAAATTTTTCGTTATAAATATGGCGTGAAACTCATCTACTTTCTATACTTACTAATCCTTGTATTATTAATGTAAGGAATTGATTCACACTCATTTTAAAATATATTAGAAAATTTCCGTTTTATTTGAAATATGACGTCTCTTTTCCCCCAGAGAAATCCCTTTTTAATGACATAATTCTTGTTAATTTTCTTTTCCAGGCAATGAATATCAATACTGGCATAGGGGAAATTATGTTACTTTAAAGAAATAATATTAAATCTTTAGGTTTTATCAACAAAAATGGAACTATTAACATTCGTCATTTTTTTTTAGGTAATCGAGTTATTTCTTTTAGTTTTAAGAATGAAAATAAATATTTCTCGCTATCCATGGCAACCTTTTCGACATGGATAATTTTGCGGAGCATATTATTGACATTTGCTAACCATTTTCTTTTGAAACTCTTTTTTACTTTTTTAAAATTTAAATAAAAAATACGGTATAGTTATATTAGCCCTGCGCAGACGGTAAAATGCCAAGTTTTATTACCATACAAAAGAAAAAAAAAGAAAAAAAGTGAAGAAAAAAACCAAGATTATTTTATTTCACCAATCAAAGCATATCTGCTTTATTTTTTATGTATGGCGTCATATTCGCCTGTTTCCTATGGTTATTCATATTGAAACCTTGTATTATTATCAAAAACTAAACAAAGTACGTTTTATTTCTAATAATATTATTTAATTTTCTTTTTAAATCTTTAATTTTTTTATTTCATTTTTATTTTTCACGTGAAAATTTTCAATTGAAACTAAATTGTTAAGTAAAAATTATTATTCCGAGTTTTGGCAACGATATAGTATTAGCAACGGTAAAGTAAATTTAACCATTTTAAAATATTATACGAAAAAAATGTCCATGTACTCTCTATGAAAAAAGGAAATTTCTGAATTATTAAGAAAAATATTTGAATAAAATAAACTAAAACCCGCCTATGTTCATTTGAGGGTTATAGTCAACTTGTATTCAAAGATGCAGGATCATTAAATGCTCTATTTTGATGCTGGCTTCAGCCTAACTTTTGCACACAATCAGATTTATAATATTATTAGGATTGTATTTTGATGAACTGAGCTGAAAATATAGTACCTTTCCAAGTAAATTTTTCCTCATTTTTCTGTTACCGTATGTTGTTAAATCTAGAATGTCCTGTCATTATTGGTTTCGAAAAACTGATATGGGAAATTACAATATGTTTATACCTCTCTAGTTTTGAGTTACATTTAAATGTATACAGGGTGTCCCTTAAAACATTGTCACGTACTTTTTTTTTACCTGTCAGAGATTCGTAACGAATGTAAATTGAAAAAGTATGGCAACCCAGCGGTTTTAAGCCCTCTGGTATTAATAGCTGAGTCACTGGTATTTTTGACACTATATGTGTCTTTTATATAAATTTAAACATTATATGTGTTTTATATTAAATAAACCATTTCTCGTGTTTTATAAAAATAAAACATTGTGCGTGCTTCATATTAATTTAAGCACTGTTTTTATTTTATAATAAATTAAACAATGTGTGTATTTTATAATAAAATAATTTGTGTGTGCTTTAAATAAAAATACTGTGTGTTTTTTAATAAAATAAATGTGCTCATTTGATAATAAATTTGAGTGTGTTTTATAATAAAATTGTGTGTGATTATAATGGATTTGTGTATGTTTAATAATAAAATAAATTGTTTCATAATAAATTAAAACTAACATGCACGCTATGCCTTGAAAGCTGGGTTTTCTCGTTACAAGGGAGCAAAGAAGAAAAAATCCCGCCAATCCCGATGCGTCTGTTCCCTCATTTTTAATGCCTGAAAGTTTCGAAATGTCATGAAATTTCAAGTATCATAACTGTCTAAATGTTAGCTGTAAAAGAATGGCATTTTTACTATTGTAATTGCCAGAACACGGGGAAAATGTTTCTAAACATAACTTACCAGACAACCAGAGATGCTGAAAAAAGTTAAAAAGTGATTTTTTTAAATTTATTGCAGGAATATTTCATCAACATAAGTCAATTCCTATCTTATTTTGAAATTTACTTTGCCTACGTATTTCCAACAGGTAAAAAATTAAAGAGTATTTCAACCTTTTTGGGTCACCTTGTATTCAGATAACATATATTTGACGACTTTTACATTTTTACTAATGTTGCTCTTTACTAATGTTTTACTAATGTTAAAAATTATTTTTCTCGAAATATTGGCAAATTGAACAGAGATGACGACTTCTGTTCTAAAAATATAAAAAGTCGCATGTCAAATGTCTTATATCATGAATCAAATTTATTTTGAAAAATGACGTATACTGTCTACCATACTAAATTTCTTGAAAAAGCATTTACGTTATGACTCTCGCAATGTCAAAATAAATTACTCAATATCTATTTTCTGTAGCCCTGTGTGATGTATCAAAAAATATTTTTGAAACATTCGAAATTTCTCTACAGAGATGCAAACACATGACAAATTTCACAATACCTCATAATATCTGCGATTCATAGTTTGATTTGTGCAATTTTCGGTAAAATATTTAATACACGTGAACACAACGAAAATAAAACAGAGGAAAGTCTTCATCTTGCATAGATTATAAAACACTTACTAGCATTTCAAGAACGTTTCACATCTTACATATATATACCAAAAGAAGAAGAAAATAAATTAATGATGATAAAAAGTTTTAAAAGGCGACAAATACAGCTGTTTCCACCCAAAGGCTTTTTGAATATGATTTTCTATATTTCCGGTCTAGTTAAATTTCTTTAGAGAGCCGTATGTATATATATATATATTCATACGTATTTTTAAAATCTCAAAACGAATCATTATATTTATTTGTTTCATTGGATTTGTCATGCCGCATTTACCGTGGATATACAAAGTGGTTATAATGTAAGTATCTCTATTTGGGGCTGTGTGTAGCTTGAAGGAATAACCCGAGTGAAACCAAAATCGGTACACTTACTATTCGAGAAGGGGGAAGAAGAATGAAACAATAAAAAATAACTGCAATAATCACAAACAGATGGCGCAACGGACCCTGTTGGTGCAAACGCCGTCGTGTACCGATGTGTCGCAAACAACAATGACTTAAAAGATCGCATATTACAACATGTGGGAAACATCATTCCTGATGCGTTACATTCCGCAGTTGAGCATGTTGTGCACCGCCTGGATTGTGTCCTCCAGCCCAATAGTCATGTGGAATTTGAACTTGATCGTCATCGCATGCGAAAGCATAACCACATTCACAGTGACACTTTCCAATAAAATAGGTTTGTCATCCTGTCTTACGCTATAATTCTTTGTTCTTGTATTACACATTACATTTCACACTCAAAAGGGCTATCTGTCGGTGATTATTGTATTTTTTTATTATTATTCCATTCTTCTTCCCTCTTCTCGAATTGTAAGTGTACCGATTTTGGTTTCATTCCTGGTATTCCTTCAAGCTACAGACAGCTCCAAATAGAGATAAGCTAAAGCTAGGAGTGCCTGCGCACAATTCAAAATAATAACAATAAAAAATATAAATATTATTTTTTTGCTAAACTATCCATAAATAATTTTGACTTCATTTGTTTGTTTTGTTTTTTGTATTTCCATTGCTATTTTACTGTTATGTTGCAATTTAATAGAACAGTTGTAATAAAATCAAAAAAGATATTCTGCGTAATCTGTCCTTACAGGGTTGGTGTGATTGCGCACATGGGTAGGAGAGATTGTTACTAATAATAACTACAATTAAATAGTTAACAATAATAATTACACTTAAATGACATTGTTGTAAGGTTTTTATGAACAAATATTATTGTATTAGGAGTGAATATTTCCACCTAATCATTAAAGAATCAGAAAAAGGAAATAATTTTAAAAACGATTTAAAAATTTTAATAAAAGGAAAAAAAATAAAGATTCAGAAAAAACAAGTCCAGATAAGATTACAAAATAAAATTAAGTTACTTGATAACACGTTTAACTTAAGAATAGTCCTTTTTAATTTTTCATTTTTTATGCAAATTTACCAATAAGCTGCGTAATCTCTCCTAGCATGGAAACTAATGGGAACAATGCGCCATCTCTCCTAAGTAGCAGATGCGCAAACTCTCCAATTTCGGTAGGAGAGATTGCGCGGCTTTTAATTTAAACATGGCCGCTATTAAATTGAACCGTTGATATTCACATTGTTAGTCTAGATTAGTAGCTTATGAGAAATCGTTTAAGTTTAAAGTATTTTGTACTAATGACATTTTATAGAAATTCTGATGAATAGCTATAAAAATGCAAGCACTTACTTTGAAAAAACAAAACAAAATAACAATGCTTTTTCTTAGACGCTCAAAACAATCAACGTGCACTTTCAAGTAGACAAACTCCTACTGCTGTTGTACAACTACCTGGAGTCGCTGCGCGCTCACTCTACTCATTCCACCCGAACCTCCATGTGCGCAATCTCTCCAGGCTTTACCTTACTTACATTATAACCATTCGATAAATGTTCACTGATTTATCGTTAACCCCCAGACCGCCGAGCAAAAGGGCAAGTTTGTAATGTTGTTTTCTCTGTATTTTTTTAAATGCTTAAAAAATCTGAATTTTCAAACTTGAGATAAAAAAAAACTTAATTAGGTATATAAGTAAAATCCTTGAGAGCATCAATCATTACTTTATGTTTTAAAAATGCATTATATTTGTAGAATAATATTAATTTAAACAAACCTTGTATTGCTGTGAAACCTACAGCATAGTGAACGGATATATCAGGCCGCGGAGGTAAGAAGGTTTTAAAACCCTCTAAGCGTTTTGCCCGTATTTTTCCGTTTCTCAAAAACAACTTAAATCGACTCTAGACAATTTTTTTAACAAAATTGTATTTTAAGATACATGTAAAACAAAGATATAAGAAGTGTATTTCAGAAACAAACAGGGAAAGAAAATTTAAATAATTTTAAGTTCTACACATATTTTTATGAAAATGAAAGAAAGTCCTCAGACGCTCAAGGGTTTAAAAACGAGCTAATTATGTGTTCGTAATTATGTGAGCATTGAGATATGAATTTGTAAGATTGGGTGCTATTGTAGTTAAAGATAATTAAAATAAAGATATAACAATTATTTTTTAAGGACAGTAACAATACCCATAATCAAATCTACACATATACCATTCACTTGGTGTATTTAACATATGAAGTGATAGAAAATATATTTTCAAATGTAATAAAAAATGTGACCTATTAAATTTGCCTATTTTACATGTTTGATTATAAACCTGTCAATTAACGGACAGAAATGAAAATAGTATTTGTAGATTTTTCTGACCATACGATTTTTAAGGAGAAGAAAAAACGCACAGGTGTCTAATAATGAAGTTTAATACTATTATTAATTAAAATTAATATTTCAAAAACGTTTTAATTTAAAATATGCATGCTCATTGCAGTTGGGCTTTTACAAAATATTACATGAAACGAAAAGTAATGAAATATATAAATTGTTCTTCGTGTTGTGGCGAAATAAGGGACAATTTTCTTTAACATTCATGGATTCAATTCTCAGAAATTTATATCGCAATAACTAATCATTCAAAATTGATAAAATATTAGTAATTCAATGTTTTGTAAAATGTTTATGTTTCAATTGGTACATATAATTTAAAAGTATTACATATTTATTATTTTAATTATTTACAAAATTCTACATAAAATCAAAATTATTGGCAAAAATTTATTGTGTGAAATAAAACTTTCATTCTTCCCCAGAAATTACTTTTGATTCTTTACTCTTTGACAAATAAATGGCCCAATACTCAAGAAGAAACAAAAATTTCTGAACTAAATTCAGCATAGATAAAAAAGAAACTCTCATTCAGTTTTTTATTTACTTATCCAGTTTTAAAGTTATAAAATCACTGACCTGCTTCATAGAACTTTTGAAACATCATTTTAGTCAAATTGTTTCGTATGTGGTACTAAAAAAATATTTGTATCTAGTTCGTTCAATCTGATAAGTTTGAAAGTTGCTTTCAAAAGATGCGTTTCTTTTGTAGAAAAAAATATTTTTTAAGAAAAGGTTAAAAAAAGATAAAAGAGGCTATTTTTTTCAATCTGGTTATGGTTTAGATATCGTATGTGCCATCGATTTGACGTACCAAAAGGAGAGAAACATTGTCTTTTTATAACAAGGTTTTCTACATATTTCGAAACAGCCTCGGATGTAGACGTATCGTTAAAGCAAGGAAACAAACGTTCTTGCTAAATTGCTTAATAAGTGTTCATCTTCATTTGCAGCTAAGTAAAAAAAGATATATTTTAAACATTAGTCTTTTTTCTGTTATTACGCAAGTTTTAGTTGAAGAATTACTATAGATAAAATTAGAGCAGTTATGTTTTACGTTTTGGAAATGGAGGAAACAAAAGCGTATTGTAAGGTATCAATGATATCTATATTATAAAGCAAAAAATTTCCTTGAGTAGTGGTAACAACTTAAGCAACAAAAATTAGCATTTAACTTCAGTTTTTTTTGTTTTAAACTTCTAAACAACTCATATTTTCATTTTTTACACCGTCGATTAGAAAACAGAATGCACTTTAAAATACAGTTTGTTTCAAAATTGTATCTCAATTTACTGATTTCTTATGGATTTTAAAATATTTTCAAGCATGAGTATTTTTAAATACACGTGCAACTAATTGACGGAAGATTAACCCGTTTGCACTTAAAATAATATAAATAATTCAGCATTCGTTTGTTTCTGTATTATATTCCTTAACTAAATTGTAAACGAAAGTAAAACTTCACAAATATATAAATAAATAGATAAAACACAAATTTAAGAGATATGTGTGAGAACTAGATGGTTTAACCTCTTGCTTACGGGGGGATTACCGCAGGAAATCCTTAATAGCGTTTGGTTCAACAGCGGTCTCATTGAAAGTCATTAACGGATGTGTCTAATGATTCCAGATGTGCTACCATCACCTGCGGTGTGCACCTATTTAAGAAATGGGGTTGAAACGGTCAAATTTTTCCCGTAGTCAGAGGATATTTAAGATATTCGTTCCCTGAAAGCTAGAGGTTAAACACTGAAATAGTCAGAATCCCAAAGGTTGCTATAATTAGTGAAATGTTTCACGGCTGATCTCTGGCATGTAGCTAATACGAAAGTACCGAAAAAATGTTTTTTGGCGTCGTTAGTGGGCAACCTAAGAAAATATTCTAAATGTAAAATGTCTATTAGAATTTTAAATTAAAATCTATTTCATCGGTGCTCGGTACACCTGGCAGTATATAGACCATATTTAACTCATGTAGCCAGGTTGGATTAACGGATAATTAAAACAGTACAAAATTTGCTATACACAAATCTTTGGAATCTTTGGATTTTCTTTGGAAACCAATGAATAGAAAAATAAACGTTTATGCAAGTAAATGAGACAGAAAAATATTGAGGCCAATTTTTAAGCTCGTGATTTTAGAACATTTTAGATGAAATACTGTGTTTTCAGGAACAGGTACGTTCAGATATTATTTTGTTGTTAACAAATGTTTTGGTCCGATTCTTCCAATATTTACTTTTTCTATTGAATAAATGATAAAAGATAGACATAAAAATTAAAACATTATTTTTAAACGTTGCATTAAACAAGATAAGATAATTATATTGAATTCATTAATTTATTTTTATTTGACTTCTCAACAGAAAACGAAATACTAAAAAGTAATATTAAAAGAGGAAAAATAAAACACAACAGAAAATTACATTTTACTTCCAATATCTACTGCAGTTTTAGTAAATTTATTTCTAGAAAGTGTGTTTTTTACAAATCAACTTTCTTCTTACAGGAAATCTTATTAAGCAAAATG
Source organism: Maratus michaelseni (assembly GCA_963931845.1). Taxonomy (NCBI): domain Eukaryota; kingdom Metazoa; phylum Arthropoda; class Arachnida; order Araneae; family Salticidae; genus Maratus; species Maratus michaelseni. The sequence continues at coordinate 461,584,945 of OZ007588.1, forward strand.
CTGATAGCTTCAAAACTTTTCATATTAACGGCGATACTTCCGTATCAAAAGAAGTGAAATAAACTTTCTGTATTTGTTTTGCGCTTCAGTTTTATTGAGGTAAACATTTATATATCATTTTTTGTAAATGCTTGCTGCATTTATGGTTTATCTAATTTTTTTCTGGTTCCGCTCTCCCTTTCTTTTTTTTTAACTGATAATATTTAAACTTGTTTTTGAAATGTTTAATAAAAGTCCCTTTTTAAAGAATTTAGATATATATATCATGTTATTAATGAGTTATTCTAAATAAGTTTTAACGCATTTTAAATTTAAGTATTTTATTAAGTAATTTTTATTACATTTAAGTTATATTAAGTAAGTTTTCAGTGGTTACTAATTATTTGTTTGTTTGTTTATTTGTCGTGGATAATCCCTGAAATTACCGAAACGATTTTTTTTTTAAAAGCTGGCAAATTCATGGAACATTCTTCTCTTTAACATAGGCTATAGTATATGTAGATACCACTATCACAAAGAGATTTCAGGAGCAAAAAACATTCTAAAATTATGATAACGTTGGTACTCTTGACGTTAGAAACTTGAAATGTGGCATGCTTCTTATATTTAAGATGAAAATTCTTTCCAATAACGATTAAAAAAACTCGAAAAGTAAAAGAAATGTGAAATGAGCAGAAGACATTATATTGTTTTCTAAATTACGATTTATAATTGTTAGTGTTGGAAATTTGTAATTTGACGTAGCGTTTTTTTTTTTTAAATATGTAAATGCTCATACACTAACAGCTTCTAAAAAATTCAAAATTTAAAAGAATGCAAGTGTCAAAACGATCTAAAATTGAGATTTTTGTGATACTGTTGAGGCTAACTTGAAATTTAGGATGGTGGTTTATTTTAAGATGTTTGCATCTTAAAGATATTTACATCTTGCAAGATGTTTACATGTTCTTAACAAGATGTTTATATCTTCCTAAGAACGGTTACTCATAACTTTGAAATTTGATAGGGTTAAATGAGAGGAAAATAGCCTAAGAATATTCTAAATTAAGATTTATTTGGAATTATGAAGGCAAGAAACTTGAAATTTAACATAATTCTTACTTTTAAGACGTAAATTCTCGCACAGTTCAAAAAATGCAAGAACGGTTTCTAAAAAGATTGAAAGTTAAAAAGGTGAAATGAGCGAAAATTTTTCTAAATGAGAACTTATTTAGAATTTTTAAGAATATAAATGTAAAATGTGACATGATTTTAACTTTTAAGACGGAAATGTATAGAACAATATTCAAAATATTCAAAATTCAGAAAGGCGAAATTTAAAGAACGAAAATCTTTTGAAAAACATGGTTACTTTGGAACTACTAAACCAATTAAAAAACGTATGAACAATTTGGCAATTAAGATATATGGAGTGTTCTCTATTTTTTTGGATGATTTTGGAATGCACTAGTATATTTTAACGTGTAGAATAAAACTGAGTACTAGTTGGGTCCGATTCAAGCTATATAGAGCATACACGTTGAAATATTGCAGTATATTCCACAAAATAAATGGCCTGTGACTTCTTAATTTTTATGCTTTTTAGAAGTTTTCTCTCAGCTTTGAAAGTACAGCGCGATTTATGGGCAATTTTTAAACTAGCGTTTTGTTTAAATAAATCATTTTCATCAATTTTCACTATAATTATTTCTAACATAATCAATTGATTGGTAAATAATTTATACGAGTACTAATTTTATCATCTGAACGAAAATGTGTCCAGGTTGGTACTTCATCAATACCGCACATAGGCCATGCTTTTCATCAATATCTCACACTCGTATGTCCATTATTTGATTTTTTGTTGATTTTCAAAATGTGTCAAGACCGTTTGGCCCACGCTTTACTTTTATATTTCAACACTATATATATATATATATATATATATATATATATTCTGAAGTTTTGAGTAATTTTATCATTTGGAAAAGTAATTATTTTTTTCATGTAAAGATATGTTTTAAACCAATTTAATATTTGGGTATCTACAAAATATTTATTATAATTATTCTAAACCGACTTTCAATAAAATTAAATTAGGTTCATTAAATATTTCTGTATTTATACAAAAAATAAAGTAATTTTCGACTGTCAGCAGAAAGAAGGGTTAGGGTTAAAATTAAATAAAAAAAAATTAAGACGCTTGATCGGGTTATTATCCAGATAAAATTTAATAATTATTAATATTAATATTATTTCGGAAAGTTTCATAATGTTCCTGAAAATTATTCAAACTATAATGAAGTTAAAAAAAATGGCGTATATCTTTTAGTCTCTTTTGTTTCAGTTCGTAAAAAATCATATTCTTGACAGCATATTAAGCATGAAACTTCACTAAGTTGAAAATTGCATTCAACGTGAAAGAAAAAAAGCATTATCCCAAGAGCATCGTTCTCCTTTGTTCTGTTTAACTTTTGCGTCTGTGCCTCAGGATATAAAGAAGAATTCCAGTAAAATGTCCCAAAGGAAGTATGTATTTTTAACAAAATTCCAAATAAGATGATGTTACATAATACACTGCTAAAGTGAAATAATTTTTACACTGTTATAAAAAAAATAAAGCTGTAATATATACACCCACATAAATATTTCAAAATTTAAACAGTTATTTTTTTTCCCTTCCTTGTTTTAATACACTGAAAAATAAATTATTTTTTGTCTTCCTTTTTGAACCTTAGTTTTTTGATTCATTAGAAAAATCTTATTTATTATGACTAGGGGATCCAACCCCGTCTTTTTGAGTTTTACATTGTTGTTGAAAATCTTTTTTGTTTAAAAATTGAAAACTCTAATAGATTTCTTATATTTAATAGATTTTTTTTAGATTTCCTACTAACAACATAAAAAATAATTTATATATAAAAATATCAATTATGTATACAAATAATGTTTTGAAAGTTATTAAAAGTTACATTTTCATATTCACCGCATGCCAGGATTTAATACCGGAAGAAATCGAAATAATTTCACTACTTAAAGCTGACTTTTTATTTCTGATAATTTCAGAAGTTTAAACGTGTAGTTTCGATTACATGTCTGTTAAATTTGGGTTTTATTTAAATTATTATATTTATTTATTTATTTATTGATAAAAGTTTAATTCCGTTTTGTGATATTAACGGGAACTATTTATATTGTTTTAAATGCTAAAAGGTTAGTCTTTTGTAATAAGTTTGCCTGCGATAGAAATATATTAAAATAAAGTGCTTGAAAATTACTTTAAAACAACAAAAAATCAATAAATCGGGATACAGTTTTCAAAAAATTGCATTTGATAGAACATTTTTTCCTATTCGACGATGAAATTGTGCGATATATAGAACTTAAAAAAATTGTCGTAAAAGCGAAATTAATTGGTCAGGTGTTGCCACCGTGAATTGGACGTCAGTGGTACTGACGGATATGTTTTTGTTTTATATTATAGATTTAAACCTAAGAAAGGTAAACGTTTTCTGCATTTAAGTGTTATTTAAATATGTTATTTAAAGTGTTTTTTAAGTGCTGATAGAAAAGTCAGTGTGCATTTCGTTTATATACCACCTGCTATGTAAATAACACTTTTATCTCCATTCTTGTATATTTTATTTATAATGCAAACAATTCAGAAAGAGATTTTTTTTTGTTTTGAATATGGATCCAAAAAGAGACAAGGCCATGCATTTACAGGCTAGTGAAGTAATACAGAAAATTACGACATTTTTATCCTTTAGAAACCAAAAAGAAGGAATTAGCGATACCACATTTACAATCGACACAAATTGCAGTTGAAATGGCTTGCGATTCGATTGTAACTATCAAAAGGCTCAGAAAAGAAATAAAATCATAAGATAACGAAGACAAAATATTACTATCTCCCGGTAAACACAGGTCTCATGCACAGCGCACAATTATTAATCTGCGTGATTTTGATAAGTGTGTTATCAGGAACGCAAGTAATGAATTTTATATTTAACAGAAAAATGGCCTGTCTGTTTCAAAATGGCTGCCCATAATAAAGGACGGTATTATTTTTCAACGGGGAAAAGCGTCTTTATGTCGCATAATACATGAAATATGATTTAGATGGCATAAATGCACAAATATACGAAGTAGTGTTATGCAAAAGCTCTAAATCGTATCATTGGGTTACAAATTTTTATGTGAGGTGAAAAAAATATTGTAATATGAAAAGAAATGTTATGTATCTGGACGAAACATGAGATGATAGATATATTAACTTCCATAAATATTCACTGTCAAGCGACGTCATTGGTGCAAAATGTTCTGTTGATTCAGTAAATCGTTGTATTTCTGTGCATGTTGGTGGACAAACATCCTCGCTGCACATGTGCTGTGCACTAAAATTATAAATTCACTTACACTTTTGTCTCAAATGGAATTTGTATCATAAAATAAAAGTGCCAAATTGCCAAATACTGATTCAAAGTCAATTATGGCATTCCTCTTCCGGCCTCCTACACTTTTAAAATTTCCTTTTACGGTGCAACAGGAATCTGTTATATGCAGGTTCCATTTTCGCAGATTTTATGGCATATTTTGTTTGTTATTCATTTCTTAGTTCATGCAAACAAAATGTTATTTAAAAAAAATTTTTAAAACTAATTTTATAATGACTACGAAACTTACAGTAAAATTACTTTTGCATTTAACATTGATTAGATGTTTCACATGCTTAGAAAATTAATAAAAACAGTGACTATATTTATTCAAATAATCTATTATGATCCCTAATTGTATTACACTTTTTGACCTGAGGTACTAATTGCGTGAACAGAAGTAATTATTAAATTCTCTGCACGCAACTTGCTTTGTGTATAATTAAGTCATAAACTGCTTATCAAATAACCCAATAACACTGCTTGTTGATGTAGAATTACGAAAATATCTTCTCTGTGTCCTCTTAGAATGTTTGCCCGGTTTACTGAAAATTCTAAACTCTATTAGCTTAGTAAATCAGAAATTAACTTAATATTATTATCCAGTTTCATTTATGCTAATATTTTAAAAGCTAAGCTGTAAATGAATAACTAATGAATAACAAACTCATGAATAACAAATGTCAGTGTTTCAAGTTTTAATTAGTTTGTAATTGATGAAAATAATTTATTTCCTAAATAATAAGCGAACAAAAATAAAAGAAATATATATTTAAAAAGAGCGAAAAGTCATGCACCACGACAAAGATTATAAAACACTTTCCAACACTATCGGAATATTCTTAAGAAATGTCATTTTTGTTCCTAAAATGAAATGAGATATCTAAATAAACATTAAAGATCTATAAATACTACAGACTTCATTTTCAGTAACGAACATGCCATGAAAATCCTCAATAACATATAACAATCACATGGCAATCCTAGTATATTTACGAAAGTTAGAGCACAGACGGACAAACAAGCCGAATTCATAAACACTTTTCAACTATGTTAGAAAGTGTTAAAAATAACAACAACGCAGTAAAAATTCATGATCAGGAATTTCTGCTCATAGCCAGTAATGTGTGCGAAATCTATATCGTGCAACACTGTATATTAAAAAGACACCTCATAATGCACTAAAAATAAACATTTTATATTGAATATGACAGCTTAAAATTTAAATCCAGCAGTTATGGCTCATACGCAGTTATGTAACCGAAATCTTTTGAGTGTCTCTGTAAATAAACGAAATATTCTACGCATTCAATAAATCTACAGAAAACATGGTCTAGTGCACCTCAGTATTTCATTAAAAAATTCATTAAAACATTTCATTTAACACTCTAAACGATTTCCCTCCATAGATGGTAATGCAATGGAATACTTTTGTGTGCTCCTGTAAAAGAACTGTAACTGCCACTTACATTATACTCTGTATAAATCATGTGGCCAGCCATTTCAGTGACACGTATATATTTCCTTATGTTTGAAACCGTGTATTATCTATTTATCTATGCTCGTCCATAATATCCTTTTTAGCTCACAGGCTATCAAAGCCTGAGAGCTTATGTGCCCGCCCGTTCTGTATGTATGTATGTATGTATGTATGTATGTATGTATGTATGTACGTATGTACGTACGTAACGCGATAACTCTTGACAGAAATAACCGTTTTGCTTCCAATTTTGTTTATAGGTTCCTTGTGATAAGGCGCTTCCCTCATCAGTTTTGGGGATTGATTGTTTAACTATAAAGGGGGAAACGGGGGGGCTAACCCCCCTTAATTAAGATAAATGGTTTTTTCATGCAGAATTGTCCAATTTTCTTCAAATTTTGTATATAGGTTCATTGTGATAAGGTTCTTTCCTGATTAGTTTTGGGGGTTCATAGGTTAAGTATAAAGGGGCTAACGGGGGGGGGGATCCTCCCCCTTAATTTAGATAAATGAATTTTTCTTGCAGAGTTATCCGATTTTCTTCCAATTTTGTTTATAGGTTCCTTGTGATAAGGCGCTTCCCTGATTAGTTTTGGGGATTGATTGGTTAACTATAAAGGGGGGGGGACGGGGGGCTAACCCCCCTTAATTTGGATAAATGGTTTTTTCATGCAGAATTATCCAATTTTCTTCAAATTTTGTATATAGGTTCATTGTGATAAGGTTCTTTCCTGATTAGTTTTGGGGGTTCATAGGTTAAGTATAAAGGGGGTAACGGGGGGGTTAATCCTCCCCCCTTATTTTAGATAAATGATTTTTTTCATGCAGAGTTATCCGATTTTCTTCAAACTTTCTATATGGGCTCATTGTGGTAAGGGGCTTCCCTCATTAGTTTTGGGGGTTCATTGGTGAAGTGTAAAGGAGGGAAACGGGGGCTACCCCCCTTAAATTTGATAAATGGGTTTTTCATGCAGAATTATCCAATTTACTCCAAATTTTGTATATAAGCTCATTGTGGTAAGGCACTTCCCTGATTAGTTTTGGGGGTTCACTGGTAAAGTAGAAAGGGGGAACGGGGGGGACTAACCCCCCTTGATATAGATAAATGGGTTTTTTAAGCAGAATTATCCGATTTTCTTCAAATTTTATATATATGTTAATTGTGATAAGGCGCTTCTCTGATTAGTTTTGGGGGTTCTTTGGTTAAGTATAAAGGGGGGACGGGGGGCTAACCCCCCTTAATTAAGATAAATGGATTTTTTATGCAGAATTATCCGATTTTTTTTCAAATTTTGTATATATGTTCATTGTGGTAAGGCGCTTCTCTGATTAGTTTTATGGGTTCATTGGTTAATTATAAGAAGGAGAAACGGGGGATGGTTCCCCCCTCTTAATATATTGTCGATTTCTTCATTTTTCGAGGGCTTATTTCAAATTCTTTGAAATAAGAATATAATTTACAGTTAGTGTGAATAGCCTGTGAGCTCAATGCCGTCAGTTTAACTGGGCAGTTTTCTTTTATTTAGCTCACAGGCTATCAAAGCCTGAGAGCTTATGTGCCCGCCCGTTCTGTATGTATGTATCTATGTATGTACGTATGTACGTACGTAACGCGATAACTCTTGACAGAAATAACCGTTTTGCTTCCAATTTTGTTTATAGGTTCCTTGTGATAAGGCGTTTCCCTGATTAGTTTTGGGGATTGATTGTTTAAATATAAAGGGGGGAACGGGGGGCTAACCCCCCTTAATTAAGATAAATGGTTTTTTCATGCAGAATTGTCCAATTTTCTTCAAATTTTGTATATAGGTTCATTGTGATAAGGTTCTTTCCTGATTAGTTTTGGGGGTTCATAGGTTAAGTATAAAGGGGCTAACGGGGGGGAATCCTCCCCCTTAATTTGGATAAATGAATTTTTCATGCAGAGTTATCCGATTTTCTTCCAATTTTATTTATAGGTTCCTTGTGATAAGGCGCTTCCCTGACTAGTTTTGGGGATTGATTGGTTAACTATAAAGGGGGGGGAACGGGGGGCTAACCCCCCTTAATTTGGATAAATGGTTTTTTCTTGCAGAATTATCCAATTTTCTTCAAATTTTGTATATAGGTTCATTGTGATAAGGTTCTTTCCTGATTAGTTTTGGGGGTTCATAGGTTAAGTATAAAGGGGGTAACGGGGGGGGGTTAATCATCCCCCCTTATTTTAGATAAATTATTTTTTTCATGCAGAGTTATCCGATTTTCTTCAAATTTTGTATATAGGTTCATTGTGATAAGGTTCTTTCCTGATTAGTTTTGGGGGTTCATATGTTAAGTATAAAGGGGGTAACGGGGGGGTTAATCCTCCCCTCTTATTTTAGATAAATGATTTTTTTCATGCAGAGTTATCCGATTTCCTTCAAACTTTCTATATGGGCTCATTGGGGTAAGGGGTTTCCCTGATTAGTTTTGGGGGTTCATTGGTGAAGTGTAAAGGAGGGAAACGGGGACTACCCCCCCCCCTTAATTTTGATAAATGGGTTTTTCATGCAGAATTATCCAATTTACTCCAAATTTTGTATATAGGCTCATTGTGGTAAGGCACTTCCCTGATTAGTTTTGGGGGTTCACTGGTAAAGTATAAAGGGAGGAACGGGGGGACTAACCCCCTTGATATAGATAAATGGGTTTTTAAGCAGAATTATCCGATTTTCTTCAAATTTTATATATATGTTTATTGTGATAAGGCGCTTCTCTGATTAGTTTTGGGAGTTCTTTGGTTAAGTATAAAGGGGGGACGGGGGGCTAACCCCCCCTTAATTTAGATAAATGGATTTTTCATGCAGAATTATCCGATTTTTTCAAATTTTGTATATAGGTTCATTGTGGTAAGGTGCTTCTCTGATTAGTTTTATGGGTTCATTGGTTAATTATAAGAAGGAGAAACGGGAGATGGTTCCCCCCTCTTAATATATTGTCGATTTCTTCATTTTTCGAGGGCTTATTTCAAATTCTTTGAAATAAGAATATAATTTACAGTTAGTGTGAATAGCCTGTGAGCTCAATGCCGTCAGTTTAACTGGGCAGTTTTCTTTTATTAACATGATTACTTGATTACCCATTTAAACAGACATTATTTTATTTTAAAACACATCAACAAACAGTGTACACGCCCAAAAGCCTTAAAAACACTTTTAAAATTACAGAAAACTAGTCAATATGCTAAAAGTTGTAAAATATTTCCACCTGTTGTTCTCAGGCATCCTCAGTTACTGATGTTATTTTTCTTCTTCGTCAGTCAATCCGTTGAAAACCCCTCATTTTCCCTTTTTCTATTAACATATGGTGCCATCTGTTATCGATTTTACCATGGATCATATCATTGCATATTTCTGAGTTTGATGTAAATATTTCTATGGCTTTCATCTGTAACACGTAATTTAAATTATTATAATTGGCTCATTTTTCGACATTATTGAAGTCTAGTGCAATTGGAGATTTGATGTTTAACTGGCTAATGCGGTGGTTGGTTTATTTAAGTTTATATCTCTTCTGTGTTCTTTCATTCTGTCTTCAATTGTCCTTTTTGTCATACTTATACATGGAATAGCTTTCCCTTTGTTACCATTGAAATTAGTCTTCTATATACCTTATGTCTGTTGCTAATTAAATTTCTCAGCGTCTGATCTGATTAATTTGAAAATCCATGGATCTGGGGTGATGGAAGTACTTATTCCAAGTTTTTTTTTTAATTATTATTATTCCCTTTTTAATTTTTGGAAATATCTTTTATACACGGGATTGAATTTGTAAATTTTATTTCTTTTGAGCTGGTTGTATTCTATCATATCTTGACGTCGCTTTTTAGATTAACTTCAGTATTGTTTTTGTGGCGTATCCTCCATCCTTAGTTATCTATATATTTAAAACGCTAAGCGTTTTGTTTCGACAATTCGTGAGAACAAACTACTGCATCAAATTACATCATTCTTTTTTTAAATGAAAGATATTTTGTCACAGATTTGTTATCGTACATTCGTTTGTTCGAAAATTTAATTAATTAGTCGTAATTTTAAATTAAAATTTTACTTCTGCTTATGACGTCATAAAGTCGGCAATCGGATTAACGCCCACTGTTGCGACGTACAGAGTTTATTTTCTGAACTCAATGATTGCAAGCATAAAAAATAAATATTAAATATTAAAAGCACGTGAATTTTAGGCCGAATTTTTTAATTTGTAAGTAAAAATATAGTTAAAATGTTTAAGTATTTCGGTAAAAATATTTATCCGTGTGTTTTATAAGGAAATAAAAATTCATATTTACTGTGACGTCACGGAAATATTGTCCATTGGGTTCATTTTATCATTAAACATTATAACTTTGTTGATGCCATTTTTTTCATTACAATTAAATGCAAAATATATTTTTATTTGTATGCATGGTGCTTAAGCATAAATGTACGTGTGAAAAGTTTGTACCGGTGAAAATGACGTTACGCTTAGCTTGAAATGCATTTTAACATTGATAAAACTAAAAAGAAAAATTTATATGATTGTGTAAACATGGCGTAATATTAACTGATATTTCAATTTTTAAATTAAAAGATTAGAACTGGAGCCTTTATTGGTTGCTTCATCTTGATTGCATACCTTGATTACATGTTACCAATTACTTTTTTTAAATTATAGGATTAAGTTATAGGAATTATCGGATTTAAATTATTAAGATATTCTTTTTTAATAAAAAAATTCACAAAAGTAAAGAATTTCAGGAAAAAAAAACTTGAAATAATGATTGTATTTTTAGCTAGAATAAACAATGTAAGGCTAATATTTTATAGGAATTATTTTGGTAGGTTTGTTATAAGTTCATTTAACAGTTCCTTATTAGCGGCAAAGTCTTATTTCTTTCACTGTGAATTTTTTTTTCGATGTCAAAAAATGGTAGTCTACTTTTGGACGCCAACCAAAACACAGTGGCAATATTTAGAAATGTATAACGATTGTGACAACAAACGGCACTATCGCTTTAGCTTTCATCGCGCTTACATCACTTCTAAATACTAAAAATTTATTTTTTTTTACTACATTTTACAATTTCAATTCTTACATCCTCAAGTAGAAAAAAAAATTAGCTTTCGATTGAAATTTATTTGAAATCTGCCGCTTAATTTAACGAATTTTTAAATAATTTTCAAGCATGAAATATTTTTCAATTCTATCTCAACAATGACCATCCATTTGTTTTAATAATGTAAAATAGCCCCTTGGAAAGTTGCAACAATTGAAAATAAGTATCCCTAACCTTCATGAAAAGTGAAAAATAATAATAATAAAAACCTGATAAATCATAAGATCAGATTATCCATAAGATAGAGTATTTTGGCGCTAATATAAAATCTGTCAAAAGAAAAAAATATATTTTTAGTTTATGATTAACATAAAATTGATATGTTGAATTCGTTGATGTATATGTTGAATCAGAATATGCTAGGAACTGTTATTTATTATTTTTTTAAAGATCCATTGGATATTTAACTGTATAAGAGACCGACTGTGATGGAAAAGGAATAATCATCCTGATTATGAAAAGGGATAGAAGAAACCATACAAATAAATTACAATTGAAAACATTAAAATTCTCCCTCATCTGCATATTAATTTATTATTTTTAACAAAAATTCTTCATTTTTACATAAAAATTGATTAGCTTAAAACAATGGATGCGTTTTAGAAGATATGGATTTGAAACGAACAATGATTAAAGAGGACATTTTAAAACTTTTAATTTAAACATTTTAAAACTTTTTTTAACGTCGAATTTCAACGGTGCCTTTGGGCAGATGCAATACATATGCGCATAGGATCTCATTCGATTGCATTATCACAAGGGGGAGGGGGTGAGGTACTTATACTATATTCTTTTATTTACTGAATATGAGATGAAAGTAGGAAATTTGTATGATACTTTATGATAGGACTATTTGTATGATACTTTATAAGACCTTTTTTTTTTTTTTTTTTTTTTTTTTTGTCGTGGGGAATATGGTGGTAATGTCAAACTGATTTGCATTACACATTTGTTTACGGAGTGTTCATTTGGAGTTTGCATCGGAAATAGCATTTCACTGGGGGGGGGGGGATTTTTTAAAATAAAATATTTGAAAGAATAAAGTATTTCATACGAAGCCCTACTTAAATAATAAAGAAGCTTATTTTACTGATATTGTTATAGTATTTTTTCCGTCACGTTTTGACGGGTTCCATCTAGTTGTTTTAATTTTGTTTATTTCAGTGCGTAAGTGGCTTTCTGTTGAACATACTGTAAGGTATCTATGAGTATATGGATTTATTACAGCTATCATGTATCGGAAGGCAGGTTTTGGGTATTTTGACATTATGTGAACCTTTGCATTTGGTTTTCTGAATACTGTAGTTTATTTTCTGATCTGTACTGCAAACAAATTTTTCCCCATTGACCGTAATGTAACAGAATACATTATGTGCATTATGACACATGCAACAGAATACATAATTTGAGTGTTCCTGTAAATAAATTATAATGACTACATATTCTGTGCTCTATAGAAAACATGTTGCCGTCGACCTCAGTGACGTAAATCAATTTTATTATGATTGAAATAATGCAATATTTTAAAAATGCACTGAAAACAATTTTATCCATTTACCGGAATATATTGGTATACTTTTGATTTCCCCTGCAATTTACCTATAAATGCTACACACTTCATTTTCAGTACCAAACATTCTATTATAAACCTCAATAACATATAACAATTACGTGGCAATCCGACTGTAATTATGTGAGTTAGAGCGCGGACAGACTGAAGAAACCGAATTCACAACTATATTTCAAATATGTTGGAAAGTATTAAAAAGTAAAAATGTAATTAATTAAATATAGTTAATAAAACAGCATGAATCATGTATATTTTTTGAATAATTTCTTTGCAGCAATGTCCAGAAATAACAAGAAAGGAATGTAATGCGTCAAGCATAGATTATGAAACACATTTCAACACATTCAGTATACTATAACAAAACTTACATGTTTAATAAGGTAGAAGAGGATGTTTAAGTAAACAATCTGAAAAACGCAAAACACATTTCAAAACTGATTTTCCGCAATTACCATGTATTGCCGGACACGTATTAATAATATTTTGTGAACCCTGTATATGATGTATAAACTTGCATATATGCTACATAGTATGCTAAAATTTAGTTCAATAAGGAAAACATAATATAGTTTGAAATTTCCGTTCCGAAATTTATGTCAAGATGCGGGAATGATTTCATTTGTGTAACCCTGTATATTGTCTAGAAATTTATAGATTACAAGTAATATGCAAAAACAAAATAATTTAAAACGCATAAAGCAACTGAAAACACACTTCCAACAATTATGTCTCATAGACAGGTCTGTAATTGAATTCTTTTGTGTGTCCTTCTAAACAAACAATAAATGCTATACGCGCCATATTCTACAGTAAGGATTTTGCGGTTCACCTCAGTGAAGTATATCAATTTCAATACATTTGAAAAAGTGTGACTTTTAAAAAATACATTTCAAATGATTTTTCCCCTTTGGAGCGTAATGTAACGGAATTCTTTTGAGTGTCCCTGCAAACAAACAATAAATGCTGCAAACTTTATTTTCAGTACTGAGCATGCCATGGTAATCATCCATAACATATGTGACCATACACTATATTTCCAATGATGACCGGTCACTTGCGATTTTAGACGTTTTGTTAAATATCTGGAAAGATACATAAAGAATTATCCTGTAACTTCAGGAGTGTAAACAACATGATAAACGTCATATATTTCCGTGAAGATTTTTTCCCGAAATCCCATAAGAGGCCGTCAACTTATTGAAGAAAAACGAATATATTTTGGATAACCCTGTAAAAACTAATATTGCAAAAGCATTCAAACTGTAGATTATGATTAAGTGGATTAGTGTAATAATATGGGTTCATTTGTATGAAGATAGCATGTATACTCGAAGAGAAATTCAGGTTTTTATAAAAACAGTCCCAAATTTTACCAAGTTTTTTGCTTATAATTTGCAGAGTTTTTAATATAAAAACAAGTTTTTTTTTTCAGAAAATATGACAAACTAAATTATACACAATACACTGCAATCAGAATTAAAAAATAATAAAAATTGTATGAAAAATGAGCAGGTTTACTAAATATTGTTTCACTGTGCATGCGTGAATTCAATCAAAATATACTGTGCATAATATATTAGCTAAGTGTATAGACCAACTTTTATGAAAGTCTCAAAAACATAGCTTGAAAATTCTGATAGTAATCGTCAATAGAATAAGCTCGAATTTCGCTGTTCCCAAAAGGAAGCAAAAAGATGAGGGGTTGTATCCAAATGTACTAGCTTATCAACGTTGACATAATAAGAATGAAGTGTCTCTCATTCTATATTTGATACAACCCCTCATCTTTTTGCTTCCTTTTGGAAACAGCGAATTTCGAGCTTATTCTATCGACGATTACTATCAGAATTTTCAAGCTATTTTTTTGAGACTTTCATAAAAGTTGGTCTATACATTTAGCTAATATATTATGCACAGTATATTTTGATTGAATTCGCGCATGCGCAGTGAAACAATATTTAGTAAATCTGCTCATTTTTCATACAATTTTTACTATTTTTTAATTCTGATTGCAGGGTATTGTGTATAATTTTGTTTGTCATATTTTCTGATAAAAACTTGTTTTTATATTAAAAACTCTGCAAATTATAAGCAAAAAACTTGGTAAAATTTGGGATCGTATTTATAAAAACCTGAATTTCTCTTCGAGTATACATGATATCTTCATACAAATGAACCCAAATTATTACAATAATCCACTTAATCATAATCTACAGTTTGAATGCTTTTGCAATATTAGTTTTTACAGGGTTATTCAAAATATATTCGTTTTTCTTCAATTTGTTGATGGTCCCTTATTCATAAAAACTTTTTTCAACTATGGTGAAAAGTATTAAAAATATTGTAAATGATTGAAATAAATTTTAATTAAATTAACCATTAAGAGGTCGTGTGGGAATTTTTAAAAGTATAAATTTAACGTCTATGAAATTATTTAGTAGTATAAAAACAAACATTCGAAGCTTTGAAAAGCTTCATAAATACTAACACACTCATAGATAAATAATAATAATAATAATAATAATAATAAAACCTTCAGGACACATTTGTCACACATTTCTGCATCTTGAGTTTGTTTGAAGGATTTTAACATAAAATTATTAAAATTATTAAAATAAAATTAATAGGAATTATTAATAAAAAAATACTTGAATTACACGAACTTTGCCATTGAAATTGTATGTATGACTGCAACAAGAATAGAGTAATTGCGATAACATATTTTTATTAAATAGAGAACATATTTATGTTTGAAATTTATTTTACCTAAATATAGTTTATGTAATTTTTTTGTTAATTTGATAAACTAATTTTTCTCTTTAAGTATAGATTAAAATAGCTGTTATATAGTTTGATTTTGCACTCTATTTACAGTAAATTCTATAATTCTCCTTTTACGAAATATACATAATATAAAACTATATAAAATACAAATACGAAAGATTCATATATGTCTTTCAGATATTTCAAAGGCTAGATATATAGAAGTTTGAATTCATGAAATGCACAACAAAACTTTTATTTTTGCTTTGCTTACATAATTTTCTGAAGGAAAAGTTTATTCGATTAGATATATTCTATCTTTTCAAATGTTATATAAGAATATAAATTCCAATTTTTTGTGGTCTATAAATTTATAGTGGTCTTATAGACTATAAATAACATTTCGTATAATTTATTTTATGGCCTATAAATATGCAATAATATTATATAGTAATTTCCTAATATATATCCTTTCTGATATAAGTAAAGAAGCATACCAAATAAGCTATTAAATTTTTTGAAAATATTTTTTTATCTATATTTTGTTGGATGAATGCCTGAGAGATCTAAATAAATATGTGTATATTTTTTATTGTTCTTAACATAAAATATATAATAACGCATTTTTTAAAATTATAATATAAGATTTGCATGTTCCTATGCAAATGCATGCTATTATTATATGAAGCTATTAATGCATGCTATTATTATACTCCTATGTATTTAAAAAAAAAAAAAAATCTAATCATATGCCATCTTAAATAGAAAAAATCCATGGAATATAATTTCAGTGAATTATTAAAAGAAGAGATATTTTTTTTATATAACATTTTAAAAGATGACAATAATTATATTTTATGTTACATTTTTCGGATCTTTCTTCTTTAGTAAGGGTAATACATAAAAAGAGAAAGTTTACACTAATCCATTTTAAGCAATTACTGTTTTGTGAAAGAATGCTTGATAAGAAGAGTGTGAAGTTGAAATTAAACAACACCAAAATTCAACAGGGATATGTATTGAAGTTCTTCATGAAAACCTTGGTAGTAGCATTTTTAAAAATCTCTGTAATCTTCAAAGCATTATAAAGCAGTAAGCTACGAAAACGCACTATTTGTGATAGTACTCTAGTGTTCTCGCGATTTGATATAGTTTCCTATGCAGAGTTACTTTATTTTCATCATCTAAACAATATATTCCATTTTACAATTCATATACACTTCACCGAAAATCAATTCAGTAAATAATGTTCTTTGGGATAAACGCTTAACGATACAATCGACTTACTGAAATAAGGTTGCAATTCAATCGGGTTTTTCCAAATTTACTAAACTTGAAGTATAGAAAAAAATAAATCAATTTCTCGGCAAAGCAAACAGCGTTAGAAACTATGGCGCAATTGGAATCTTAAAAACATTTTCCTTTAAACTTATCCTTTTTTTATTTCTTGTTCCTTTTTCTTGAACTACTAGGGTCATCCAGAAAGTAACTTTCTTACAGTCCGTTAAAAGAAGCAAAACATAAGTACCAGGAAAGATTTATTTCAAAAAGATACAGCAATATTTCAGCTACTTCTCAACATATGAACCACCGGAATTGTAACAGTTGTCATAGCGTGGGTAAGTTTTTGTAAGCCAGTGTCATAGAAGTCTGCCACCTGGGAATGAAGCCAGCATTTCTTAAAGTGCAAAAGCAGTTGGAAGTCGCTGGCAAAAAGATAGGGACTATCGGGTGATGGTTAAACATCTCCCAACCAAACTTCTGCAGCAGATTTTTTTTTGTGGAATTCGTCGTATGCGGGCGACCGTTGTCGTGGACACAATGACAACGAATATCGATCGGTGCCCCCTTCTGTGTGTTCAAAAACTTTATCATGGGTCTCACCTCGCAGTCGGTAGGAGATGAAATGGGAGCCGACACCTTCGCGCACAGCAATGGCGTTAATGTAAGCGATAGAGAGGTTTCAACTGCCGCATACGATAGCCATACCTACAATCTACCCGGCATGTGCCTTTTTGTTTCGTGCTTTTTGCTGCGCCATCTTTTTGCTATGTGGGTAACTTATTTTCTGTATAAACCTAGTATTATAGCGATATTTGTTTTACTATTTCAGCAATAACTAGTCTATAATTTGATCGTTCAACCTCAAATAAAAATTAAATATTCATTACTCACATAATTGTGCAAACAAATAAAATAACTTAGGTTTTGTAACACTTTCCAACATATTTAAAAAAGGCTTAAGAGTTCGGTTCGTTTGTCAACCGTCAGACTATCCGTTCTCTAACTGTATTAATATAGTCGGGTTGCCATATAATCGATATATGATATTGTTGTATCTGACATGTCCACTACTGAAAATGGAGTGTGTAGAATTTATAGTCAAGAATATCCAGTTACGCTATGGACTATGGAAGAAAATCATTTTAATGATGTTGCACTATTGCAAATATATTAAAATTGATTTTCATTTCTAACTTGCACTAAAACATGCTTGCTCTAGAATATGGTGTGCAAATCTTTGACCACTCATTTACAGGGGCACCCAAAATAGGTAGATTACAGAATGGTTACTACCGGGTAACACTAAAGGGGAAAAATTATTTTACGACGAATTGCAATAATGTTACACTATTTCAAACATAAAGAAATTTATATACATTTTCGAGGTGCACTTGTAAGTGAATACTGCAGAATATGATGTGTATAACCGTTATATTTCATTTACAGGGAAACAAAAAAAAATTCGACTACATTCTTGCTTTTAATTAATAAATGCCGGAAGTGCGTTTTCAGTTTTGGAATGCGTTTTAAATATTTTTTGAGTACTACATGCTGTGTATAAATTCTATTAATCTTATATACACACCATCTTTAGCTACACTAAAGAATTCGCAAATTTTATTATTTATGAGCGAGAAGTGCTTAAGTGCGTCTTTTAAGTGAATTATGCAATTCCCAGCTGAACTATATTTAGCATACTAAAAGATGTTTGTAGAATATAAATAAATTGATTGACAGGTGTACGAATAGTACTGAATAAATTGCCGATCATGGATAGTTACTTCTGAAAGTATGTTTTCAGTTGTTTTGTGTTTCTAAATTGTTTACTTGAAATAGCTCTTATTTCACCTTATGAAACGGAAAGGTTCCGTTACAGTATTCTGGAAGTGTTGGAAAGTGTTTCACAAAGTATTCTTGACGTATAATTTTTCTTTCTTATTTAAATCAATGTCATTAATCAGTAACTTTAAACGATGAAAAAGTAGCAGACTACAGCAGTAAAAAAAAAAAAAAATAATAATAAATAAAAATTAGCGATCGCCGAGAAATTACAACATATATATTGTATGTTTTGTGTTTCTAAATTGTTTACTTTAAGTAACTCTTCTTTCACCTTATGAAACGGCAAGGTTCCGTTGCAGTATTCTGGAAGTATTGGAAAGCGTTTCACAAAGTATTCTTGACGTATAATTTTTCTTTCTTATTTAAATCAATGTCATTAATCAGTAACTTTAAACGATGAAACAGTAGCAAACTACAGCAGTAAAATAAATAAATAAATAAATAAATAAAAATTAGCGATTGCCGAGAAATTACAGCATATATATTGTATGTTTTGTGTTTCTAAATTGTTTACTTTAGATAACTCTTCTTTCACCTTATGAAACGGCAAGGTTCCGTTACAGTATTCTGGAAGTGTTGGAAAGTGTTTCACAAAGTATTCTTGATGTATAATTTTTCTTTCTTATTTAAATCAATGTCATTAATCAGTAACTTTAAACGATGAAACAGTAGCAAACAACAGCAGTAAAAAAAATAAAATAAAATAAAATAAATAAATAAAAATTAGCGATTGCCGAGAAATTACAAAATATGTATTGTATGTTTTGTGTTTCTAAATTGTTTACTTTAGATAACTCTTCTTTCACCTTATGAAACAGCAAGGTTCCGTTGCTGTATTCTGGAAGTATTGGAAAGCGTTTCACAAAGTATTCTTGACGTATAATTTTTTCTTTCTTATTTAAATCAATGTCATTAATCAGTAATTTTAAACGATGAAACAGTAGCAAACTACAGCAGTAAAAAAAAAAATAAATAAATAAATAAAAATAAAAATTAGCGATTGCCGAGAAATTACAACATATATATTGTATGTTTTGTGTTTCTAAATTGTTTACTTTAGAAACTCTTCTTTCACCATATGAAACGGCAAGGTTCCGTTACAGTATTCTGGAAGTGTTGGAAAGTATTTCACAAAGTATTCTTGACGTATAATTTTTCTTTCTTATTTAAATCAATGTCATTAATCAGTAACTTTAAACGATGAAACAGTAACAAACTACAGCAGTAAAAAAAAAAAAATAAATAAATACAAATTAGCGATTGCCGAGAAATTACAACATATATATTGTATGTTTTGTGTTTCTAAATTGTTTACTTTAGAAACTCTTCTTTTACCTTTTGAAACGGCAAGGTTCCGTTACAGTATTCTGGAAGTGTTGGAAAGTATTTCACAAAGTATTCTTGACGTATAATTTTTCTTTCTTATTTAAATCAATGTCATTAATCAGTAACTTTAAACGATGAAACAGTGACAAACTACAGCAGTAAAAAAAAAATAAATAAATAAATAAATACAAATTAGCGATTGCCGAGAAATTACAACATATTGTTATGAGTTTTGTATATATCTGTAAATATTCCATTTGTTTAAATTTATTTTATTTTATTATTGTGAAAATTGCAGTATTATTAATGTATTTCCTATTGAGCATCATGTAACTCAATGCTAAAGGCCTCAGATGGTTTGCAATGAAAACAACCTTACACCCTCATCTTTATAATGGAGTTCAATGGAAATATCGCCAAGGAATGGGTTTATCGCCAAATTGGCGATGGTTTTGGCGACTTATTTTTGTCGCCAAATTTGGCGATATATCGCCAAATGTCGCCAAGTTGGCGACGGATTTGGCGACTTTTTGTGCAACCACCCCCACCTTTATACCTGTACATTGGGATCCTTTCTCGCTTAGGTTCTCTATCGAAAGTTAAAGCACTTTCTGGTAATTTCTAGCATCTGAAGGCTCTGGAAAATTCTACAGTTATCTTTAAAGCCTATATAAGGGACCTCCACCAGTTCAGTTCAGTTAGTTGTCTGTCAACTGCGATTGAATTCATACGAGAGGCTTTGCATTGAGAACTGTGTTTCTCGGATCGATTTTGTCGTTGATACGTCGTATTGAACGCATTGTTTCTGTGTGAAATTTTGCTGTGCTTTTATTGGATTTGAAGATTACTAAATATCTTGTAATTTTCAGAAGATATTGGTGTTCGTATTGCACTGTTTATAGTGAATAAAGCCTTTTGATTGTTCTTATATATTGGCATCAGTCCTTTCGAACCCCGAGCTCACAACATTTGGTGTCAGGAGTGGTGTTGAATGCCGATTACCAGAGCAATGGAGGCGCAACTGACTGAATTATTGGAGAAATTAGGAGAGATGGATGAGAAAATGACTGCGAGTCAGGCTGAAATGAAGAAGGATATGTCAGCGATGGATGAGAAAATGACTGCCAACCTTGGCGAGTTGAAAGAAGAAATGAAGAAGGAAATGACTGAGAATCAGGCTGAAATGAAGGAAATGTCGGAAGAAATGAAGAAGGAACTGTCAGCGATAGACGAGAAAATGACTGCAAACCAGGCTGAAATGAAGGAGATGTCAACCAACCTTGGCGAGTTGAAAGAATTAATAGATAATAAAATAACATCTTTAAATGAAAGAATTGAGAGCGTGGAAAACAAATTTGAAGGAAGATTTCAAGAAATAGAAGAAAATGTTCAATTGACAGCCAAAACCGTAGAAGAAAGAGTAGAAGAAAAAGTCCAAAAGATCGCTAAGACCGTTGAAGAAAGCATAGAGAATGTAAAAAAAGATTTGGAAAATGTGAAGAAACAAAAGATAACTGCCGAAAACTATCCCGAAGATGTCAAGTATCAAGCTATGCTTCCTCGGGCCTCTATTAAACTCTCGACCTATGACGGAAAATCCTCATGGCCAGTTTTTAAGACACAATTTGGGATCGTAGCGGACGCCAATGGATGGGATTCCCAGACAAAGGCTTGCCAGTTAGCTGCTTCTCTACGAGCTGATGCTGCCGACGTCCTACAGACTTTGCCTGCAAATGAACCGCTGGATTTTGAAACGCTCGTCAGTGCCTTAGAATTGCGCTTTGGCGAGAAATGCATGAAGGAATATAGCAGACTCCAGCTCAAATCTCGACAGCAGAAATCCACTGAATCCCTGCAAGATCTTGCTACGGATGTCGAGAGACTTTCACATCTTGCTTATCCTGGCTGTCCGACTGAAATTAGAGAAAGTTTAGCTCTGCAACATTTTATTGATGGTGTGCGTGACCCTGAGATCCAGACAGCACTCCGGATTGCAGATTTCAATGATTTAAAAGGGGCTTTGGTTTACGCTCTGAAATTCGAGGCAGCCCAGCAAGCTACTAGGAAAGATCGACACTTTGTGCGAGCAGCCAACCTGCCTGAGACGTCGGATAGAGCTGTGGAGTGCTTACAGCAGCAGATGAATGGCATAATGAGAAAGATGAACTCCTTAATGGCCAACAAACCTTACAGGAAGATCAAGTGCTGGAAATGCGGTGGAGAAGGCCATATTCAAATCGACTGCCCAAGACGACCCAGCACCGAAGGTAATAGCTCACCCGCTAACGGAGGAGCAAGAAAACTGATTTTTGACCATCTTGCGGGGCGGAGGTTTCCAGATCTTAAGAAGCCCCATTTTCAAGTATGTGAAATTTCTGCAAGAAGTTGCGGCGAGAACGGAGTTTTTCTAGTCGGAAGTGTGAATGACTTGCCCTGTATTATGATCATCGATACAGGAGCCAATGTGACCATCATTCGGAAAGATCTAGCTCAGCGGCTGAAAGAAAAACTCTTCTGGACCCCGCCGCGTGTTATTCTTCAAACTGTGACCGGAGATAAGATCGATATACATGGAAGAATGACACTGAAAATAAAGTTTGGGAACGCCGCTTATCGCCATACAGTCTACGTGGCCGATATTTCAGACCCTTTCATACTCGGACTGGACTTTTTAAAAGAGCATGGATTTACACTGGACTTTAAGAAGAATGAGTTACGCTCTGCTCAAGAAGATGTCACTATTTTCAAACTTGGAAATGAGTCCGGGTCTATTCAACGGATCACAGCCAAGGCAGATGTTATCATCCCTCCTCGGACCGAATTGATGATACCTGGATTAACTGAGAACGAAAGTAGTTTTCAATGTGGCTTGGTTGGATATCCTGAGAAGAGCCCAAAAGGAGTGCTAATAGCATCAGCGCTTGTAGATCTGTCGAGAGATGTGATACCCGTGAGGATGGCGAATGTGAGTGAAAAGTCTAGAATTATCCAGAAGGGTGAAGTGCTTGCTACCTGTGCTCCAGTCACCTGTGTTTGCACAGACCCGAGCTTGACGTTTTCGGAGCCGCCTACAAGTTTAACACCTGAAATTGGACGAAATGAGAATTTATCTCCTGAGCAGAGACATGCCGCAGAAAGACTGTTCCAGGAATTTACGGATATGTTTTCACAAAACGAGAATGATATAGGTCGCACTTCTCTGACACGTCATAGAATTGATACTGCCGACCATCCACCGATTAAACAGCATCCAAGACGCTTGCCGTTTGCAAAACAAGAAGAGGATTCTAAGCTCTTACGAGAAATGCAGGATAGTGACATAATCGAACCGTCATCAAGTCCGTGGGCCTCTCCCATCGTGTTGGTCCGAAAGAAAGATGGCTCCACAAGATTTTGTGTGGATTATCGTAAACTTAACGATATCACGAAGAAGGACAGCTATCCTCTACCAAGAATAGACGACACGCTAGACACTATTTCAGGACATAAATGGTTTTCCACACTGGATTTGAAGAGTGGATATTGGCAAGTAGAGATCCATCCTGATGACAAAGAGCAGACCGCATTTACTACTGGACAAGGACTTTGGCAATTTAAAGTTATGCCGTTCGGGCTCTGCAATGCACCAGCAACGTTCGAGCGCCTCATGGAGACAGTGTTAAAAGGCCTGACTTTTGAAGCTTGTCTCATCTACCTAGATGACGTCATCATTGGTGGCCGCACGTTTGAAGAACATCTAGAAAATATTCGAAAAGTGTTAACGAAGCTAAGAGCGGCGAATTTAAAGCTGAACCATTTGAAATGCAAGGTCTTCCAACGAGAAGTAAACTATTTAGGACACATCATCTCAGCTGAAGGTGTTCGAACAGATCCTGAAAAAGTGTCTGCAGTAAAGCACTGGAAACGTCCGGAAAATGTCCATCAGTTGCGAAGCTTTCTGGGACTATGTACTTATTACAGAAAGTTTGTGCAGGGGTTCTCCAACATCGCAAGACCCTTGCATAGGCTCACTGAAAGCAAACAGAAGTTTCTATGGACGCAAGAATGCGACAATTCCTTCCAGCGGCTGAAAGAAACTCTCACATCCTCTCCAGTCCTTACCTATCCAGACCCCGACAAACAATTCATTGTGGACACGGATGCCAGTCAGGAAAGTGTCGGCGCTGTACTTTCCCAAGAAATAGATGGCCAAGAACGAGTCGTAGCATACTGGAGCAAATGTTTATCGAAACCGGAGCGGAATTATTGCGTCACTCGTAAGGAGTTATTAGCTATAGTGAAAGCCATAGAACACTTCCATCACTATCTCTATGACAGGAAATTTCTCCTTCGTACTGATCACGCATCCCTAACATGGCTGATGAATTTTAAGAACCAAGAGGGCCAAGTAGCCAGATGGATACAACGGCTCCAGGAATACGATTTTGACATCAGGCATCGCAAAGGCTCATCGCATGGAAACGCCGATGCCCTATCAAGAAGACCGTGTCCCGAGAGCTGTCGCTATTGTTCCAGAGCGGAGAGCAAGTATAATCCCGAATATGTCATACGCCAGACGAAGACTTCACTATTGACGCCACCAGATCCCTGGAGTGATGAGAAGATTCGAGAAGATCAAATGGCAGACTCTGAGGTCAAACCAATCTTGGAGTTATTAGAATCTTCTAGCACGAAGCCCAGTTGGAAAGACATCTCGACTTACAGTCCTACGACGAAGCAATATTGGGCTCTTTGGAACTCTTTCCACGTCAGGACTGGTGTCCTGTTCCGAAAATTCGAATCGGAAGATGGGAAGACATCTCGGTGGCAGTTAGTACTTCCTCGATCCCGAATACCAGAGGTCCTCAAGGTATTACATGGCAGTCCCACTGGTGGCCATTTTGGAGTCATGAAAACATTACATAGAGTCCGAGAGCGCTTCTTCTGGGGAAAAGCGAGAGCTGACGTCGAACGATGGTGCAAATCTTGCAATGCATGTGCAGCTCGAAAAGGACCAAAGAAACGTAGCCGTGGAAGACTACATCTCTACAATGTAGGAGCACCTTTCGAACGCATCGCCCTTGACATCCTAGGCCCTCTGCCAAGAAGTGCTGATGGCAACAAATACCTCCTTGTTGTCATGGACTACTTCACGAAATGGCCTGCAGTTTATGCCATCCCTGATCAAGAAGCTTCTACGGTTGCGGATGCCTTGGTACACCAGTGGATATCAAGGTATGGAGTCACCCTTCAAATGCATTCTGACCAGGGGAGAAATTTCATCTCTGCTGTGATTGAGGGTCTCTGTCAACTTATCGGAATGGACAAAACTAGGACGACGCCTTTACATCCACAATCGGATGGCATGGTTGAGAGATTTAATCGTACCATCCTCAACAATCTCTCACTGCTAGTCTCAAGAAACCAACAAGACTGGGACCAAAAACTTCCCTTGTTTCTTCTCGCCTATCGCAGCGCCGTCCATGAAACAACCGGCTATTCCCCGTCTCATATGCTTTTCGGTCGTGATCTTCGTCTACCTTGTGATCTGATTTTTGGTCGCCCTCCAGATGCGCCTTCATCACCAGAGGGATACGTGCAGAATCTCCAGGCACGATTTGAAGACGTCCACAACTTGGCTCGAGAGCGGATCAATATACAGACGGAGAAGATGAAGACCAGGTACGACACGAAAGCCACGGGACATCAATTCAAAGAAGGTGACAAGGTTTGGTTTTATAATCCGACTCGACGCAAAGGACTTTCTCCCAAACTGCAATCGCACTGGGACGGTCCTTATACAGTCCTAAACAGACTAAACGATGTCGTAATTCGGATCCGAAAGTCACCAAATTCGAAGCCTAGAGTCGTTCATTACGACAGGCTAGCTCCATACTATGGCCATAGTAATTAGTTCATTGATTGTAAATAGTGTAATGTAAATAATGTAAATTAGTATGACCATGGTCTTGTATATAAGTTAATGCAATTATTTATTTTGCTTAGCATTATCATTATTAATGTTATTATTATTTAAATACTTGTATGTAATGATGTCTATGCTTTAATTTTTTAAATAAGTGTATATTTTGTATAATTCAGCATTATGAATGCGTTTAATTGTTGTTTTCCATGTTTGCTTTAAGTGTTTTGAATAGTATAGCATTTGTTGGTAACAGGTTTGCTTCCGATCAAGGGTTGTACTGCCCGGGACGTACAGTCCTTGGGGAGGGGGCAATGTTATGAGTTTTGTATATATCTGTAAATATTCCATTTGTTTAAATTTATTTTATTTTATTATTGTGAAAATTGCAGTATTATTAATGTATTTCCTATTGAGCATCATGTAACTCAATGCTAAAGGCCTCAGATGGTTTGCAAGGAAAACTACCTTACACCCTCATCTTTATAATGGAGTTCAATGGAAATATCGCCAAGGAATGGGTTTATCGCCAAATTGGCGATGGTTGTGGCGACTTATTTTTGTCGCCAAATTTGGCGATATATCGCCAAATGTCGCCAAGTTGGCGACGGATTTGGCGACTTTTTGTGCAACCACCTCCCCTTTATACCTGTACATTGGGATCCTTTCTCGCTTAGTTTCTCTATCGAAAGTTAAAGCACTTTCTGGTAATTTCTAGCATCTGAAGGCTCTGGAAAAATCTACAGTTATCTTTAAACCCTATATAAGGGACCTCCACCAGTTCAGTTCAGTTAGTTGTCTGCAACTGCGATTGAATTCATACGAGAGGCTTTGCATTGAGAACTGTGTTTCTCGGATCGATTTTGTCGTTGATACGTCGTATTGAACGCATTGTTTCTGTGTGAAATTTTGCTGTGCTTTTATTGGATTTGAAGATTACTAAATATCTTGTAATTTTCAGAAGATATTGGTGTTCGTATTGCACTGTTTATAGTGAATAAAGCCTTTTGATTGTTCTTATATATTGGCATCAGTCCTTTCGAACCCCGAGCTCACAACAATATATATTGTATGTTTTGTGTTTCTAAATTGTTTACTTTAGATAACTCTTCTTTCACCTTATGAAACGGCAAGGTTCCGTTGCAGTATTCTGGAAGTATTGGAAAGTGTTTCACAAAGTATTCTTGACGTATAATTTTTCTTTCTTATTTAAATTAATGTCATTAATCAGTAACTTTAAACGATGAAACGGTAGCAAACTACAACAGTAAAAATAAATAAATAAATAAATAAATAAATAAAAAATTCACGATTACCGAGAAATAACAACATATATATTGTATGTTTTGTGTTTCTAAATTGTTTACTTGAGATAACTCTTTTTTCACCTTATGAAACGGCAAGGTTTCGTTGCAGTATTCTGGTATTGGAAAGCGTTTCACAAAGTATTCTTGACGTATAATTTTTCTTTCTTATTTAAATTAATGTCATTAATCAGTAACTTTAAACAATGAAACAGTAGCAAACTACAACAGTAAAAATAAATAAATAATAAATAAATAAATAAATAAAAAGTACCGATTGCCGAGAAATTAAAACATATATATTGTATGTTTTGTGTTTCTAAATTGTTTACTTGAGATAACTCTTCTGTCACCTTATGAAACGGCAAGGTTCCGTTGCAGAATTCTGAAAATGTTGGAAAGGGTTTCAAAGAGTATTCTTGACTAGTAATTTTTCTTTCTTATTTAAATTAATATCATTAATCAATAACTTTAAACGATGAAACAGTAGCAAACTACAACAGTAAAAATAATAAATAAATAAATAAATAAAAATTAGCGATTGCCGAGAAATTACAACATATATTTTGTATATTTTGTATTGATATTGCAACTGTAGCTGATCTTTTAAACGCTGGCTTAACCATTTTACAAATGCATTTTTTTCAGATGCCCATTCATTTGTAAAAACTTATTTATTTTCCTATATCATCCTTTATATTTCACTGGACAGTTTAGGAAGACCCTGAAATTTATCTTATACAAAATATAAATAATTTATAAAGTTTCTAAAATTATTTATTTTTATGGATTTTCGTAATATTTTAATGATTTGAATCTATTCTCTTCGAAAAAGAAAAAAATGATTAATAATTTCCTATCGGTTTGTATCCAACATTAACGTAATTGTGTTGCTTAAGAATTATCTATTCTATGACAAAAACGCTGACACAGTAGGAAACTGAAAATTCGTCAACTACTTATTCTCCTATTGAACTTGTGAGGCAATGTATAGTTAATGGGAGTACAACATGCTTAGCTCCATCTTCCTTAATGTAACAGGATTTTCTCCGTCAAACTAGCTAATGGTTTCTTCCCATTAACATTTGTTTTCATTCTTAAAAGAGTAAGAAAAGAAATCTGATGAGAATAGCTTTTTGAGGATATAGAGAATGAACATGATTTATAATGAACATGAATTTCATTCGTTATTTTCATGCGTTATGTTTTACGTCGTTTGTGTTTAAATCATGTAATTTAAATATAACACGTTTTTTATGCACGTTTTTAAACATGTTAGTATATGACAGTACTTATAGGACTTATTGCAGTACATAATTTTTATAAGCTAAAAATAGAATTATGTATATTTATATTTTAATTAAATTTTTCAGTAGAGCTGAAAGTACGCCAGAAATTAATGACAATAACTAAGGATGGGAATTTTCACTTTGCTACACAGCGTACAACCAACAGAGTTAAAATTGTCCAGACCGGGGATCGAACCAGGATATTTTGATATAGCGCACCAAGTGCTTTACCATTTAAGACACCAGGACGGAATCCATTCTAGCATTTTCAGTCTTATACTTTTTTGAGGTCACAAACCAGCAGCACAAGATGGAAAGTCTTAAATTCGTTGTCCCACGGCTATCTTTACATTAAGTAGGTGGAAAAGCATTTCGAATGTTGGTGGAAACGAGCCTATGTAGATTACCTGAAATCCTAGATGGCTGGAATTGCCGTTTTCTGTAGATTTCGTAGGCAGCGGAATCAATCGCTCTACAAAAAATCATAAGATAGAACTTACGCATGTTTCTTGTCAAAACATCTACAGCCTTTAAAGATATTGTGTATTGCAAAATAGACAAAATTGGTAAATCCAAAATGGTGGTAAATCCAAAGCGGGAAAATGCACTTGTAGCTCATCGGAGTCCGTTGCAACAGATAGAATGACGGCAGCATTAAACAAATGAAATATTTGAAATAAATATGACAAAACATTTCAACTTGATCAGATCATCTATGGAAGCATTTAAAGGGGAAGACTTTTTCCAACTTTTGCAATAGTTTCAAATGTTGCATTATTGGAATGCAATTTATTTTGTTTAAACTGGTTAACATATTTTTGAGATTTGCTTTTAGACTGTCTAAGCAATATAAATTATGTAATTATATAATTATATAGATAATTAGCAAAAAAAAAATCATAATCTAAACGCACTTTTCTGGCCTAGCTCGATACCTCCATCCTCCTAATCTTTGCTCCTGTACGGAAGTAGTTGTTGAAATAAGCTGCACGCACATTTTCCTAATCATTAACAGAATATTATGAATTTAATAAAAATTAGAGGAATATATATTTATTTACCTCTTAAATTAATCCCTTCTAAATAATCATATATGTGCAGCTAATTCGACTGTATACAATTCATTCTACCTCTACGGTCAAGTATTTTATACAATCGGTCAAACTTTGCCAACTTTTCAGAAAATTCTACTGAAGCTAACTGCTGTCTTCAGCAATTTATATAAATTTTAGTTTCCCATTTTACATGAAAAGAGATTACATGAATGTTGAATTCAATACAAAGATCTTTGATATTTCAAAACAGTCTTCATTGTAAACACACTCAGATATCTGATACACCTTGTACCTTAGATACACCCATTTTGGCAAAGATCCTAAAAAGTTTCATCGACAAATGATTCATAAAGTAAACTTTATTGCTAAATTTGACTAAAATTTTGTCCAACTAAGGTATTTTTAAGGCAATAAGGGTCTTAGTTTGAGTTTTGTTAATTGGATTTCTGGAGAATACAGTATCAGTGCTGCAAACCTCAGAAAATTTTTTTATGATCTGTTATTTTTATAAACCACTGTACGACGTTTCAGCAATTTCTTATTAATATAAGATGATCAGTCTTTAGGGACACAAATGTTTACATGCTTCTGATTTTATGTTAAATGAATTTTAAAAAGATTCAAAATTTCGTAACAAACTGTCTTATACGCAGTATTTTGCAAGATTTTTCATGAAAATACTAAAGTTGGCAGCTACATGTAAGTTTAACAAACATTTCTCTACATTACTAACTGAAAGAAATTATTACCTGGACTATAAATTAGGGAATATAATAAATTTTATTTTATAATTTATATACAAATATTATGTGAATAAAATTTTACCTTTATAGTCAAGTAATGCAAGTAATAAGCAAGTTAAGTGTAATAGACAATGCTGTGTTATAATAAACAACAGATTAAAATAAATTCATTGCGAATTATTTTATGTCATTCTCAGATTATATTATATAATAACGAGCTTATCAGTTACTCGAATTGTTACAAATGAATGAATACGGTAATTAGGAACTGAAGTATTTCGTTCGCAAAGAGTTTTGTGAAGAATGTTTTTTGTAATAAAAGAAAAATACTTTTATTCTTTGACAAACGGATGGGTTAATTAATGGGCTTTGTTACTCTTTCCAGCTAATTTTACACAAGTTATATAAATAACTGAAGTTTCAGTGCAATTTAAAGTTAATTGGTTTTCTGGATAGGATAGATATTTAGTTTATTTGATGTTTGAATAATATTTTTATTTATTGGACATGAAAAAAATTAATGATAGAATAGAGATCGCTTTGGTCACCATGTTTTGCTTTTGCCAAATACATTAAATGTGAATTTTAGATATTTCGTTGATTTTGGATAATAATAATAAAAAAACACCATTTTATAGGTGAATCTTTTCTTCTTAAAAAATTTAAAAGTTAAAAGTTTTGGGAACAGATATAAACTAATTCAAATTTTCTTAAAATAAAATAAGCCAACATTTACACTAATAATATTGTATAAGCGAGCAAAAAAAAAAAATTCCTTCTTTTCCTTTTATCCTTTTCACTTAACCAAACTTGATTTTTAAATCCTTCTAACATATGTGAAAAGTGTTTGTGAATTCGTTTTATCTGTCTGTCTCTCTGTCCGTGCTCTACCTCGCGTAAATATACTCGGATTACCATGCAATTGATATATGTTAATGAGGTTTACTATGGCATGTCCGGTATTGAAAATGAGGTACGCAGCGTTCATAGTTGATTTACAGGGCCAGGCAAAAGAATTCTGTTACATTGTGGTCTATGGGAAAAATCGTTTGCAATATACTTTAATAGTGTTACACTGTTTCATGCATGTTGAAATTGATATATATCACCGAGGTGCACTACAAGATGTTTACTATAGAATAAAATGTGCATAGCATTCATCGTTCCTTTACAGGGATACACAAAATAATTTGGTTACAGTACTTTCTAAAAACAATAATTGCTGGAAGTGCGCTTTCATCTGTAGTACGTCATTTTGAATTTAACCAATTGTTTGCATATCACTGTGTGTATATAAATTCTAAAGATCCTATACAGCGCTGAACAAAGGATCTCAAGTACATTTCCGTTTTTTTTGACAAAAATTGCTGACAGGAAATTTACAACTGTTGTATGCGTTTCCAAAATGAACTACATTTTAGCATACTATGTAGTATATATACAAATCTATAGATCATACACAAGGCTGTACAAAAGAATTTGCGACATTTTTCAGATTATTGCTGGTAATTCCTAAAATTAAATTTTCAAATGTGTTTTGCGATTTCGAAATTGTTTTACCTAGACATAATTTTTCACCTTATTAAGCGACGAAGAATTGTTAAAATGTTTTGGAATTTTGGAAAGTGTTTCATAATATATGCTTGACGCCTGATATTTCATTCTTGTTACATATAAAGTTAGAATTTTGTAATTCATTTTTCACGCATTTCTTGATATGCTAGAATTATAAATATTGTGTTTACAGACGTGTTTCCGGTGACAAAATACTACAACATTTTAATGTTTTTAAAACTTTAAAACAATAAAACATTATAAATCAATAAATTAATTTTATGGCATTTTTCCGCTAGCCCACCACAGGTGATAAATCGCCAAATATTCCGTATGGTTACAATTGTATGCGAATTATAACAACAATGCATTTAATGATGCGCTATACCACTCTCGCAAAAAAAAAAAAAAAAAAAAAAAAAAAAAAGACACCTGGTTGTGAAACTGCAACAACAAAACTTTTTAAACATTAAAAAAGTGGAAAATATCATTAAATAGAGTTTAATGTATGCATTTAAACATACTCTTTAATCAATTAATAGTGTAATATTAATTAAATTGAGATTATATGTTGAGAAATAAATTTGGAAATCCTGACAGTTTAAATGTTTCATTTTTTTCTTTTCTGTTTCTATACTTGACAAAGAAACACAGAAAAAAATATATAGTTTTTAGCTCACAGGCTATCAAAGCCTGAGAGCTTATGTGCCCGCCCGTTCTGTATGTATGTATGTACGTATGTACGTACGTAACGCGATAACTCTTGACAGAAATAACCGTTTTGCTTCCAATTTTGTTTATAGGTTCCTTGTGATAAGGCGCTTCCCTGATTAGTTTTGGGGATTGATTGTTTAACTATAAAGGGGGAACGGGGGGGGGGGGCTAACCCCCCTTAATTAAGATAAATGGTTTTTTCATGCAGAATTATCCAATTTTCTTCAAATTTTGTTTATAGGTTCCTTGTGATAAGGCGCTTCCCTGATTAGTTTTGGGAATTGATTGGTTAACTATAAAGGGAAGGGAACGGGGGGCTAACCCCCCTTAATTTGGATAAATGGTTTCTTCATGCAGAATTATCCAATTTTCTTCAAATTTTGTATATAGGTTCATTGTGATAAAGTTCTTTCCTGATTAGTTTTGGGGGTTCATAGGTTAAGTATAAAGGGGGTAACGGGGGGGGGGGGTCAATCCTCCCCCTTATTTTAGATAAATGATTTTTTTCATGCAGAGTTATCCGATTTTCTTCAAACTTTCTATATGGGCTCATTGTGGTAAGGGGCTTCCCTGATTAGTTTTGAGGGTTCATTGGTGAAGTGTAAAGGAGGGAAACGGGGGCTACCCCCCCCCTTAATTTTGATAAATGGGTTTTTCATGCAGAATTATCCAATTTATTCCAAATTTTGTATATAGGCTCATTGTGGTAAGGCACTTCCCTGATTAGTTTTGGGGGTTCACTGGTAAAGTATAAAGGGGGAACGGGGGGGACTAACCCCCCTTGATATTGATAAATCTGTTTTTTAAGCAGAATTATCCGATTTTCTTCAAATTTTATATATATGTTCATTGTGATAAGGCGCTTCTCTGATTAGTTTTGGGGGTTCTTTGGTTAAGTATAAAGGGGGGACGGGGGGCTAACCCCCCCTTAATTTAGATAAATGGATTTTTCATGCAGAATTATCCGATTTTTTCAAATTTTGTATATAGGTTCATTGTGGTAAGGCGCTTCTCTGATTAGTTTTATGGGTTCATTGGTTAATTATAAGAAGAAGACACGGGGGATGGTTCCCCCCTCTTAATATATTGTCGATTTCTTCATTTTTCGAGGGCTTATTTCAAATTCTTTGAAATAAGAATATAATTTACAGTTAGTGTGAATAGCCTGTGAGCTCAATGCCGTCAGTTTAACTGGGCAGTTTTCTTTTTTATTAATAAGTTCACTAACTCGAGCTTTCTATCAAGCGTAACTAAAAACAGCAAGATGTGGATAATAGAGTATGATGCTTACGTCAAATTAGTGTATTATGACGGAAATTTTTAGGAACAAAACATGAAATGCAGTCTTGGAATTAGGCGTCATTTTCATGATAATCATTAAATGCTTATAATGCATTATTATGCATTTTACTTTTATACTTATTTTTACTTTTTCTTTTACTTTTCACTATAGCTGATAAGAGAGAGTTTGTTCTATTTATACTATCTATATTCTCTCTATTTTATTGTATTTTCGTTTATTTTCCGACTGAATCATTAAACTTTGTTAACTAACGTTGAAAACAACTTTTTTCAAACAACAAACATTTTCAACTAACTACTCGCTTTTGATATTATTATTTTTATTTTTATTTTGTTCAGTTTGATGTTGGAATTTGTGAATTGTTTCTGCTTAGTAAGTTTCTCTTTTATAGAAGAAATAATCACAATGATAAATTCGCTTACATAACTTATTGAAGTAATGTGTATATTTTGATGCAATTTTTAAGATATGGAAAGAAGTAGAGCGAAAACTTTTTGTCAAGAAGCTGTTTTTTTCTTTTAACGTAATTTGATTTTTATTAAATTCCTTTTTGTGGAAATAAAGATTTTACATTGAAAAAACAAGTGACCATGCTGTTGCTAAAATCAATTTCAGATTACTTTATTCACTTAAACAGGATAACGCAGTTTCTCTTGAATCGTTGAAAGCCAATTTTTTAAAATAAGAAATATGATTTTAAATTGAGCTGCATGTAATTAAGACAACTGATTATATTATTGTGTTTCTAAAAAAGATTTGAGTTTTTAAAACTGCATTGCTGAAATAATTTTTTATCGATTGATTTTAAAATTTTGATGTTACATATCATTCAGGGGAGTTATATGGTATGAAATAATTCTCAACAAAATGGGAGGAATATGTCTTGTTTTGGACATTTTTGCTTTATTAATGATTTAAAAAGTTAACTAACGGATTAACTCTGTGAAATTATTAACCGGTATAATTTATAAATAAAACTTGGATCAGCATGAAGTTCGTAAGGGTTGGGTTAGGTTGATTATTGACGGCCAATTATCTACACTTGGGATATAGGCCCGGGGGGAGTGCCCTTCGTGGGGGTCTTTCTAAGGGTAAACTAAGGGGTTTCTAACCTAACCTGTATTTACGCATGGATAAATCCACGGCTCGAAGAAAAAACCACGAAAACTCCGAACGATTAGGCCGACGGGCGCGATTGGGATCGAACCCAGCACCTCCCGTCTACCAGCTTCGAGAGCAGAACCTCTCAGCCACTGGTGGGGCTGAAGTTCGTAAGGATTAGGGTACATTGTGAAAGGAGGATGAGTAAGCAAGTCGATTTTTAATCAAGAAGTATTTCCTTCAGTGTTAGTACATTATTATTATGCTATGAATTTTTGTTTGCATTATATATCTTAATTTACCAGTAGATCTTAGTTTTTATGATGACATTGAACTTCGAAATTACTGCCTATTTCTGCCAATATATGCTTGATGTACAGTCGTTGAAATAAAAAAACTTTAAGCCCCCTTTTGCCCCAACTGACTATGCCTCAAATCATCTTATAAAAATGTGTTTGGTACACTGACTATTTCTGCCAATATGTGCTTTATGTACAGTCGTTTAAAATAAAACTATTAAGTCCCCTTTTCCCTAACTGACTCTGCTGCAAACCATCTTATAAAAAATTTGTCTGGTACAAATCAATTAGTAATAACCGCAGATAATGGAAATTCTTTGTACAAAATTTTAAGATTTTAAATATTAATATCCAATTTTGGCATCATATTCGGATTGTTCGTTAATATGTACCTTCAGATACTAAACGGGAAGACATTCGGTCAAATATTTAAGGAATTGTGCATGTTTAAATTGAGGAACTCCAAATGTTAAATTTATTTTTAACGCTGCAAAGCAGATTGCAATGCGGGTAGATTTTTAAGCATAACACAAACTCTACTTGTCTGAATGAGTTGGATTCGTAAATTGGATTCGTAAGTTTGAAGATTCTAGAAATGGATTTCTGTTTTACAGTTCATAGATGGCAATTCATATATTTTTTTAATAATAATTTCAAATATTACATGTTTTGAAAATATCTTATTTAAATTAAAAAGTCCTTCCGGCCTGTACCGGGAGAAAAAGGTAGCTTTCATAGTCCATGTTTTTAAAATTTCGACTTATTTTACTCAAACACCCGAAGCTAAAATGCTTAAAACCGGATTTATAAGATTCAATCCCGGTTTCCGTTAATACTGAATTTGAATGCGAATTTTAGCATGAGAGTTACAGCGTAACAAAATCAGATTGTTGCAAAATGTCAGCCCTCCTAGAATTTCAAACTGCCATAGCTCAGCCATTTTTTAAGATGAAGACAAAACAAAAAATGTTCCGGAATCCTTGTATTACGGTCTAACACTTAACGGAAGCAACGTTTACAATTTATAATTTTTTGTATATATTTTTGAGTTAAAAAAAAGAATATTTAACTTGTCGCCATTTTGAAACAAGATGGCGCATGAAGCTGGCCAACGAACTCGGTCAAGATCTTGGTATGTTCTGTACACATAATCAGTCACATTCATATCGGTTCATAAATACGACAGTTACAGCATAACAAATATCAGATTGTTTAAAAGGTCAGCCACCCTAGAATTTCAAACTGCCATATCTCAGCCATTTTTTAAGATAGAGCCAAAACAAAAAAATGTTGCCGAATCCTTGTATCACGTTCTAACACTTAACAGAAACTATTTTTTTAATTTATAATTTTTTCCACATTTTTTTTTTAATTTTAAAAAATTTTAAACTTCTTAACTGGCCGCCATTTTGAAACAAGATGGCAGATGTTGCTGGCCAACGAACTCAGTCGAAACCTTGGTATGTCCTATAAAAATGTAGATATTCCCGTTTACAGTCAAAATTGTACGAGCTAAAAAGATTGAAAGTGGAGTATATAAAAGGTTTGATGAGCTGCGACAAATTTTCTGCAATCAACCTTTATCTTCATCGATCTTCTCGACCAAGACGAATTTAAAGAAAACTTCTTTAATCCTTAACTTTCGCAGTGAAATTTTTGTGCCCAACTTGCGTTATGAGGCTCCATCCTCTTTAATAAGAAGCCATGCGTTGCTGACGACTGGGTTTTTTGCTAATCGTTGTCACAGATTAACCTCAGAAAAGGAAACATTTGAAGTTACTGAAAAAATTAATAGCTCGAAAAGTATTTAATAGAAAATTGTTAGACAAACTGTGTTGGAAAGGTAAAAAGATCTATTTTTCCAGAGAAAATTTCTCACGCCTTGTATTTATAATGTTCAAATTTTAATTGCTTAATAGGCGTATAGCCAACATAGTGAAAAAGTACCCAAGCCGGGACTCGAACCCGGGTCATCAGATTAGCGCACTGACGTTCTACCAACTGAACCACTTGGGAACGATACTCAGCCTGGAACTTTTTCACCATAACATGTTGGCAAGGCTACAAACGAAGCGCAAGATGGAATATTTTTCCGTGAACCACCAACACTGGGGCAAACACGAAATCAAAGAAAATCCAGCATCGATATTTGAATAAATTCATATTTAATACTTTGGAAATTATTCTATAGGAAATTTCGTACGCCTTGCATTCATAATAATCAAATTTTAATTGCTTAATAGGCGTATAGCCAACACAGTGAAAAAGTACCCAAGCCGGGACTCGAACCCGGGTCATCAGTATAGCGCATTGACGTTCTACCAACTTAACCACTTGGGAACGACACTCATGCAGCCTGGAACTTTCTCACTGTAACATGTTGGCAAGGCTACAAACGCAGCACAAGATGGAATGTATTTCGGTGAGCCACCAACCCTGGGGCATACACGAAATCAAAGAAAATCCAGCATTGATAATTGAATAAATTCATATTTAATACTTTGGAATTTTTTTCCACAGAAAATTTCGCACACCTTGCATTTATAATAATCAAATTTTAATTTCTTAATAGACGTATAGCCAACATAGTGAAAAAGTACTCAAGCCGGGACTCGAAATATATTCATTTCGTGCTTTTTACCTAAAATGCAATCCAATTATACTTACGAAACATAGAGCGCAGACAGATTAAACGAACCAAAGTAATAAACACTTCTCAACTACGTTAGAAAGTTTTAAAAACGTATGTATAAAAAACATATCAGATTTTCCTTAACACATATCAGCATTTTACGAATACATATATTTGAATTTTTTCATAGCATTCAGGTAATGTGGCCATTTATCTCTTTTATTTTCAGACGTTATATTTATTTTATGGATTACGTATTAAAGGAGATTTGGCATACCTCACTCTTTTACCCTACTTCGTGCAACTATCAGAAAGCTGGAAATGATGATATAAAACACTCTTATGCAACTTCACTTCACTGACGATTTGTAATACTTGAGTCATCATTCTTTGAGAACTGGGTTATCAGAAATGATTTTTTAAAATAAGGATATAGTTATGTATGAACCCGTAAAGTTTTCATATGACTGTATAAATCAAAAACATTGAAGCGAATTTTGTGTATGCATCTAGAATATTTCCTCTCGTAGACATCGATTGAATGCTTTATTTTCTTACTCAAGAAATGTATCCTCTAAATTGTTAGACGGTTTGACATTATTGCAACCTTTTTTTCTCTGTTTATTTATGCTATATTTGCGCTGTTAATATTTTTTATTAGCATTTTTTAAAGTTATTTTATGAATGTTAATTGGATTAGTGTTAAATATATATTTATTAAATGCCCAGTCATTTATTATATTTAGTGTTATTTGTTTATTTTTCTAATTATGACTACTGAATTAAGTTAACTAAATGAAATGAACTAGTGAATTAAATTAAGAAAACTGAAATAAACAATGGTAAAATATTTAAAAAAGTTTAAAATAAAAAAGTATATCCTAATAATATTATAAAACTGATTGTGTGCAAATGTTAGGCTGAAGCCAGCGTCAAAATGGAGCATTTAATTATCCTGTATCTTTGCATATAAGTTGATTATAACCCTCAAATGAATATAGGCTGGTTTTTGTTTATTTTATATCAATATTTTTTCTTAAAAATTAAAAATTTCATTATTTTCATACAGATTAAATGGACGTTTTTTCGTATATTTTAAAATGGTTGGTTGGTTTGGTTGGTTTGGCCCAAAGGGCCCGGTTTTGCAGCTTATTTTTAAATGGTTAAATTTATTTTACCGGTGCTAATACTTTATCGTTGCCAATATGAAATAAACATCTGAGTAATAATTTTTAATCAACAATTTATTTTCAAGTGAAAATTTTCCACGTGAAAAATGAAAAGGTAATGAATTATTTAAGAATTAAACAGAATGTGAAATGATGTCATATTAGACATGAAACGTGCGTTTTCAAATATTTGATAATAATACAAAGTGCATAAATACGAGTAAGTACGGAAAGCAAGCGAATATGATGTCATATAGAGAAAAATAAAACAGATTTGTTTTGATGTTGAAATAAAATGATCTTGGGTTATCAAATTATTTGTGATTAATTTCTCTTTTTTTATCTTTTTCTTTTTCACATGAAAGGAATTATTTTAAATGTACGTAATATATGTATTTTAAATGTATGTGTTGTAAATTAAAGTTCTGTGTTTTAAATGAAATGAGTGAAAGATTTATATTTTTAATGAATTCAATACGAATGATGGGATAGGTTGGCGATTTATCGTCTGCACACGGCTAACATAAAGATACCATATTTTTAATTTAAATTTTAAAAAGTAAAATATATATATACTAGGGGGCCTACCCCCTGCGAGCTACGCTCGCCAACCCCCGCTCAGACTTCGAGGCCTCTAAAAATATGACAGCGTGCTTTATTTTAAAAATATTGGTAAATCTGTAATTGGGTTGCCATGCTTTTAACGTTTTAATGGGTCATTTTTTGATTATCATGGCTTCATACACAGCTGTTGCGACAACTGACGACTGTTTTTGGGATTGATAAGTAAAATCAATTACAACTTGAAATCCAGCTTGTAGAAAATGGTTAGGTTTAAATTGTGGCTACCTCTTTTATAACAGCGATCTGTATTCTATTCTTCCTTTGCGTTTAAGGATGAGAAAAATTCCATCTGCTTGTGAATAACATTAAGAACCACAGTATTGAAAAGTACTTTGTTGATTTTCTGTGACAGATTTTAATTTTCTCTCTATTTTAGTGCACCATCGTGCATATTTTCATGTTATTTTAAATATGTAAATTATTTATTTTAATTAATATGTATATACAAATTTTCTAATAATTATTTATCATACAAAATTAATTAAATATTTTGTGCATGCATGCCTGCATTTATTCGGCATCAATTGATGAGATATTTAAACAAATTTGCTATCCGCGATAATTTTACACCATGTTATGTCACATGAATATTGTCCATAAGAAAATCGGGTACTTTTCCAGTATAGGATCCTTTGCTTTTAGGTTTGGCGTAATTCGAGCTTCAAAAAGGGATAGATTCGTTAATATACATTAGATTTGTTGCCAAAAGTCATGAAAACAAACCCAATGAACTTTAGGTGTTTTTCTATTACAGGGGTCTTGACGCTTTTTTAAAAAGCTTGGCGGAAAAACCAAGCAGGATAGAAAACCAAGCAGGATATTTTATTCTCCTTCCGTTCAGTTGGGCAATTATTATTTTATATATTCGTTTCAAATATCCGAATTAGTGATTTTATAAATTCGTTTAATTAAGTTTTACAAAAAAATAACAAAATGATATCAATAAATAATAATTACTATTAATTCCTTTCCCCCCCCTTTCTTTTGCGTTTACATAAATGACGTCATTTGGACGAAATTATTCAAAATATTCAGTTTATAAATTAAATTAAATGCTGACAGACGATTGAATCCTGACGATAGAAATGTGATTTTTTTATCAAATTTTCCTGAAAAACATAATTTAATCACAATCTTGTCTTTATTATCGATTGAAATAAAAGATAAATTCAATTTCAATTTGAAAATGACGAATAAAAAGAAATCAATAATCCCTATCGGGATTCTTTTCATTTTTTCCCCTTTTTTGTCACAAAAAAACTGAGTAATTAGTTGCCATCATTACAGAAATGTCATTAAAATTAGAAAAAAAATTAATATCACGAAAACTAATTCCAATTTCCAAATTCTATTACCAGTTTTGACATCCGCGGATTTTTATGGACAATTGGTATTAATTTCACCATAAAGCGTTTAATATTTTATTAAAAATAGCCCTGAAACATAATCAGTCGTTTAATCAGTCGTTTCATAAAATCGTTTCATAAATTCGTTTCATAAAATCGTTTCACAAATTCGTTTCATTAGGATTTTATATATATAGGGTAGATATTGGATGGCAAATGTCAATGATATGCATCGCAAAATTATCCGTATCGAAAATCAGAAAATCTTAATAAAAATAACTATGTTTTTTAAAAGAAAGTTGCTTTTCTCCTAAAAGCTAAAGATTTAATATGATTGTGTCGAAGTAACAACATTTTTCCTCTATCATTTTCCCACAATCGAAACACATTTGTAAATCGTCGTTTCGAACCAGAATTTAATTTTATATTTCTTTTAGTTTTAAAATAGGAAAAACTTTGTTGTCTTTTTTAAATATAGCTTTTTTTTTAAGTTGTTTCATAATAGATTTTTGCAAAGTCTTGCAGGATAAGAAAAATTGCATAGATTTTAAACCAATGTTTAAGTAAAATTACAATATTTTTTTTAACTTAAAAAACAACAATGTTATCGAAAAGAAAATTTATTTTACCAACAAATTCGCGTAATGCAAAAGCAAAGAAGAAATCAAAAAGTAATGAATCTTTTCTTCCAGCCGCATTGTGTAAACTTGAACAAGCCAATCGTGCCAATTCATAACATTATAAACGTGAAAGCGCGTTCTATATAGTAGATTTTTTTTATATATATATAGGTAGAACATTTCTGAGAATAGGAAGGTTAGGGGTCTGTAATTAGGTCCATAGTCAATTTGCGTTTTTTTTTTTTTTTTTTTTTTTTTTTTTTTATCAAGTGAAATTTGGCGCAAACTTAAACACATTGTTGTAACCAGATTTGTTTTTTGCGTGGTAAACACTTAATGGTATTTTAGATGATCATTTTCCCGCTCACCTTTGATGTCAACTATGACTGTAAAACATATTAAAAAATATCAGACGATAATTTTCTAATTTTGCTTATTGCTTCATGATGTAAATAGACTTCCTGGTTCATACTTTAAACCTGAATTGGTCATGCCATTGTCGTTCAATTTTTATTCCTAATCATATCCTATCCTAATCCTGATAATAACATTAAAGAATATTCTTTGACACGAATATGTAAATTAAATCAGTATCCATAAATGGAATGAATGGAAAATAGAATAAATAGAAATGGCAAAATAAAATAACAAGAAAGTACATTTATTCGACACCTAACCCTAGAGAAAGCGTAAAAAATTTCAAGCGCATGAAATAAATCAAAATAATCCTATATATACTAACAAAAATATGTAAATTTAGATCATCAGATTTGTGTCATCGGTATTTATTTGCTTATAGTGTTCTTGACGCGATAGAGAAACTATCGAGGTTAAATTGGGCAGAATTTAAAGTACTTTCTAGCAACCTTTATTTACATTTTAGAATCGCCTCAAATTGTTATATCTTTGTGAAATATCTATCAATGTATAAAATTCACAAGAAGTTTGTTCACTATTTACACCACTTAGCGTGAAGCACTTAATTTAATATATACATAAACAAGATAATGTAGTAAGAAATATATAACATATGTCTAATATGTATAATAGACAATATAATAATGCCCATTTAGCAATGCACACATATACAAATTGTACACCAAATACCACCTAAAATGCACTGTTGTATAGAAGAATTCTGCCAGTGTTGTTTTTCGTTTTACGAAGAGGAATTCCTCTACTTTCACGATTTTACTTGGTCCTCCTTGTTTCATTAGTTGCAGTTTCATTTTCGCGATTGTATTTGGCGATTGTGTTGGTATTGTATTTGGCATGAAATTTCACTTTTTTAAGACTGGGTTATGTCAAGGACCCTATAGCAAAGAAATACCGTATGGTCTCCTATA
The DNA here is from genome assembly GCA_963931845.1 of Maratus michaelseni. Lineage (NCBI taxonomy): Eukaryota > Metazoa > Arthropoda > Arachnida > Araneae > Salticidae > Maratus > Maratus michaelseni. Next base: position 461,627,739 of record OZ007588.1, read on the forward strand.
AAATGTGATAAAGCTTTGGTTAATTATATATGTTGTTAATTATCAAGTGAAATGTTTTACTAAATTAATGCATTTATTCTTTTTTTAATGTTACGTGAACGAAGTCACGGGTAACAGCTAGTAACTAATAAAACATAATTTTCATACATCATCCCCATCCTTTTCTTGAATTTGATTTTATGTACATTCGGTAAATCACAATTATGTTATTAAATGATACATCATTTTGAGAAAAAACAAAGTCACCTAACACCTACTTCACAAAATATTTTAAAACCATTTAAATTATGATATTTATTTTTCTGTAATATTTCTACATTTCAAAAAGTTTACATTTTTATATAATAAATTTTAGCTAACAATATTGAATGGAAAAAGATTACAATATTTCCAACGATAGGTATTTTATGATATACACAAGGGTTTTCGCAAAATAACAAGAAGTGGTATTACATATTAACTAATAATATTCAAATCCAATTTAACGTCAATACTTTACATTAAGCCAATAATGAGAGGGACAGAAATTTATTAAAATACGAAGAACAATGTTTTCCATAAAGCAGCTTAAGTTATGCAATAAATAATACAAGTTACATAATGCTAATTTCCTTACATACATCTGTCGATAAGACATGAAATATTAAAGAGAGTGCATTTTTATTATCTATGTCATAATAAAACTATTGCATTAATTTATAATGCGAACTTTTTTGTTTGTATTTGCCATACACAGATTAATACAAAACGCAATAAACTAAAAATTGGTTTATTTATTACATATCCATGGAAAATGTATTTGAATTCAAACATTATTAAATTCTTATATAATAAATGATTTATATTTCCGTAAAACTAATAATAGAAGTCACTCGTTAATTTATAATGCTAATTTTTTATCATTATTTGCCATACACAGATTAATACAAAACGCAATAAACTAAAAAATTGTTTATTTATGACATTTCCATGGAAAATGTACTTTACATTAAGCTAATAATGAGAGGGACAGAAATTTATTAAACTATGGAGAAAAATGTTTTCCATAAAGCAGCTTACGTTATGCAATAAATAATACAAGTTACGTAATGCCAATTTCGTTACATAAATCTATCGATAAGACATGAAATAATAAAGAGAATGCATTTTCATTATCTATGTCATAATAAAACTATTGCGTTAATTTATAATGCGAATTTTTTTATTAGTATTTGCCTTAAATATTAATACAAAACGCAATAAACTAAAATATTGTTTATTTATGACATTTCCATGGAAAATGTATTTGAATTAAAACATTTTTAAAATCTTATATGATAAATGATATATATTTCCAGAAAACCAATAGAAATCACTCTCTAACCTAACGCGCCATTTATTTATTCACCTAATTTTATTCAAATTACTTGTGTTATATTAAGGCATGTTTGCAATTTTCTTCCTTATTTTAAGTTCAAGGACGTAAAATAATGTGTTTGATAGAAACATTTTCTACTTCTTATTTTCGAAAGCTTATTTATAAAATAAATCAAAGTAGACATTTGTTTGTTAAAAATTAAGGTAGTAGTTCCAAAAATCTAACATTTGAATTATCTCTTTATTGGATACTTTAAAATTAACTTTTGAATAAAACAAATTCCTCTTGAGAAGTTTCCGTCAATAAACGAAAATGAATTATTTTGTGAAACTACATATAATTTATAAAATTTATAAACACTAAGTACTATTGAAGTTTTGAATAAACTGGTGTGATACTATAAAAACATAAAAATCTTTTTTCAACACATTAACATTTTATGGTCCATACACTCAATAAACGACATTTTTAAAACTGAGAAAAAATACTCAAATCTGAGTATGTCGGATATTCAAAATGACTCCGAATCAAAATTACTGAAGTTTGAAAGATGTGTATACTCATTTCTGAAAATATGCACACACTCAAGAATAAAACATCTTGTGCTCATATTTGAATATCTCCATGTTTCAAAAATGAGTATGAACTGATCCTAATCAATTTTGTGTATGTCCATGTTTCAAAAATGTGTATGAACTGACCTCTATGTACTCAGTTTTGAGTATGTCCATGTTTTAATATTCTGAGTATTTCTGGTATTTCAGAATTGAAAGCACTGTGTCGTCATATTTGAAACAAAATGTTTCAAAACAAACTGAAAACATCGATTTACTCAGATTTAAAGTGTCATTTTTCTTAGTGTATTTTATGGTGTTATTACATTTTTTTATGCTTTTACTAAGTACTATGCAAAAAATTAGTTAAATAGAGAAAACGCACTTAAAGCATTCATCCTTCATAGACAGTGCTGTAACGGAAATCATTTGTGTGTATCTGTAGATAAACGAAAAATGGTATGCACACCATATACTACAGTAGACATCTTGTAGTGCACCTTAATGCTTTATATCATTTTCAACGTATTTCATAAAGTGTAACATAATTCACATACATTGTATACGATTTTTTTTTTGTAGGCCAAAATATTACCGAATTCTCTTGAGTTCCGTGTAAACGAAATATAACAGCTAGTTTGATAGATTTACACGTTTTGGCAGCTCTGGAACACAAGTTTCTCTTTTTTGGAAAATATCTACCTGGCAGTCTGTTGGTATAGTGTGCGACACAAATTTTGTGGCGGCTGTACCTCAGGAACAAATAAACGTAATGTCATGAAACTGCATATTCTGTTGGACCTTGAGATGAATTGGTTCTGATTAGATTTTGGTACATATAGCTCAAAAGGTGGCACTGCTGTGCTACTGTGTTAAAAATCTGCAACAAACTTTCCAGTCATGCAACCGTTTTATTGAAAATGGTTAATCTTTTCTGATTACGGGGTTGAGACACTATATGTCTCAGCGACAATTTTTTTATTCTATTCGTACAACTTTTTGTAAAATAACCCCTGTCATACACTTATATTAGGATATTTTCAAGCGATATCTACCATAATGCAAATTCCCGTAATTTATCTCTATTCCGACCAATGAAAATGCTTCAAATTACGGTCGAGTAACCTTTGTATTTAAAAACGATTAAATTGCAGAACAGTTTGTAGCAGATGTTTAACAATGTTCGTTTTTGACTATTTCAACGATAGCTATATCACAAGAAATAATATATGGAATTTCATCAAAAACACATTCAGTTAGACTAATATAAAATAATTCTGATTACAATGTGGTGCATATTACCCAACATATGGCACTTCTATGCTGTGTTTTTGAAGATTTTCGTGATATCTATGCTTTCGGCATCTGTTGGATAGAATTGAACACATTTTATATGAAAATTGCTTTTTTCTGAAAATCCATACTGATTTAATTTGGGATTTGATCGCTCAACAGGGGCGCGGTTTTTTATGCGTGGTAAAATTTCATAATCGGGTTCACAACCAGTTACTACAATTACTTTTTGTACTGAATTTCAATTACACAAAACTTAAGGGAGAATTTTCATGTGTCCTCAATCATAGTTCTTGCTTAATAGAATATTTCCATTGCGACAAAATGTATCCAAATACGAATATTTTTATAGATGTTTGCAATACAACAAAAATCATTACCGTCATGAAAATATTAAGCATTATTTATTTTTTTTGTAAGCTAAGATATAATTTCTACAATAAATATTTTTGTAAATATTGTAATATATGATTTCATAAAATCATAGATTTCATAAAATATTATACAGAGGGTGTTCACACATTTTTTTGACGATTTTCATAATACTTACGGAACAATTTTGCATAAAATATTTGTGTTTCAAATGTTCATTGTGGTAACACTTATTCTGAACGACTTTTCTATACCATAATTTGTATGACAATAAAGGCTTTCGTAGTTTTGGAAGAGATATTTTTGCTCATTGTGCTTGAACAGCTTTCCAAAGTCTGTAATGGGTTGTAGGTCAACGCCAGGATAACGCGCTTTTTAATAGTCCTAAAGTACAAAAACCATGAGTGATACTTCAGGCGATTCAACAGGTATATCGGGGAAGAGTACATCCAGGATACCTGTTTCTCGTTCCTCTTTTACCAAGACATTAACAGTGGATTGCGATGTGCAGCTGCTTGTTTATCTTGATACAGTTCAACACATAAATAGCACTGGGGGCAAATAGATGGTGATGTATGTTTAAAGATTTGAAGTAAAACATGTTTCTGATAGTATGTGGAGTTGATCGTACCATTTTTCTCCACTCTCTTTATTTTGAATTTGCCGTTATATGCAAAGCCAGCAACAATCCTAAACTCTTTGCTAAAACTATTTTTAGATATATTGAACCATGCTTTATGATTCTTTCCCCTTTTTGATGATAATAAATGGATCTATATTTATTCCAATCATTTAAGTAGACCGAAGATTCATCTATTGTAACAACACTTTTTCCATTTTTCCCCGAATAAATGCTTCTCATAAAGAATTCTCCATCGTGTTCTGTTGGGTTGTTTGGAGAGTTCCTTCCGTTTAGGAAAACCAATTCGTACCGTTAATTATTAGATATCGGAAATAATGTCTAATAAATAAATGATAGAATTTTCTGGCACAAACCAACTTTCCCACATGGAAAGAACTTTCCGAAAAACCCGATACGTTTGGCGTATGTCGTAGAGAAAGGTGATGAACATTGTGTTTTTTGACATTTTTAAAATTCAAATCAAGTGTTAAATATTTTGTTAACAGTTGCCACTGATCATTTAAACGATTTAGCAAGTCCTTTGACTTGAAGGATTTTCTTTTACCTTAATAGTTCTTTACTTTACAATATTCGAAGAATTCCTTTTTGTTCTAGGATATATATTTGGAACATTTTTCCCACTTTAATTCAGACATTCATGTTTATTCCCTGTTTTATTGACAATATTACCTACTGTGGCTTTAGATATAGAAACACCATGTTTTTCACAACGTTTTGGAATAACCGAATACGAATAATTCTCTTCGGAAAATGCAAGAATATGGCCTTTCACATTTTACGCGTAGACAAAAGATTCAATTGTCAGACAAGAATTTATACTTTCATTAGCTGGTTAAATAACTTCTCTATTCAGAGGATTTTTTTACACAAAGCAAGATCATCTAAAAAATGTTCAAACAGCCTCTGTATAATACATAATTTTTATTATTAAGATTTCATTTTCATAAGAATTAATTTCGGAAAATATCCTTAGAACACCGCCGTAAAATATTCATTTTATATAAGTAGAGTAAATATCCTTTTATGATAATTTCCTTCACCATATAATATATTTTCTGGCTTGTGTTTAAATGAAACGCATAAAATAAAAATTTAATGATAAACGTAGACTATGCATTTTTTATGCAGAGATAAAATTCATCTAGGGGATATGTTATATATCATATTCACAGAAAACCTGATCATAAATTTTAGTAGCAAACTGAGAATATGAAAAATGTTTCATATGATACGGAAGTAAACGGAACAAAATTTATAGAAGTTGTGATTGCCACGTAATGAACCGAACTCAATGGTTTCCGCAACTTTATCTCATTTATTTTATTTATACTTTTTTGATGTTGTTGGCAACAATAGTTTTATGTTTGTATAATTGTTTTTGTGTTCCAAAGATGTAGGAAATGAATAAAACTTTGAAAAGTAAAATCAAACGATTTTTTAATATAGGTCTCTATAGAATAAGATAAATAGTCTTTTTTAACGAAACGTTTAAACGTTATAGTTTTAACTTTGAATAGAGATATTTTATTTTATGTTTATTATAATTTTGCATTTTCATTGAATTCTCAATCAAGTAAAGAACTTGAATGCCGGTGTGCATATTACTTATCTGACATTTATTGGCGTTCTAGAAACAGGACTTGTATTGAGAATAAGATGGTTTTAGCAAGTTTAACCCTTAATTGCATAGTGATGTTAATTTCCATCACTTTTTATTTAACTTTTAATAAATAAATCAACTTCTTCGCCACCACTATATTTATATAGAAATATTAATCCAGTAAATTTCCCGTGAACTATGTTGCTGAACAAAGTTAAAAATCTATCTTAAAATTTCTGGTGTTTAATATTTAATATATGTATAAAAAACACAATTGTAAAAGAAAAACTCATGCAAAGAAACGTTAAGTGTTAAATTAAGAGGAACTGTTAGAACTGGTTTTACAAAACAACTAAATTCCATAAAAGAAGAAATTAAAGAAGATACGCCGGATAAGAAGAATCAATGTTAGAAGATAAACACAAGCTTAACTCGAGCTTAACTCGAGCTTAACTCGAGCTTAGGTTGAGTTTAACTATAAAATTCTTCTTATGAAAATCGAAACGAACGCAGACGATTTAGATGAAGAAACTGAAGTAGCTGCTGGTTATGTGCGACAATTTCTTGAAACACAGGTTAGTGTTTATGAATTAATTAATGTATCTTCTAATGATATAGATAACTGTTCTAGTATTAGTGAAGCTAATATTAAAAGGAAGTTTAAACTTTCTAAGCTTGAACTTTATAAATTTGATGGCGATATAAAAAACTGGTTGCAATTCTGGTGCCAGTTCGAAAAAATACACGAAGACTCATATAGAGTTCCCTCTGATAAATTCCAGTATCTTATTCAGGCTACAGTAAAAGGATCCAGGGCCAGAGAAATCGTAGAATCGTTCCCCCCAACGGGAGATAATTACGCCAAGGTAATTGATAGTTTGAAAACTTGATTTCGTAGAGAAGATCTGTTAGTAGAAGTATATATCCGAGAGTTATTAAAATTGGTTTTGAAGAATTCGTATTCACGAAATAACTATAGTTTCATGTGTACACTCTATGATAATTTAGAATTGCAAATTAGAGCTCTTGAAACTCTTAATGTCACTACAGAAAAGTGTGCAGCTATGTTATACCCTTTAGTAGAATCAAGCGTGCCAGAAGAATTTTTAAGGGCATGCAAAAAGTTCTAAGTTTATAGAAGGGGCGGTACCTAAAAATAGGTTAGATAATTTAATGGAATTCTTAAAATCTGAGGTAGTGTCGGAAGAAAGAATTAATTTAGCCTTATCTGGTTTTGAACTGAAACCTAAGATTAAAAAACAGGGTGTTTCAGTAGAAGAAAAAATATCTACCGCTGCTGGTTTATTATCCACCAGTCCGACGATCGTTAATCTTTGTGTGTTTTGAAACGGACAGCACGAAAGTTTTAACTGTTTTAACGCGCAGAAAATAAATATGGTTAATAAACAGAAAATTTTAAAACAGAGGGGTTGTTGCTTTAAATGTTTTATAAGGCCGCATTGCGTAAATAAGTGCAATGCATTCATAAAGTGCCTAGTTTGTAATAAAGAACATGCCACACTGATATTTCCAGAAATATCCGCAAATAAAAACGTTTCGAAAGGTCCTATTGATAAAAGGGGTAAAAAAGGCGAGAAAGCAGAACCATCATCACAGAAAACACCTGAGCAGAAAGCTGTTAACTTATCTACTTTATCTCAATCTCCAAAGGTAATTTTGCAAACTTTGATGGTAAAATTAAAAGGACCTCATTCGTGTTTACATGTACGAGCATTGGTCGATACAGATTCAGAGAAGTCTTATATTTTAAAACGCACTGCTGAAAATATGAATTACGAACCATTGACAGAAGAGCTAGTTACCCATTCTTTGTTTGGGGGCAAGAAAACTAGTAGAATTAAGCACATGTGTTACAAAATACATTTAGAAAGTTTAGATGGGAAATTTCTTTGTAATTTTGATGTTCTAGATGAACCTGTTATTTGTGAAAATATTCCTTCGGTACCGAAAGGTCCTTGGATTGATGAACTAAAAGTTATGAAGATTTCAGTAAGTGATACAGAAGAAGAACCAGGATCAATCAAAGTTTTAATCGGTGCCGATGTTGCCGGAATATTATTAACTGGGCGCAAAAGAAATTTATCCTGCAATTTAGTTGCAATTGAAACATATTTAGGATGGACACTGATGGGTAAGTTTCCGTTGAATGACGTTCATGAGAAGTCTGATGAAATGGTTTTAACATCTTTATTTGTGAAAGAATTTACTATCCCAGACCTGTGGAGTCTTGATACAATCGGCATAACGGATCCTATAATTCACAAGTCCCAAGAAAAGAAGGAACTTGAATCAAAAATAAGTTTCATGGATTCAATTATTGTGAATAACGAAGTGCGTTATGAAGTCTCTCTCCCATGGACTGAAGAACATCTCCCTATTTCTAGAAATGAAAAGTTAGCATGAAAAAGATTAGAAACCATGACTAGAAGACTTTATTCCGATAATTTGTTTATATCCTATAACGAAAGTAACTACAACGCCAAATTTCAAATTTCTAGCTCCTTCAGTATAGAAAAGATCGCAATTTTAGAACGTTTTTCGCTCTTGCACCCCCCTGGGGTTAGTGACACCGACATAAAATGTAGCCTATGTTGGAGCAGGGGTTGTCACCATTAATTTGCCACCATCACTTTTGAAATCAGTTCGGTAGTTCCAGAGATTACCCCCTACAAACAAGCAAATAAACAAACAAACAAAAAAACAATCTTTACTCCTTTATAATATTAGTATAGATTAGCCTATTGTTTTTAATAGATAAAAGAGAAATTGAAATAACGTGTTTTAATACCTATTTTTAGGTGCTGTCGTAATTATATAATTACTTAGTACCTATAGTCGTCGTCTGTCTGTCCTTCTGTCCACATATAACAGCGCAAAAACTACCCAACCAAATGATTTGAAATTTAATATATATATATATATATAATCTTTGCAGAAATTTGTTGAGTCATTTCAAATTTTATGAAAATCGAATCAAAACTAGAAAAAAATATTAACAAAAAATATTTATTAAGTAATTTGAATTTTAAAAAAATTGGTACTACTTTGTTATAGCAATTTCCGAGGATTAATCGTCAAGCGACCGAGATGTATCATTCTATTAAATCTTGTCATACATAATTAATTCAATGATATCACACGATAGGTAATGATACTATGTTGCCATGATGATGACGTCCTATTTAAGATGGAGTCATATTATTTCCGTATTACTGAATTTAAAAACCGAATTTGTATACTAAAATTGTTTAATTATAGCACTCCTATAATCTACCGACAGTTTTTGGATAGATGCTACCGGAGAAATACATATTTAGTGCAAAAAAGTCTAAATATGGATTTCAAGTTCTGAAATTTTCAATGCTAGGCTTAAATTTCTCATTGGAATTTTCAGTAAATGTCAACAAATGATAAAATGTTGGTACCTTAAAATATACTTATTTTATTACGAAAATTAATCATATCATAATAACAGGCGATATAATTCATTTCACTGAAACTAGTTATAGTACGAACGACCTCATTTGTCACGTTTGACGTACAATTTCCAACTTGTTTAAAATAAATCCGTTTTATTTTACAACACAAGAATAACTTGCAGTTTACTAGAAAAAAAATGTATTTTGTTGATACAGTAAAAGGGAAAACAATGATAATAAAATATAAATAATAATATTTCAAAATACATCAAGAACGGGAATCTAGTCTTGCACTTCTGACTCGTTTGTGTATTTTACGATGACTTTGACAATATTATTTTTTAATACAAAGGATGTGTATTATCATTTTACTACACAGCGTAAAACCCACAGAGTGAAAGTATTTCCAGACCGGGGATGGAACCCGTAACCCTTGGTATTACGCACCAATGCTCTACCATTTTTAGCTATGCAGACGACATCCAGTCTAGCATTGCTTTCCTTTGGGACTACATCTCGTCCGGATAGCTCTAAACGATAGAGCATTGGTGCGTAATACCAAGGGTTACGGGTTCCATCCCCGGTCTGGAAATACTTTCACTCTGTGGGTTCACAGTTAAAAATTTGCAGCAAACTGTCCAGTCATTTGACCGTTTTTGTAGAAAAGGATTACATAACCGTATTTTAACTATATTCTGACCGCATTATTGCGCATTTTATAGTCAGAATATAGTTAAATTACAGTTATCTAACCATTTTTTACAAAATCGGTCAAATGACTGGACAGTTTGCTGCAAATTTTTAACAGTGTTGTACGCTGTGTAGTAAAATGATAATTCACACCTTATGCATTCATTTATATCCAGCGTAATTTCAGCACTGCTGAAAATTTTATTAGATATTTTATTATTTTCATCAAAAAAAAAAAAAAAAAAAAACTAATGTTATTAATTAATACATTTTATGCCGGTATCATATATATTATTTCTGTTGTAAACATACATTTTCTATGAATTTACGAAAAGCACAACAACGAGTGAGGTATCATTTGAAAGTGTTTTGAAGCGGCTTTTTACATATTACACTCACATTTCGTTAAAACATGTTTTTTTTTATTAAAAATCGCTCTTATTTAAAATTTAAATAGGAATTGTTCTCATAAATGAAATGAAAGGTCACATGAGTGTTGGCACAAAAAGAAAATAACGTATTATAAGATGCTTTACAATGGTTGTAAAAAAATAAATAGTGCAACAAAGATAAAGTATGATTTCTCTGTAAGGGTTTATTATTTATGGTTAAAAAGAAAATTGAAATTGTAATGTTTAGAAGAAAAAAAATCGATCGATCGAAGCAGTAATATTTCCCGTGTAGTATAAAAGGTATGCTTTGTTATATTAGATTAAATTGTATTTTAAATACATTCCATTTATTTTTCTCTGTTTCATGTTTTAAAGAAGCGGATGACGTCATCCTCTAATGCCGTTAAAATAAGATTGTTATTTTTTTTTTATTGGGTGTGCCTTTTCCTATCTTCAATCAATTTTTACTGTAAGTTTGATGGGATAAATGAGTAGCTATTCTGGCTTGACTAATGTTGTTTGCAGATATTTTTATCCTTAATTTTCCTTTAGAAGTTTAAACCTGCCTCTAAAAAATATTAGATATTGCTGAAAATTATTAGACTGCAGTGCGAAATCCTCGCTTGGGACTACTGGTTTAAAAATAATTGGGAACGGCATTCCAAAAATTTTATAATAATCAATTTTCTGAATTAATTTTTAATCATCAATGATGGCAATGAACGCCGAAAAATTGTAAAAGGTATGCTTTGCGGAGTTAGTAATTCATAATGTATTGTTTCCTACACATAATGTTATCCTCCAAAAATTTTATAATAATCAATTTTCTGAATTAATTTTTAATCATCAATGATGGCAATGAACGCCGAAAAATTGTAAAAAAATACAGGGATGGACCACATTTTCAAAATATGCAATAACACGTTTCCGGCATATAATTTTTTAATAGCAAATTTACATTTATGTATTAAAAGTTTTATAATAGAGAATAATATATTAATATGTAATTTCGTAAAAGTTAAAAATAGAAATTTTTAACATGAATGTAGTTGTATTTATATATTCTGTATGCATGTGCTTTCAGTAAATATAAATCTCTATATATAAAAGCCGTTCTTGGTATGTATGTATGTATGTTCCTTATACAAATCTACAGTTTATGCTTGATTTGAACAAAACTTTATGTACATATACTATAGAACACGGGTAAAAGTACTGTCAACTTTAAAAATTCATCAGACCATTATTTACCACTGTTTTCAAACATCTCCCATAGGTTATCATTACAAAAATCTAATTTTATTTTCAATTTCTAATGCAATATCTTTCCCGTTGTTATTCAAAGAAACTGCGAATGGACATTATTTTTATAAACCAGTTTTAGATGAACTCGCTATAATTTAAAATCCGAAACTGACGTCAATTTTGGCAGATCTTTTTTTTCCATGTTACAAAGAAAACTATATGTGCTTTAAACGACATAGTACATATACTTAAATGTGTTTGGAGAAAAGTATATAACTTAGCTCCTAATTTTACAAAGATAAATTGTTTCCATTGGTTTGTTAATATTAAAGTAAATTTTCTAAGAAATAAAAACATATCTTTGCGCATTCAAACTTCATGATTCAATTTATTCTACATAATCAAAATCGTCTGTCAAATATTGACATTTAGCATTCATTACATCGTAACTTTTTTCAACTTGAGCCTCAACCAAGGAGGCATATTTAAATTCCTTGGATGGAGGTGGACAGTATATGCCCTATTAATAAAAATTGGATTTAAAGAAAACAATACAGTATTTACCATTATTTTTTCTTCAAAAATGGGTGTTAAAACAAATGGGACTAAAAGTAAAATGGTTTATCGAAAAAAAAATGCATTTTTTTTAAATGTAAAACATTTATTTTATGTTTAAAAATTAATATATTTTTTATAAGGTCGACAGCGTGGTACCATTTTCATTGCACCAGCTTCGAAATTATTATTCAATTCAGAAAAGAACACTATATTTTTGAGAAATAATGTTTTGCATCAAAAATCACATAATTTCAAAACGTAATTTTAGCAAATTCTGCTTAAATTAGATTGTAAATATAATTTCGGAGTTAAATTTATTATTTAATAATATTGTTTCAATTTTTTCTATGCGTACTGTAGTATTGAATTTCTTTAATCGCTTTCATGTTTTAAATACAAATGTGCATGTGACGTCACGCACTCAATTAAAGTCGTTTTTCTCGATTAACTGTAGGCGAAAAGTAACAGTTCTTGCGGAGTTAGTAATTCATAATGTATTGTTTCCTACACATAATATAATTTATTTTAACTATTTGAAAATTACGAGAAACTTGGGAAACTTCAAGCAATTTAGCTCAACACTTTGCCTACGTTAAGTTGACAAACATGCAAATTATCTATAAATATAAATACATATTTGTACATGATTCATGAATTGAAAGATATTGTTTTAACTAGACACGTATCGGTTCAGGGGAAAATCTACCCCGGTGAAAGTCTCGTCATATTTTAAAGCATGTGCCGGATTTCATTCACAAAATATTAGTAATTTATAGCAATTACGCAAAGTAGCGTTATTTCCACAGAATGTATTGGTCGCAAAAATATAAGTTTAAAATTCTTTTACCGTACAATTTTCCAGAGAATATTAAATTAATTTAAAATTACTTTAAAATCCATAAAACATCAGTAAATTGAGATAAACTTTTCAAACTGTATTTGAGAGCGCATTTTTTTCTGATTGATATCTTAAAAAATGAAATTATGTGATATTTAGTAGTTACAACTATTCAGTACAAGTAAAATTAAATGGTTAGGACGTTGCTACTCATCAATATAATGTCGACATTACTCACGAATATGTTTTTGTTTTATAATATAGGTAGATGGCATATGAAAGCGAATTTTGAAAAATGTTACGACATTTAGTAATTGTTTTTTCATTGTCAGGAAAATCGTATATTTTTATATTGTATGCATAAGGAAAACGTGCAATCTCATTTATAAAGCTGAGAAATTTTACTATTGTTGAGTTAATGTAACGCTTTTTTTCTAATTGTCTTTTTATCGATTTATGGTTGAATATGCACAAATCATACTGTCGTCATTGTTATTGTCATATTATTGTATTTTAATCTATCTTAACCCGGGCAAAGTCGGATGGTTCTGCTAGTATAAATATACAGGGTGTCTCAAAAGGTCGTTTACAAACTTAACATGCTGGTCTGTCATATCATGATAAACACGATTTACATAGGAACATGTGTCCGAAAATGCAAACTGTGGCCGCTAGAGGGCGATGAGCGCAGACTTACGGGACAATGGAAAGCGCAATCATTTCAGGCGAAGACGTTGCAGGAGAAGGATGAATCGGTTTAGTAACGCAGAATTGGCCGATATGCATTACGTATATGGCGCCGCGGATGGAAATACCCGAGCCGCGGTGCTGATGTACCGTCAGCGCTTCCCAAGCAGACGTCAGCCAAGTCATGTTTTGTTTGGACAATTGCACCGCAGATTGCGTAAAGCAGGAGCTTTCCAAGTACGTAGCTATATCGGTCAAGAACACACTACACTCACGCCTGTCGTAGAGGAAACCGTGCTACGGGAATTTGACAGGAACCCGCAAACAAGTCTCCGAACGCGTCTTGGGTGTACGTCGTTCCAGCATTATGCGCATACTGCATGAGGACACGAACCACCCTTACCACTTACAAAGAGTACAGGCATTGGGCGTTGACAATTATCCCCAACGCGTTGCATTCGCACGCTGGTATTTGCAACAACGGCTCGCACAGCCGGATTTTCCCATTTTGAACGGGTCCGTGAATTCTTGCGTCGACGTTGTGAAGCATGCATTGCGGCGAATGGAATGAATTTTGAACATCTTGTGTAAAGTAAACCATGTTCTTTAATAAAAGTAATATTAATACCTCTTTCGATATACTTTCTTTCTTCCCCTCCACACCTGCGATCATCACCCTCTAGCGGTCGCAGTTTGCATTTTCGAACACAAGTTCCTATGTAAATCTTGTTCATCATGATATGACAGACGTGCATGTTAAGTTTGTAAACGACCTTTTGAGACACCCTGTATAATTAAAATGTAATCACATTTGTAATCAAATAAAGTACAATACAAATATTAAACTCAGTAAATTGAAAATGCATGTATCAGAAACTATGAATACCTTATGGATTCATCAGTGGGACTTCATGAGAATAATTCATAATAAATACATGATATATATATATATATCTATTATATATATCTATATATTATATATATCTATATCTATATATATATATATATATATATATTCTATATATATATATATATATATATATATATATCTTCATTTATATAAAATGCCAGATCCTACAAAATAATTCAATAAGAGTAATAATTCGGTTCCAGCGTCAAATGTGTTAGTAGAAGATTCCTCAAAACAGAATAAAAATTTAGTAATAGAGGATTTGTTTTCAATAGCATAAAAATACATAAGATGTAAAGTGACAAATTTTAACAAAAACGTAGTTCTACCATTTATTTTTTATTTATGTACTTTCTGCGAAAACTTCTTTTCATCTCAAGACTATTACTACAACTTTTCTATCGACACTTAAATAAAATCTTATACACTACAAACATCAAACATAAGCAGTGAAAATAAAAAGGCTTACTAAGTAGATCTCAAATATACTGTGAAGTTTTAAAGTTTTAAGTCTCTGTGAAGTTTTAAAATAATAAATTTCTATCTTTTTTTTCTGAAATTTTTAAACAAATTTTTATACAGAATGTTTTGAATATATAAAATGTTTTTTTAAACATAATGTCGATAAAATTTTATAAATCTGTAAGCACGTCACTATAAAGAAATTCCTTAAAATAAAATTCTGTAGGCTTCAAAGTTGTATTATTTTTTTTAAAATCATATATGAAAGTAAGTTTGAAATAAAGAGAGATTTAAGTGAAAAATAACTTTTTTTTGAATAATATTGATTTCTAAGTTACGATTGTTTCTATCACTTACAAAAATTTCAATATCATGCCATTATTCATTTATAATAATTCTATTTTAAATGCTATATATATATATATATATATATATATATACGTTATGGTTTCTAAAATACGACGAAATAACGAAGTATGTTGCTATCACCACAAGTACGTGGAAATTTATAAATTTTAATAACAAATGACAAATTTGGGTCTAAGTTTGAGATAACTTAAAATGGCATTCAATTTCTAAATATTAAACAAAGAAATTTTCTTTCCCATTGTTATATTACTTAATATATTTCATTAGAGTTCAAAATAGAAATAGAACGTTAGATAAACTTGTGGCTTCTCTCTAAACTTCTCAAAAATCCAATGTAAAAATATATTTTTTGTACTGTGTGTGTAAAAAAATCTCATAAGTGTGATTTTTGGCGGCTGTTGGTATCTTATTTTTAAAATCTCATATTATTGTACATACTATAATTAATTAATTGCTTCATTTAATCAATATCAAAAATAAAAGCTCGTTTTTAAATTAATCACTTGTCAGGCGGTATTTTTTTGTTTTAACCATAAATTGTATTATTTTGATTTTTAAAGTCTATTATAGATATTTAATGATCTAATAAATGAAACTTATAGACTACTTCATGATTTACAAACTTTATAATGACACTTTTGTCTCTAAAACGCACTAAAAGTAGGTTATTAAGCAAAAACTAACGGCATTTGTGGATTTTTGCACTTTTTGCAAATTTTACCCTGTTTTCCCGGCTCTGTATCTCACCCCCTATTTGGACAATTTACAAACATGAATAGTGCAAGTTGTAGTAAATTTTATGCTCTACAAAATGGTGAAAGTGCTTTTTCTGTAAAATGCACTGAAATTGAGTTATCTAAGAAAAATCGAAAAAAGTGCCGAAAAATATTGGCTTTTTCAATATTGTGAAAAACGCACAAAGTCTACAAGGTCGAAAACTTGTTTTTTTTATTAGAGGGTCAACCTTTACAACATATCCAAAAATCAGAACTACCTGAATTTTTGCAAGGCAAGGTCCTTTTTTACGCTATTTCTACTGGACTATTATGCTCAATCTGAATATTTAATAACCACTGATATAGGGCAGAATAATAGTAAATGGGAACAAACTTTATTTTAAAATAAATAAGATGTGGTAGTTCTTATCAGAGAAAGCAAAACCGAGAAAACAGCTGGCAAAACAGAGAAAACAGGCACATTTTTCTCTGAGAAAAATGTCTGTTTTGTCAGGGACAAAACAGACATTTTTTTTGGCAATTTTTGCCATTGTTCTTTAAAAAGAACATTTTTGGAATGATGTATGCTCTATTTTCAAATACGTATCAAAGCTACGATTAAGTGGCTAGATATTGGTTAATCTATAAGTATCAATATTTAAATTAACTATGGCGGTGGTAGTGAGGTTAATAAAGATACGCTTATCTTTTCCCCATTCTTTTCAATCCAGAAAATCTTCTTTATGAACAAACAGCAAGAAATGACAACCTTTAAAGAACAACATGTGCATTACTGGAAACAATCCTTGAAATGACTGCATATTGCCATCTGGTGGAAATAGGAGGAAATTCCTACACCGGGACAGTATTGACCAAAAAAGCGAATGACATAACTTTAAACCCAGCAATAACAAATACTACATATTTCACTGTTATAAAAAATAAAATATTATTCTCCATGAGATTTATATTTATAATAAATGCATTGGTTTTTCAAAATATTTTAATTATAACAATTAATTATATATAATATTTTAATTATATGAAATGTTCAAATTTTTAATAATTATTTTTGTTGGTGGCTTTAATGATCATGGTATGGGTTGAGGATAGGGGACAGCAGTGACTTTTCAAATATTTAATTTCTATTTTAAAGATTAAAAAAACAGACTTCCCCAGTAGAAGAAACTTAATATATGTAGAACAATCACAGCGAAACATTTTAACATTAAATAAGAATTTATATTCCAAAGAAATGCCGTGAATTACAAAATCTCATTAGAGTGATTTTTTAGTTCCCAGTATGTCTGGGAACTAAAAAATCACTCTAATGAGATTTTGCCCCATGTAATCATTAAAATTACCGACAGAGGAAGATTAAATTATGTTCCTCAAATTTTATTTATCTCTTTTTGAAAGGACATACACAACTTTCAAAATGGTGTCATGTTACTTTTATAAACATGATTATAATATAATAATTAATTTTTTTAACACTTTCTAACCTAGTTGAAAAGTGTTTATGACTTCGGTTTGTCTGGCCGTATGGCCGTCTGTCCGTGCTCTAACTCCCGTAAATATGCTCGGATTGCTCTGTAATTTTTATATGTTATTGTTGTTATCTATAGCATGTTTTCTATTTCAACGGAAGTGTGTAGCACTTATAGTTTTTTTACAGGGACACTCAAAAGAGTTCCGTTACATTACGGTCTATGGGGAAAAATCATTTGCGGTTCATTTTAATGATGTTACACAATTTCAAACACATCGTAATTGATATATATCACTAAGGTGCATTACAAGAAGCTTAATATGGAATAGGGTGTGCATAGCACTTATAGTTACTTTACAGGGACAGTCAAAAGAATTCCGATACATTACGTCTATGGAGAAAAATCGTCTGCGGTTTATTTAAATAATGTTTCACTATTTTAAACGCATGTCACTTTTTGTTTATTACGTGGTGTGTATAAATTCTGTAGATCATATACAGGGCAGCACAAAAGTTCGTGAACCCATTTCCATTTATGGACAGAAACTCCAGAAGGAGAATTTTAAACTGTGCTACGTGTTTCTTAACTGAACTAAAATTTAGCATCCTATGTAGTATATATACAAATCTATAGATTCTATACAGGGCTGAATAAAAGTATTCGGATATTTTTCCGAATATTGTATATGTTGGAAATTTCTGAAATTACGTTTTTAAATAGGTTATGCGTTTTCCAAATTGTTTACTTAGATTTTATCTTTCAGCTTATTAAATGGTAATGATTTGTAAAATTATTTTAGAAGCGTTGGAAAGTTTTACATAATCTATGCTTGACGCATGATTTTGCGTTCTTGTTTCAGATTGAAATTGTTTGTTTAAAGTAGTAAATGTTAGTTTAAAGTCGTAAATGTTAGTTTATGATAAATTTTATAAATGAAATTTCCTTCGTAAATTTATTAAAGATCAGTAAGCAACGCTGCGAATAAAAGTGTTCCATAAGTCTTTTTGAATTTCTTACATGCAATAAAATTTCCAGAATATAAATAACATATCAATCATTGATAAAATTGTATGAATAAATGTTACTCTGCATATTTTTGCTTACAGTTATACATTTATGACAAAAATAAAAATGTGTAGCTTCTAAAAAATACAGATATTTTGTTGTAGAACAATCTAAATTTACAGTTTCCCAATGATCGTTGCACTGCAACGTAAGACACATGCAAGAAAATGTAAGCTTTTCAGAAAGAGAAAAAATACTTTCAACCTCTATCCGAAATTGTTTTCTAATTAATGCATTCGAAATTAAATATCGCTATTTAAATAAAAGTATCAAAAGAATATTTTTAAAAAATCCTGCTATTCTCATTCTTGTTTAAAGTAATCTGAAACTTCGATAAAACATTTGAAATTATTTATCTCGGAGATTCATATATTCGTTTTCCTTATAGAACTTTTAAAATTAGTATCTAATCAAAATTGCTTAAACATAATTCCTCACATGTTTCTTCAGAAACATGCATTTTGAAATATATCTTTTCTTTTCCACTACATGTTGTTTTTTTTTACTGAGAAATGATTTCTTCTGCATTATATAACGTATGTAATCTAATGCAAAATTGTTGAAACATAATTCCTCACATTTTTTTTCTGAAATATACATTTTGGAATATACCTTTTTTCTTATTTTTCGTGCGTATATTTTTGTTACACAGAAATGTTTCCGTCTACATTATATAACATATGCAATCTAAGCATAGGACCAATTTATGATTCTTAATTTTCTCTAAATTCTTACTAGAGACTATTTTAAACGTACTCATGATATAAATTTTGAGAATGATAAAAATTCTGGAAAAATTACAGGACATTATATGCACCTAAAAATATAACTAAATCACAAAATAACTAACTTTGCGTATAGAAATTAATATAGTATTTATTTTATATTTGCTTGCTTGTGTCTGATTAACTGAATTGTTATTTAGACATTTTTTCTAAGTAAAAATCAGTTTATTAAAGGGCTTGTTTTATTTTAAGGTGTTGTTATATTTAGTAAAAACTATTTAAAAATTGTGCTTGTTGTAAGTCAGCAAATATTAGAATTTTCTGTAATTTTTATAGAGGAAAAATAGGAAAAAATGAAAATATGAAATATCTGATTGTCTGAAAAACATTCCAGCAAATTAACTCATATAATTATTAGCACTTTAAAATGTAAAGAAATAAATCATGAATAAGCTTATGTCATGAAATAAATAATACCAAATTACTTAATTCCATTAATTAAATATATTGACATGTTATAAAATATTAAAGAAAAAATATTTTGTTGTGCCTATCATAAATATATGAATGTTTTTTTTTTTAAATTGAAGTTCCTTAAAAAATATTTTATCTCTAATTACTGGGCAGAAAACTGACACTTACGTAGAGCTGGCTACGTATATCAAATTAGCTTCAGAAGCTTTCTACTAATTACTTCATTCAATTTATTTTCAGATTGTAAAGATCTCTATTTAAGTATATAAAATTGCATTTAACATCATTTATCTAGTTTTTTTTATTTATTTTACTTATTTTTTTATCGAAAATTAATCCTAATGTATGCAAAATAAATACTTAATTACGTATATGAGTTTAACCCTTGAAAGTCTTAATTGTTAGTCGATGTTTAAAGCTTCATTATATTTGTAGAGTTATATTAATTCAAACAATGCTTCTATTACAATGAAACCTATGTATAGTGAAAGGATTCTAACTAATTATCACCGAATACCACCTTCGCCAGCTACAATCTCATCACACATGTCAGCGACACTGTACATAGATTCCTTGCACAGCCCCTGATGAACCCTCCACTGTAATATAGCCTATTATTATACACAACATCATCTCAAAACTCAAAAAACGCAAAGCTCCTGGTTTCGACAAAATCTCTAACACTGCACTTAAAAACTAGCCTCCTAACTACTTAAACTACATCACGAAACTTACTATCTCTATTTTCTACTTTAACTACTTTCCGAAACCATGGAAAATTTCCATCATCTGTCCTATGCCTAAACCTGGTACTAACCTATCTGACCCAGTTAACTACAGACCTATTTCACTCCTTCTTTCTCTCAGCAAATTCAAAAAAATTATAAACCTTTGAGCACGTCTCTATAAAGAAAATCGTTTAAATAAAATTCGGCAGGCTGCATTTAAAAAAAAGTATTGCTGAAGTACTTGAAATATAAAGACAGAATTATGTTGAAAATATCTGTTCTTTAAATGATATTCATTTCTAAGTTTCGGATAGCTTTAGCACACACTAGTATTTATATTCCATATATCTTTGAAGCAAATATATCTTAAATGTCCCATTCACATATACCGTATGAGTTCTAAAATGTTAACGCATCGTATTTCTCGTACTATAAATAAAACGTAAATGCGTGTCCTAAAGTTAGTGTAAAAGTTTATGTTTAAAAGCAATACATGTACATTAAATACATCATAATAAGAACTATCATATGATTTATTTCCCTCTTATTGTAACAATAATATTAATTTTAAAAAATTTAGTTGTTTTGTAGAATTATATTCGAAATATCTTTACATGCGTTTTTTAATTGAAAATTCCTGTTTACTTTAAATTGATAAATTCTATAAATAAAAATGTCTTCTGAAATTTATTAAATAAGCATGCAATTATGCTAAAAATACACACTAATTAATTTTTCAGCAGAGCTGAAATTACGCTGTAAATTAACGAAATGCAAATGATGTGAATTATCCCATACTATAACACCGTACAACCATTAGAGTAAAAAAAAAATGTTCAGACCGGATTTCGATCCCCTATCCCTTGGTATAGCGCACCAAGTACTTTACCAATTAAGCCATTCTATTGGCTTCTTCGAACGATTATCCATATGTTTAGTTTTGGTAGATTATTTTCAAATATATTTTTAGAAATACAAAGAATGTGAATTATAACTTTACTAAACAGCGTACAACCATTAGAGCGAAAAAAAATGTCCAGACAGGGTTTCGATCCCGGATCCCTTGGAATCCGTTTAGTAGTCCTCTTGGCATTAATTTACAGCGTAATTTCAGCTCTGCTGAAAAATTAGTTACTGTATAAATATTGACCGAAACTGGGTTTAATTTGTCTCATGCATGCAAACGGTGTTGTGCGCATGATTGACTTTCCATCTTATGCTGCGTGGTTGTAGCCTTGTCATATAAGAGTGAGAGAATGCTAGACTGTATGTCGTCTGGATGGCTTAATTGGTAATGTACTTGATGCGCTATACCAAGGGATCTGGGATCGAATCCCGGTCTGGTCATTTTTTCAATCTAACGGTTGTACGCTGTTTAGTAAAGTGATAATTTACATCCTTTGTATTTCTAAAAATATATTTGAAAATAATCTACCAAAACTAAACATATGGATAGTCGTTTGAAGAAGCCAATAGAAAAGAAAACTTGTTGGTGTATATTTAGTTCAGATAACTGAACTTTATGCAGATCACGCTTGATGTTGAGTTGTTACATTTCACAAAAAAGTTGTTATATCTACACAAAAAAATCTCATATCATAGGACATTAAAATAGGGTTTTTTATGCCAAAGAGGTTTAACCCGTAACAGGTACGGGGAAATTTTGGTACACTACAAGTACGGCGCTGTCTCTCAGACCACACTTTATTTTGATTTTTTTTAAATATTATAATTGAAATATCTACAATAAATTACGATCTATATATTTTTGAAAATAAGTATTTTAAATACAATTTAAATTTATAACGTTTTGAAAAATATAAATGCAGTATGGTGTAATTTAAATCAATATTAGAAATTTTTAATCAAAAACCACTTGAAATGAGCTATGTACACAATGAATAAAAATATCATGTTTTACATTACTGTTATATGTTATCCGGTTTCACAAATGTGTGATTAATGAATTGACATTAAAGGTTGTACGAATTATATATAAAATTACACAACTTCAAGCCAGCGCAAAATTGGTGCAATGATAATAATAATAATAATAAAAACACTTATGTTTGATGCAAAATGAAATTCTTTTTGAAAACTCTGAAGACATTCATGGCATAATTTTTTAGTGCATCCTAAGCTCAAAGGTCAATAGATGACCATTTAAAACGATTTTTTCAGTAGTACTACTGAGAGCACCTAATATTTGAATCAACAGTCTAATCGCTGTCAGATTCAGAAAATTCATTCGCACAGGAATGCGAACTTTCTTTACATAATTGTGCAACACACTCCTCTTCATCAGAAAAATCACTTCCACTTCATCTAGAAGTCTCAGAATCGTTTCTGCATAGCATGAATTAGAAGGATGTAAAATATTTCTCGGTCCGAGTTTCAACGACATTCTCCGACACGGCAGAAATGTGCTACGTTAAGGGTACGGAGCGGATACCCGGACCTCTGTCATGTAAGTAAACTTAATAAAATAAACTTTTAGCCAAAAAGTGAGATTTTTCAAGGTCACAAAGACGAAGATACGGGAAAATCCATTCAATCAACTAAAAGAAAAATGACGGGTGATAGAATGAATATTGCCAGCGGTCTGTAATACCAGTTTTGGGTTAAATCCGCAAATATGTCTTTTTTCTCATATTATTTACGACTGTTCTTAAATTACAAGGAAATCCATACTTTTTTTTTAGTTTGACTGTTATATGATTGTGTACCTTAAAACTAAAATATGGAAATTTGATTTGTGCGATCCACTGTATAAAGTCCAGCGCATTCAAGCCAGGGTTAGAATTCTCTATTGGCCAGGGGGCATTAGAAATGAAAAAAAACAGTTGTGGTGTACAAAGAATGATCGTACTGCTCCAAAGCAAACAAATCAACCAGTTAATCAGCTTGGCAATAATTTTTTTTTATTAGAGACACGTTTCTTATCTAGTTTTGTAGCGCAAAAAGTTAATTAGGACTATCTAAACTAGTCGTTGGGGGCCACCGTAATACTTACTCATCATGGATATGCATAATGTAAAATATTAAAATAAAAATGTGTAAACTACTTATAAAATGTCTTGCAATTCAAATAAAATCGTGGCTTGATGACGTCATAAACTTTAAAGGCTCGATTACTGAATTGCTTGAAAGAGGTTTTTCCTTATAACTCCAAAAATAATAATCCTATTAACTAGCGGTTTATTGCATCTTATTAAGCGTCAAATTTTCAATTAAAATATATCTTTAAAGTGAAATTTGGATGAAATACAGGGTCATGAAAAATCGAAGAGTGTAGAAAATAGGATTCCAAATATCTCCGCAACTAATTATCCGATCAACTTCATGCTTTATGTAAAATTTATGTTTTTTTATTGTCTTTTATATTCATTTCTTAAAATAAACAATTTCGAAAATTTTTATATACCTTTTATCAGAACGAATATTTCGAGAGTCCGAAAAAAATAGTTCCGGTTAATCGAGGTTATTGAAATGAAATAGGCTTCTTCCCATTATTACATGCTAAGTACATACCAAATTGCAAGTCTCTATCTCAATTTTTTCGGGAGATAGAGCGTTTACAGACACACAGACACACACACAGACACACACACAGACACACAGACGGACGGCAAAAAAAAATTTCTAAAAATATGTTTTTCGGAATCTCCAGTGTCTGAAACGTGTAAATCCGTCAAAAAAAAAATTTCGATTTTCAAAACGATTACAAGACTTACCCTATACTACGTATGATGGGTAAGTAAAATGAGGTTTTTTTTTCCTTATTTTCTTTGTAGAATGGCATTTGTTTGTCATTATTTCTATGCCGTGCCAAACCGAATGATTGCTCATTATGATTAGAGGTTTTTGCTGATTTCAGAGAAAATCTATACGTATTTTAAATGTTATGTAAAAATTTAATATTTAAAAAAAATCATTTGCTTTTTAATTGTAAACCTGTTTATGAAATTATAGGTGCTGCATAAATAGTTTGATTTTGTTATATGCAACAAAAGTTTCAAAATATAAGTCGTAAAAGCATACACACAAAAAATATGTAAATAAGTGTCAGTGTACTGAATTTAGTTACATAAATGTAAAGAATTTAACCACTCAGTTTTATAACAGAACGGAGCATTAGCTCCCTATTCTGTTACATTGAATCCAGCGGTCCGCACTTGAATACAGAACGCTGTACAATTTGGAAGACAAAGTACTGTAAAACGAGGTTTTTTTCCCATAGAGAAAGAAGTATGAGGTAGTTACTTTCAAATTAATTTTCTTTTTAAAATATGCTGCAATTTTCACTCATTTAGATTTCCAATTTTAAAAACTAGAGATTTTAATTAATTTTATCACAAATATTTAATTTTATCAAATTAAAAAATAACATCTCATCTAATTTTAACACAAGAGAGACTTTTTTTTCTTCATAAAAAATAGAAAAAAGTGTAGAAATGGCCAAAAGTTATTAAAAGTATACAGAGAAGTTATAATTACAGCCGCCGAAGCAAGAGAGATATGATCGTGGCAGAAAGTGGAATAATTAAATAGTTCTTCGTTCTGTTACTTGGAAGGTTTATCTGACAAATATATATATATATATATATATATATATATATATATATACAGTGTGTCCATAATTAAACGACCCTACTTTAATGTTGTCTACAGACGAAACTATTGATCAGAAAGTTGTGAAATTTTGTGAAGGACAAAATGAAGGAATGGGAATTTGTTTAAACGAAAAAAAAATAGTTCAAAATTTCACCACCAGATGGCGTTTTTAATGAATTACACATTTATTTATACACTTACGATAGTTTACAAATTTTTATTTAAAAAAAAATGTTCAACAAAACTTTTTTCACGACATGTTCTTAGCAATTTCGAGAACACACTACTGGCAACATAACATACAACTGTGGCACATGCTATCTTACGATTCCAGATGGTAGCTGAAAATTATGGCTGTCAAATGGAAAATGTTTTGTTGCAATAAAATATGTAAATGTATGCTAAATGTGTAATTAATTCATTAAAAACGCCATCTGGTGGCGAAATTTTGAACTATTTTTTTTTTTTATTAAACAAATTCCCATTCCGTTACTTTGTCCTTCACGAAATTTCACAACTTTCTGACCAATAGTCTGTAGGCAGCTTGAAAGTAGGGTATATAATACAAGTTTAATTATGGACACCCTGTATATCTAAAAACCAGAAAACTGTTTTATAAAATTATCTTAAATTATTGCTTCTTGTTAATCGTAGCATAATACACAATGTTTTATTCAAAAATGTTTTAAAATTCATGCTTTCAAAAATAAAATTCATGCTTTCAAGCATGAATATAAATTTTTTACTAAAACAAATACTTTCGAAATTACTTAGCAATGACTTCTCTTCTGAGGTGAAATGTTTAATGCTTACATTCAAATGAAGAAAATAACAACTGTTTGTTTGACGCTTCGTACATTGTACAATTCAAATATGCCAAGCAACGATGAATCTTTGAGTGCATTAATCAACAAAACAAAAGCACAAATTTCAGTATTCTCAATTAGTTCCGACCTAAATTTCCCCAGACCTCAATTTATAGGTTGGCTTTGTTATTTTTGGATAAATCATCATTAAAAAGAAATGAAAAATGCTATATATTTTAACATACTTTACAAGTTTTAATAATTTAATTTGTTTACAAGAAAAAATTAAATTTTTCAATGTGATTTTGCACCAACATTAAGACAATCATAGTGAAATTTCTAGTTTTATATAAAACCTGCGTTTCAATAATTTTACCAAAATATTCAGTTTCTATTTCAAAATCAAAATTCAGTATACAGTTCTTTTATTTTATACTTGTTAAATGTTACAAAAAACTTCAATAAAACATTTACAATTATTTATATCCTTGTTTGATATTATTTTCTCCTTTTAGATATTTTAAAATTCTAATCGCATGCGAAACCACTGAAAAATATTTCTTCCCATGTTCTTTTTTGAAATAGCTCGTGAAGTATTTTTAGAATACACATTTTTTTTTTGGTTACTTAGAAACATTTCGATTGACTTATACAGCATACGTTGTATAAGCGTAGGAGACATTTCTGTGAGCAAACATTTAACAGTCTAGAAACTGGGTAGAAACATTTTAAAATAAAATAAATACATGATTTAGATTTTGAGTAAAAATGACATTCTTAAAACTGAATAATACAAATATATAAAACACAGAAAAATATAAATATTTAAATAATTAAACTTTTTCTATGGAAATTTATCTATTTATTGTTTAATTGTTTGATTGTGTATAAGTCATAAAATTGCTTATGTTGAACATTATTATTTCTTAAGCAAAATTAGCTTACGAACAAGCTTGACTTCTCGCAGTTGCTGGTATATTTAATAAAAAAAAATATATTAACAAAAAGAACGTCTTATGTAAGTGATATTTCTGCCAATGTATAAGCAGCGACGGGGGGGGGGGGGGGGTACAGGCTTTGCACAGGGACAAAACCAAAAATCTAAAAGTAGGAAGGAAGAATATGTTTTAGAATTGCCATTAACTTTAAATGAAATAATATAAATGCCAGATTTATCTCCGATATTATTCCTTTTAAAGTTAATGGCATTTCTAAAACATATTCATACGTAGGCATGATAACTCGCAAATTAAACGAAAGGATTAAAGAGCATTCAGCTGACATAAAAAATGTAAATTATCCACCGCTCTATCCAGATTAAATCAAGTTAAGGACATTGATGTATTTTTCAATAAAGCAGAAAAATTGCACAGGGTCCACAATATAACAATTTCATAATCAGACAGGTCTTAGAAATTTTAAAAAGGGGCGACAATACATGTAATGATGTATTATCTTATCACATCCCGCATATTTGGTATAATTTGCTTGGTGTCAATTGGTGTTTTTGGTTTTGGATACCCCGCCACCAGTTTTTAATAGTATCGCCTCATCTTCTTTCACTGCCTCCATTTCATAGTTTGTTGGGTTCACCCATTTTTCACCTGTCCAGTGCACTTCTTCAGAACTATGTTTTTCGACTGGTTTTTATCTTCTGATGATGGCTAATGTTTAGCCAAAAGCGCTTATGTATTTTGACATCTGATTTTACATCATAAATAGTTTTTAATGTTTTATAACTGTGTTTTTAGTATATGCACCTATTATAGTAACAAATAAAATTTTATCAATTTGTTTGCATTGCGTTTTTTCAAGTTAAAGAAGGTGAATTTGACGTTTACTATATGGAATTTTCTATATCTATATTGTAAAGGACAAACGTGCGTCATTTCGCGAATGACAACAGTTGACGATGAAATTTTGGCTTTGAGATTTTTGCTACTGCAATTTTTTTAATTTCTAAACATCGCACATTTTTAATTTTTACACCGTTAGATAGGGAAAAAATTCTAGATTCAAATGCAAATTTGAATTCATTGCAAATTTGTTTGAAAACTGTATCACAATTTACTTATTTATTATGGCATTTAAATTAAATTTCAAGCACGATTTAAAAAAAAATCTATATCGCTTGCAGACGATTACAATATATTAATCAGTTTGCACTTTAAACAATATAAATAGTTGAGCATTTGTTTCGATCTAATAATCCATAACGAAATTAAAACTTCATTATGCAATAAATAAAATAGTATATATAAAACACAAATTTAACAAACATCTAATCGAAATAAGCGCTTAAAACCGCCGAAATTATCAGAATAAGAAAAACTGTTGTATATAAAGGAATTTTTAGTGATTTCTTCGACAATTTCAAAAATATATAATTGACATATTTTATATAAAAATGCTCTTTGGTGTTTTTAGGGTCAATCTAAAAATATAGATATATTAAATGTAAAAAATCTATTAGAGTTTTCAGTAGTGGTTTTCAATTTTAAAAAAATGGTTTTCACCTATATCCTCTATCCCGGGAAGCCCGGGTCGGATGCCCTAGTATTTTTAATGGAGAAAAAAGTTTACAAATCTCTATCAGGTTTAAAAAATAATAATCACTGTTATCGATGTAATTTTGACTGTCTTTTCCTAAAACATTGTTTTTGGGGACTATCAATTATTGTTTCTTAATATATTTTTCTTTTTTTTTTAAATCTCGCGTAACATTTTGTACCCTAGCAGAATGTGGATAGGAAAGAAAGCCGTAAAAATGTATTTTTTAAATGATAGAAAGAGTTTCATTGTATGACATACATCCTTATTAAATAACCTATTTGTAATAATAAAAAGTCACTTCAAACGTGTTCATATTTAAGAAAAGAACACAGAAACTACATAGATACCAGTATAGAGATATCGTAATTGCCGCTTTCCCGGCTGGCATTAATGATAAGTATATTTCAATCATTATAAGCTACAGGGCTGCCCAAATAAAGTGAAAACTGAGATATCCATTTTCTCCCAAATATACGTTTTTACGCTAGTTTCCCCTACTAGCATTGAAAAAAAAAATGTCTATAATATTTCTTATTCACCTAAGAAAACATTGTAATTATACATGCTGATGATGTATGTCAGAATAATACATTGTGTAGGGTATTTACTAATGTGTTATGCGTTGTCATCTCATAACTAAATGTAACTTCTTAGTTTTATTCCTTAAATTACTTTAATATTCTTAAGACATAGTAACTTTGTTTGCCACTATTCAAGTTTTTGTATTTCTTTTTTCGAAATCTAAAACGATAGAAAATGGGAAATTTTTCTTGTATCTTGGAAAACATTTGTTAGGAAGAAAAAAATCCCGAAAGTATACTACGTGTATTTTCTACAATTGTGAAATATTATTTCCTGCTGGAACATTTGGAGAATGTTGTTCTTTTATAGATGTTTCCGTGTAAAAATTAAATATTTATGTAATTCTAGATTTCCCTTATTTTCCCGTAAGACAATATAAATGCTACATTTTATCGTGAAGAAAGTGTTAATATTTTTGTAGTGCATCCGATTTCTATTTTATTCTCTATCATAAACTGACAAAAAAATCTAGCATAATAAATAAAACAATTTTCAAAAATATTAAAAAACCTTTCTAAAATTAAAATAATATTTTATTTTTTTAAATATAAAATGTTTTCATTACTTAAAATATACTTATAAATGCCAATGTTTTAAAACGTATGCATTTTGAAATACTTAGCTTTTAATTAAAATTTTTACTCACGTGCAATAGACAATATTAATTCATCTGATCATTATAACATAAATATACGCACAAGATCTTTATATGATAATTTCTACTGCTGAATAAATTTTTACATTACCTAAAGATATGCTGTAAATATTGCTTTTATTTTGCATTTTAGGATAATTCGAAGATTCCCATTTCATAATAATGTAAATACTTTTCGATGAAATTTTCATGATTCCAAACAATTTACATTTAGAAGTAATTGATTTACGAATGAATTTGCTTAAAAATAAATCATACATCAAAACATTCTAAATTTTGAAATTAGTGTATGCTATTAGCTATTATAATGGATGATTGTAATTAAGCTATTTCTGTTTAGACCATTGTAGAGAATTGTTGTCAACTTTCAGTGTAAAATTAATGTTTCTGATAAAACAAAAATTTTTTATGCATTTTAAATTTTAAAAAATCGTTGAAAATCGTTAAAAAATGGAGAAAGTTGTAAAAATAACAATTAGGGAAAGATACGGATTCTGTAACAAGCAGCTAATCCCAATAAGGGTTAATTAGCTATTTAATGTTTGGTGAATATTATCTCAAATTATTACAAAATTTAGAAACACACAATATACAAGTTATTACACAATATACAAGTTTTGATAATTTCTTAATGTATTTTGCTACTTTTTTACATAAACTGATATAGAATGTCTCTTTAGCTTTATAACAAGAAGAAGACATTGCTTTATGAAAAGTATGTGAAGGAAAACGTTAAACAACGAAAACACTTTGAATGATGATGAAATTCAAAGTCTTTGTGACATTTTATAAATATTCAACAGTCACTTATGATACTGTAATTACATGACAGTGTTTTATAGCTAAATTTGTTTTATAATGACAATAAAACTGCTGTAACATTTTGCAAACATCTAAACAGGCATGCAAAATCGTTGTCTAGTAAATCTATGACAATATTTGCTACCTGGAAAATAGATTAAAATAGAATGTAAGCTTCTTAGTTCCGATCAAAGCTAAAACAAGTTGCAGAGGATGTTTTAAAAGGTGATGATAAAAAGTGATAAATTTCTCAAATTAAATCAGTAAGTTCTAATCCCCGAACTTCAGTAAGATGTCTAAATCTACGTTACTTAAACTTCCAGCAAACATTTTATTGACATATATATGCTAAATAATATAGAAACTTTGTCTTTCGCCATACATAAAGAAAAAAGAAGTCAAAGTGCATAATCTTGTGGAGTAATATGCTTAATTCTTTTACTGCGGAAATTTAATAACCAATCAAACTCGGCAATAGAAATTATATGGCAATTTTTCCTTCAACAGTTACTTTATTATCTCCAAGATATTCAATTTGAATTAGGCTTTTTGCAGCTGTGTTTACTTTTTCATACAATGTATTTATAAATCGATCAATAATATTTAATTTTTTATAAACGTTTCAATTTGAATTTTGGTTTTTAATCATAAATATAAAATAAACCCGCGAGAAAACGTCACATTTTACCTATTTATCACTATTTATTATTTATCGTATAGTGCGGTATTTTACTTTTGTGGCAACATTGATTTCAGACAAGTTTTCATTTCATTTATGAAAATACAATGCAGATCATATATATTATTTCTGTTGTCAACATCCCTTTTTCTATGCACATACAAAACATAGAGAATGAGGTATCATTAGAAAAGTTTTTGAACAGGCTTTTGACAAAGTACAATCACATTTCGTTAAAACGCTTTGTTTGATTAAAAAAACAGTTATTTAAAAATTATAGCTAAAATGTAGCAGCAAATAATCTCAAAGACTGCAGTGCAAAAACTTCGCACGGGTCCTTCTGGTGTATTTATAAATTAGAAGAAAGATCTACTGAACTGCTAAAAGTAAATTACAAGAAATTTTGAATAACTTCATTAGTTATCAGCTGGGATAAGGAGGAATAATTAAGTATTTTGATATTCTAATAAGATGGAATACCTCCGATAGGGAGTCTTCTTTAGCGAAGTTATTACAAAAGCAGTTATTTGGAAAAATCCTTCTCATCTTTGAATTAGATTCATAGTATTTTTTATGATACTATATTAATCTATCTGAGATCTCTATTAATTACTATCTGAGAGATATTTGTAATTTTGTAAATTTTATGTGCAGTCTCATCTTGTACACGATTAACACCAAAACTGTTGAATTTTATTGTCACATGGTGCAATGTTTGGCTTCTTCAGATTAGCTCTTTTGGTCATCGTCATTTCATTGTGTCATTTGACAAATTTTTGTCATATATAAATACGATTTTTATTTTGTTGTTGAATATTATCAATATCGTGTGATCGACTATACCATATAATTAAAAAATAAATTAATAAATGCAATGTTACTTGCTCAAAATTTAAAAGTTTGGATAAATTGTTCATTTTTGGGGTATGATTTTTCAGGTGATATGAAATTATATCATTCTTTTTTTTTCCTCAGAATTTCTAATTTAAATTTTACAGAAATTTAACACACGTCATAGACGTTTTGGATTGAAGTTAAGGACAATCTGGATGTGCGAATCATGATGTCTTTACAGTTTCTTTTTACAACATTAAAGACGTGAGTATAAAACATCACAAATTTTACTGAATGGTGTATAGAAATTTAAAATTTTATACATACATTAAAATTAAAAATATCGACGTTTCGACCACCTTCTATGGTCATCCTCAGGAAGATAAATATTATATAAGAATATAACAAATTTTTCCTGAGGATGACCATAGAAGGTAGTCGAAATGTCGATATTTTTAATTTTAATGTATGTATAAAATTTTAAATTTGTATAGACCATTCATTAAAACATGTGATGTGTGATACTCACGTCTTTAATGTTGTAATATTTCATGGTGTAATTGTCCAGCATTTATATTTATATTTATATTAGTTTCTTTTTGTTTCAAAATATTTCGATTCCTCCAAATTATCTTGAAAAGTACATTGTGAAGTGCACTGTTCAAAAGCACATTAACTCTATTGTCAACATGCTATAATTTTTGATATATTTTGAATTATGTTATTGAAAAATTAAAATCGGTTCTTGATATAGCTCTTCATTAACAGATGCTGCATCACACTTTCTAAAAACAAATTATATTTTTTAACTTACCTTTCGTCTTTCCTTTTTAAAACATTCAGTATTTCACTTAAAAAATGTAGAGACAAAAAAATTACTTATCGATAGGAATTACTTATCGAATATTATATTCTCAACCAGAATCAGTCAACAAAATATCAGTCATCCGGAAATTATGTCCTCTTTTAATTTATATTGAAAGAAATGAGTGGCTCGTCTTTGTTCTGAAATTGTACCAATATCTGAAATTTTTAATACGAACCTCCAATTTCGACGCCTAAACATGATAGGTTAAAAAAATTGCTAACGGCTATTCATCCATACTACCAATCAAAATGTGACCTAGGAGACAAAAATTTTAAGCGTGTCGCAAAATGAAAAAATGGTCTGATAAAAATCTTACTTGTTTAAATATCACAAAGAAAAGTGAGATATTACTTAATTTAAGTATATTTTTGTAAATAATTTTTATTATGAGATTTTATATTAAGCAATTTCTTTGAATATCTTATACTTCCTGAATATTTTTTTTTCGAAAATAAGTAATTTATTTTCTGCGTGTATTTAATGATAGGGAAATTTTCATTCCAAAATTTGTGTGCCAGTGTGATATTTAGGCATTAAATTTAAGTTGTTCAAAAATGAATACAGCCTTTCAAGGGGTTAAAAATTGAGGCACAGAATAAAATGAAAACAGAACAGTCTCTGTTCAGCGTGTCATACACTATTATGACAATGCATATATCACCATTACTCTGCGGAATATATAGGTCACCAAAACAAACGCATATAACCCAACTAACACAGAACTTGTGGGCCGCTGATGGCGACGTTAGTCTTGGCCCAAACTAGCAGATGAGGGGCCGCTATCGTTTGCCGTAACGGCAACTTAAAAAAACTGTCACGTCGGCCAGAATGAGGCCGCAACAGAATTGGCCATAACTACATTAAGATGCCCATAATAGTGCCACAAGTGGTTAATCATAACTGACAGATAGCCTAAAACTGGCCACAATTATACTTTAAATGACAATTATTAATGGAAACTAGCCATAGCTAGGCCACTAAAAATCATATTGAATAAATGCTAGCCAGAAACTCGCCGTAACCACGCCATTTGTGGTTTTCAAGAATTAAATCTAGCCCAAATATGCCCATAAAAATGTCTTTTATTCCTATTACAAATGTAAGCTAGCCAAAACCCAGCCACTGTCGCCCAATAAAGATTATTTAGGCATAAATCAAAATTTATTCTATAAAAGAAAATATTTTTTAGAAGTTTATTCAAATAATAAATTGTTTTTGCGTGAAAAAAGTACTAATAATCATTTAGGTAGACTTTTCAACAAAATTATAAATTCACTTACCTAGAAATTTTTCAAAAATTTTAAAAATACAATGTTTGACATAGTGAATTAAGTATTTGTTTATTTTTTCAATTATATATTTTTAAAATTTTTATCATATGCTATTTTTTAATTATTGCATTTCATATAAATTTTAAAAGTATATAATAATAAAAAAAATAAACTAATTAATTCACTACGTCAAGTATTCTGTTTCGGAAACTTTTTGAAAAAAAAAATCAAGGTAAGTTGAACTTATAGTTTTCTTGAAAAGTGTACCTAAATAATTATTAGTACTTTTCTTTCACGCAAAAACACTTTATCATTCAAATAAACTGCTAAAAAGCATTCTTTTTTACAGAATAAAATTTGAATTGTTGCTTAAATAATCTTTTCTTTATGTCTTTTCTTCATGATCTGTTATATATTTTATATTTAACAAATGATATTTAATATGTGATTTTTTTTTCACTGGTTTTTACAGGCTGTTACCAATAAATTATGTTTATTCTTTTAAGTATTATTAAATCATTATAATCTGAAACATATTACATATATTTGCATCATAACATTTAGATTTTTCTCTCACAGTTTAATAGTCAAACTTTAGAAAAAATAGATTATTTAAAACTTTACAAAATCCCTGAGAATTATTTTCAGTAATTTTAAATGTCAACAACATTTTTCTTAAATTTTATTAAACTCTTTTCCATTAAAAATATAACAAATTATAACACCGTGTAATAATATACTTTTTTTAATGGTAAAAGGCGTAAAATAAAGAGTAAAATAAGTTTTATTAGACTGCTGACATGTTTCGGCTTCATTGGAGCCATTATGAAAACAAATAAGAATATTCTACAATTGCACGATTTTTGAAGTTAAAAATTAAATGATGGCGTTTCAAATAATAACTTCAAAGAACGTCCAATTGTAGAATATTCTTATTTGTTTTGATAATGGCTCCGACGGAGCCGAAACATGTCAACAGTTTAATAAAACTTATTTTATTGTTTATTTTACGCTTTTTAGCAATTAAAAAATGTAAGAAACTCTATTTCATTGTTACTGTCACTGAATTTTTCTTGAGTATAAACTGATAAATTTCTTCACCCAGAAGAAAAAAAGTAATTTTCTTAAAGTCATATTTTTTATATTTAAAGCGAGGCAAACTATTTTAAAGAATAGATTCATAGATATTTGTAATGTTTAAAAATAATTTACGCAATAATAATAATAAATTACTGAATTGAATTTTACACTATTTTGCCGAAAATGAAAATATGTTTAAAACATTCTTGTGTATTATTAAAAAGTAAAATATAAATATTCTAAATGATGCAAAAAACAGATTATATTGAAATTAATAAACTTGTAACGAATAAACATATATTTATAAGACTTACAGATGGACGCAACATTTCCATACAATATTTGAAATTGAAAAGGAGCGTAGCGTCTGCTCCCTGCAATCTGCTCCCTGCAATCTGCTCTCCCAAATTGGCACTCCGTACACCTGAATGACAAAGCAAAAATGAGACAGGGCAGAAAATTCCAGGAAAAGTCCCTCTCTCTCTTATCACACCCCTCAAATCACCCTGACCTAGAGCTGATTCAGGTCTGATAACTTGCTTACTTGGGACTGAAACAATTTTTTTCGGGAGGAGGGGGGGGGGGGAGCTTTTATGAGCCAATGCCTTAGTACAATAAATAAAAACATATATATACTTTTAAATCATATATATTTTTTTCTTTTAATTTTTATATATCTTAAGTCACTTGAAAAAAAAATATTTTTTAAGAAAAATTAAGATATACTGTGTGATTTTTTAATCAGTTTTCAGTTCTTACAAAAACATCCATTTTTAACACTTTCCAACCTAGTTGAAAAGTGTTTATGACTTCGGTTTGTCTGGCCGTATGGCCGTCTGGCCGTGCTCTAACTCGCGCAAATATGCTCGGATTGCTCTGCAATTTTTATATGTTATAGTCGTTATCTATAGCATGTTCCCTATTTCAACGGAAGTGTGTAGCACTTATACTTTTTTTACAAGGACACTCAAAAGAATTCCATTACATTCCGGTCTATGGGGAAAAATCACTTGAGGTTTATTTAAATAATGTTTCACTATTTTAAACGCATTGAAATTTATATATATCACTAAGGTGTATTAGAAGAAGCTTAATATGGAATAGTGTGTGCATAGCACTTATAGTTACTTTACAGGGACAGTCAAAAGAATTCCGTTACATTACGTCTATGGAGAAAAATCGTCTGCGGTTTATTTAAATAATGTTTCACTATTTTAAACGCATTGAAATTTATATAAGGTGCATTACAAGAGGCTTACTACAGAATATTGTGTGTATAGCAGTCATCGTTCATTTACAGGGACACACAAAAAATTCTCTACTGTCTGTTAACAATAATTCCTGGAAGTGCGTTTTAAGTTACTGAACGCGATTTTAATTTTAACTCGCTTTTTGTCTATTACGTGGTGTGTATAAATTCTGTAGATCCTATACAGGGAAGCACAAAAGTTCGCGAACACATTTCCGTATTATTTAACTCCAGACGGAGAATTTTAAACTGTGCTACGCGTTTCCTAACTGAACTAAAATTTAGCATCCTATGTAGTATATATACAAATCTATAGATCCTATACAAGGCTGATGAAAAGTATTCGGATTACTTAGATGTTATCTTTTAGCTTATTAAACGGTATGATTTGTAAAATTATTTTGGAAGCGTTGGAAAGTGTTACATAATCTATGCTTGACGCATGATTTTTCGTTCTTGTTTTCTGTTGTATTTGTTTTCTTTTAACAATTATTATTTAATCACCATTACATGGAAAGTTCTTTTTCGCAATCGTATTTCATATTAGAAACAAATTTAAAATACAGTGACCTCTCACTTATACGACTCTCAGTTATAGACTCTCTCGGTTATACGCCGAATTATCTTGGTCCCGTCCACGCTTTATGGGAAATAATGCTAAACTTCTTTCAGTTATACGACTGCTTCTCTCACTTATACGACGCTTTAAACGGTTCAGGTGATTTTACATTTCTCACTCAAGAATTTATTTTTATTATCATTGAAGTACAAATCATTAACGTTTCTTACCTTTATTCTTTTTACTATTGTTAAATTGTTTATCAATAATGAATAACATTTCTTATCTACCTTGGTGTGTTATTAATGATGAAATCTATGGCGGGAATGTGGTTGCATGGAATTTTCTTGTGCCTGCCATTTTACAAAACTGATTAACAAAAGCCAAATGACCACCTGCAGATCACGTCTCTGTGTAGCACTGAGTGAGAAATCAGAATTATTGCAAAATGCACTTTCCTGGATCAATGTCCATCACATAGATATAAAAGATCTACCATTTCTGCAACAAATTAAAGTTCGATTTCTGATAACAGATTTCTGCAAACAACAATCTCTACAAACAGATTTAAACTATTAGATTTAGGGATTATAAAGAATTTCAAGTAAACTACAGATGGAGTTTGATTTGTCGTTTTATTTTTGATTGGGAAAACAAAGTGAAAGCTAATGCAATTTCCATTTTAGATGTTATGCATCTTACAGCATCTGCATGGAAAAATGTGATACCACAGACAGTTAAGAATTGTTTTAAAAAATGTGCTTTTTCACAAGACCAAACTGCTAGGTCAACAGATGAACCCGATTTTGAGAACGTATGGGAATCCTTTGAGGATATCAATAATCAAGACGTGAGCGAGGATGGTGACGAAGATGAGAACAATCTTCCTGTTGTTGTAAATTTTTCAAAAGCAAGTCCACTTTAAATACATCAAAGAATTATGTCCACCAAAATGATTATTCCCAAATTAGCTTAAAAGCTTTAATAGACTTAGGGGCGGGTGAACTATTTTGTGAACTTTTTAACTTAATATTACAGTATAAATTTTGTTAAAATCTGTTCTTAGTACTCAAAACTTATCGTTTTTAATATAGGCAAAATAATTAATGCATACAAAGTTTGAAACTTGTATAATAAGACGGTCTCTCACTTATACGACTCTCTCAGTTATACGAGTTTTTTCTACGGTTCCCTGAAAGTCGTATAAGTGAGAGGTCACTGTATTATAATACGGGAAAACGGAGCTGTAATTGGGGTGTATACAAAAGTAGCATATACTTTCCACTTGTTCTTTATGGGTGAATATTTTTCTGTTGAAGCTGAAAATAAAAATATAAATAAATTGATATTTATCCTTAAAAATTTTATTATAAATCTATATAGTAAGTATGCTTAAACAGTGCAGTTCATTCCAATTAATTTCGTATCCTTTAAAAGGGCATTTGGATATGTTTGCTATTAATTTTTGTATCTATTTATCTTTGCAATTAAAAAATATATGAATTAAAATTAACCTATATTCAATTTCACTGTAATGTGCTCATAAAAATTATTTATGTATACATACATATTTTAGACTCAAGACGCTTTTACTTGTTATTTATAAAAAGAAAAAAAAAACGTAAAAGTTTAAAAAAATTATATCTCGCTCCCCATTTAAAACTTTCATCTAATGATAGATTTTAAATATCGAAAATTATGTTGAAAAGAGTGAAGAAAAAATATTTTATATCTTATAATCAATGTATCAAATACATGGCATTAGCCCTTTGCTTTTTATTTGATGCCAGGCCTTTATATCCTTGCCACAAACTCATCTTCAATGGTTACTGGACACTGATAATCAATTACTTTTACTTTCGCTCGCCCGTTATAAATGAAACAGCGGTCAGCGTAGTGATGTGTCATTTAAAATACAACGGTAGCTGGGTACAAATGGCCCCAAGTCTTTTTGGCCTTAATGTATACAGAAGGCGGCCACAGATCTAGTGTTTGTTGGGAAGTTTCTGTATTTCGGATATTTACATTTCACGATGTACACTGAACTTAAAATGAAAAAAGAGAACAGAATATCGAAAATTATATTCTCGACCAGAAACAGTCAACAAAATATCAGTCAACCGAAAACTATATCCTCTTTCAATTTATAATGAAAAAAATGAGCTTAGTGGCTCCCCAACGAACACAGAACTTGCGGGCCGCTGATGGCTACGTTAGCCTTGGCCCAAACTAAGAGATGAGGGGCCGCTATCGTTTGCCGTAACGGCAACTTAAAAAAAGTGTCACGCCGGCCGCCAATTGGCCGCAACTCCATTGGCCATAAGTACATTAGAATACCCATAATTAGGCCACTAACGGTTAATCGTAAATGATATATTGCCTAAAACTAGCCATAATTATACTTTAAATGGCAATTATTAATGGAAACTTGCCACAGCTAGCCCACTAACGATCATAATGAATAAATACTAGCTACAACTTGCCGTAGCTATGCCACTTGTGGTTGTCAAAAAATAAATGTAGCCCAAAGCTGCCCAGAAAAGAGCGTTTTATGGTTATTTTAAATGTAAACTAGCCTAAAGCCAGACACTGTCGTGCCATAAAGATTATTTAGGCATAAATCAAAATTTATTCTACAAAAGAAAATAATTTTTAGACGGTTAATTAAATATAAAATGTTTTTGCTTGAAAAAAAATACTAATAATCATGTAGGTACAATTTTCAAGAAAGTTATAAGTTCACATACCTTGAATTTTTCAAAAAATTCCAAAACAGAATAGATGACATAGTGAATTAAATTGTTTATTTATTAAATTATATATTTTTAAAATTTATCTCTAATGCCATTTTTAAATAGCTGCATATCATATAAATTTTAAAAAGTATTAATTGAAAAATAAACTAATTAATTAACTACACCAATCATTGTATTTTGAAATTTTTTCAAAAATTTCAAGGTAAGTGAACTTATAATTTTCTTTAAAACTGTATCAAACTGATTATAAGTATTTTTTCATACAAAACATTTTTATCATTTAATTAACCTTCTAAAAGGTATTTTCATTTTTAGAATAATCTTTTAAATTATGCACAAATAATTCATATGATCTTAACAAGAGCTAATATATAAAATATGTTATGTTAGATTAAAATATGCATTTATTTTTTTTTATTTTTTCACTGGTTTTTACACATTTATTTTGTAAGTCTGTCAGCAATATATTATGCTTATTCATTAAAAAATCATTATTAAATCATTATAACATGTTAGGCATCACTTTAATTTTATGATCGTTTGAGTTTAATGTTTATCTAGTTAACAAATAACAGTTTTAGTATGATTTTTCACAAATATTTTTAAATTATCCTTGAGAATTATTTGCAGTAATTTGAAATGTTAACAATATTCTAATGAATTTTCTAAATTTTATTAAATTAAATTCATTTTGATTTTTGTAAGTAAAATTTGCTCTGGGAGAAACCTAACTTTCTTCACTTTGAAGAAGAAAAGAAAATTTTACTTTCAAAGCCGTATTTTTTTTTTATTGCAACTTTAAAACAAACCATTTTAAGGAATCTAACGTAATACCGATAATTCGTAATGTTAAAAAATAATTTAAACAACCTCTACAAAAATAAATTAATAAATAAACAATCATCTATTGGACGGAATTTTACACTGGAGGAAATTTTACACTAGTGATAAGAACGAGATTTGATGAAAATTACGTGTTAAGTACACTTTAACAATGACAAAAAGAATAAACTTTATTTTAATTTAAACTGATCTAACTTTCGCGATATTTTTTATCATATGTGCTATCGGTAGTATTATAAAGTAAATATTTTCTTACGTTTGCCCAAATGAAAATATGTATAAAAATTTCTATGGATTCAAAATAATTAATATATAAATATTCTAATGTACATTAATAAATAATATGATGCAAAACAACAAAAAATATAATGAAATAATTAAATCTTTAAAGA
Source organism: Maratus michaelseni (assembly GCA_963931845.1). Lineage (NCBI taxonomy): Eukaryota > Metazoa > Arthropoda > Arachnida > Araneae > Salticidae > Maratus > Maratus michaelseni. The sequence goes on from OZ007588.1 coordinate 461,668,892, forward strand.
ATCAGCATAAAATATAGTCAGACTTACGTGTGGTTCGTGAGATCTCTAAACAACTGTGTGTTGTTTACTCGACCGCTCCATACTAACTGATCATTCGTGTATCGTGACAAAGCAGAATTCATTCAACGCTGCGACTGCGAGCCAAAATTCTCAGTATTCTCTCCCCTTCCCGCGGGCTTACGGAGTAGTATTTGACCTTGGAGTGATTTGAGTCCCCTCCCCCTCTCTCTTTCTGACCCATCTAAAGGGTTTTTGAAGGAATTTTTTTGAACCGATTACTTTAGCAAGAAAGTTTTAAGCCCTGAAATTATTTTTTTTCGCTTGTTTACGAGATTGATGCAAAAACATGACCTAAAAATTGGTTGAGGGGGGGGGGGGGAATATATGAATTAGTAATACTGTACAAATTCAGGGCTTTTAAATTTTCCTTGTAACATATAAAACTGTAATAAAAAAGTAATAATATAAGCTTTAAAAAAACTGATTTTAAGATGCATAAAAAATAATTAATAAGTATATTGTTAAGCTTAATAGATGTGCCTAATAATGGCATGCAATTCCCCGAACTTTGCTGCAGCACCCCCCCCCCCCCAACCCAACCCAACATTGCTTATAACATATTCCAATTAGCTTCTTTTCGGCTTGTATTGACACAGTTATTTTCATTTTTAAGCACGAGTTATTGTTATTCAGATGCAAATAAATCGAATAGCATTTCTTATTTTCGGGTATAAAGTGACCTATATAGTGATCTTTCACTGAAAAAAAAACAAAAATTCAAATTATATTTATACTTTTAAAGACAATTTCAGAGACACGTGGTCATACTTTTAACTCAAAGTGAAAAATGCTATTCGGTTATTTGATATTTCAGTAATATTTTTTTTAATTACATATTTATGTCTAAAAAATATTTTATGTATCTGAAAGTTTTACATTGCTGAGGACAGGTAAGGGGGGGGTGGCGTTATGTACAATCTAAGGCGATTCTCTATGGTTCTAATAAAGTATTCATTTTCTTGTAAATTGTAAAAAGCATAAATAAATTCACACTTATTATTACATTTTAATGCGTTTATATAATTTTTCACTTGTTCTTTATGGGTGAATATTTTTTCTGTTGAAACTGAAAATAAATATATAAATAAATTGGCATTTAGCATTAAAACTTTTATTAGATATCTATATAGTAAGTATGCTTAAAAAGTGCAGTTTATTCCAATTAATTTCGTATCGTTTAAAAGGGCATTTGGATATGTTTGCTATTAATTTTTGTATCTATTTATCTTTTCAGTTGAAACAATTATGAATTTAAGTTAACATCTATTAAATTTCACTGTAACATGCTCATAAAAAGTATTTATGTATACGTACATATTTTAGACTCAAAACACCTTTACTTGTAATATATTTCTTTTAGCGCATAAAATATAAATTTTGCACCCCATTTAAAACTTTCATCTGACATATTTTAAATATCGAAAATTATGTTGAAAAGAGGGAAGAAAAAATATTTTATATCTTATAACCAATGTATCAAATACAATGCATTAGCCCTTTTCTTTTTATTTGATACCAGGCTTTTAAAGCCTGACCGGAAGCTAATCTTCAATGGCTACAGGACACTGATCACTGATCAGCATGCATTTTGATGATCATATAAATATATATTTTTCTGAAAGTGTTTTTTATGCTGATTTCAAAAATGTAAAGCATTTTTGCACACCACGTACACTTTTTTTACAAATATTATTTTTAATTAATTTTATTCTTAAATCATAAATTACTTTATAATAGTAATACTAGATGGCGCCACCAAATTTTTTAGGAATTGATTCCATATGTATATACATTACATTAATTTAAATAAATGAGAAACTGTATTTAGGAAGCTGAAATTATTTATTAATATGATTTAATAATAATAAAAAAAATTATTTATGTAAAATTAAAAAGAAAAAGCGAAATCCATAAATTTAATTTTGTAAAAAATATCTAAATTAATACTTGCTAGGTGGCAGCACCAAACAATGTTTGATCTAATGCATAGGTTTTAACAACAATAAATTTCTTTGTTTATTCACGTCTGTTTCTTTCGATTTGAAATATGTGATATATTTCACATCTTCTTTAATTGAATAATGGCTTCACGTAAATGTGTAAATGATACAGATATATTTTGTTACATTTGTGGAAATTATACTGTAGTAAAACAAAGGCAGGATATTACAGATTTTGTTAAAAATGCTTATTATGCTTATTTTGGTGTGAGACTGGGTGACCAAGATAAGACATGGGCCCCTCATAAAGTGTGTAGAACATGTGTTGAAGGATTACGACTTTGGTTGAAAGGCAAAAAGAAATGTATGCCTTTTGCTATTCCCATGGTATGGAGAGAACCTAGAAATCATCATGACGATTGTTATTTTTGCTTAGCTAATGTTCATGGGTATAGTTCGAAAAATAAAAAAGGAATTATATATCCTAACTTGCCTTCTGCAATAAGACCTATATTGCATAATGAAAGTCTTCCTGTTCCTTCTCCTCCAACCAATTTGGAAAGCATAAATGAACCAAATAATTCAGAAGATGATGAAAATCAAGAACAAGATGTCTATAAACCAGAAGTAAATGATAAAGCTCCAATTTTATTTAATCAGCATGAACTCAATGATTTGGTGCGCGATTTAAATTTGCCAAAAATAAAAGCTGAACTTCTTGGTTCTCGGCTTAAATCTAAGAACTTATTATTACCAGAGACACAATTCTCTTGGTACAGGCATCGTGAAAAAGAACTTGTTCCATACTTTTCTGAAAAGGATAATTTAGTATATTGCAATAACATAAAGGAAATAATGAATTTTTACGGTATCCTTTATAATGCATCAGAATGGAGATTTTTTATTGATTCCTCCAAGACAAGTTTAAAAGGGGTTTTGTTGCATAATGGAAACCAATATGCATCAATACCTATAGCCTACTCAGTTCATTTAAAGGAAACATATGAAAATCTTGAACTTTTGCTAGACCAGGTCAAATATAAAGATCATGAATGGTTGTTATGTGGTGATTTAAAAGTGATTGGAATGCTACTTGGACAACAATCAGGATACACAAAATTCCCATGTTTTCTGTGTGAGTGGGACAGCCGGGATAAAAAAAATCATTGGGAAAAGAAAGATTGGCCATCAAGAATATCATTATCCCCTGGAACAAAAAATGTAATTAAAGATCCCTTAGTCAATCCTAAAAATGTTTTGCTTCCACCTCTGCATATCAAATTAGGGATAATGAAACAATTTGTGAAAGCCCTAAATAAAGAAAATGAATGTTTTAAATATATTTGCAGCAAATTCCCTTCTATTACTGATGCTAAGCTTAAAGAAGGTATTTTTGTTGGGCCTCAGATACGAAAATTACTGACAGATAGTGAATTTGAAAAAACAATGAATGATTGTGAAAAGGAAGCATGGCTGAGCTTTAAATGTGTAGTGGAGAACTTTTTAGGAAATAAGAAAGACCCAAATTACAAAATTATAGTTGCAGATATGTTAGAAAAATTGAGATTACTTGGTTGCAACATGAGTATAAAAATACACTTTTTACATGCACATATCGAATTCTTTCCCGAAAATCTCGGAGCAGTGAGTGAGGAACACGGTGAAAGGTTTCACCAAGACATCAAAGATATGGAAAAACGGTACCAAGGCAAGTGGAATAAAAATATGATGGCAGATTACTGCTGGATGTTAAAGAGAGATCTTTGTGCTAGTGGACGAAAAGCAACTAAAAGGAATTTTTCTCAAACTAATTGATTTTTTTAATATTAATCAAATTTGTCCATATTTAAATATATTGTAAGTATAATTATTATGTCTATACTTTAATTTTTCATACATTAATTTTTTAATACATATCCTAGTCTGTATTAATTATTTACCTTTGAATAATATTTTTTTTTTATAAATTTATATAAGTGAAAGTTAAAAAATCATATGTTTTTATAAATTTACAAATTGTTAATTTGTAAAAAATCCTGACGTGATACGCAAATTTCGACTTTACTTTTGAAATCAGCTTAAAAAATTGATCTAAAATCACCTATTCATTTTTAATCATAAAAAAAAAAAGTTTCAATATGCAGATCAGTGAATCAATTACTTTTACTCTCGCTCGCCCGTTATCAATAAAACGGCTGTCAGCGGATATAGTGGCGCGTCATTTAAAATACAACGGTGGCTGGGTACATATGGCCCCAAGTCTCTTTGGCCTTAATGTTTACAGAAGGCGGCCACAGATCTTGTGTTTGTTGGGTCGTGTTTGTTCGGAAATTGTACCAAGATATCACACTTTTACTACGAACCTCCAATTTCGACGCCTAAACATGATAGGTTAGAAACATTGCTAACGGCTATTCACCCATACTACCAATCAAAATGTGACCTAGGAGACAAAAATTTTAAGCGTGTCGCAAAATGAAAAAATGGTCTGATAAAAATATTACTTGTTAAATATCACATAGAAAAGTGAGATATTACTTAGTTTAAGTATATTTTTGTAAATATTTTTTATTATGAGATTTTATATTAAGCAATTTCTTTGAATATCTTATACTTCCTGAGTAATTTATTATTTTGTATTAATAAATTTGTCATTCACTTGCTCTTTTAATAAAATTACTGCATTAAACAGAAATTTGTACATTTACCATAACGTTGGTATGTTATTTAATTTATGCCAAAAACTGACTTCAATTTATTCAACGCAAAGAGTTATTTTATACCATTAAAATGATTCCATCGATATTATAAAAAAAAATATTAACAAATTTTGCTCTACATTTCAATTATTCTGAAATAAACAAATGTTTCTATGTGTTGTTTATTATAAATTATTTTTCATTAAACAAATGTTACATTATGCATGATATTTTGTTTAACTAAGAATCATACTTATATATATACTTCTTTAGAGTAAAACATTAAACGTTATGAACATAAAAAAAATTATGAAACCATGTATCTGTTTACGATTTTCTTTATATAAGTGTAATTTCTTTTTAAAATATTTTCGGGAGTTCCATTTTCCCTGTGCCTTATTTTCGTAAAATTTCTTCACATAAAAAAATCGTATTTCAAAAATGTAGCCAAGTCTCGGAATTTTTTAACCGTAAAAAGTTCTGAGATCTAATAATTTATCTTTGCTGAAATTTTGTACATGACCTTAATGGGTGTATTTTACTCATTGGAAATTTCTTTGTACGGGGGTCGTATAAAAATTTAGATTTTGTATTTCTTCAAAATTAATCCCATTAAACTTTAATCTATTTCATAAAATCCTGTACTTTTTTTTACGTAACTTCGTACTTTATAATATATGTATATGAACAATATTTAAGGAATAACGGCCGTTGTCAATGTTTTTGAACCACCCTGTGTGTGTGTGTGTGAAAAATATATAATTAACAATACATGTTTCTCATATTATAATTTAAAATTAGCATTTTGGGTACCTTACTTATTAAACTTACATATAATTTAGCATGAGAAATACATCGTTGAATAAAATCATTGTCAGAAAAGTAACTATTTTTTCATTTACTTCTATCACGTAAAATAATGCTATTTTCTTAAAATACTTTCGTATTCTAAAAAGAATCCAACTGTCGTTTCTGAGTTTCCCATTTTCTACATTTATTTTGCGCAATCTTAGGCTGACATAGAATACAAAACATTTCTTAGTAACGAAATGCAATTTGTTACCAAAAAGACAGCTCTAATAATGTACAAGATATGTGAATGCCCGCCAGCGTTTGAATTATTATTCCAGTTGTGTGTTGTTACTAAGTATTTCAGCATTAAGTTAGTTCTTTACAGAAATTATTAATCTTAATTTTATATATTTAGCATGCATTTGGTTAAAAGTGGTGTCTTTTAATAAAGTAAATTTTATTTTTCATAAAAGAGAAATGATATTATTGAATGTTACAATAAGTCAATTTGATTAAGTACTTAAATGCATAGGATGTTTAGGAAAAGAGATATGAAGCCCTAGCGAATGGATATTTTGAAGAATCGAGATCAAATAAGATGCAGGTATTTCAAAATATTAGATCGAGAATGTAGTGAAGAACGTAATTTAACCTCTCACGGTGATTGCTTCAGTGACACATTTTCAAGAATTACAAGTAGCAACACTACATGATTTGCATCTAAAAATGATTCCCATAGTAATAAACCATAAATGGAACTTAAATGGTATCTGTAGCATTTATCCCTTTCAGGGGCAAATTATTTTTATTGGTAAGTTGATTGAATGACGCAGAATTTATAAACGATTTTTTTTCGAAAATAAGTAAAATATGTTCTTCGTGTATTTAATAATAGGAAAATTTTCATTCCAAAATTTTCGTACCAGTGTGATATTTAGGCATTAAACTAAAGTTTTCTAAAATGAATACAGCCTTTCAAGGTGTTAAAAAGTGGGACACAGAATAAAATCAAAACAGAACAGTCTCTCTTCAGCGTGTCATGCATTATGCTAACAATGCATATATCACCATTACTCCGAGGAAAGCATAGATCACCTAAACAAACTCATGTAAGTATAAACGTATTCTGTATTCGGGATATTCACATTTTAAGTTGTAGAGTGAACCGAAAATGAAAAAAGAGAACAGAATATCGAAAATTATTCTCAACCAGAATCAGTCAACCAAATATCAGTCAATCGAAAATTATATCATCTTTCAATTTATATTGAAAGAAATGAGCTTAGTGGCTCGTCTTTGTTCTGAAATTGTACCAAGATCTGAAATTTTTAATACGAACCTCCAATTTCGACGCCTAAACGTGATAGGTTAAAAAAATTGCTAACGGCTATTCACCCATACTACCAATCAAAATGTGACTTAACAAACCAAAATTTTAAGCGTGTCGCAAAATGAAAAAATGGTCTGATAAAAATATTACTTGTTTAAATAGCACAAGGAAAAGTGAGATATTACTTAATTTAAGTATATTTTTGTAAATAATTTTTATTATGATATTTTATATTAAATAATTTCTTTGAATATCTTATACTTCCTGAATAATTTATTATTTTGTATTATCAAATTTGTCATTCACTTGCTCTTTTAATAAAATTACTGCATTAAATAGAAATTTGTACATTTACGATAAGGTTGGTACGTTATTTAATATATGCCAAAAACTGACTTCAATTTATTCAAGGCAGAGTGTTATTTTATACCATTAAAATGATTCCATCGGTTAATACAGACTTCGGTTAGTGTGGACAAAAATGGTCTCCCATTGAATTCCTCACCTACAGTATTCACTACAGTACATCTAAAATCGCGTCTAAATCATTCTCTTTGCTACTATTAACATAATATTTTGTTCTTTACATGTAAGGTAAAACAATAAGAGACACAGTGAAATTATACATATGTCTATATTTGCCAAAAGTATATTTTTGGAAAGAGAGACAATGTATTTATTAATCATAAACATTTTCTTTCACTGTATCTAAAGAAGGAAATTCCTTATGTTGAACTCCTCCGTAGTTTGACCTTGGCGAAATACCATCCGTTGCCAAAATATTATGATTCTTGATAATTTTTATTTATATAATTTTAGTTTATTCTGACGAGGTAAAAGGATGATGTCTATATGGATAAATCAAAGTTTTTAAACTGATTAAAATCTAGATTAATTTTGACACAATTATTCAAATTGGTAAAGAAATCATATGAGATGTAATTTTCTCAACTGGTTGAAAAAATTCGGGCCAGGATTTGAAACAGAGATCTCTTGGATGAAGCTGCCAATGCTCTACCAACTGAGCAATCCTGGACGAATATGGCGGAACTAATTCACCCAATTAACCTTATTGTTTCTAGCATCTGGTCTGATATCTGAATCAGCTCAACATAATAAATTGCAGGTAATGGGACCTCCAGTAAACGTTGGAAATGTGATTACACTAGATTAATTTTTACACAAATATTCAAATTGGGAAAGAAATTACATGAGATGCACTTTTCCCTACTGGATGAAAAAGTCCGTTAACGGACTTTGTCACCTTTGGGCTGATTCAGATATCAAACTAGATGCTATGATGAATAAGGTTAACTGGGTGCATTAGTTCCGCCATATTCGTCCGGGATTGCTCAGTTAGCAGAGCATCAGCAGCTTCAGCCAAGATTACCCTGGTTTGAACCCTGGCGTGGGCTTTTTCACCCTATTGGGGAAAGTACATCTCATATGATTAAAATATGTTTTTTCTGTGTCAATAAGTGAAATTATTGAACAGATACACTAAATTAATAGATGTTTAAATTGAACAGAAATAAAATTATTCTAAAAAATTGTTCAAGTGAAGCTTTAAAATAAGGAGCGGAAGAGGAAGCAAGAACAGGAGTTTTTATGTTAAAGGTTAATCATACTACAATACACTTCTAATGTTTGAAAATCTACTGTGCAAAATCTACACTTAAAGCACTTTTTTCTGGTTTCATTTCAGTAAATCTGTAAACAAATTTTTACTTAAAAAACTCTATGAAAAACAATGTAGGAATACAAACATACGGATATTCCACATCATTTACTTGAATTCGAAGAATTTTTCTGTCGAAAGTTCAGGACTGCCATGTGGATCTAGAAATTGATTTTGATGCCACCATAATTAAAAATTACAATAAGAGAGGAGAAATAAAACTGATCATAATTAATAAGATTTTCTAGTCCTATTATTTCTGGGGATAATACCTTCTGTACTAATTAAAATCACTTATTCTTTGAATTTTACCGAATTTATTAATGAATGTGTTTAAGAAAAATATCTAATCAATATTATATTAAACAAGAAGAGATGTTCCTTAAATCAATAATATTGTTTATTTACATATATTTAAATTAAATATGACTATATCTCAAACTGGTAAAAACTGCCATTTATAATTTATTGCTTTAAGCAATCGACAAAACTTTCTTAATGATGATTTATGTCTGTATGGAATATTTTAAACTTAGAAAAACATTCCGTATTATCTTCCAAGAGTAGTATTGATTCTGTAGTCTGTGGAAATTAATGAATATCCAATTAGTAAATATATCGGTTCTGATTCCTAAAACTGATTATGTTACATAATAAATGCAAACAAGTATTAAAATTCAAAGATTAGTTTCTTTATTTATAATGATAAAAGGAATCTTCAGTAAAATATTGATTTAATAGAACTGTGTTTATTCGTCTAGATTAAAAGTTCATTCAAAGTGTCTTATTCACCAAACTATTTATTATTTAAACAAATTTCGACACTTTTGAATCAAGAATAAAAAAATAATATATGTTTAAGATAACTAATTAAATAGATATTTGTATATAATCATGTAGCATTAAAAGTTTTGAAATTTCAGTCAAATACTGCGTTTGGATGGATTTGACTTGTGAATCTATTATAAAATATCGGATTTCTAATTTAGATAAATTAATTTGATAAAGTTTAATGTAATTTTTGTCCTAATGTGATTATTCAACTTATATAATACACGTAATATTACTGATTTTAAGTTAAATATTTACTAGTAGCTGGGTAGCTTTCGCATACCCATCATGCCTTCGGAAAATTTGAACATTTAGAGTATTTTCCAAAAAAAAACTTTCGTAGAACAATTTACATAAAATATTCTATGTACCATAGAAAATTATAATTAATAGCATTATGAAATATAATGTGTGAAGAAGCGAAGATATATACTAATGTAATCCATTACGAACATTTTAATGACTTAAATAATTGTTGTTTTTAATTTACGTTAGTTCAGCGCAGAGTAAAGTAAACAGAGTCTATCCGAGACACCTGCAAGAATTTCTGTCGCCAGCACGAACACTTTAAAATAATGAAGTCACAAGGAAATTTATTGCATCTGCAAACTTGAAGAGGTCGTAAAACAATGAAACTGCCTAAACAGTTGTATAGCACATGACCTGTGACCTCATGTGAGGAAGTCATGTAAACAAGGGCCATATGCAAATTTCCACTATCGAATGATGTAGCGGACTCTCTCTCTTTGGACATCTTTTTAACCAATGACAGAGATATCCAATAAAAAATATTGTGTTTATCTTAGTACCTCTTATTGAGAAAGTAGGAGATTTTACTATGGTAAAAATATGTATTCAGTACGAACTAAACTTTTATTATAATTCAGTATGAATTTGAATTTTTAGAGTATTAAGTTGAATCCTCATTGTAAAAGTTTAAAATTCAATATGTTGTGAGTCATTTTTTAATTAAGTATGGGTTTATGTTCAGCTCAAGCTGACTATGAAAATGTTTGCAGATCGACTTAAAATAATTTAAGTCATAAGAAAATGACTTAAATTATTTTAAGTTATTTAATTAAAAAATCATCTTAATTAAAAAATGACTCACAACATATTGAATTTTAAACTTTTACAATGAGGATTCAACTTAATACTCTGAAAATTCAAATTCATACTGAATTGTAATAAAAGTTTAGTTAGTAAGTTCATAAAAACAAATGCAAATGTTCATTAGGAAAAATGGAACATTTGCATTTGTTTTTTTAGGAATCTTAGTTATGAGAATTAATTTTTCTCGAATTAATTATAATGTGAAGTCGTCACTTAAGTTTGATGTATTTTACATCCGATGACGCATATATTAATAAATAACCCTAAATCAATATAGAGCCATAATCGGATGTCTGCGACTCCCGATATCAACGAGATGAGAAACCAAGGAATGCCTCAATGTAAAATTGTGTTGTTTATTTAATTATATACATCGAATTTTTAGGGTCTGCACTGCAATAGTCCATCTTAATAAAGATCCATTTGTCAGATATAATAATATATTTAAGTATTAAAATGATAAGCAATAATGTTACTTTGAAATTATGTGAAAATGACATATATATTTAATAAATCACGTAACGTTAAAATCAAAGAAAGCTTAAGTAGCTATATGCTGAAATGAACTGCAAAGGAAGGTAATGTCTTTCGTATTTTTAAATTTGTTTGTTTATTTTTATTTCTAAATATCTATGTTTAATTTTTTTAAATTATTAATTAATTAAACTAATTTATCGTGGTATTTATTAATCATCATGGATGTGTATTTTCTTAGTAAGTTCATTAATTGGGTGTTTCTTTTTCAGGTAATGTTTAGTTTACTTTTTCCCGCCAGTTAAATTACAGGTTTTCTAGGAATTTTATTAATGTTTAATTTAATGAAAATTAATTGTGGCGAAAGGTTCAAACGCGATAGAATAATACGAAATCGCACAAAGCATAATTTTAATTTAATTATTATTAATCACTTAATACTTAAAGTGAGCGTTGCTAAATTTAATTTTAAAAGATTATAATAAAATACCATTAATATGGTCTTTATAATCGAAACATTTCAACTGTGTAAATAATTGTAAAAACAAATTCTTTATAAAACAATTATGTATAAGAAATTGTAGTTTTAAACAAGTATTATATGCAACTTAAAGCAGAGTGGTTTCACATACATTCATCGATTAAGAAAAATATGCTTTTCATTATGTATTTCTGTTGTGAATAAATATTTAAAATATGTCATTGTGAAAAGTTTAGTGCAGACCTGAATAATTACAGTACATACTAGAAGCAAGCTAAATGACAACCATTAAAACTGACTAAACTATTATTTTTATGAAATGTTCACTTTCGGTACTAAATTATAAGAACCTATCAAAAGTGACCAACTTTCAGATTGATTAAATTGGTCACTTGTCACGGGTAATCAATTTTCGAGGTACCATTGTACATTTCGTCTTTTCTTTTGCGTCAAATGAAAATTAGATAATAAAGAAGACGATAAAGCTTATACTTTTTCTGTGATCATATCTTTAATTAAATTCAAATAAATTTGACATCACTTCTTTGATTCAGGAAATCTTCTCTTCAGTATGTCCCTCTTACATAGAGAACATATTTTTAAATTTCTCTGTTAATGGTTATATAGAAAGTAAATGATTTTATTATAAGCTGGAACCTGCTTAATCTGCTTACCCTTAAGATAGACACAATTTGGTGATTTTTACGGATTCTTCCCTTTCTCCATTAATATAAAAGAATAATAAAATAAGTGGAATGTGTTCTATTAATCAGAATTTTATGAAGATAACATTTATAATTATTATAGTGATGCTCTGCTCATATTCTAAAGAAAAGTTTTGAAGTGAAAATTCTCAAATGAATACATCATTGTCAATAAGCAAAAAAAAAAAGAATGAACGAAAAATCCTGCGTCAAGCATAGATTATGAAACACTTTCCATCACAGCCATAAAACTGTAACGAAACTTCACCGTTAAATAAGATGAAAGAAGATATGTAAGTAAACAGTTTAGAAAACATATAACACAATGAAACATACCGTTTTCGAAATTATCTTTCAGTGTCAAAAAGTAGTCAAATTATTTTGTGCAGCCCTGTATATGATCAATAGATGTGGATATATAGTATGATAAAATTTAGTTGAGTTAGAATATTCACATTTAGTAATTTTCGCCAATCGATGGAAATGCACTCGAAATATTTTGTACAGCCCTGTATATTATCTGAAGACTTTTGTTCAAACCACATATTAAGCTAAAATGCGACTTAAAACACACTCGCAGCAATTACCAACCGTAAACGACAATGTATCTTTTACGTTGCGTAGCCCTGTGTATGAATTTGTTTATATTCCACTAGTTTCTATTAGTCTACTAAATATATTTCAGCAGGAAAATGCGTAAACACAATTAAAAACTACCCTTAAGCAATTCACTCCCATAGTCTGTAAAACTTAGGAATTCCCTTGTGTAGCCCTATATATGAAACCGAGTTTAAAAACAAACACGTACTATGAAAAAATTTAGTTAAATTTTAAATCGCAAATCAAAGATGAAAACGCACTTATCACACATAGACTGTAAATATCGCACATATTACTGTAACCAATATTTTTTGTGTGTAAATAAATGCATGCGCACAAGAGATCGGGTTTTAGTGCACCTCAGTAATGCATATAATATTAATTATGTTTGAAATAGTGAAAAATCACTAAATTACACTGCAAACGATTTTTCCCCATAGAACGATGTGTAACAGAATATTTTTGTTAGACCCTGTAAATGAATAAAAAATGCTTTGCACCCCATTCTCTTCAAAAAGCATGTTTTAATGCACTTCATAATTATATAACAGTTTCATTATGTTTTAATTGACGTAGTGTCACAAAATGCACTTGAAACGATTATTTCCCATTGACTGTAATGTAACGAAATACTTTTGACTGTCCATGACACAAACTATATGCGCTACACACTTTAGTTAAAATAGAGATATAGTAAACGACAATAACAGAAAAATTTAAGGCAATCTGAGCAAATTTACGGGAGTTAGAGCATGGACAGACGGCCAGGTGGCAGACGGCAGGCAGCCAGACAGCAGACGGCCAGACAAACTGAAGTTATAAACACTTTTCAACTAGATTGGAAAATGTTAAAAAGATTCGTCGGAAAATTTCGGATTCTTGGCCAGATTCCTCACACCTGGACGTTGTTGACCTTGTACGTTACTGACAATGAATGCCGGTATAATAAGATTTTATAAGAAACATGCTAAACTTAAACATATTTGGAATTATATGTGTAAGGCAACTGAGAACTTATCTGGAGGCTACAGCTTCTCTTTTTCGACGAATATTCGCATGGAATGCTTTTATTTATCAGTTGCTAAGCGCATCATTCGAATTATCTGTAGTTAGTATTTCGTCTCCTTTCGGGAGTTAAAATGCATACCATACATCATATACCTTGGTATCTGGGTTCGATCCCCGGTCTGGACACTCTGTTTGTTTTACGCTGTTTCGCAAAGTGTAAAGCAATTCACATCTTTGTGGTGCCATTTAAAGATTTATGGCGTAGTTTCAGTGCTGCTGAAAATTTAATTGGAAATTTGAATATATTATCCGATGCTGGGAACTTATTCGTCTCATGTACACCACTGAATAGTGTGCTCATGTATGACATTCCATCTTGCGCTGCGAAGTTGCAGTCTTGCCAACATATACAGGGTCATTCATAATTCCCTCCGGGGTTTCGAAACGTTATAGTAAAAAAACGAAGACGAATACGAAAAAAAGAAACATATGAAATTATTCCGAAACAATTCAAGTTTTACTTACATACATTACAGGTGTTCTATGTGTGAACCCTTGGTCACACGGCATACATCCATGCGATAGTCCAGTTCCTGCCATACTCCGTTTCTTTAAATCTGAATCAGTGGTGTCAGTTCAACGGGCCTTTCGTAATAAATATCGAAAACAGGGACCAACTGACAAAACAATTCATGTGTGGTACCGGAAATTTAAAGAAACGGAGTATGGCAGGAACTGGGCTATCACATGGATGTATGCCGTGTGACCAAGGGTTCACACATAGAACACCTGTAATGTATGTAAGTAAAACTTGAATAGTTTCGGAATAATTTCATATGTTTCTTTTTTTCATACTCGTCTTCGTTTTTTTACTATAACGTTTCGAAACCCCGGAGGGAATTATGAATGACCCTGTATATAAGTGAAAAATGCCAGACTGGATGTCGTCCAGATGGCTTAAATGGAAAAGCACTTAGTGCGCTACTGATGAAAAGAACTTTGGTGAAAAGAAATTCACACCCTTTGTAGTGCCATTTAAAGATTTATGGCGTAGTTTCAGTCCTGCTGAAAATTTAATTGTAAATTTGAATACTTAATCTTATTTAAGATTATCTAATAAAGCGATTTTGTCATTCGAATTTTAATATATTACTACTTTTACAAATGAGAGCTTAACATGAAACATTAAAAAGGCTGCACAGTCAATTAAAAAAAATGTTAATATATGCAGAGAAAAACGAAATTAGCCATTCGATTGGAAACTGCGTTTCCTGAACAGGAATGTTAAACAAGTGAGCTTAGGTGGCGGTCTTCGTATTGAAAATATACCAAACTTTGAGTTTTCAATATAAACACCCTATTTTAATAACGTATTTCGATGTTTCTGGAAAATTTACCTTAGTATACGAAATGGAAGGTCATTTGTTGAAGTGGATTAGAAATCATGCAGATGTAAAATTTCGAATTCTTAATGTTAAATTTAAATTCATTTTAGTTGGAATACGGATAGTTTTTTAAGGATAACTCAAAAAGTACTCGGCAGAATAAAATGAAATTTAGGATTTGCATATTTAAACGTTCTAGAATTCAATTTATGTGAACATTTTCATAGGTTAGAATGATTTTTTCTTTTCAATGTTGATTCCATATCAGATAAGTTATGATATTTACATTATAAAGATACTAGCAAAACCGGCGGCTTTGCTCGCTTAATTCTTGAAAAATGACAAGTGGTATTCGTAGGCCTATTTTCATTACAGGAAATTTTACTGCCACGGATAATTCAGAAATAACTAATTAAACCACACTAATGTCGAAAAAAACATCGAAAGTTTAGAACGTGTTTCGCTCTTTTACTCCCCTCCCTCCCCTGTAGTAGTGTCACCGATATAAAATATAGCCTATGTTACAGGGACTGTTACCATGCATTTGCCACCATCACTTTTGAAAGTGGTTCTGTAGTTCCAGAGATTCCATAGAAATTGTAATTTAGAAAGTTTTTAGAACGCTTTTCGCTCCTCTCACACTTTTAAATTTCGAATTTTTTTAGAGTTTGTTCTTAGAGAGCATTTGCATCTTATAAGTAACTACCATGGGAAATTTCATGTTTCTAGCTCCTTCAGTATAAAAAAATTGAAATTTTAGAACGTTTTTCGCACTTGCACCCCTCCCCCTGTGGTAGTGGCACCAATATAAAACATAGCATATGTTACAGCTGGGACAGTTACCATTAATTTGCCATCATCACTTTTGAAGGTGGTTCTGTAGTTCCAGAGATTCCATAGAAATTGTAATTTAGAATGGTTTTAGAACGCTTTTCGTCCTCTCACACTTTTAAATTTCTATTTTTTTTAGAATTTGTTCTTAGAAAGCATTTACATCTTATAAGTAACTGCCATGCCAAATTTCACTTTTTTAACACCTTTAATATAAACAAAATCGAAATTTTAGAACGTTTTTCGCTCCTGAACCCCCCCTGGGAGTGGTGGCACCGACATAAAATATAGCGTATGTTGGAGCAGGGGCTGTCACCATGAATTTGCCACCATCTCTTTTGAAAATGATTCTGTAGTTACAGAGATTCCATAGAAATTGTATTTTAGAATGTTTTTAGAACGCTTTTCACTCCTCTTACCCTTTTAAATTTCGATTTTTTTTAGAATTTGTTCCTAGAGAGCATTTACATCTTATACGTAACTACCATGCCAAATTTCATGTTTCTAACACCTTCAGTATAAAAAAAATTGAAATTTTAGAACGTTTTTCGCTCTTGCACCCCCCCCCCCCCTGTGGTAGTGGCCCCGACATAAAATATAGTTTATGTTACAGCAGGGACTGTTATCATCAATTTTCCACCGTCACTTTTTAAAATGGTTCTGTTGTTCCAGAGATTCCATATAAATTGTAATTTAGAATGTTTTTAGAACGTTTTTCGCTCATTTCACCCTTTTAAATTTCAAATTTTTTTAGAATTTGTTCTTAGAGAGCATTTACATCTTATAAGTAACTACCATGCCCAAATTTCATGCTTGTAACAGCTTCAGTATAAAAAAAAATTGAAATTTTAGAACGTTTTTCGCTTTTGCACCCCCCTGGGGGTAGTGGCACCGACATAAAATATAGCCTATGTTTGAGCAGGGAGCGTCACCATCAATTTGCTACCATCACTTTTGAAATCCCTTCAGTAGTTCCAGAGATTACCCCCTACAAACAAACAAACAAACAAACAAAAAATCAAGAAAACAATCTTTACTTCTTTATAATATCAGTATAAATAAGTATTGTAAAATGTTAAAATTTTTATTTAAATCGACTTCTTGAATCTTCAAATATGCGAATCCTAAACACCATTTCATTCCGCAATGTAGTGTGAAATCTATGATTGGTTTCAGTGGATAACCTTGTCTTTTGAATCTTTGAAAGTCGGTAAAATCCTGTTATAGATCCTGTATTTTATGGTCTTCCAAAGGTCCACAAACAAGTTTATCCACTGAAACCCATCATAGATTTCCCACGGTTTCCTATTTATAATTTTTCGAAATATCTGTCTTCTCTTCTCAAACCTTTAACATTGTCTTCTCAATATAGCCTGAATTCCCCACTCTGTTTTCTGGAAGATCTTCAAATAATGTGATGGCCTCTTTTGACGTTGTATCCCTGATTACTTCTATCCCTATTCGGTTATGGAAGAAATCTGATCAGATTAATAAATGTTATATGGGTTTTGCATTCTGCATCTTTGTTTTTTGTACTAAAATTAACATAAAAAATGCGCACAATAAACATTTAGAACAGCTACCGGAGAGTTCGTTACGTTTCAAAAATAATTTTTTCAAAAATCGCCAAAAAACTCGAAAAATCTCTAAAAATTCCATAAAACAATTCTTGAAAAATTAAAAAAAAAAATCGTAGAGAATAAAATTTATTTACTTTATTGGGCTAAAAGATAGAAACATGATTCCTTTTACGTGTCTTCTTACGCGTGTTTTTTTTAAATGTCGCATCAAAACACGAAAAGACAGAAAACATTGATAAAAATATCGAAAGTTGCAGAGGACAAAATGTACTATACTGGATTAGAAAATTGAAACTGGATTCCTTTCACAAACTTTAAAAACTGTCACGGAACGTCAAAAAAAGCTACAACTCACCTAAAAAATTGCTAAAAATTCAAAAACTCACATTCTAATATTTATAAAGAAACTATGGTGATGCGCTTTAAATTCTGTATGACGTCGAATTGTTTTACTTTCAATGGTCAGTTTTTTAAGCAAGTTAATTGGGCGGCAATGATATCGCTTCTCTCTTTCACTGTTGCTGAGTTGGTAATGCAGTTTATTCAGAAGAGAATTATATGCGAATAGGTCCGACCATTAAGCTTTCGAGTCGCTATATTGATGATGTATTCATATATTCAGAAAGTCATAATCTTCCTTTAATTCTACAGACAGCTAACTGTATCTGCCCGGCTATTCAATTTACCATTGAGCATGAAGTTAATCACTGTTTACACTTAATCGATATACATATTAAAAGAAAAAAATGACATCATCTGTCAAAGTATCTACACCTCAGTATATCGGAAGACCTCCTATTATGTACAATATCTAAACTTTAGATCGGATTGTCCCATTTCACATAAGATTGCAGCGGTTAAAACTTTGCTAATAAGAGCCCTTCGTTATTGCAGTAAAGAAGAACTTTTCGAGAACGACAAAAAAAGTATCTCTGATGATTTAACCCTTTCCGGCACAGTGGTCCCACTCCGGGCACACCTAATTTTAATTCCAAACTTGCATTCGACACCAATAATATTTTAATAAAATTTTGTTTCTATAATGAAAGCTTAAAATAAGGAGTTCATATTTTCTAAAAAAGTCGTTTGTAAATTCCGCTGTCAGTCAGCTATTTTTCATTTTAAGAACAGACTTTGTCTGTGCCGGAAAGGTTAAAGAATAATGGATATCTTACAAGATGGTGTTACAGAACATTTTCTGAAATCATACATACATGCCTATACAGTGACTCCTTTCATGTTTCAGAGAAATACTGTCAGTCAATTCATGTCCAATCTTATTACAGAGATTTATCGTAAAGAATCTTGCGTCTTTTTAAACCAAGTCGTATATTTATATTTTTTGTCCCACAAAAATCTTTAGAAGGCTCTCTTTTTAATTTCAAATACAAATATCCTAGTTCTAAACAAAAAGATGTAATCTATAAAATCCCTTGTGTACAATGTGACGCAATTACTATTGGAGAGACTACACTGTAAAAAATGACCGATGTTTCTTATTTTATGAAAATATGCTATAACCACGAACGAAAATATAATATAACTTCTAAGTTATCCGAAATTTCAAATAGCGTGTTCCATTGTCTTTTGAATCCCCAGAAACAAATACATCTTTAAAATTTAAAGAATAATTTATAAAAACAAATTATTTTTAGCTGCCCGAATTTTTCAGAAACGTTTCCGAAGGGTTTTTAGAGTGTATTAATGAGTGTCCTCAGACTGGAATACCTGTTTTTCGAATGAAATCCATTCTCAAGTACACGTTTTCGCCGCATAAGTTAATTTATACATGAAAGAGTAAATAAATAATCTTAATTTTAATGTTATTGTTAATGCTGTTAATTTTGCATGTTTGTCTGTTAAATATTTTTTTGGTCATGAAAATGTTTACTTCAGAATGGATAGTATTCGAAAAACAGGTATTCCAGGCTAAGGACACTGATTAATACACTCTAAAAACCCTTCGGAAACGTTTCTGAAAAATTCGGGCAGCTAAAAATAATTCGTTTTTATAAATTATTCTTTAAATTTTAAAGATGTATTGGTTTCTGGGGATTCAAAAGACAATGGAACACGCTATTTGAAATTTCGGATAACTCAGAAGATTATATTATATTTTCGTTCGTGATTATAGCATATTTTCATAAAATAAGAAACATCGGTCATTTTTTACAGTGTAGCCGTACCTTACACTGTTAAAAATCTTCAACTTTTGCTACAGACACACTCCACCGCTTTTAGAGAAAACGGTTACTTTACTGTATTATGGAGCATTTTCATTGGTCAAAATAGAGATAATCTATAAAAGCGGTGGAGTGAGCATGCAGCAAAAGCTGAAGATTTTTAACAGTGTAGAGATATGCCATAAGGAAAACCATAGTTCCTTTAAGTCAAGAAACCTAAACTTGAAAATTGTGGCCCATGCAATACAAACAGATCATTTCCCAGAGTTTGCGAGATCTAGAGTCATAAGTCGAATTGCAACGTATGGGAGCCGCATTTTCTTAAGGGCCTGGTTCATGAAATCAGCGAAATCTCCACTTAAGGAAGCCAGTTCGGTTCCAGCTGAATACACTAATTTATTTTGATTCAGTCGTCTGCCCCTCCTTCTCGCATTTTTCGAACTGTTTTTGACACATGCTCTCTTTTATAAGTTGTATTATCATGTCTCGTGATTTTGTGTTTTTAATTTTACATTACTGATGAGGCGCTCCTGGATAAGTCCGAAACGTATAATGTTGTTTTTAATAAATATTTGAGATTTTTAAATTTATAATTTTATCGTTTGTATAAATTTACATGTTTTTAATTAATTGTGAACAGACGTAATATGTTTTTAAACTTTAAAAATATAGTAAAGTGTACAATAAATGTATTCAACTTTTAGCAATAAATTAATTAAGATTAATTATTTAGATTACAACGATTGAATCATTCTTAGAAAATTTTATTCCATGAGATTACTTTTTTCCTACTAAAATCAAATGAAAAAAGTATTTCATTTTTCATTCATTCTAAGTAATTCTGATGACATTTAGATGAAACCAAATGAAGCGTAAAAATGTAAAGAACTTTCTAATTGTTACATGTGAAAGAGATTGAATAATAAATGTATCCATAATATTTATGCTTCACTGATATTTTCTTTAGAATAAAAAGGAACTTTTAGATTATTTTTAGTGATAAAGTGACATCATTCTCATTAACTAGAGAGAAAAGGAAACTTAAACAAATTTTCTTGAGTAATCAAATGTGTAATAAAAGAAATGAATAACCCCTTTAAAACTGCTCAACGCAATGCAAAATAGTCCTGTATTCAGATATATACTCCTAATTAACACACTTGAAAACTCTTTATAAAGAGAAAAATGCATATACGTTAAAAAAACATGATTACAGCCAAAAACGTTAGTAGAACATGTTGAAATATGAGGCAGGGATTTGAATAGAAAATAACCTTCATTTAATATTTTAGGATTTAATTAAATAAAACATTATTTAATAACTCACTATATATATATATATATATATATATATATATATACTCGCGCACACACAATAATATATATATGTTTATGTGACTATGTGTGTTGGCGTGTATAACTGACGTTTTCTGGGAAAGAAATGCTTTTAAGTCAAACGAGTCAAATTACTATTTTGAAGCTGTCTATCTATAATAATAAGGAAAGTAGTTTGTGTGTGTGTCTGTCTGTCTGTGGACTGTGTTCTGAAGAGACCGTTGTACGCAGAGAAACACAAAATTCGGGTAGAAGGTACCTCTATATATGCAGTATTTCACCTCAAAGCCCGATGTTGGAATTTTTGAATAATTTTTTTATTTAATTTTTGATGAAAATTTTAGCGTGCTGCGAATTTTCCACATTAATAGCAGGAATCCAACTCCAAACTGTTACACCAATATAGTAAATTTCGTTATAGTTTCAATAAAATTTATTCGGAATTTGTAAAACGATTTTTGAATGTTTGTCGATTTTTTTACTCTGCCACTCAGAAATATTATACAGAATACTTGATTGGTTGGTTGATTGCTTCCATTCCGCCCTCAATTATGTCAAAATTCGTCATTTTTTTCTCTTTTTAGCTTGGAGAGTATTGATAATTCTTTAAAAATAAAAAATTGTGATTTTAAAAGGGAAAGGCGGGTTATTAATTCCCCTAATTTGGATAATTTTATTAGATGTTTTTTAATTTAATTTTTTATGCCTTTTTTCATGTTTTAGAGCATTTGTTTACATTATTAAAATGCATCCAATTGCAATATTTTATCCCAATATAGTGTAGGTTCAAATGACGTCAAAATTCGCCCATTGAAGGTAAAACACCGCTGAAGGGCAGTTGTGATTGGTAGCTGTGAGTTGCTGATTGTACGCATGGTTAGAGGTCAACCGGACTCTATTGTCTGGCAGATGAAAAGGTCATCAGCTGATTGCAACTTTCCTATAGTAAATTTTGTCCTCTTTTAAATAAAAATTATTCTGAATTCGAACAACGATTTGTGAATCTTTCGCGATTTGTTTTATGCGACTTTTAGAGTTTCTTAGAGTTTTTAGTACGTGATGTCATTTATGTATTTCATTTCAGAAATTGGCAACGATAACTTAATGTATTTGTATGTAAAATAAGCGTTATTTTGTCACTGTTCCAAAAGTTAACGATAATTTTTACGACTGTATTAGTCTTATTTTCTTTACCTTACCTTTTCTTTACCTTCTTATTTTATTTAGCTTACAAACTTTTAAACCATGACTGACCCTCTTTTCTTGGCAACTCCATGGAACTTTATTTTTTACAAATCATGCCTGTATTAATGCATAATTTTATACGGATGAAATAAAGTTCAATCTCAATGGACTTAAAGTTATACATTGCCACGATGTGACAAGTGATAAAAACATTGCATTTGCCGTCAAAATAAAGAAAAATCAATCTTAGTTTTGGGTGCAATGTCAGCGCAAGATAAAAATGCATTATTTATTGTTTCTAAGAAGATGATCCCAGAAAATGTACAACTGTATTTTAGAAACACAAATTTGGAAATATAGTGGCTTTTAGGATAAGAAAAAAAATATTTTCTAACAAAATAATACATTGTGACATACTTCAAAAGCTATAAAAGATTCTTGAGTGATAACAATATCCCATTATTTCATTGGACAAGTTGATTGTACGCTATATTCATTGTAGAAAATGAATGGAATGCAATGGTAAACGTTTCTTATATTAACGCCAAGCAGTATGCATGCTTTACATTTTTATTCTTTCATAAATTGTGCCAGTATTAACGTATAACTTTAGTCGGATGTAAGAAAGTTCAAGTATTGATAGACCTTAAGTTATATGTTAATAGTGGCAAAATTTGAGGAGTACTAGAACCGTTGCATTTATCCGCTAAAATAAAAAAAAAATGGATCAATCATGGTTTCGTGTGTAGTGTCAGCTCAATATAAAAATTATTTATTTATTGTTTCTGAGAAGATGCACTTAGAAATGTATGTCCATATTTTAGAAACACAATTTTTTTTCTTTGGTGGCTGTTAGGAGGAAAAAATGTTTTTTTTTTTCAAACAAAATGATGCAATGTAGCATACCACAAAATCCACTAAAATGTTGCTGAATGATAAAAATATCCCATTATTTGATTGGTAACATTGATTTTACGATAGGGACATTATAGAGAATGAATGAAGTACATCAGTGAACGTTTTTATGTAAATGGTAAGCATTACAGACCTTGAGATGCAATATCTACATCATAATTGTCTAAACTTGTTACAAACGTTTCGAATCGTATGACTCAGTGTCTACAAAATAAAAGTTATTACATTTCATATTCAAATTGTATGTAGCGGAACTTATAATCAGTGTTCCTAAAACTATGAATTTAATTTATAATATTTCATATTTTGTAAAATATAAATATTATTTTAATAATAAAAAGGAAAAAAAAACACCTCTCTTTATATTATAAATACATACAATATTTCAACAAAATTTAAGTTTTTCCGCAATTTACATATTTTCTTTACCTACCTTGAAGTGTATAAACAGGGCTAGATGGCGAAATTCAACAAGTAGTTTTCTATAGAAACTTTTGCCTCATTTAAGCGGAGAATTTTTTATCGTAAATTAGGCAAAAATGTCTTAAGATACTGGTTGAAGTATTGGTGATTACTGGTGGTTATGATACTGGTATGATATTGGTTGAAGTTTGCCACTGCGTTATAAAAGCGTGGTTCCACTGCAACTTCTTGCTATTTACACTTCTTCTGTTACTTTTATTGGGAACTGTAAAAGAAGGTTTTATTGTGCTCATTAATAATTATTTTTGCTTATTTTAATACTTATAGTAGTATAAAATTTGTAATTCTATACCTTTTTTAGTATCCCTATAATTTTGAGCAGGGATGTAATATATCTAATTCAAATATATCTCCTTCAAATAACTGAAAATTAAAAAAAATAATAAAGTGTACCATTCCTTAAGATTCGCTTTATTTTTATTCCTTTTTTTTCAACCTTTTTTTCTCCTTTTCTTTAAGTTTTACAACTACAAAGTTAAAACCGTTTCGAAACAAATTTTTCGATTAAAACCTCGGTCTTTCCCTTCATCCACGAAAAGCTATGATAAAGTTCCATAAAGAATTTCAATAACAATAATATTTCCATCATGTTATTGTTATTTTAGTTTTAGAATCGCAAATCCTTCAAAGCAATTTTCTTAATGGATGTAATATTTCTGTCATAATATCGCATCTCAAGGTTTTTTCGTCATTCATCAGAAAGTACTAAAGAAATATAATGGGTTTTTAAAGGGATAAAACGTTGTTTCAAAGATTTATTTAAGTGAGGATCATTTTAATTTAAGCGGTATTTGACTATTTTCCATTTCATAACATGACTTCCGGATAAATACTGATTTACTATTAAAGTGCGCATACTTTAAAACAGCTTATGGAATTTCTCGATTATATGGATTTGTAAATGGACGTGCATAAATGGTTTAGTACATTTACGAAGTTAATTATGTATGCATTATAAAATTGAGGCATATTTGTTAATAAGAAATAAGTACACTAATAAAAATATTACGTTAAAGGATAATTCTAAAGTAGGGTTATTCAACCATTTTTCCATAAATTCATTAGCCACCAGAAATTTCAATAGATATTTTTTATCAAACCTATTCGCAAACTTTCTGTGATTAAATAACGCAAATTTTCTATACTAAAATACTGGTAAATTCTTCGGCCGCGGTAAACAAGTTGAAGATATGTGTTCTAAAGGAATAGTCTAAAAAATATATCACTCTTATTTTAATGCATATAAAAAACCTTAAAGTTTTCTTTCAGATAATATATGGTAAATAACGTTACATTCAGTGATCGAGGCCAGATTCACTGGACCAAAATCAAACGACATTTCAGTGATATCAAGAAAATCTGCAAACTATTGTACCGAGATGGTTTATTTTTCGAGAATCTGCTGCATTATAAAAACGAAGTGAAGTTATGCTTACATCACAGACATACCTTTGGACGCTTTCTATTTTTAAAGAAGTGTTGATGTGTTAAACTTTTTTTTTTTAGCTTCTTAGTAATTTACTTTATTAATTTATAATTTTAGGTTATGATCTCAAAATTTTTATTATACGAAAAATGAGTTAGTTTCTTCCCTGCTATTTGATTTTTTTAAAGATTATATTGTAAAGTACCACTTATATAAATGAAAACCAATCATTATAATATATCATAAACATTAGCTCAGTGAATGAAATGCCATCGCGTTTTGACAGTCCTGTGTAATGTTGAAAAAAAATACTTTGTCAGGCACACTCTCTTTCATTTCTTCCCTCTTTCAATCTATATATCATCATCAAATTTTAATCATATTCATAATCTATATATCATATACAGTGAAATCTCCCTATGCGATCAACTCTATCAACAACCATTTTTTCATGAACGAAATTTATTGCTATAGGCTTAATGCTAATTTTACCTCCATTCAGAGACCGATCTCAATGGAATTTCCTCCATGTGCGACCAATTTGTTTTGAAGAATTAAAAATAAAATTCCGTTCTTTCTTGGTCGTTTGGCCGGTAGCTTAACCAGTGTGTACATATCGCCCCAAATGGACGAGGAATGTGTTTTTTACCCACTTCCTATAACAGTATGATTTATGATCTACAGAAAGAGATATCATATACGGTCGTCTTGCTGTTAGAAAGTTCTTAATTTCTCCTTTGTTATTGCGATCAAGGCGCCATGTTAGAATACTCGTTTGAGAGTGTGACTGCTTGTTTCCTCGTTCTCCCAGTGCAGATCTGTTTCAGTAGCATTTGAACTTAATGATAGATAACAAGAACGAAAAATCATGCGTCAAGCATAGATTATGTAACACTTTCCACCGCTTCCAAAATAATTTTACAAATCATACCGTTTAATAAGCTGAAAGATAACATCTAAATGAACAATTTGGAAAACGCATAACATATTTAAAAACATAATTTCAGGAATTTCCAACATATACAATATTCGGAAAAATATCCGAATACTTTTATTCAGCCCTATATAGGATCTATAGATTTGTATATATACTACATAGGATGCTAAATTTTAGTTCAGTTAGGAAACGCATAGCACAGTTTAAAATTCTCCTTCTGGAGTTTCTGTCAATAAACGGAAATGTGTTCGCGAACTTTTGTGCTGCCCTGTATATGATCTACATAATTTATACACACCACGTAATAGACAAAAAGTGAGTTAAATTTAAAATCGCATTCAGCAACGCGTAGCACAGTTTAAAATTCTCCTTCTGGAGTTTCTGCCAGTAAACGGAAATGTGTTCGCGAACTTTTGTGCTTCCCTGTATAGGATCTACAGAATTTATACACGCCACGTAATAGACAAAAAGTGAGTTCAATTTAAAATCGCGTTCAGCAACTTAAAACGCACTTCCAGGAATTATTGTTAACAGACAGAAGATAATTATTTTGTGTGTCCCTGTAAATGAACGATGACTGCTATACACACAATACCCTGTAGTAAGCCTCTTGTCATGCACCTTAGTGATATATATAAATTTCAATGCGTTTAAAATAGGGAAACATTATTTAAATAAACCGCAGACGATTTTTCTCCATAGACGTAATGTAACGGAATTATTTTGATTGTCCCTGTAAAGTAACTATAAGTGCTATGCACACCCTATTCCATATTAAGTTCTCCTAATGCACCTTAGTGATATATATAAATTTCAATGCGTTTAAAATAGTGAAACAGTATTTAAATAAACCGCAAATGATTTTTCCCCATACACCGCAATGTAACGGAATTCTTTTGAGTGTCCCTGTAAAAAAACTATAAGTGCTACACACTTCCGTTGAAATAGGGAACATACTATAGTTAACGACAATAACATATAAAAATTGCAGAGCAATCCGAGCATATTTACGGGAGTTATAGCACGGACAGACGGACAGATGGCAGACGGCAGACGGCAGACAAACCGAACCCATAAACACTTTTCAACTAAGTTGGAAAGTGTTAAAATGACAAAGATAATTCAAACATCAATCCAATTAGAAAAGTAGCTACGATACATACATTGCTTTTTGATGACTTCATAGATTGAAAGAGGGGAGAAATGAAAGCGAGAGTGCCTGACAACGTATTTTTTCAACATTACACAAAACTGTCAAAACGCGATTGCATTTCATTCACAGAGCTTTATGATATATTATAATAACTGGTTTTCATTTATATAACTGGTACTTTACAGTCACCTTTACTACATGAATACATTTCTCTTTTATTCGCAAAATTATGAAGTGAGTAGCAAACATTTATTAATAAGAATTAAATTGAGAAGGAAATGTTTTTGACGTAAAAGTATAATTATCCTTTCAGAAATGTTTTAGCATTTCTTAATTATACGTACAGTCATTTACATTCTTAATGATTTTTTGCTAAATTAATTTATCAAATTGGAAAACGAAACAAATTTTATGTTATAAAAATATGATTATTTCAAAAAAATATATAATAATGTCCGTTCTTTGTTACCTGAAAGATTATTAGTCATGCGTACAACTAAATAAAAATATTTTAACGTAAAACGTAATTTTAAATTGTCTATTTTTGTTATGATTATTATAAGAGTTTTCCGAAAACAAATAAAATACCATTTTTATCGTTATTCATTATTATTAAGTATTTTACCAAGGCTGTCACTAGCGATGTTTTAGCTATTATTTTGTCTACCAGTATTTCTAAATAATAATCATTAACGTAGGTATCTACTAAATGTTCGCGGTAGGTTATTTCTGTTTGAAAATATCGGTGGAGAAAATAAAAAAATAATTACCAGTAACAGCCCTGTTTCATTAGTAGATAGTTATATAGTTACTATACATAATAATACATATTATCAATAAAATAAAACTATTAGTTAGATATAAGGTTATATTATTTTTAATTTGTTGTAGGCTTCACTTTTATAATGGTAAACATCGTCAGTTTTTTTAAATATATTTTCTCACATAATTTTTCTCATCTTTAAACGTCGGATAATACAATTGTTTAAGAGAGTGTAATTGCAAAATTTTCTTTTTTTTTTTAATTAAACAACGTAAACACCTGTAACTGTCTAGTAACTTTTAATTAATTTCCAGTTCCCTAAAATATTTTTAGGATTTACTTTATTAAAGGTTTACTTTAGTGTATAAAGAGTATCTACGTATCCGTCGTTTACCGGAGTTCATTTTCTAGTGGTTTATTCGATTGAGATGTTTCAGATAACAGACCAGATGCTAATGTTTAAACGTCAACATAATGACTTATGTCGGCCGGTCATCGGTCTTTGTAGATCAACGAGAAGATAATCAATAGAAGGTAAAGCATTGGCAATTTGAGCAAGAGGTTCTGTGTTGACTTCCTGCACACTACGGGTTGAACCCTAATGTATTATCCCAGTTCCTATATGACGTTCTTTTGCCGCCACTTTGCTACCAGTTAAGCGGTGGTTTCTTTACACTGTTACAGCCATAAACCGTTCTTCTTGTCAGGTTTACCAACCACTGTGTACTTCCTGGTAGGTGGTTCCGTTTCGGAAAATTGTTTCCACAAGCGTGTACTATGTTTTTGGAAACTTCGAACACGTTTCCGACATTCGTGTGGCACGGCAATTTTCCAATTTACATGTAAAACTTTCCACATGTGTTCTTCATGCGTCAACTATAGTTGTGTCTGACGAAACTCGCCATAACAACCGAAAGCATACATAAGCAGTTTAATATCGGTAAATTTTTACGTCATCTACACATCGCTGGAAATTTATCACTCTTCGGAATTCTCCCGAGGTCACATGATTTATTACATTTGTATATTCGCCCACTAATCGGCTCAAACTTACTCGTACATTACTCAATATCATTACAACAATTCCACCAATAAAGCGGGCATTTCGCGTCCTGAAATTGGTATTTTTTCACTGCCCCTTAATTTGACAACAGTGTACCATTACTATAAGCTCTATTCTTCTTTAGCATCAAAAGTTGATATTTAGGCTTTGAAAAGCTTTGCTGCATGGATTACGCCGCCCGTATCTTTATGTCACTACAAAATATCCGTGTTATATTAAATTCTAATTAAAGAATAAACATTTCATGTAAAAGTTTTATTTACAGCAGAAATACAGAACCACAACACAAGTAATTGTAAAATTTTTCTGAAACAACAGCTGCATGCATCAAGATCAGATCATAATATTTATTAATATATCTTTGTTTTCTCTGTATATGCATTTTTGTTTACTACTTCATAGAAACTACATAATAAAATGCAAACTACATTAATATTTTGTAATTCTCTACGTTATTTATGAAAACATTTTATTACTCAGCTTTACTAACGCCCTTAATTTTAATTAAATTTCTAAACGTATTTTAATTACAATTAATTTTAACAGTAATACTCTATCGCTAGATCCAGACGTATAGATAGATCCAGACTTATATTTTTCATACTTATTATCTAAAGCTTATTTCAGTTGGTAATAAAGATTCTTATTTGCATTTGCTAAAATAATTCATTTACTAATTATTATTTAGATTAACGAATCGAAAATATTTCGATTTGTTTTGACACAATTACTTCATGTTTGTCTTTTAAAACGAAATAATTTTAGAATTTAGTAATATTCATTTACATCAAATACAGATTGAACTTTTTAAAATGTAAATATAAAAGAACGTGAATAGCATTTCGTAAATATTTAAAAGCATTATTCGTATTACCTTAAAAGCACCATTTAAAAATATTATTTATATACCTACAGGGTGCGTCAAAAGAATCATTAACGGGATTTGTTCAATAACTTTATTTTTACTCTGTTTATATTCGGATTTTTAATGTCAAAATGTAGCTTGGAATACGCATAACATTATAAAAATGGTTCGATATGTTCACCTCTAATTTCAACAAGCATTTCAAGCCTTCTCTTGAAACCTTTAATAACATCAACAAAAGTGTTTGGTGGAAAGTTTTCTAGCACCTTTTGAATTGCTTGTTCTCATTCATAGAGATTTGATGATGCACTTCAATAACATTTCTTCTTCAAATATTTCCGGTGGAAATAATCACATTGATTATGGTCACGTTAATACGGTGGCCATTGAGCACCACATCCATATCGGCTTTAGACAGATAACTCTGTCAAGAAAGTGTTCTTTAATGATGCCATGGCTTTCGTCACAATGGTGACGAGTTGCTATATCTTGCATAAACCGTGGATCTCCTTTTTCTGTCATGGAAGTTATTGAAGGCATGCCATGTTTCTGAAGCATCGAACAGTAACTTTCTGAATTAACTGTATTTCTAAAAATGTACGCTGCTAATACTAGTTGTGCGCATATGGCTATACAGGTAGTTACGTGCGTTTAAAAAATGTACTGTCTTGTTGAAAGTACAGTGTAATAAGTATTGCATTTCTTCCTTCTGCAGCTTTGAAAATGACCCAGAAAAAAATAATATTGGTGTAAGCATCAAATTGTCCCACGTAAAAATAAATCGAGGTAATTTCGTGTCATTGTATTTTACTTCTGTATTGATTTATTTTTACTGTAGTTTTATTATGTTTGCTGATTGTCACTAACGTTTTGTTTATAAATAATTTCTCAGATGTACAGCTAACTTCTTTATTTCAGATTTATTCAGGTAGGAATTGAGGCTACTGAAATGTATAAGACTTGAGACTTAACTTGTGTCTAAAAATGTTTACGCATTATAATAAATGGATGTGTTATGGCACATCCATTTATTAAAAAGATGTTGGATAAAGTTTTTTTCATATAGACCTATTATTCACAAGACTCTGTAACGTTTGAAATTTCTTAATTTTCATTCTAAAATGTTTCACTCTAGCCTATATCATTCAGTGGGTTTCATTTTGTCGCCTTTGTGTAGTACAATAATGTTGATAGCTATTTTTTAAGAAATTATTTGAAAAAGACTTTTATTATTATTATTATTATTCAGAAGGTACCTTATCGAAAATACCATCAAATCCATTCTAAAATGTTTTCCTCTATATTATTGGGCTGTATTGAAACCTTCTAATTACATCTATGCTTTCACTGATGTATAAAAACGCGTGTATTAAAAATTTTATTTCAAGTAACATAATTGTATTAAATATTTTATGATTAATTTAGTTTGAAAGTGCATCTTTTATAGAGCATACAGTATTATGAATTTCAACAGCCTTTAAAATTCTTCATGTAATTACTATTTCCAACTGTCTCTTTAAAAAACATTACTTGATAAAATCTCATATGATACTGATTAAAAAAAATTATGACTGTTCTGAATAGCACATTGTTAAAGGTAAAAACTGGAATGCACCTTATTACCTTAAAATATACGATTGGTGATGTGGCAGCGGTTAAAAATATGACACCTAATTACTTATTGCGGGGTAATTTGGTATTTCCTGTTATATATATATATTTGTGATGTTTTCATGGGTTCACCGTATTTTTTGTAAATCACACTATAAAGGCCAGAGGTTTCCTCCTAAGAATTTGCAGTCGTCGCGCCGATATTTCCAATTCATGGTGTGCTGACTGAAGGAAAATAATAAGGCAATTGATTCCGAACCACATCTTATTAAAATCCGGAAAAATTCGGAGGCTATGCTTTTACTAGTTCACGTGATAGTTCCATGCAGAATGACTTTCAGTACCAAGAGAGCTTTCGTGAATTAAATTAAATACTAGAATATAGCCAAGATCAAATTTTACATTGAAACCGATGATCTTTTATATCTTGAGAAAAAATACTTTTTTGCCAGAAAACATAAGGAAATAAAAATAAAAAGATATAAGTTGTTTTTTCGAGAGAATTAAAATATTTAGCAGGGAAAGTGATATTTTAAAATAATTAAATTTTAGAATGCGTTATTTTAATGGAATAAAAAGTGTGTAATTTTAACAGAACAGAATCTAGCACCATTTTTTTTAAGAGAATGAATTTAGAATAAAGAATTTTTCACTATATACGGTGATAAAAAATGATGATAAATTTGGCTGATGGAAAAAGGCTTCATGGTGCAAAATAAAAATAAACTAAAGGGGGACACGATTAAATGTTCAAAAGGGAACACAAGTTAAATTCCTAAACCTGATCGAAATAGTGATTCCGTACCAATAAATGTTGGCCACAATAACAAACCACCTTAGCATCCCGAGCAACAACCTGAAATAGCTGAAAACTAAAAGTACATATTATAAAACACTTCATGCTAATTAAACAAAAAATAATAATACTTTAGAGATTATTCTCGATTAATTTATTTATATATAAAACATATTTTAAGGTTACACAATTAATAAAATATTTATATTTTAAAAGATGCATTCAAATTAATATATTTCACGGTTGTTCACACATCGTACATGTGGGCTAAATAACTGCGTTTAAATTATGAACATTTAAATCTTATATCATCCATGGACAATTAATTTTAATTAAAAAACATAGACACTTAATATTGGTACTGAAGAAAAGCTTGTTCTAGCAGAAAGCACATTTTTACTCTGAACATCATCTTACACTGACGAACAGAAGATTTCTTTTGAAGATTCACGATTATTACACTTTCACTATTTTTTAGATGTCGATCACATACTTAAAATTTGTAGACAGATTTTTCACACACAAACAAAATACACCTCTATTTCTTCACCTTATCACATATTAAAGTAAAACACAGAACTAACTAGGGTGGCTCCTCACACGAGAAAAAATCTCGAATGAATGGGATACCACCCTTCTTTCGCTTGAGACTTTATACCATCCAACACACCGCTCGTTAAAAAAAACACTAGTCATTCAGATGCGTTGCCATTCCGAGTGAAGGAAGCTTGGTCGAAAAATATCCGGTATTACCACTACCTTGCGCGCCGATGGAAGAAGATACAGCGAGAGAAATTCTTCGTATGCAGGCGTTCGCCAGCTGCTGCGAGTTTAGTAACGATGTTGCGAGATGTTTGTTGGTGCGTTCGCTGATTCATAAAGGCAGATGCGCTGACACGGAAAGACAGTTCTTTTTGCATATTGCGCTGAACTTTAAAGGCTTTTTTGATGACTTGACTGAGTTGTGAAAGGGGTTTTTTAACATCTCCCCCCACCAACAGCAAAAAAGAGGCGAACACTGTTCTGAAGAATAGTTGATAATTGTTGAAAATTGATGTGAAATGTCCTGGAGTATGCGAAAAAGTCAAAGTTTCACAAATGCATACAGATGAAGAAATGTTCGTGAAAAAATTTTGCAAAAAGTCACTGAAAGTTTCACAGCTGCATACAGACTTAAAGAAATGTTCGTGAAAAAAATAAAAAATTTTATACACAATGCTACTGTAATCATTACAATTGTATACACCACACATTATATGATACAAAAATTCAATAATTATATTTAACCAGCATGAATATGAAAATATTTACAAAAATACACACACACCAATAAATATAAACTACAGAAATACCTAGATTGCTTTAACTTTCTGCAATATATTTTGAGTTGTCACATTCAACATTTTCAAACTACTTTTTATTGTACCATATATTATTCAATTTTCTGAATTAAGTTCAATGAATATTGAAATTTACTTTGTAACTTAAAAAAGATTTCACAGATATTCTAAACAATTATGAAAATACATATGAGGAAATCATTCACATATTTTCCTTTTTGACTCAAATACAAAATTAAAAAGGTAAAGTTTAAAATAAAATATTTCAATAAATGTTATTCACTAGCAAAGTGATCAATTCTACCAGTATATTGAAAACAAACATTGAGAGAGAAGAAATAGAAAAAAAAAATTTTAAAAATAGAATTTTGACTTGAGCATAGTATATATATACTTTGAAGTTTCCGAACATACACATATTTCACAAAAATATTAGAATCACTACTCAATTCTTATTTACCTCAGTTTTGTTACAAATA
This sequence comes from Maratus michaelseni, assembly GCA_963931845.1. Classification (NCBI taxonomy): domain Eukaryota; kingdom Metazoa; phylum Arthropoda; class Arachnida; order Araneae; family Salticidae; genus Maratus; species Maratus michaelseni. The sequence goes on from OZ007588.1 coordinate 461,702,932, forward strand.
TTATCATTTAATGGTACTTTTGGAAAAATTTTACTGACATGAACTTTTTTTACATATTCATGACCATCTTCATTAATTTTTATCAAATAATTATCATTTCTCAATTTTTTGTCAATTACATGTGGTCCATTATATCTAGGTTGTAATGCAGTATGATGTTTAAAATCTACAAGAAAAACTTCATCACCAGGATTTAAGGAAGGTTTACTTCTGCCCTTCACATATTGTTGGTGATAATTAAAATAACTAGTTTCATTTTCCTTAACTAATTTTCTAGTTTTTGACCTTTACGTATATATGATGCAACATTAGTTTTATTCTCAACAATTGTCAAAATATATTTGTTGTCCTCAACAGTATGCAAAGAATTTTCAATATGGCACTTCTGCGAGACTTTTAATGGGGTTAACATGACTCTTTTAGAATTATGAATACCCTGTGGAAATTCCAATTTAATTATCTCAAATGAATTAGGTTTAATTTTAATGTTATTTATAGCTTTAGCAATTACATTAATTTGAGGTTTATCATTATCCTTAATTACAGTATTTTCTTTAATCTGCGGAGAAGTTTCTTCAAATTCAAAATGGGTTTTGTTGATGGAAAGTCTTTTATTGAATGTGTCAATTAGAATTTTGTTTCTCTGAATGAAGTCATACCCTAAAATTATTTGGTAGTTACAATTCCAGTTACTCTGAGTGACAAAAAATATGTTATGAAACCAACGAGTTTTCATTTTGAACTTTATATTGACTGCTGACAAATATGGGATAGTGGTATTATTAAGGGTCTTAATTTTGACTGCTCTAGAAATATGCTCAACTTTCGCTTGTTGCTTAATTTCTGCTAAGATGCCTGGTTGCACCAGCGAGAGATTTGCACCGGTATCGAGAAGAGCGGGTACCTCTAAATTACCAAATTTAAGCTTAATAATAGGAAGGTGATTTGTATTATTATCAAAATTACACGACATTACATGGAGATTTTCAAGATCTTCACAATTATTTTGAATTGTTACATTATCAAAATTTTGAATTTCATTTACAGAGTTTAAGTTTTCATTTAATCCGTGACCAGGATTCATAAAGGCAGATGCGCTGACACGGAAAGACAGTTCTTTTTGCATATTGCGCTGAACTTTAAAGGCTTTTTTGATGACTTGACTGAGTTGTGAAAGGGGTTTTTTAACATACGGGGATTTGACAGTCTAAATACTAGACCGAGAAAATAATTTAGAATAATGGGAAATAAACAGAATTATAGATTTGATGAGGCCAACGGCGACAAAATTAAAATTTTTTTCATATATATATGAAAAATAGCTCTTACGTACTAAGTACTGACTAAAATTCCTTCTTTCTTTTATGAATTTATCCCTGAAAAATGTATTGTTTTGCCTTCTACATTTCACTCTTTTTAAAGACCTATAGTTTTTGATAATTATTTTAGCATTAAAAAATTAAGCACCAAATTGCCCCGCATTACCCTAACTGGTAACGTGAAAACTGGTGTGAATCCTTTCGAACATCCCTGTATATGCTCTACACACCTCGTAATTCACTAGCACTTAAGTTTTAAAATAAACACTGAAAACGCACTTACAGCAGTTTTAGCTCATATAGTCAGCCCTGTAACCGAATTCTAAAGATTTAATTTACATAATTGTACCTAACTTAATTATTTATAGACACACGCAATGTGTCTCTGTAAATAAAAGATAAGTTATAACGTACTCAGTAATCTATAGAAAATATGCTTCAGTGCACCAATAATGCATATCAGTGTCATTAAAACAGCGTAATATCATTAAACTACATTGCAAACGATTTTTCTCAAAAAATCATATTGTAATGGAGTTCTTTTGTGCGTCCCTGTAAACTAACTACAATATTTAGTTACTCTATACATTATAGAAAGCATATTTGTATATACCTTAATGATGCATAAATTTAATTAATGTTTTAAAAAATGTAACATAATAAATTACACTGAAAGTGAATTTTTCCCATTGAGCGTAATGTAGCGAGATACTTTTAACTGATAGTGTAAACTAATAATGGTACCATAAGTGGTACCTACACACTTCCTTTTCAATACCGAAGATTCCATGGTAAACCTCAATAACATATATCAATTACAGGATAATCCGAGTAAATTTAAGCGAGTTAGAGCATGCACATACGGTATGTTTGTGTAAACTATTTATAAATTAAAAACAGATACAAATTGAATTCCTTAAAAAAATTTAAATGTATGCTGCAGTAGTTTAGATACAGGTTCTAGTGTTCAGTGAAATGGAAGTATTTTAAATCTCTGCTCTAAATACTTTGTTTATTACTTAATTTCAATGCTATCTACACTGTTAAAAATTTGCAGCAAACTGTCCAGTCATTTGACCGTTTTTATAGAAAATAGTTACATAACCATAATTTAACTCTATTCTGACCATAATATGGGCAATAATATGATCAGAATGGAGTTAAATTACAGTTATGTAACCGTTTTCTATAAAAACGGTCAAATGACTGGACAGTTTGCTGCAAATTTTTAACAGTGTAGCAACTAAAAAGCGTATATCAGTTTCATAAAGCGCACTTTTAACATTTCCCTGCATACAGACGCAAATGCAAAGAAGTTTTTTTGTGCGTCCCTGTAAATGAACAATTCATGCTATGCGCACAATTTTCAATACGAAACGTATTGTATTGAATATCAACAATGCCATTTTTCATAATGTTTCAAGTAGTATGACGAAACATTTAACCTTCATAGACCATATTGTATCCCAATTATAGTTAGAGTCCCTATAAATAATATCTAAATGCGAAATGCTCCATTTTAAATAGTGAAGATACTATGGTAATCCTTAATAACGTATAAAAATTTCGTGGCAATCCCATTATTTACGATAATTAGCTCACAGGCAGACACACACATAATGGAGCCGAAGTCATAACAACTTTTCAACTACGTTAAAAAAAATGTATGGCGAAAGAATTATAGTTCACTTCACTTATCATCATATCACTTTAAATACCGTAATTTTTATCTAATAAATATGTTTTTCGGCATAAATAAGTGAATTTATCACACGCCATTTGTAGTTTTTCGACACAAAATGAGACAAACTGATATTACCTTACTAAAAGATTTTTCAAATAGGTATTGGATCTCAAACTGGTAAATGGAAGACGACAAACTTTATGTCAAAATTTTTATTCAAACTCAAAATATTCTCCTGAATTTAGATTTGTGCATTAAGCATATTAATTCTTCGATATACTATAAAAAAACTCCCAGAAAAAGTAAAATATTTGGAGAAAATATGTTGGAAAATACATTTTCAAAGAAATAAATATCACATATTAAGTAAACCAGCACGTAACCTGGACGGCCGGCTGGCCTGGCCGCGCCAGCCCGTGTCTTTATTGTTCTTAGGATGCGTCGGGTAGGCAATAAGTTTTAAAAAATTGTAATAGCGATAATGGAACTTCTTTTTACGGAATCATTGGAAATATATTTTAATAAATTACACAGAAATATTTTCAAAAATCTACTTTTCGTAATACAGCTTTAACAGTTATGATGTTTCTAAACCCATTTTTCATTTATTCCAAACGACATTGTTTTTAACACTTTCCAACCTAGTTGAAAAGTGTTTATGACTTCGGTTTGTCTGCCGTATGGCCGTATGCCGTCTATCCGTGCTCTAACTCCCGTAAATATGCTCGGATTGTCCTGCAATTTTTGTATGTTATTGTCGTCATCTATAGCATGTTCCCTATTTTAACTGAAGTGTGTAGCACTTATAGTTTTTTTACAGGGACACTCAAAAGAATTCCGTTACATTACGGTCTATGGGGAAAATCATTTGCGGTTTATTTTAATGATGTTACACAATTTCAAACACATTGTAATTGATATATATCACTAAGGTGCATTACAAGAAGCTTAATATGGAATAGGGTGTGCATAGCACTTATAGTTACTTTACAGGGAGAGTCAAAAAAATTCCGTTACATTACGCCTATGGAGAAAAATCGCCTGAGGTTTATTTAAATAAAGTTTCCCTATTTTAAACGCATTGAAATTTATATATATCACTAAGGTGCATTACAAGAGGCTTACTACAGAATATTGTGTGTATAGCAGTCATCGTTCATTTACAGGGACACACAAAAGAATTCTCTACTGTCTGTTAACAATAACTCCTGGAAGTGCGTTTTAAATTGTGAACGTGATTTGAAATTTAACTCACTTTTTGTCTATTACTTGGTGTGTATAAATTCTGTATATCCTATACAGGGCAGCACAAAAGTTCGCGAACACATTTCCGTTTATTGACAGAAACTCCAGAAGGAGAATTTTAAACTGTGCTACGCGTTTCCTAACTAAACTAAAATTTAGCGTCCTATGTAGTATATATGCAAATCTATAGGCCATATACAGGGCTGAATAAAAGTATTCGGATATTTTTCCGAATATTGTATATGTTGGAAATTCCTGAAATTACGTTTTTAAATATGTTATGCGTTTTCCAAATTGTTTACTTTGATGTTATCTTTCAGCTTATTAAACGGTAATGATTTGTAAAATTATTTTGGAAGCGTTGGAAAGTGTTACATAATCTATGCTTGACGCATGATTTTTCGTTCTTGTTTAAAAATAAATCTTTATTCGAATGTAATAGTCTAATAGTATAAATAATCATTAGCGTTGCTATTGCGTATTTTTAACACTTTCCAACCTAGTTGAAAAGTGTTTATGACTTCGGTTTGTCTGGCCGTATGGCCGTCTGCCGTCTGCCGTCTGCCGTCTGTCCGTGCTCTAACTCCCGTAAATATGCTCGGATTGCTCTGCAATTTTTATATGTTATTGTCGTTATCTATAGCATGTTGCCTATTTCAACGGAAGTGTGTAGCACTTATAGTTTTTTTACAGGGACACTCAAAAGAATTCCTTTACATTGCGGTCTATGGGAAAAAATCATTTGCGGTTTATTTAAATAATGTTTCACTATTTTAAACGCATTGAATTTATATATATCACTAAGGTGCACTATAAGAAGCTTAATATGGAATAGGGTGTGCATAGCACTTATAGTTACTTTACAGGACAGTCAAAAGAATTCCGTTACATTACGTCTATGGAGAAAAATCGTCTGCGGTTTATTTAAGTAATGTTTCACTATTTTAAACGCATGGAAATTTATATATATATCACTAAGGTGCATTACAAGAGGCTTACAACAGAATATTATCTGTATAGCAGTCATCGTTCATTTACAGGGACACACAAAATAATTCTCTGCTGTCTGTTAACAATAATTCCTGGAAGTGCGTTTTAAGTTACTGAACGCGATTTTAATTTTAACTCGCTTTTTGTCTATTACGTGGTGTGTATAAATTCTGTAGATCCTATACAGGGCTGAATAAAAGTATTCGGATAGTTTTCTGAATATTGTATATGTTGGAAATTTCTGAAATTATGTTTTTAAATATGTCATGCGTTTTCCAAATTGTTTACTTAGATGTCATCTTTTAGCTTATTAAACGGTATGATTTTTAAAATTATTTTGGAAGCGTTGGAAAGTGTTACATAATCTATGCTTGACGCATGATTTTTTGTTCTTGTTTTAATAGATGCCAAGCTCTTACTAATATTCCGTTATAAGTGTGTTTATTTGATCCAGGTTTAATACGTTCGAACCAGAAAATTCAATTGAATAAATTCGACTTAAACCCCTTACATTAAATAAGTCAAAGAGTCATTAAATAAATTTTCTACTTCTAAAGTGTTCTGGTAGCTTTTTACTCTCTGTAATGAAAGCCAATTAAAATAAACATCCAAAGAAAGTTCATTAAAAAATTATTTGTAAACAACATACAATGTCAGTTATTCAGAAAGTACATGATATATGTTCAATTTATCTGTGTCAAAAAACATAGTTAATTTAAATGAGCTGAGCCGTTTTCCATTAATATCTACGTTTTAAGAAATGTAAACAGTATAATTAACTTTTGGCTTTGAAATATCTTTTTAATGGTGATGTATTAGAAATAGAATTATGTAAAAGCACACTGACTTTCTGCATATACAGAAATATACATCATTCATTCAATTTTTTAATGTCATCCGAGAACCCTTTTTATTTGAATAATTCCTAAATTACTTAGAGTATTTAAGATAAATGACTGCGGAAAATAATTTTACTCATGGGAAATCCCATAGAAATCTGTCATGTCTAATGATTAAATAATCACAATATATTTTAAAGATATGTTCTGTTTTGGAAATCACATCTCGAGAGAAACATCAATGACATTTTTAAGAAATAAAATTAAGATAAGAAACGACATCGTTAAATTAAATTTGTAAAAGTAAACATGATTTGATTTAAATATAAATGGTATTCAAATTTTAAAATATTACTTTGCAAGTAGCATTAAAAAGGGCTTCTTGGTAAAGGTGAAAGAGGAAAGAAAGAAAAAGTTTTTTTTTCAGGAAATGAATGGCTTTGGAAGATCATTTTATAAATAGAACATGTCTCAGAATGCCGCCATGTCAAATAAATAAATGAAAAGAATAAATTACATGGGTTTGTTTTGTTTTTGAATCACCTCTCGAGAGAAATATATTAGATGCATATTTAAGTATCAACATAAAGAATAATAAATACTTTAATTATATTCGTAACCGTAAATAGTATATTTTTCACATGTAAATGTTTTTTTTTTTAATTTTCGAAAAATAATTTATAGTTGAGACAAACTGCGCTCTTTCAAGACATATAATAAACAATCCTTTTTATTTGGGCAAAAAATAAAGATGTAAACTGTTTCCTTTTTTTTCTTCGAAAAGCTAAATTTAAATACACTTAAATACGTACTATATTTCTCATCATTAACACTGAGAAACATTTTACGGTAATTTAAAATTTTACTTGAATAATCCTATATTTGAAATTTCAACATGTGAATAGAAAGCGTAGCATTTGTTGATAAAAGATTTAGATATATTATTCAAACTAGCTATTCTTCGTTATTTTTGAAGTTCTATACATGAATGAAATTTTATTATTGATATAATTTATGCTTCCTCTAAATCGGACATAAATTACATCTTAATGTTTACCGAGGTTTGATTTCTGGAATCTCCTAAAACGGTCAGTAATATATAGAAAAAAGGGTAAATTAATAATTAAATCTTCAATTACCCCATTAGATTACTCATTTATGATTTCTTCCTATACGCTTTTTAACTATGAACACAATATTAAACGGAGTAATATATAACACTTATTTAACAATAGCATAAATGCAGTTGACAACAATGATATTATAGATGCTGCGCTTTATAAATTCTAATTCGACAAATAAATCCCTGCTTCTACACAGTTTAAAAATAAATGTGTTCATGAAAAATAGAAATTAAATTGCAGTTAACAAAAAATAGTACACAAAACTTATTTAAAATGATATTTCAACTTAGAGTTAATTTTTTAAGATAACATAAATTCAGATTTAAACAAATGTCATTTATACTAATATTAAAAAAAGTTGCAATGTTCACTATTGGTCAGAAAGGTTACAGTGCTCTTTGGTGATTCACTTCACACATTATAAGCAAATGAATATGCCTTCTTTATATGCTTCGGATTAGTTTTTACTGTAACTTGGATGGAATAAATGGGGTGATATTCAGGTTTCAAATATACTTTATTGCAAATATTGCAGATATTGTTAATCCTTAATTTCTTTTTCGAAGTTTAAGCCTGCATCTAAAAAATATTAAATGTTGCTAAAAAATATTAGACTGCAGTGTGAAATCTTCGCATGTGTCTGCTGGTTGTATTATTTTAGTAGCAATATGTTTATACAACTTCAATGAATGGATGGTACTCTTTAAAAAGTCATTTTTCCATTCAATAACGCTTTAGCTTTAGATATTGCTTTAATGTATAAATTATTTTCCATTAAAAAATCTTTCTGGAAAATATATTTGATTGCTGTCTTTTTATTTACCTTAAACTTCGTTTACAATGTTATTTATTTTATTTCGTATATTTTGAAGTAGTTACGAATTATAATGGTGGTACTATTAATTCGGTCAGGGCTTTGTGTACTAAAGGAAAATACTCAAATATCGTCCCCCCAAGAAAAATTCATAATTTAAAAAAAATATGAAATCATGATAAATAAACATGGCCAATAAATCTGTTTAAGCGGTTCTGCTCTATAACAATAAAAGATAGTATGATAAGACAGAAAGTAGTTTCAATTGATCATATCTTTGAGGAAGCAAAAACGACAATAATCCAAATATTCGAATTTCGAAGAAGGGTACAAAATTTTTTCCCCTTACTTAAATTTACGACTCCTACATTATTTAAATTGGCGAAATTCGGTCTAGAGCCAGGTAACATCCACAAAACGATTTAATTTAATTTAATTATTTATTCTGAGTCTGTTTAAGTTGTGCTTTCTCTTGTAAAATTTTTAGAGACTCTTTGGTTTTAAATTCTGTTTAAGATATAATAAAAGCAGTGTCAGTTCTAGAAAACGAGGAAATTGGGATTGAATGAACTTCTGTGATATTTTGTGAACTTGTCAATTTTTGATTGTGATATTTAAGGGGGGTGGATTTAAGGCTGAAAGTTTTAAAACATGTTGGCCTCTCGTGGTCTAACAGTTTGCTCACAGACTATGAAGAGTTTGAACTTGAAGAAAATGTTCCAATCTACAGATATCAATCTTGCAGTGATAAAAAACGCAACTTTAGGCAACATAAAAACGATTTAAAGGCAAAAACGTCTTAATAACACCATAAAAGTAAGAAATGCATAACACGTTTTGAAGTTCTTTCTTCATCAGCTGCAAAGAAGATGTACTATACGAATTTGAAAGCATGAGCAAGAGTTAAAATATGTGCGACAGAATGAGACAGGTTGAAGAAAAGTGCTACTACGATAGAAAAATCTGTCAGCCAATAATAATAATAATAAAAACATTACTCAAACAAAAGAAGATGCAACAGTGCAAAAAGACACTTGGGGAAAATGGAATAAGAATGCAAAGTCAGAAAACGAAAACGAAATTATAAAAAAATATATATAATATATAATAAAAAAAAAAAACAGAAAAATTAAATTAAAAAAATATATAAATAAAAAATAATAATTAATAAAATAAAAATTAATAATTAATAAAATAAAAAAGAATAATTAATAAAATAAAAAAGAATAATTAATAAAATTTAAAAAGATACATTAATAAATATAAAATATAAATATAGAAAGATACATACATAAATAAATTAAATACCAAAAAAAATGTAGACTATTTATATAGCTGAACTGCAAATTTTTTTTCAAGCAATAGCAGAATCAAACGATGACATCGCGAATAAGATATATATATAGAGGATTTCAAAGGTGCAATTGGCAATGTCTAGTTATGAGGTGCAATTGGCGTTAAAGATAATTTTAGCTTTTTGAAAATTAAAATATGTCCGGAATTCCAAGAATGCTTGGAGATAGAATGTATAGAATTTTCTTGGTTATAATTCTTAAGCGGGTTTCGAGATCTTTTTTAGTTTGACCTATATAAGGTAAATGGTAACCATTAAAATAAACGTTATAGACAGCCCATTTTCAAAGAAGTGGAACAGGAGACTACGTAAACGAGAACTTATGCTGATTGCCAGATTTAAAGGTAATATAAAAATTCTAACGTTTTAAAATTTTTACCAAATTGATGCATAAATGAAATAGGCTGACATTTTAAAATGTTTATAAATTTCCTTAGTGATATAAGTATGTTGATGATACGTTCGTCTTGGACCCTTCAGATGTTTGTCTTTCTAGTTTGATTTCTTTAGTTAATTCAATCTCGAAGTTGAAAATGTTAATTCTCTGCATTTTGTTATGTCTTTGTTTCTAAGAACAAGGTCCAGTACTCTACTTATGTCTTCAGAAAATAATTCTCTGTTTTTCTTCATCCGCATGCTCTGTGTAATCGCCCTCCTCAGCAACAAACGGCTGTTTTATATACTTATGTTTATCTCGCTCCTTCCTTCTTTTCCTTAACTATCTGGCTAATCTTATCTCTGAACTTAATTACCTGAATTAAATTCAGATTCAATTATTACCTACCACTTGCCCTTATTCGTGGAAACAATCCTTCTCTCATGGTTAAAGCTATTAAAAAAGCAATACACCCTTTATTCGGGACGATCTTATTTTATTCATTTCAAATGCTACTTCCAAATCGACTTCTATTATCTTTTTCTACTCACCACTCTGCTTCAAAATCTCTAAAATCCCTTCCACGTTTCGGTTTTCATGTTAACTTTAAGCCTATAAAGAAAATTAAAATATCTTCTCTTAAAGATTCTTTTCCCTATTGAGAACTAGTCTGTTGTTTAATTCAGCCTTTGCTTTTTCAACTTCGGTTATATTGTAGCTCCGAAATAAAGAATAAAGCAATACTGTCGCTATGTTTCTTATCAAGAAATAGATAAGAAATCATATGTTTCCCATTGTTGGACATTCCAAGAATGCTTCGAAATAGAATACATAGAATTTTCTTGGTAAGAGACAGAAGTATTTTTTAAATGAGTTTCGATAACTTTTTCAGTTTGACCTATATAAGATAAATGGTAACCATTAAAATAAACGTTATAGATAGCCCATTTGCGAAGACGAGGAACAGGTGAGTAATTAAATGAGAACTTAAGCTGATTGCCAGATTTAAAGGTAACATAAAAAGCTAACATTCATAATTGATTATTCTAATTTATAATAATTTATGACAAGAGAGTTTGATGCAAATTTTTAACAGTTTATTTAATCATGCGTAGTGAAAGATAAATTACAATATTAATACACATTTAAAGAGCAAGTTATTATTCTAATTTACTATTTTGACCATAATAAGTATAACATAAGCTCATTGCTTTGAATTTTTTAAGGTTGACATATTTTTTCCTATCTTCTCTTCCTATTTGAACTTTCATAAAGAGTTTTTCATCTTTCAAAATTCTACGAATCTTGTTAATGATGTCTCACCCTCTCTATTTATTTCGAAAGCATGGAAATTATCCTTATAATTTTTCTTTGCAATGATTCCTACTTTCTTTCTTATTTTTTCTCACATCATTTATTTATTCATTTTATTATTTTTTTTTTTTTTTTATCTCTCCTTTTATGTATATTTATGTATATTTTATTTTATTTTAATTTATTCTTTTCAAACTTTATTTAATTATTTATTACTATTAAATTACTTTTATTACTTGTTTTATTCTATACCTTATCTTGAACTCTATTGATTCTTAATTCCTTCGCTCTTTCTTGTTTTCTCTCTCATATTTTCCTGTAAATGGATTGGGTTTTCCCTTTTCGGCTACTACTAGTTTCTATTAATGTACTTTGTTTTTAGCTCACAGGCTATCAAAGCCTGAGAGCTTATGTGCCCGCCGGTTCTGTATGTACGTACGTATGTATGTATGTACGTAACGCGATAACTCTTGATAGAACTAACCGTTTTACTTTAAATTTTGTTTATAGGTTCCTTGTGATAAGGTGCTTCCCTGATTAGTTTTGGAGGTTCATTGGTTAAGCATAAAGGGGGGAAACGGGGGGCTAACCCCCCCAAAATTTAGATAAATAGGTTTTTCATGCAGAATTATCCCATTTTCTTCAAATTTTGTATATAGGTTCATTTTGATAATGCGCTTCTGTCAATAGTTTTGGAGGTTCATTGGTTAAGTATAAAGGGGGAAAGGGGGGATAACCCCCCCCCCTAATTTAGACAAATTGAGTTTTTCATGCAGAATTATCCCATTTTCTTCAAATTTTGTATATAGGTTCATTTTGGTAATGCGCTTCTGTCAATAGTTTGGGGGTTCATTGGTTAAGTATAAAGGGGGAAAGGGGGGATAACCCCCCCCCCCTAATTTAGATAAATGAGTTTTTCATGCAGAATTATCCGATTTTTCTTCAAATTTTGTATATAGGTTCATTGTGATAATGCGCTTCTCTGAAGAGTTTTGGGGGTTCATTGGTTAAGTATAAAGGAGGAAAAGGGGGGGACTAATCCCCCCTTAATTTAGATAAATGGGTTTTTCATGCAGAATTATCCGATTTTCTTCAAATTTTGTATATATATTCATTGTAATTAGAGACATCCCTGATTAGTTTAAGGGGTTCATTAGTTAACTATGAGGGGGGTAACGGGGGGATGACCCCCCTTAATATATTGTTGATTTCTTTATTTTTCGAGGGGCTTATTTCAAATTCTTTGAAATAAGAGTATAATATACAATTAGTGTGAATAGCCTGTGAGCTCAATGCCCTCAGTTTAACTGGGCAGTTTTCTTTTTTTATTAAAAGATTTTGCCGAATGGATTTCGATGGAACCTACACTGTTAGATAATTTTCTAGGGAAAGTTTTATTACATAACATATTATATAATATATAACTACGTTGCTTAGTTCTAGAATTATATGGGGAAATTCGAAAATCGGGTGACCATTTTTTTAAATCAAATATTAGCCTTTTCAATATTTGATTCCGATTATGAAAGATTAGCCTTCTGAAAAAGTTCTACTGGACGGATTTTGATGAGAATAGTATTGTTAGTTACATGCTATTTCAGGAATGGTTTTAATGCACTACATATTGTTCTACGTTGCTTAGTCAAACAGTTATGTGTGAAGGTTATACAGTCAGGTGAGCCCGATTCCGAAAGATTAGCCTTTTTGAAAGTTTTTACTGGGCGTATTTTTTACGGCTTGCATTGTTAAGTAGCTAATTTGTAAGGATGGTTTTAGTATATTTTATATCGTTCTGTTAGTTTTAGAATTATGTGGAAAAGTTCTATAATCAGATGAACCCGATTATCAAAGATTAGCTTTATAAAAACTGCTACTGAATGGATTTTGTTAGTTAATTTGTTTGCATTGTTAGTTCGACAATTTTTAGTAATGGTTTAGTGTATTGCATATAGTTTTATCATTGTTTAGCAAACCTTAACTGTAAATGACCAAATAAAAGAGTTGGTCCTTAACAGCTAAAATTTTGACTACATTAAAAAATATAATAGCGCAATCACGTCATTTTTCAGTAATGTGGAAGGATATTCCAGGTAAATATACAGATTACTTTCAAATATAAGGTCAAATTAAACAATATATTTCGTTTGATTCAAGGTTCATTTGTAGAAACCGACCAGCGCAGCGGGCGTAGCTTGCTAGTTTTATATATTTATGATTAAAAAGTAGGAATTGACTTAAATTTTTTTTTTATATTACTTGTTTTAAGTTTAGTACATTATTAAGAGACTAATCATTATTAAGCATGACAAGTGAAAAAGTAGAGTATATAATTTTCATTCTTTTTACTTCTTCAAACTTAACTGAAAAAAAAAGAGGAATTCTAATAATATTAACTTACTTTGGTGAAAAATATTAATAAATGTGTCTTTTTATTTTGTGTGACTTCGTCCTCAATCTTATTTAATTCCTTCTCATGCCCGAAAACCTCATTTGAGGTTATTTTGAGAAGCAACCCCCATCGAATCTTGTATATTTTATTGTTATTCCTGTATCACATATAAGCAATAAACTTCATGTGAAGATCCATAATGACAGCAATAGACGGTAGAACCATTATTTTATCGAATAACCTGCATTTGACAACGTTTCTTTCGTTCTGCACAAAAGAAGATTTTCTCTAAGAATTTTTGTTCTTGGATAGTATAATGAATCCTCTTTAATAAAAAGCTACGCGTTGTTGACGACTGGCTTTTTCGCTAATCGTTGCTACAGATTAATCTCGGAAAATGAAACATTTGAAATTACTGAAAAAATTAATAACCTCACTCCGAGTCCTTTGGAAACATTATGAGTGGTGATACATTTTTACACGGGACTCGGAGTATACACTTCTATATCGCTTCTTTTTATGTGATATCACTTCTTTTTATGACTGAAGTTTTAGGTTTGTGGCTTGGCGGGATCATTTACAACGAGTTGTTTTTGATGAGATATATATTACTAAGGTGCATCACAAGAGGCTTACTACAGAATAGTGTGTATATAGCAGTCATTGTTCATTTACAGGGACACACAAAAGAATTCTCTACTGTCTGTTAACAATAATTCCTGGAAGTGCGTTTTAAGTTGCTGAACGTGATTTTAATTTTAACTCGCTTTTTGTCTATTACGTGGTGTGTATAAATTTTGTAGATCCTATACAGGGCAGCACAAATGTGTTCGCGAACACATTTTCGTTTACTGACAGAAACTCCAGAAGGATAATTTTAAACTCTGCTACGCGTTTCCTAACTAAACTAAAATTTAGCATCCTATGTAGTATATATACAAATCTATAGATCCTATACAGGGCTGAATATAAGTATTCGGATATTTTTCCGAATATTGTATCTGTTGGAAATTCCTGAAATTATGTTTCTAAATGTGTTATGCATTTTCCAAATTGTTTGCTTAGATGTTATCTTTTAGCTTATTAAACGGTATGTTTTGTAAAATTATTTTGGAAGCGTTGGAAAGTGCTACATAATCTATGCTTGAAGCGTTTCGTTCTTGTTTAATATCATGACACTGCCGTTTAAGTATGCAATGGTTATTTTAATTAATTAAATAATTAATAAATCAGTGAAACATAATGAAAAATATATGTATATGTCGAATTAAAAACCCCTTGATGCTATAACAAACACATGTATTGCCTCTGACATTAAGTGAATGTGACGCCACATTCATGTATATTTGGTGTTAAATCCTATAGTTTGGCGATAGTTTTTTGTTTTTAATATTTATTAATATCGTAATTTATCTTTCTCTACGCAGGATTAAGTAAACTGTTAAAAATTTTCATCAAACTGTCTAAGCATTTAACTGTTTTTATAAATAAAGGTTACATGGCCATACTATGAAGCGTTCTTATTGGACAGGATCGAGAAAAATTTCTGTCAAGTAAGCGTTATCTACAAAAACGATTGAATGGCTGTACCGTTTGCTGTAAATACTTTTAACAGTGTATGGCGCATTTGGTGGCTCACTTTTCGCGAGATATAGGGTACAATGAGGCAAATTTTTAAGTTTTATTTTTTTTAATTAAACTAGTTGTTGGGGTTCACCGTAATACTTACCCATCATGAATATGCATAATATAAAATATGAAAATAAAACATGTGTAAACTATTTATAAAATGCATTGCAATTAAAAAATAACATTTAAACGTATTTACATGGATTGATAAACTAGTACATTACATCGAATTTGTAGGTATTAACATCTATTACTGAATTACGTAAAAGAAACATCCTTATAACTCCAAAAATGATAATCATATTAACTAACTGTTTACTGCGACGAATTAAGCGTCTCATTTCCAATTAAAATATATCTTGAATGAAATACAGTGTCATGACAAATCGAAGAATTTGGAAAATATGGTTACAAATATCTCGGCAACTAATTATGCGATCGACTTCATTTTTTATGCAAAATTTATATCTTTTATTGTCTTTTATATTCATTCCGTAAAATAAACACTTTTGAAAATTTTTATATACCTTTTATCAGAACGAATGTTTCGAAATCCCAAATAGTTACGGGTAATCCAGGAAACCGGAACCGTCCACAAATCAGGAAAAATTTGAGTGTGTTCTCTGGTATCAAGAGACTCCGTGTCCAGAAACAGAGGAATCAGATCTTGCAACTCTGCGAAAATGGACAATTACAACCATTCCACTACTGTGATATTAGCTGATTGATGTATGGACAGAAATTGACAATCGTATAGATGTGCTACGTGCTTCCAAGGTAGTGTATCATACAACCACGCTACGGAAACTTGGAACAACAACAAAAAAATTGGTTAGTTTTTCAATCATCAGACAAAAGTTTCACATGTCTATCATATACCAGCTGAACCAAAAGTTCGTTAAAACTTTAAAAAATCATAAAAAAGGAAGAACTTAAGATAAAGAAGTGCGGTTTGCAAGAAAGGGCTCAAAAGGTAGTCGGATTATTTTTAGCACAAACAAATGTTAGTTAAAAAAGTCAGCTGTAGATGGCGCTAACATGCCAGAGATTCAGCAGAATTATGCAAATTAATCATGCAATAAAAAACCGGGATACACGAGGATTTCTCATTTGCTTTCAGAATGTTATCATTACCGGATTGAGCGTTGTTGGTCAAGTTGTTCTATTTGAATGGAGATTCAGCAACTTTTGCGTTGCGAAAATTTCGCACGGCGAAATGACTGAAGACGAAGAATGTGGTCTGGAGGTCATGTTGAACAATTGTTATTGCAAGAATAAATAAATGGAGCGTACCGTTCTAATATTTATTGTGTTTCGGGTCGTCAAACGTCCTCTACCAGTGACATTTTTAACTAAAGCTTTTTGTTTGCTGCTAAAAAAAATCCGACTACCTTGTGAGCCCTTTTTTGCAAACCGCACTTCTTCTATCATAATTTCTTCCTCTTTTATGAATTTTTAAAGTTTTAACGAACTTTTGGTTCACCCCGTATATAGCGGATATGAATAAACTTTGTAATCAGGGAAAGACTTTTCGGACGGCCCAGTAGTACATTTATTTCATTACCTGAAATATAAAATATGTAATTTACTGTCTCATTATGTCTCACATATACATTCACACATTCACAAACACCATAAGAAAAACTTGTTGGATGTGCCAATCCCAAAACTTTCTTCTATCTCATACAGGTTTCGCATACACTAAAAATAACCAATTTATATCAATATCTAACTGAATCTAATGTTTTATTAAATTCCGTGCATTAGTTTTTGAGATATGACTATTGCTAAAATCGTGTAAATGCAGCAAAATGTAGCATAGCAGCGCCACCTGTTGGGAAATTTATACCAAAACTGAATCAACAACATCTTATGTCAACGTCTAACTAAATCTGAAGTTCGATGAAAATCCGTACATTAGTTCTTGAGATATAATTATCTTGATAATAATGAAAAAAGTAGCATAGTAGCATCATCTGTTGGGATATTTACACTGAAACGTAAGCAGCATCTATTTATGCCAAGGTCTAACAGAATCTGAAGTTTGATGACAGTAAGTGCATTAGTTCTTGAGATAGAGCTATTGCGAAAATTGTTAAAAATGCTGCATAGCAGCGCCACCTATAGGGCGATTTTCACCAAAATCAGCACTAATTTATATCAGGGACTAACTGAATATAAAGTTATTAAATTTCGTGCATTAGTTCTTGAGCTAGAGCGCCCACAAAATTTTAGTCACATAGAGACAGACAGACAGACTCACAGACTCACAGACAGACATTTTCTAAAAATAGTCAAATCGTCTTTCAGGACCTACTAAAACGTATAAATCCGTGGAAAACCGGAAGTCGAAAATTTCCATGAATCCAATAATTTCTTCTTGTAAAGATAGAAGAAAGTAATAAACTGAAACTAAGAAATACCACTTCGGAATAGCGGATAAGTTGAATTAAAAAGTTAACGATCCACATATTGTTTTAAAGGACTTTACATAATTCAGCCGTGATATGATAATCGTTTATAAAAATTATAATTTACCAAGTGAATTTAAACAAAATATATTATTTATTTTATTCCTTCCAATAATTTTTAGTTTTCTCTATTTCCCAACAGTTGGAACTTTGTATTCTATAGTTCAACATGAAAAGTAAAAATTGTTTGCAAATTACTGAAAACTACTTTTTACAAAAGAAGAACGTATTAGTTATTTTATTCCTTTCCAACATTTTCTATTTTCTCAATTTCCCAACAGCTGTAACTTTATATTCTATATTTGAACATGAAGAGTAAAAATTGTTTGCAAATTACTGAAAGCTATATTTTATAAAAGAAGAAAATAAGAACTTATCAATTTAAAAAATTAAATTTGAGAGAAAATGCAATAAAGTAGGCGTAATTTAAGCTGAATAAGCTTATAACATTGTATAAAACAAGCCAAGCTAATCTTTATTATTTATTCAAAAATAACTGAGTGTGCAAAATTTAGATGAAAATATTTCAAAAGCTTCCTATGTGTACATAGTACGGAAAAAATGCAAATAAATATGTAAACATATTCTTAGAGAAAATTTCGAAAGCTTTGAAGCGAGTTTATTTTGTGAAATCTTTCAAAATATTCTTGCAAGTTAGATAAATTTTGATGTGTGATGAAACAAAATATCTTAAGAATATTATATATATATATATATATATATATATAACGCAACAAAATTTTTTTAAAGTAGTCTAGAAACGTTTTAAATCTTTCTCATAATTTATTTGCAAAATTTCATATTTAGGAAAAAGATTTCTAGCACATATATTTCGTGGGATTATATTTAAATTTCAGAAGTGTTTACATAAAATAGGAGAAAAATGGAATAATTTAGAGTTGCAAAACAACGCCGTCTTAAAATCTATTTTTAATAATATATCTTAATAATATATTTTAATAATCTTATTTTTTTATTGCGGCCCATATGTTTAAGTGCGTATTTTCCCATTTCTGTCAAAAATACATAAGTATGTTAAAACATAATGGTTAAATAATGTTTTAAATGTGAATAAGCTAGGAGAATGTGGTAACAGTTTACATATGCAGATGTAAGAAAAGGTGATTTAGTAGTAAACAATTGATTTTCTATTTAATTCTTAACAAGAACGAAAAATCATGTGTCAAGCATAGATTATGAAACACTTTCTAACACGGCCAGAAAACTGTACCGAAACTTCACTGTTAAATAAGGTGTAAGAAGATATGTAAGTAAATAGTTTAGAAAACATATAACACATTGAAAAATACAGTTTTCGAAATTACCTTTATAGTGTCAAAAAAGTAGCCGAATTATTTTGTACAGGCCTGTATATCATCAATAGATGTGGATCAATAGTATGATAAAATTTAGTTCAGTTAGAACATTCAGATTTAGCAATTTTCGCCAGTCGATGGAAATGCACTCGAAATCTTACGTACAGCCCTGTATATTATCTGAAAACTTTTGTACAAACCACATATTTAGTTAAAGACAAATTAAAACTCACTCACAGCAATTACCAACCGTAAACGACAATGTATCTTTTTCTTTGAGTAGCCCTGTATATGATCAACCGAGTTCATAAACATAAACCTACTATGAAAAAATTTAGTTAAACTTAAAAACTCAAACCAAAGTTGAAAACGCACTTATCACACATAGACTGTAAATATCGCACATGTACTGTAGCCAATATATTGTGTGTGTCCCTGTAAATAAACGCAATGCACACAAGAGAGCAATTTATAGAGCACCTCAGTAATGCATATAAATTCATCATGTTTCAAATAGTGAAATATCACTAAATTACACTGCAAACGATTTTTCCACATTGAACGATGTGTAACAGAATTCTTTTGTTTGACCCTGTAAATTAATAATAAATGCTTTTGACCCCCATATTCTACAGAAAGCATGTTTTAATGAGCTTCATAATTATATATCATTTACATCATGTTTTAAATGACGTAGCATCGTTAAAATGCACTTGAAACGATTATTTCCCATTGACTGTAATGTAACGGGATACTTTTGACTGTCCCTGTAAAAAACTATAAGTGCTACACACTTCAGTAGATCTAGGAAACATTCTATAGTAAACGACAATAACATATAAAAAATTCATTGAAATTCGAGCATATTTACGGGAGTTAGAGCACGGCCAGACAAACCGAAGTCATAAACACTTTTCAACTAGGTTGGAAAGTGTTAAAAATTGTGTAAAATACAACTAAAAAACAAACATTAAATAACTATTTTTTTCATTGAATATTAACTATTAATGTGTACAGCTCTTAATATTCATACATACAACGAAATCAAAATATTACACATGAAAAATGACTTTCTTGATTAGACTCATTCAAACTCAAACAAATTGCTGCGCTTTCTGTCGAGCATTTAAAGTTTCTCTAAATGCATTTGATTCCAAGGTCTTCAATAAAATTTCTATTTATATTAATAGCTACAATACTTTTGAGTCAGTCTACAATTATCACAAACAAGGCGACACTATAAAGCCTTGCTATTTCTTTTATTTTCAAAATTACATTATTCTCCAGTCCGTTGTCTAAATAAATCCCATTATGTACATAATCCGTTAATTTGTCACTAAGTTTAGCGTGTAGTGCTGCGCGTTCGCCGAAATTGCTTTATGATAATCACAATTTTATCTAATCTGAAATCCAGGTACTTTTTTCCTCATCTAGGTTAAAATGATAAATCAGCAAATATGACCACCTTGCCACCAACCTTGACCACTAACCTTGACCACCATTCGCATTTCAAAGTCTTTTTCGTACATTGCAAGTATTGCTTTTTTCAGTGATAGTGAAATAACTGTAGATGGAAATTATATAATAGTAAATATTCTTTTGTCCGTTTGCTTCATAATGAAAATCCATAAATTTGCTAATCACTGAGTTCAAATTCGCTACAATAGAATTCCCCACCAACAGCCCCCTTCAAATATAAGAAAAAATTACAACAGTATAGTAAATACGCCAATTGGGTGACCTGATTACAGAAGATTAGTATGATATGTTTAAAAACCTTCAAAAAGAAGAAAATATAATCAAAGAAAATTAAAAAGAAATGAATGGTGACATTTTTTTTATGTGTGATAATAATTAGTGTGTCGCAGACATTTACACTAAAATTTAAATATTTGACTCTGCTTTTATAATATTAGCTGTTATTTGTATAATTTACATTTGAATATAAAAAATTACTCCAAAAATGTTGTCGTACACTTGAAAAAACACCATTATTAAGAACATGCATTATTGTGACCGATGTCATGTTTATGCCTTTTTTGGCTTAAAATCAAGTTGTTTGGCGACAAAAGTACGATAAAAATCGTAAATAAACAAATAACATGTGACTCAAAATTACAGTCATTTTTATAATTACATCTACTCGTTTCTTCTGTAAGTCTCATGACGCAGGAGTTAGATAAAAATTAAATTCAAAAATAAAGAACAATTCAAAAATAAAATTGTTACTCCGATTTTATCTAATAAAATTTTCAGATGCATTTTTCTTAAACTGACGCAAATGATAAATCGCCAAATATGGTTTCAATTGCAATATTTCACATTTAAGCATTGCGCACATTCCCTTTCACATTTTATAACATTATTTTTCATCAAAACTGTTTTGCTCATTTTATTTTATATAAAATTAGTAAGCCTTTATTTTATTTTTTTATGTGTTTGTATTATTTTCTAAATGATATAGCTCTTTCAATTCTTTCACCAACGATAATGGTCGCCAAAAAACGACCAATGGTAACCTTTTGGTCCAAAATAACAGAACTTTCCATCATAATTCTATAGCTAATCAACATAGAACGTTGTGTTATATACTAAAACCTTCCCTGAAAAATTATCTGTCGAACAGTGCAAGTTCCATCAAAATCCATTCAGCGGTTATAAAGGAACGAAACGAAATTTCCGTTTGGGTTTTATATATATATAGTAGATTATTTGTTAAATTTGCGGGGATATATATTTTACTTGACCGCGCGCCACCTGGCGGCGGCTTTTTCATTAATTGATCCTCCTCATTAATAAATACAAATCTACTGCTCTGATTTCAGCAGAACAAATTACATTTAAGAAATTTAACATTTTTTGCTTCACCCGTAACGTTTAAAAGCTGTTTTATATAGATGATACCGCTATTTTAGAATAACAGTTTTCGTAAAAATTAAATTTATGTTCCTAATAAAAGTACCGAGCCCGTATTCAGTCGGAGCATACCAACAGTCAGATTTAGTGATTTGTTGTTGAGCACTTGACTGCGCGCCTTCTCGTGGTGCCTCCCTCAAGGTTTTTTCACTAACTGTGCTTTATTCCCAGAACTCAGATAATTATGTTCTGAACTTCTCCAAACCAGTTCCATTTTGCTAAATTATCATAAAAATCAGCATTCATAGCTTCAGGGGGTACTTCTAGAAAACAGTTACCAGTATTTCCGAATAATAGTCTAAGCCAAATTTCAAATTACGGTCCTAGATTAACCAAATGAATCAATCTTTAAAGATGCATATAGTGGCTCTTTTAATTTATCATTTGCTGAAAGGCACTTTTGAACACCAGTTCCCCCCCCCAGGCCCCTCCCTCAAGGCTTTTTGTCTAATTGTACCCTGTTTCCATATCTCAGCAACTAATTTTCCGATTTCAGCGCAACTGATTCAAAACATCATCAACGTCTGTATCATTAAAATATATTTGTGAGTAGCGGGTACCACTATTTCCGAATAACAGTCTAATACAAATTTCTAATTATATTCCTAGCTTAACCAAACGAACGAACTTTTAAAGATACATAGTGTTGCGCCTAATTAGTAATTTACTGAAGTGAAGTTGAACATCCGCTCCTCCCCGGCACCTCCTTCAAGGTTTTATCTCTAACTATGCCCCGTTTCCATAACTCAGCAACTATCTATCCGATTTCAACGCAATTGATTACAAACATTATAATTAAATTAATAGTCACCCTCTATAACATTAAAGTAAATTTATGAGTAGTAGTTACCACTATTTCCGAATAATATTTTAAGCCAAATTTGTAATTAAGTTCATAGCTTAACCAAACGAATAAATTTTTCAAGATGCATAGTGGTCCTCCTAATTAGTCATTTTCTGAAGGACACTTGAACATCCACTACCCCCGGCACCCCCCTCAAGGTTATTTTCTCTAACTGTATCTTATTTCAATAACTCGGCTAATAATGTTCCCATCTTCTCCAAACCGCTTTTGTAGCTCGTCTACTATTACGGTGCCGTAAGCAACGGGAACCTGTGTCAGATGTTCGTTCGGAAAGAGGTTTGCTTAGAACAGAATGCTCTCCTGGCGGTGGAAGGTGGAAATAAAAGATTTTCCGGAGCGTACGAGCATGCCTCATATATGGTGCCAAAGCCATTGGGAAAGAGTTTCGTTTTTTAAGAGATTTAAGTTTATCACACGGGCCTGGGCAACGCCGGGTCGGTCAGCTAGAATAATATACCGTATTAAAATCGGTCTGCGTATCTATCTATGTAACCTTAAATACTCGGAAATCACAGGGCGCAGGGCTACGAAATTTGGCATACGGGTTGCTTGTAGGGAGCCCATGAACGATTGCGGAAGAAATTAGAAAATTTTAAATAGATTATTTTTTAATTTTATGTTTTTGACGAATTTTTGCCTTTTTATGTCAACCCGTAATCTCGCGAGTTATAACCAGTTCTAAATGTTTACTGCAGTGCGAGATATACATATTACGGACGCCACGCTGCAATACTAAGAAGCTATAGCGGGTATTACGATAATTATTTTTCCTCGCATGCAAATAATTAGAGATTATTTAATTGCGCTTCATTATTTCATTTTTTTAAATAAAACCTATTATCACAAACATCAACAAAATTTTTATTGTATTTATTCCCTTATTCCAAAGATATCGTTTTATCGTCTGCTGCCATAGCAACATAAATTAAGTTTCATAAAAAAAATTCACAGTAGTATTTTTTTTTTCTAAATCGTATAATTATTGAACAATTCAACACTTTAACAGGGGAATTAAATTCATTTTATTCACATTTTTGAATTAAATTCATGAACGCCCGTGCGTATAACGGGTTAAACAGCCAGTTCTAGTTAAAATGCGATTGTTATTTTTTTTCTGGCGCGTGCCTTTTGCTATCTTCAATTAGTTTTTTCTGTAAATTTGAGGAAATAAATGAGAGGATATTCCAAGGCTGCATATATAGTGACTATATATGCAGCCTTGCGATATTCTGGTTTGACTATTGTTCTTTGCACATATTTTTATCCTTAGTTTTTCTATAGAAGTTTAAACCTGCATCTAAAAAATATTAGATATTGCTAAAAATTATTAGACTTCAGTTCGAAATCCTCGCACGTGTCCACTGGTGGTTTTTAATATCTATTACAATGCAGGCATAGCTATATATTTTAATTATGAATATATTTTATATTTTTTCTAGGGGGCCTACCCCCTGCGAGCTAAGCTAAACCCCCGCTCAGACTTCGAGGCCGCTAAAAACATGACAGCGTGCTTTGTTTTCAAAATATTGGTAAATCTGTAATTGGGTTGCCATGCTTTTAACGTTTTAATGGGGTATATTTTTATTATTATGGCCTCATACAGAGCTGTTGCGATAACTGACGGCTGTTTTGGGGATTGATAAATAAAATCAATTACACCTTGAAAACCAGCTTGTATAAAATGGTTAGGTTTAAATTGTGGCTACTTCTCGGACTTTTATAACAACGATCTGTATTCTATTCTTCCTTTGCGTTTAAGGATAAGAAAAATTCCATCTGCTTGTGAATAACATTAAGAACCACGGTATTGAAAAGTATTGTGTTATAGACATTTTCAGTAACAGGTTTTAATTTTTTCTCTATTTTAGTGCACCATCATGCATATTTTCATGTTATTTCATGCATATTTTCATGTTAATTTAAATATGTAAATTATTTATTTTAATTAATATATATAGAAGAATTTTCTAATAATTATTTATCATACAAAATTAATTAAATGTTTTGTGCATGCATGCCTGCATTTATTCGGCATCAATTGATTAAATATTTAAACAGATTTGCTATCCGCGATACTTTTACACCATGTTATGTCACGTGAATATTGTCCATAAAAAAATCGGGTACTTTTCCAGTATTATCCTTTGCTTTTAGGTTTGGCGTAATTCAAGCTTCAGAAAGGCATAGATTTGTTGCGAAAAGTTATGAAAACAAACCCAATGAACTTTTGGTGCTTTTCTATTATAGGGGTCTTGACGCTTTTTTTAAAAGTTTGGCGCAATTCGGGCATCAGAAAGTGAGATTTGGTGCCAAATGACATAAACAGCCATGGAAACAAATTTGACGATTTTTTTGTTTACATGCGTATTTTAATTATACGTATATTATTATTATTATTTCTATACAAATTACTTCTGTTTATATATAAAATAGGATAAATGACATTTTACGCTAAGCAAATTGTATAAATATTGAAAAAATGTTTCTGCGTACGAAATGACAATGTGAATAGGTTGACAGAAAGTATGTTGCCAAAATTTCCTATTCCGCCAAGGCTATTTTCTCTGTTTCGTCAAGATATACTGGAAAAACACCGAACTTTTATGCTTGTTTATACATGTATGTATATGTATATAAATAATTTATTTATAATTTTCTTTCAATTTACCTCTTTTTTGTATATAAAAATAGATAAATGGCTCCTTTATATTAAATAAATTGTATAAATATCCAAATAATTGCCTGTGTATATCAAAAAGCGAATAGATTGTTAGAAAACATATTGCCGAATTTCAATTCATCGCCAAGGTCACTTTCTTTATCTCGCGAAGGCCCCTAAATTGAAAAAGTAACGAAAATAATTTTAATATATAACGTAATTTACAAAAATGACGTCATTTGGACGATTTTATTCAAAATATTCTCAGTTTATAAATTAAATTAAATCCTGACGATAGAAATGTGATTTTTTTTTCAAATTTTCCTGAAAAACATAATTTAATCATAATTTATTCTTCATTATTGATTGAAATAAAAGTTAAATTCAATTTCAATTTGAAAATGACGAATAAAAAGAAATCAATAATCCCTATCGGGATCCTTTTCGATTTTTCCCTCTTTTTTGTCACAAAAAAACTGAGTAATTAGTTGCCTTCATTACAGAAATGTCATTAAAAGTAAAAAAAATTAATAACTCGAAAACTAATTCAAATTTCAAAATTCTATTACCAGTTTTGATATCCACAGATTTTTATGGACAGTTGGTATTAATTTCACCATCAAGCGTTTAATATTTTATTAAAAATAGCCATGAAAAATAATCAGTCGCTTAATCAGTCGTTTCATAAAATCGTTTCATAAAATCGTTTCATAAAACCGTTTCATAAAATCGTTTCACAAATTCGTGTCATTAGGATTTTATAGATATAGAGTAGATTTATGTAGATAGAGCTAATTTCATATATTAAAATATTATGTTTGTACATTTTATTTTTCTGTTTTTAAGAAGTTAAACAATTTTTAAAAAGGAAATATTAAAAATATGTACACCCAGAAAAAACGTTTTATTGAATAAATAAAAATTTGGTTGACCCAACAAAACTTT
The DNA here is from genome assembly GCA_963931845.1 of Maratus michaelseni. Taxonomy (NCBI): domain Eukaryota; kingdom Metazoa; phylum Arthropoda; class Arachnida; order Araneae; family Salticidae; genus Maratus; species Maratus michaelseni. Next base: position 461,729,181 of record OZ007588.1, read on the forward strand.
TCGTTTAAATATGGGTCAATGGAAATTTTGTTTAAATCAACAAAAAAAAAAATATTGCTGATTTTTTTAGCAATTCCAAAAAAAAATTTTGTACCGTCAGCAAAAAAATGTTTTGTTAATTCAAGTAAAATGGTTCAATATTACTTGAATTAACAAAATTATTTTTGTTACAAAGATATATGCTAAGTGATATTTTAACAATCTATTTTCTTTTTTCAACAAAATATATTTGTTTGTTTAAATAAAAAAATATGGTATATTACGAACTTAATTTGTTTATACTACAAAAACTTTTGTTAAATTATCCAATCTAAACACGCAATTTTAACTATTTTTTAATTCATTTTAGCAGTGAATTACGCCTGCAAACCTTGAATAACACAACAAGTTAATTTTTATCCTGCTTTCTATCAAGCGAAAACTGAGAGAGTGAAAATTGCCCGAACTGGGAGTCGATCTCAGGTTCTCAGAACAGCGCTCTGAGGTTCTACCACTGAGCTACAAGGAACGATGCCCGTACTTGGCATTTCACATTCTTAAATATGTCGGAGCACAAGCTGGAAATGTCATCAGGAGCACGCAAATTTCTGTGGCAAACATGAGACGACAATACAAAGCCCAGCATACGGCAACACATAGTTAATTTTTAATTCATATTCAGCAGTGAATTACGCCTGCAAAAAGCAGGATAAAAGTTCCGTGGTTATTATTCAAAGATTACAGGCGTAATTCACTCCTGAAAATGAGACAGACCTATTGCCGAAATCGCGGAAAATACAACATAGCAGCGCCACCTGTTGCGCGATTTACACTAAAAACTAATCAGCAAAAATTTATAACAGGAAGTAACTGAATATAAAGTTTTATTAAATTCCGTGCATTAGTTCTTGAGATAGAGCGACCACAAAATTTTTGTCACATACAGACAGATAGAGTCATTGACAGTCATTTTCTAAAAACAGTCAAATCGTGTTCAGGACCTTCTAAAATCCGTCGGAAACCGGAAGTCGAAAATTTTCATGATTCCAATACTTTCTTCTTGTAAAAATAGAAGAAAGTAATAAATGGGATGGGGGGATTTTTTAAACTACCTTGGTCCGTCCAATGAAAAAAAGTTTTAATTATCCAAAAATTATGTTAATCCTTTAATTATATAGCTATATAAGTCAAATAAATCGAGTTACGTGAGAGAGTTATGGCTACTACACAACAATTTAAATTTTGCAAAAACAACAAAATTATGCTGGAATTACAAAATTATTCTAAAATTAAAAAAACAAATTTTGTTAATTCAAGTAAAATTCATGAAATTTTGTTAAAATTTTGTAAGAGTGTTAAAAATATTTTTTTGTCCAAGCAACAAAACCAATTTTTTTACTTCAACTAAAAATTTTGCCAAAACAACCAAAACGTTCTTAACAAAACATGTTTTGTTGTTTTAATCAATTCCTTTTTCTGGGTGTATATAATATAAATAGCATAGAAATTGTAATTGGTGCATAGAAATTGTAATTTAGAATGTTTTTAAAACGCTTTTCGCTCATGTCACCCTTTTAAATTTCGCATTTTATTAGAATTTGTTCTTAGAGAGCATTTACATCTTGTAAGTAACTACCATGCCAAATTTTATATTTCTTGCTCCTTCAGTATAAAAAAATATAAAATTTTAGAACGTTTTTCGCTCTTGCACCCCCTCCCCCGCAGGAGTTGTGGCACCGACATAAAATATAGTCTGTGTTGGAGCAGATACTGTCACCATCAATTTGCCAACATCACTTTTGAAATAGGTTCTGAAGTTTCAGAGATTCCATAGAAATTGTAATTTAGAATATTTTTAAAAAGCTTTTCGCTCATCTCACCCTTTTAAATTTCGCATTTTCTTAGAATTTGTTCTTAGAGAGCATTTACAACTTATAAGTAACTACCATGCCAAATTTAATGTTTCTAACACCAGTCTTTTTTTTAAAAAATTGAAATTTTAGATCGTTTTTCGCTCTTGCAACCCCCCCCCCCCCAGGATTTGTGGCACCGACATAAAATATAGTCTATGTTAGAGCAGGGACTGTCAGCATCAATTTGCCACCATCACTCTTGAAAACGGTTCGATAATTCCAGAGATTCTATAGAAATTGTAATTTAGAATGTTTTTAGAACGCTTTTCGCACATCTCACCCTTTTAAATTTCAATCTTTACTACTTTATAATATTAGTATATATATATATAAATATATATATATATATATATATATATATATATATATATATATATATATATATATATATAAAACAACACACACACACGATTTGCTCGTATTGGATTATATGATAACTATGAACACATGAAACATATCAGCCATCCGTATGCGGGAATTTCACATATGCGGGGTTTTGTTACTATATAACAAAAGAACACTGATGGCTGAAAAATAAGGTGGTTTATGGTATGAAAACATTGTGCATACTCACATTCCAACGTTTTAGTGCATCCAACCATTTTCTTCTCCGTTCATTTTATACTGAATAGAATACCAGTGGAAAAAATTATTTTAACGCAGTAGTCAGCTGTGAATGTGTTATTTTTAGGCACGTATGGCTTCTCCATTCTTCAATGAAAATGTGCTATCTTTGTCTATAGATAATTTATTCAGTACTTTGATGAAGTGTGATGAACAGTAAATGAATACGCCACACGTACATTTGCATGGCTTATCTGAAATTTTTTTTGATATTAAAGAATTGATATCAGTATATGGAATGACAGTGGCATTCATGTCTTGAATAAAAGTATGTCAGTCGTTGTATACAGGGTATTTTTCTATACACACAGTGAAAGAAAAACACCAATGTTTCTTAATATAGGAAAATAAAACATGACCAAAAACAAAAATATACAATAACCTATTTCACGTAACCCACGATTTAGAAAGTTATTTTTTTATTTTTAGAAGCGTCAGAATCTAATAGGTTTTTGAGATTAAAAGAAGAACTAAAAAATAATGCTTATTTTGATGCCACGTGTTTTTATAAGCGTTTCCGAGTTGTTTTTATAGTGTGTTAATCCATTTTCTTAACCTGAAATATAAGTTTTTTATGCTATCAGTTCTCAAGTAAATATGTTACACAAAGATGAGTTACATACAAACATGATTAACTAACTGTATTAACATTAACATAAAAATTAGTAATGTCGTATTACACTTGCATGTGTAAATGCAGTTATGCATACCTGGAAATGTTTAATTGAAAATGAATAGCATCCTAAAAAATGGTATTCCGGTTTGAGAAAACTGTTTAATATATTATAAAAACTACTGGGAAACGTTCCCGAAAATCATTGACATCAAAACAAACTATTTTTATAAATATTTCTTTAAATCTTGAAAATCTATTAGTTTCTAACTTTTCTAGAAAAAAAAAGTGCTTTTCGGTATCGTTGGTAACTCGGAAGAAGTTATTACATATTTTCGTACGTGGTTATATGATATTATCTTAGATTAAGAAATATTTGTCTTTTTTACAATGCAGCCACAGACTTGTTGAAATAGACAAGTTTCATGCAAAGTTAATTTACTTAAGTCATTTTCATATTATATTACGTTAACATTTTGAGTAATAGATTATTGCATTTATTGAACACTCTTTCGTTAAAATAAATGCTGCTTTAAATGTAGAATACGTGAGAATATGTCGTTCGATTTATTAAAAAATATACTTATACATGGTAAACTTTGTGATGAATAGTGTTTCTCATAAATGTGCTATATTTTCTAAACAGTTTAATAGTAGAACGTCTTTCTAAGATTAAAATCGTTGTTTTATTAACTAATTCATAGATATTTTAGTTCATTAATTTAAAATTACAATAGTTATATATTTTATTTTATTACTTACAATTGTAAATTTGCGATATGAAAAGTACTCTTCATTTTAACAATTTTATTTTGTAGCCTTTTTTAATTAATATTCTATTAATTTTCTTTAGTTTGTTATTATATCAAAATGATTTTAAAGCACAGAGAAATTGTGTATAATTTTATACAACATGAGTATTTCAAAGATTGAGATGTCATTTCTTCTTCAATAAGTAATAAAAATTTAATATTTATGTAAGATATAATATTTATTTATATTATGTAAGTATTTCGCTGAAGCGAAAGAAAATAACCTTTTATCTTTGTTAACCGTATCAAAAACTCTAAATAAGAGACATGACATTTGTTTCTTCTATAAAATTTTAAATAGTTTAGTACGTTGTTTCCAATATTTCTCAGATATTTAAGAAAAACAAAAACATATTTCTATTCCAGCAATTATTTATTGCAATAGATATAAAGAATTCTTTCAATTTTTTTTCTCAAAAATATTTAGAAAGGGATTCATCGTTCAAGTTTTTCTATGAAGTTAATGCAGATGCATAAAGTATGAAGCATGTGGAAGTTATGAATGAAACATTTTTCAAGAATATTGCGGAAATTTTATATTTACTGAGAGAGTACATATTAATATGTCAGCAAAGAAACCTTTAAAAACCCCTTTAAAAATAATAAAATGCCTGAAAGTAATTAAACATTTTTATACTATTCAGTTTTATGTAAAATAAATTGAGTAAAAAAAGGTGAAACTTTAATTTTTCATATAAATAAAAGTATAAATAAAAAAATAATAAAATAAATAAAATAAATAACAATAAAATTAAAAATTCCGCGTTAACTTTTAACTACTACTGATGCATATACTTTATTTTGTTTTCTCTTGAACAATTTTGAAGTTAACTATAATCGGCGGCATTTTACTGAATGGAAATTATTGATTGATTGAATTGAGAAGTGTAACCGACACTCTGAACCAGCATATTACGTCAGCATTTTACTTCAAATGAATACGTGGTCTGAATATGAATACGTCTTCTGATACTGAATACGTGAAGAATATGAAAATATACAAATCTTCTTACTCTGAATGGGTCTAATCGTCCCGTTTCTATAACTGATTTAATTCGATTCGAACTAGAAATTTCTTCATAAAGTAAGTTAAATAAAAGACACAGAAATATAAATAGAAACAGTTGAGTTTTTCAATGGGACTCCCTTTTGCGAACAACTCTACTTCCTGTATATTAGTAATAATATATCACATCTTAGAGGAGCCTGGAGGAAAAAATTGACTGTAGCACATTTGTACTGCAATAGTTAAGAAAAGTAAGAGATTCGGCTGAAAACTTCATCAGCAAATCAGGAGAGAGGAGACAACCAATCAAATTTAACTAGCGTTAAGCCAGCCAATCAAATTTAACTGACAGAAGAGGAGGCGGGGCTTCACTGGCAGTTTGTCAGGAAGAGAAGAAAATAGAAAAATGGGTAAAAAAGCATTAAAATGTGACAATTACGCAGAAAAAAAAAATAAAAAGATGAAGAGAAAAGATGTTTGACTGTTTCCATTGCCATACATAAAAATATAGTTTTAATTACAGTTAGTATAAGAAAAAGGATAGGAAATGCATTTAATTGATGCTTTTTTTAAATATAATTTAAAAAATTTAAAAACAAAAACGAAAAGTATTAGCGCAAGAAGAAATATTCTTGTAAAATAGTAGTATACCGAGATCGTTTACGTTTAGAAGGGCTATAAATGTCGTAATCAGGAAGTTCATAGACAATATCATTGGGAAGTTTATACAGATTAAAAGACACAGAGAACAAATAAAATAATTATGTTAAATAGTTTTAAATAAAAATTCTGCCGTGAAATGCTTTTATTAAGATTGTTTAGCATTTCAATAGGGTAGACGGTTAAAAACAGAAAATATAGCGTCAAATTCCGGATGCGCGTTATACGCAGAAGTTCATTATATGCAGGATCGTATTACACAGGTATTCATACGGTACTACTAATCTTCATTTGTGTGATTACTCATGGCTGATAAGAATAAGATAAAGATTAAAAACAATTTACTTTTACGTATTAAGTATCTTTGAATGAAGTATATGCTCCCATTTAGATGCAAACATGTCCGCGTCAATTTACCGCCAAATCATAAAAGTTCTCCATTTTTAATAGTCAATTGTAAACTAAATTGCTGCCAATATTACATAAATACATAAAAGTAAATGAATCTCGAATTGTTTATAATCTTCATTTAATTTTTAATGAAACATGATTTATCACAGAAAAGATCACTTGAAGAGCCTTATATCTAGCCGAATAACACGATCAAGGATATAATGCGCTAATGAGTATAATACGAAGCCACAATTTGAGGCTATTTGTTTCTATTTTTAGATATAGCCTTAGATAGCCTTATTACGCGCTTTCAAAGAAACTTTTTTGAGACATCTAGTATGAACATATAATAAAGAACATTAAATTTTAATAACTACTAGCTAACCCACCCGGCGTTGCCCAGGCCCGAGATAATTACAATCTCCGAGAAAGGCGTAACCACCTCCCTCCCCATACCCCGAAATATAATGAATAATTTGTTCAAGAAAACCACCGTCATCTACATTAACGCGATCATTAAAAAAATAATTACACTTTTCTGATAATTAGAACATGACGCTACGCTAAAAAAGCCGGCAGATGACCCCGTTGCCGACATCAATTTCAAATCTATATCTTAATTAGTTACCTAAATTTTTGTTCATTAGTAAAAATTGGCAATTATTTCCTTTCATTTTCGCAAACTAAATGGAGGGATCGGCCAGAGAAACAGATATATTTATAGTTCAGTTTTTAACGAAAGCAGATCCCTGTCTGAAACTTTTTCGGATTGTTTTCGATGGCGCCGGCAGATATTTGCATAAATTAAGAAAAATTACCGACCGAATTTTTCAAAAATCACATAGTCAGATGCAGAATTTTTTTTTTACATATGCTCAGAATTTTTCAAATTGATATCTCAATTAGTTTTCTTAAAATTCGCTTAATTAGTAAAATAATTTCGAATTCGTTCATTTTCGCTGCAAATCCAATGCGCCTGTTCGTTTCTTTAGCCATTTTGATTTAAAATATGTCGTTTTAGAAGAGATGGTTAATGAGAATCTAATTAATATCTTGGGTAATTATCAAAATATTAAAATTCTGAGACTCAGGTGCACATGGCCAGACCTTGGACTCCACACCCAAATTTTCAGACTTCTAGGTGGGCTAGATTTTGCTAGCCATCGCAAACAGACAAACAAACACACACACGCACACAGAGCGAAAGTTTCTTTTATTATATAGATTACGAACATCTAGAAATAAAAATCTTGCGTAAAACACAGATTAGGAAGCACTTTCCAACACTTCCAGAATAATTTAACAAATTCGCCGTTCAATAAGGTAAAAAAAAAAAAAAAAAATACTTAAATAAATATGTTAGAAAACGCTTAACATATTTGAAAACCAGATTTCAGCATTTACCGACCATATCCGGAAAGGTACTCCAATTATTTTGTACAGCCCTGTATCAGATCTATAGATTTGTATATACACTGCATAGTATGCTAAAATGTATTTCAGTTAAAAAACGCATAACATATTTGAAAATTCACTTGCAGCAGTTTCTACCAGTTTACGGGAATGTAGCTGAATGATTTTGTGAAGCCATGTATATTACCTACAGATTTTTATATATGCCACATATTTAGCTAAAATTTAGTTCGAGCAAAGACACGCCTAAAACTACTGAAATCACACTTCTATAAATTACTATTCATAGGCCTCGATATATCCAGTTCATTGCATAGGCTTGTCTTTTAGTTATTTTTACAATCATCTTTTAGTATACTAAATAAAGTGGAGCTTGAAAATGCATAAGTCAAATAAAAAAACACCTTTAAGCAATTCACACTCCTCCGTACAAATTCTTTTGTGTATCCCTGTATATGATTTATTATTTATACACACCATGTATTATGCAAAAAATTTAGTTAAACTTAAAAACGCATACCATAACTGAAAACGCATTTCCAGCAATCATCCCTAATAGACAATAAGTCGGATACAGTACTGTATTCGAAAAGTTTTATCTGTCCCTGTAAATGCACGATACATACTATTCACAACATATTCCATCGCCAGCATCTTGTAGACTTAATACATATAAATTAAACCGGAGTCATTTATATCGATTTCATCATGTTTCAAATAGTGCAACATAATTAAAATACGCTACAAACAGTGCGTACGCTCGTAGTCAATTATGTAGCCTAATTCTTTTGTGTGACCCTGTAAATGGATGATAAATGCATTGCACTACATAGTATACAGATAACATGTTTTAATGCACCTCAGATATTCAAACCAAATTCATTATTTTGTAATAGTATTACATGAATAAATTCACCGCAAACGAGTTTTCCCCATGTACCATAATATAATGGAATTCTTTAGAATGCCTCTGTACACAAGCTGTAAGTGTTATACATAACATATTCTGTAGTAAACATCTTGCTGTGCACCTAAATAATGTACATCATTTCGTTATGTTTGAAATAGTGTAACACCATTAAAATGCATCGCAAATGATTTTCCCCGTAGATCATAATGTATCGTAATAATTTTGAGTGCCCTTGTAAATTAACTATAAATACTACACACTTCATTTTCAATACCGAAGTTGCCACATTAAACCCCAAAAACATATATAAATTACGTGGCAATCTGAGTATATTTACGCGAGTTAGAGCTTGGACAGACGGCCAGACTAGCCGAATTCATAAACACTTTCCCACTATGTTAGAAAGTGTTAAAAATGAATTAATGTGAACTAAGAACATGTGATATTGCTGCCCATATGTGTGCTTAAATCCTCACGAATCTTTTGGAATTATTCATTGATTATTCCAGCTGGGTGAATATCATTAGTTCAGTCTTCCGATGTTCTGAAGAGATATTTTAAACCTATAGGTATGTACAAGAAAGTTGTGAAAAATACCTGATAAATATCTCTTCCATATAAACATCCCAATATCCCATATGTGTCAATTAGCTGATTTGTGAAATTAAGTAAAAAATGATCGTAGATTCTGGACCCTGCTTGGGAAAAGTTAGGCATTTTCTCTTAAATAATAATTAAAAATAATAATTAAAATTCCTACCTAATTCATAAAATTCTAATCCGTTGTGTGACTTTCGTAAAAACAGACACCTTTGACACCTTGCCCAGCTAGCATACATTTATCCTGCTGAAATCTATTTAAATTAAAGGAAGAGATACCACAAAATAAGTTGACATAAAATTAAGATTAAAAATGTATTTGCAAAACATAAAGAAGAAACGACATTATACGCACTAAAAAGACAAAACTCATTTAAGACTATATACATAAGAATATTTTAAATCTAATATTATATGGTCACAAAGTGACCTGCTAGCATAAGGTTTATTTTTAATAGATCGATAACAATCATTTATTTGCTTATTCATTCATTTTAACAATTTGGAATTCCTAATAAAATAGTGCATAGCTCATGATTCTAAAATAACCCAAATATTAATTAAAAGATTTTATGTTGATCCGTGTTTCAAACTAAACCTCTATTCTTAGTCGATGTATAAAAATAAATTGTCACAGAAGAATTAATAACATAAAATTGTACATTGATATACATTAACACGTGGGGATGGGAGCATCACTATGAGGTGAAAGCACATCAGTCAATCATGTAATTGTACAAAGTAATTACGAATTTTACGCATATACTAGAGCAAAGGTGCCCGATTGAAGTCTATGGTTTCTGGTGTCAGCAGAATTAATCAATGTTCGTTGACTCGTGTTATTTGTTGTTTAGCACTCGCAAAAAATGGCGTAGCTCCAATGTTTGCTTTATTAAACATAAGCCTTGTACTTAAAGTACTTAAAGCTCATTACTGGAGATGTTTTAAATCTCCAGGAATTTATCCAACGATCTTAAAATATTTTGCGAATTTTTATTACGCGTGCTTCCTCGGCGATGATTATTACTAAGTGCGTCATGCTCGAATGATCTAGAATCAAGCATTTAATTAAATTGAAAAACGAATTCAAGTATTTGTAGTCAGTACTAAAGAAGATACCTCAATCTATGCATCACCTTAAATCATTACCTTGAAACTGATAAACAGCAACAGTAAATATTTGATGTGTTTTTAAATTAATAAACACTAGGAATGCAGTTTTAATTACCACACATCAATGTTTTATACAATAAAACGGAACCTGTTTATAATAGAAATCTGGCTGAAACGAAAAATTTTATGATCGCTGCTAAATGATATACTTTCTGAGATAAAAACATGATACAGTGGTGGACATAATTATAAGACACCTACCTAATTTGACATACAGTGAAATAAAAGATTCAGAGCTTAAAAATGCTTTATCAAATACGACAAAAGCATAAATTTATTCTGTTATCACTCGTAATTGTTTTACAGAAATGATATTTTTATACAGTTTAGTAAAAAAAATTTTAAATACCATGGACAAAATTATAAGACACTCTAACATTTTAATTAAAACACCTGCTTTTTTTCGAAATATGCAAATTTTTTGCACGCTGTTATGACGTTAGCAGTTAACTAAAGCAGACGATAACCGACTTCACGCATTTACAAACATGCTACGAGGTACAGAATATCCCAGCACATTTTATAGCATTCTTTAGGTCTTCGACACATGTAAACTGCCTCCTATTTCGGTAAACCTCATGGGCTAAGATCCCGCACGTGTTTTCGATGAGATTTAAGTCTGGGGACCGAGAAGACCACGGAAGAACATCGATACTTTGCTCTGAAAGCCACTTTTTTGTTACGTGTGATGTATGAATCGACGCGTTATCGTGCTGGAAAGTGTAGTTTTCGCCACAAAGAAGTTCACCGTATATGGCTAGTTGATCTTTAAGAAGTTTCTTATACTTTTCGGAATTCATTCTTGAATGCACAAGAACGATATCGGTTTTCACTTGAGCCGAAAAACCAGCCCAAACCATTACTGAGCCTCCACCCATTTGGCGCTCATTTGTACATCAGGAGACTTCCGTAAATCATGCCAATAATAGTGAAACCCGTCAGGACCATACAGGTTAAACTTTTTTTCATCAGAAAATAACACAGAGTACCATTTGGAGGTCCAGGCCTTAGTTTGTTTAGCGAAGTTTAAACGGTCCATTTTGTGCCGCCTTAGAAGCGGTTTTTTTTTTCACATAGAAAGCATTATGCAACACCCTGCGAATGGTTCTCCTTGAACAATTCAGTTTCAAAGCATTTTTAATGCCTGTAGTGGTCATCTTATTCTGTGTAGCGAGCGAAAGCACACGGCGTCTGTCTCTCGAGAACAAACAATGAGTACGTCCAGATCTTTTAATCACTAACCCATCTCTTCCTCTTTTCAAAACATTTGAAATTGCACATCTAGAGCGTTTAATAACTTTTGAAATATTATTAACTGAAGCACCAGTTCCATTTAATCTCCGAATTTCGCGAATTTCACTTTCTTTTAGTTCTGTACGTCGTGGCATGTTTGTAAATGCGTGAAGTCGGTTATCGTCTGCTTTAGTTAATTGCTGACGTCATAAAAGCGTGCAGAAGTATATAATTTTTTCCATGGTATTTTTAATTTTTTTATTAAACTCTATAAAAATATCTTTTCTGTAAAACAATTACGTGTGATAACAGAATAAATTTATGTTTTTGTCATATTTGATAAAGCATTTTTATGCTCTGGATCTTTTCTTTCATTGTATGTCAAATAAGGTAGGTGTCTTATAATTATGTCCAACACTGTAAAGCAAAATATTTTCTGATTTCTTTTAATTCTGCCTCGGCAGATTTCATTACATTTTTAAAAAAAAGTAAACTTTATATTTTACTAGGGGGCCAACCCCCTGCGAGCTACTCTCGCCAACCCCCGCTCAGACTTCGAGGCCTCTAAAAACATGACAGCCTGCTTCGTTTTAAAAATATTGGTAAATCTGTAATTGGGTTGCCATGCTTTTAACGTTTTAATGGGGCATTTTTTTATTATCATGGCCTCATACACAGCTGTTGCGACAACTGACGACTGTTTTAGGGATTGGTAAGTAAAATCAATTACACCTTGAAAACCAGCTTGTATAAAATGGTTAGGTTTAAATTGTGGCTACCTCTCACACTTTTATAACAACGATCTGTATTCTATTCTTCCTTTGTGTTTAAGGATGAGAAAAATTCCATCTGCTTGTGAATAACATTAAGAACCACGGTATTGAAAAGTACTATGTTATAGACATTTTCAGTAACAGGTTTTAATTTTCTCTGTATTTTAGTGCACCATCATGCATATTTTCATGTTATTTTAAATATGTAAATTATTTATTTTAATTAATATGTATATACGAATTTTCTAATAATTATTTATCATACAAAATTAATTAAATATTTTGTGCATGCATGCCTGCATTTATTCGGCATCAATCTCTATAATAAAACCGTATGTCATGTGACTGTCCTCAACAGTTCCGATATGCCGCTTCACTTTTTCATATGCCAGGCAGCCATTTTTATTCAAAATTATTTTTTCTAATAAAACTGCATAAAAGTTACATTTTTAGAAAGATCGTTCAAAATAAATTAATATTTGAGAGATGACTTACGTTCAATTATGTATACATTCTGCAATAACTTCAGTTTCAATTAGGTTCGCTGTTCAAATTCTCTATCCATGAAAGTAAACAAAAAAAAAAAAAAAAAAAAAAAAAAAAAGATTCATTCGTTGTGAACGTTTAAAATATTAAACCATGAATTTTTGGACCGCTGCCTGGTGTAAAAAAAAAAAAATCAGCACCAGTGAGACAGTCAAAGTTTACCATAATTCTGTTCCATACAACTCAACTTCCTTCGGATCTTTTCTTGATGTAAGTTGAACTCCGTGGTTGAACTCATGTAATAATATTTAATGGATCAAATTTCGAAACAAATTGTCAGCTTTTATTTTTCGTGTGTATTAATTAGAAACGATATTTTAATTTTGAAATCAAATGCTTTGATTTATGATAATATTTCTTATTTATCTATTTTCTATTTTAAAGAAAAATGTGAACGTCATGTATTTTAAATTGGAACAGCTGTCACGGACGCACCAGGTTGGCGGAATTTTTGTTTTGCGCCATTTTGGCGAGAAAATCCCATTTTCAGGTACCTATTAGAGATTACTAAAACAGCATATACTTTTATTTTATTATGAAATAGTTTATTTTATATTAAAAACACACACACAATGATTAATTTATTATAAAGTGGGTTAAGCGGTTTTTGTCAAGAAAGATGAAATACATAACAACAAAAATATGCGAAATGCTACCACGATCGCAAAAGTTCTTGATTTGTCTATTAGATTTTTCCGGTTTGGCGAAGGATTAAGGAAAAAAATAAATTATGAATAAAAATAATTTGTTACAATGCTTAACATGCATTTAAGGGCGGCCAAACTGGTCGCCAGTGGCGGCTAGTTGATGAGATATTTAAACAAATTCGCTATCCGCGATAATTTTACACCATGTTATGTCACTTGAATATTGTCCATAAGAAAATCGGATACTTTTCCATTATAGGATCATTTGCTTTTAGGTTTGTCGTAATTCGAGTTTCAAAAACGAATAGATTCGTTAATATACATATATTTGTTGCCAAAAGTTATGAAAACAAACCCAATGAACTTTTGGTGTTTTTCTATAATAGGAGTCTTGACACTTTTTTAAAAAGCTTGGCGCAATTCGGGCATCAGAAAGTGAGATTTGGTGCCAAATTACATAAACAGCCATGGAAACAAATTCGACGATTTTTTTTGTTTATATGCGTATTTTAATTATACGTATATTATTATTGTTTTTTCTTACAAATTACTTCTGTTTATATATAAAATAGGATAAATGACATTTTACGCTAAACAAATTGTATAAATATTGAAAAAATGCTTCTGTATACGAAATGACAAAGTAAATAGGTTGACAGAAAGTATGTTGCCAAATTTCCTTTTCCGCCAAGGCTATTTTCTCTGTTTCGTCAAGGCCCCATATACTGGAAAAGCACCGAACTTTTATGCTTGTTTATACATGTATTTATATGTATATATACAATTTATTTATAATTGTCTTTCAATTTACCTCCTTTTGCACATAAAAATAGATAAATGGCTTCTTTATATTAAATAAATTGTATAAACATAAATGACGTATTTACATAAATGACGTCATTTGGACGAATTTATTCAAAATATTTTCAGTTTATAAATTAAATTAAATGCTGACAGACGATTGAATCCTGACGATAGAAATATGATTTTTTTTTTCAAATTTTCGTGAAAATCATAATTTAATCACAATCTTGTCTTCATTATCGATTGAAATAAAAGATAAATTCAATTTCAATTTGAAAATGACGTTTAAAAATAAATCAATAATCCCTATCGGGATCCTTTTTTATTTTTTTCCCTTTTTTGTCACAAAAAAACTGAGTAATTAGTTGCCATCATTACAGAAATGTCATTAAAATTAGAAAAAAATTAATATCTCGAAAACTAATTCCAATTTCAAAATTCTATTACCAGTTTTGACATCCACGGATTTTTATGGACAATTGGTATTAATTTCACCATTAAGCGTTTAATATTTTATTAAAAATAGCCCTCAAACATAATCAGTCGTTTAATCAGTCGTTTCATAAAATCGTTTCATAAATTCGTTTCATAAAATCGTTTCATATATTCGTTTCATTAGGATTTTATATACATAGGGTAGATTAAATTTTAGAAGAGGCTGCAGTCTTATCACCCCCCCCCCACCCCCCATATACACACACACTGGTACCTTATTGTATCGGAAATTTTATAAGATCTGTGAAATCTTTATTCGTTTATTTTATACTCTGCCAGAATTCATACAACTACTTTTTTTTACATCTTCTGTTCGATTAAATTTACAGGTTTGGCAATAATATCATTTCTATAGATGTAAGTTATAAAGCCCAGAATGAATTTACGCTACTCTATTTGCTATTTACGTGTCCAAAACAAGCTGTGGGTAATAAGGCGCATAATAGGTGAGAGCTGTTGTACATGAAAATAGTTCGGATGGAAAGGAAAGAACTTGACCTATTAACCCCACTAAAAAAAATCTGAAGATTATCTTAAAAAATATATCTGTAGAAAATCTGTAGGTATTTGGCCCACTTTTTTTCAAATCTTCAAAATATCTGCGGAATGTCTTAAAAAATTCTGCAGATTTTTTAAAGGTAAAGTTAAATCTGCAGAATTTCTGAAGAAAGTGGCACTTTCTTAAGATAATCTTCAGATTATTTTTAGTGGGGAATGCAGTAAATTATTAGAGTTTCGATGAAAATCTCATGGATATTTATGTGACAGTGTATTTCGCATTTGATTTTTGAAAATAGGTATACATTTTTTTTCTGTTGCATAGGGATGCGTGTAAAGAATAAATATATTTTAACGTCGTTAAGAGAAAGGGAATAAATAATCTGCGATTTTCAACAAAAATAAGATTAAAAGCACAACTATTATAAAACATGAAGATCTGTTAATGGTGTTCATAAAAAAATTATTTAGTAATGATGGTTATTTGGAGCACAAATTCGGAGCTACAAAAATCTCTCTCAGAAAAAAAATGTCTTAATGCAACACTTAATTAATACAAAATTCGAATTTTGAGTTAAATAACATTACACGAGTCTCATTCGTTGGCAAGTTAATTAACAGAATGATGATGTTTTTAAAAAATAAATTTTCTTTGTAGTTCAAAGTTTTTAACTGTAGGAATATTTCCAATAAATATTAATCATATCTTTCATACCGAAATTATTATTAGTAAAAGTCCATATAACAAAACAGGTATGTATTTATTGTATCAAAATAACAATGTGTACTTATTATATACTATATTATATAATATATTACATAATATATAATATGTAATTATTATACAAGATATAATTTTTATCTAGGAAAAAAACATAAAAGCAAGTTATTTTTTAAACTTAGAATGATAAACATTTTGCTGTTTTTCATTTATTTTCTGTAACAGTTATATAGTATCATTACGGTTTTAAAAAAGTATTATACATCACAACAATACATTTTGTAGTTACACAGCTAATTAAACGTTTATACCAAACCGTCTAAAATCAAATAATATATATATTTTTTTAATTAAATGTTGGAATTAGAGAAATATAAAAAAAATAATTATTTACATGTTATTAAAAAATACTTTTAACGAGGTGTAAATTTTCAAATCATGAAATAAACAAAATACACAGAATTAAATAAAGGGAAAATAGCAAAAAAATATATTAGTAAACAAATAAATCTAGATGTAAATTAAAATAAAATTACAGCAGATAATAAAAATCCTCGATCAAATTATTTGAAAAAAAAAAAAAAACAGCAAAACACTAGTTTCAAAATATTTCACTCTAAAATATTATTTTTTGTGGTTGCAAGGTTTCAGAACTTGTACATTGAACAGCTTTACAATTGTTTATGTCATTAAAGATATTAGAAACCATAAAATATATTTTCTGTGCGGCAATTAATATTTATTAGAAACGAAAGACTGGTAGCTTACTAATGTTCACTGCAGACAATTATAATTTTTACTAATCTAGTACGATAACTTACAAAAGACAAATAATTTTGAATGGAAATCGAGTTCTATATTTTAAAAGTTTCATCTTTACTAAAGAGCTTAAAATATAAAATTTCTTTCAAAAAGATTAAAAGAACTATTTGATATCACAAACTTATTCAACTTATTTCGTCAGAGAAGTAATTTATTTAAGTAATATATACTGTTTTTTGAAGTTTACATTTTTCATCTATAATTCCATTTATAATATATTGATAGTTAAAAACATTTAAAAACATTTTTGTTTTCAAGAAAAGGAAGTAATTTGGTACTTCCTGTTTATATATGGAACTAAAAATAATATTCTTAATAAAGATAATGGTGTTAGATTTAAATTTTTTGTGCAATTAAAAGTAAACCAAAAAAGTATTAGAAAAAAGATTTTATGTTAGTCAGTCGCGATCATAAAAATAATTTTACTGTAAAAAATATATTCTAGGAAGAACTCAAAGAGTCGAACAAATTTGTTAAGATGATTGAATTAGATTACATATCTATTGGTATCCTGCAATTATTAAAATTGATTTTCTATGTTGTATGTACAGAATTAAAAGCAAAATGATTGATTTAATAAAAGTACAAAATACCCGGTATAGAAATCATTTTAATAATAATTTCGCCTGTATGAATTAATACTGATAGAAAATTTATTAGACAAGGGTATAATAAACCCCCGCATAATAGACGCCCTGTATAATAGACGGATGCGGTTTTTACAAAAAAAAAAATTCTAAAAGAAAATATATTATATATATGAATAAATTTTCAGCAGAGCTGAACTTACGCTGGAAATTAATGAATACGAAAGATGTGAATTATCACTTTACTGCACAGCGTACAATCAAGAGTGTGAAAAAATGTCCAGACCGGGTATCGAACCCGGAATCTTTTGTATTAATCAAATATGAATGAGCTCTAAATTGTAGAGCATTCGTGCGTAATACAAAGGATTTTGGGTTCGATCCTCGATCTGGACATTTTTTCACTCGGTTGGTTGTACGCTATGTAGTAAAGTGATAATTCGCTTCCTTTGTATTTGAAAATACATTAGTTTTAAAAATGGAAATTTTATCATTTGAATAATTATATTTGTCATTGACAATTTTAGCACTATAGTGGTCATTAAATTGCTCCCTATCACTATTTAAACCACTGTGTTATGGAAATTAACTGAGAAATGCTCTTCAATTATGTGACAAGTATGGTGCTATGTCTAACGACTATTCTCGTTCATGTCAGCGGTCTCATCCAGCATTTGAAATAGTTACTGGAAATAGGTAGTGTGTTCCTGTTATTCACTTGTTGCGAGATGTGTTTCACTTGTTGTTAGAACGTTAACTATTCTGGAATATAAATTTTCTTTAATAAAATGAATCTCATACTCTTTAGTCCATTTTTAGGGTTTCGTTCATCTCACGAAACCCTATTACTCCCGCTCCGTTGTCTGTCCGTCACAGAGCCATTCTTAAAAACTATGTAACTTACAGAGTTGAAACTTTGTGTATAAATCTGAATACGAGCTATGAAGAGCTCAAAATATTAAAATTTTAAAAAATCGTATTATTTTAATAAATAGAGATAAAAAACCAAAATTCTAACAGCCTTTTCCTATTAAAATAAAAAAAAATTCTGTATACCAGATGCAAAAATAAAAAATATGCGATGAAACTCTTTCTACAATAACTAATTTTCTATCAGCCGATTTTCACGTGAAAAATGAAAATGAAATAAAAAGTTTCACCAATTGAAAAAAGATTAATATGAAATAAAATTTATTGACGTCATAGTGGTAAAAAAACGGAAAGATTTCTCAATAATACAAGGAGTATGAGTATGTTTATGTACACAAAGCAGATTAATATCACGTCATTAGAGAATTAAAAATAAAATCTGACGTCATATCGGAAGTTTAACAGATTTTTCACATGTTTCAGAATAATACAAAGCGAGTATCAATGTGAGTAATAGAGAATAGTAAATATATGATATAAATGCTGGACGATTACACCATGAAACATTACTACATTAAAGACGTGAGTATAAAACATCACAAATTTACGGAATGGTGTATACAAAACGTTTGTATTCACCATTCAGTAAATTTGTATGTTTTACACTCACGTCTTTAATGTAGTAAATATATGAGTTTGAGGAACGTATTGAATCATGATAAAAACCCGATTACGGAAATATTCGCACATTTTAATATTTTGAAGGTGTACAATATGTTTAATTTTGAAATTGTTTTTTTTAATGTCGCATTTAGTCAACAAAACAGATATTATTATGACAGAATATAATAGCGGGCTTCGCCCGCTATCGGGCTGGTTTAGATATTCGAAAAAATGAGAAAAAAAAAAGACCGGTAAATTTTTACTTTATAAAAAACATGACTTTTTTTGTTGTTGCTAAATGAAATTCATTTGGATTTATTAAAGAAAGGATAAAGTATTTTAACAGGAATATTAAACGAAACCCTTTGAGCGATCTTCTATCACACTTACCCACTTGTTTTGAAAATTACATCGTGTTGCTGTTTATACTTTTCAGATTATTGAATATTTAATTTTTCTCTTACTTTGGAATCATCCTGTATAAAGAACTTTGAAATCGTATCCGTAACTATTTTACATTAAGGGGTATCAATCTTTGACCAGATAACAATACTGATTTATTTTTCCACTGAGAATAATCTTTATACATACGTAATTCGTATTTTATTAGTTAAAAATCGATACCAAAATCGGAAGGTCAATTTTCGAGTAAAGAAAATAGAGAGCGTCATATCGAGTAAACAGTACCGAAAACATTAAGCATATTTCTCCTTTAGAATAACATTTCCAAAATACGTGGATACTCCACATTCACCAGCTTTCATAGAATCAAATTGTCCTTTTTGAAAAATAATCATCACATATTGTTTCAACCAAATACCTAGGATTTTTTTTTTTTGAAGTATTTATATCTTGCTTTTCTGTGTAATTTAAATAAAACAATGTTTTATTGAAAATGTACATGTCCATTTGAATCATTATCATTTCTCTAAAAATGCATATATATATTTTTTTTTTTAACGGCAGCTTAATTCACTAGATTACATTGTTCTAGGTTAAGTCTACGATGAGTTTAAGCGTTCACCGTTTTCGAAGACCTTCCACTTATCAGCTTTCAAGCCGCAAATTTTTAATATATCAACTAAAGAAATACTGTTTTCTAGTCAAAATAATATACATATAATATTTTCATTAAATATTCCGAACTTTGCAGCAAACATTTTCGAAAACATCTCTTTTGACAATCAGCAGCAGATTCAAAGAAGATTAGTCATGGTAAAAGATCATCGTTTCCGTCTTTCACTTTAAGAACAATGGACCGATTCTCTTCAACAAAAAACTAGAGGGAACCTTTTCTTCTGAAAAAAAAAAAATATTTCTGCTATTACTTATTATTAAAAAGAATAAATATCAGAATAAAATAATGTGCAATCATTTCTTTATATATATATATATATATATATATACATATTATTTATTGCAATGCAGATGAAAGATTATTTTTTTGTTAACATAATTAATGTTACATGAATTAATATATATCAACGTATATATATTTTTTATTTATTGCAATTCAGGTGAAAGATTATTTTTTTAAACAGAATTGATGTTACAGGAAATGCTGTCTCAGAACGTACGTATGTTACTGTTTGGAGCTTTCATACGCAACTATTGCTTTTTCCGGGCAGAAAACATATGTTTTCTACATTACGTGGGACGCAAAACACTATACTTATAGTAATATTTTTTTAAAGGTAGCTAAGATAGTAAGAAACATTTAGTATAATCATTTTTAGTATAATGAAACAATATAACAAAAGTATTATAATCAGCATTAGTTATATAATAAATATGAAACGTAACACTGTAATAATGTATAATTCCCATGTCCTAAAGATAATAAAATTAGGAGATTTTTTATAATAAATTAAACTTTTGCTGAATTCAAATGCTCTTTACTCTTTTAAAATTTAAAAATACAAAGTGTAGCTTTAATTAGATTTAAATAATGTTTGATCACAGTTGAATATTAAAAAATATACACATCGCAGGATTTCAAATAGTTTTACACGTAAAAATAACTTTTGACGTAAAAAAGGACATTCAGTCCTGCGCAAATTAATTGGAACACTCAATGAAAACTGCAAATTTATCTTAATACTCAATTTTATTATAAAGAATTACTTAATAATAGAGATTAAATAATGCTTATTTCCATTATGCTAGCAACAATTGTATCTTTTTTTTTACTTAACTACATATATCCCAATCAATGAATTCAATGACATTGTATGTGTTACATCAGAGCATAAACACTAGTGGCATATACGATTATTTTAAACAAAAAATGGTAGGGTAGCTATTTTCCGACAGATCATTCCACCCAAGACTGTTTCTTTACAATTGATATATTTTTAAAAATTAATTTAAACAAATACGAATTTTGAATGGGATAACCTATGATTTTTTAAACAGAAATCGATTTCTAGAACCTTCAAATATGCAAATCCGAAATTACAGCTCATTCTAAGAAGTGGCTTTTAATTTGAAAAATATATTCATAGTAATCTGTTTTGCAACGAGTGAAAAGGAATTTAACATTACGATTTACGAAATTTTAAACAGTCCTATATCCTAAACTATTTCACGGAACGAATTTCCGTTTGGAATTGTAAGGTAAAATGTACCGAAAATTCAAAATATGCTTACAAATTGGGTGTTGTATTGAAAATTTCAGTAGAATGACGATCGAAAAGTTTATTTTTAAAGATTAATTGAAAGAATAAACATTATTTCCAGTCAATTTGCGAATTTCATTTTTCTCTGCGATAATTTGGCAATTAAAATATATTGAGTTTATATAAATATATATATATATATATATATATATAACCTTATATAAATATAAATAAAAATTTTAATTTATTAGATGTAACTCGTTATTGTCGGGATTTATTTTTTGACATTTTTTATTTTATCTAATACACCAGTAAAACAACTATTTCCGAATGTGTAAATATCAATTCCGTTCTTTTCCGAATTTAAATTGCCCCACCAGTGGCTGAGAGGTTGTGCTCTCGAAGCTGGTAGACGGGAGGTGCTGGGTTCGTTCCCAATCGCGCCCGTCGGCCTAATCGCTCGGAGTTTTCGTGGTTTTCTTTCGAGCCGTGGATTTTCTCCATGCGTAAATACGGATTAGGTTCCCTTAGAAAGACCCCCACGAAGGCCACTCCTCCCGGGCCTATATCCCTAGTGTCGATAATTGGCCGTCAATAATCAACCCAACCCAACCCAACCCGAATTTAAATTTTAGATTGTATTCTGTGTACTTCCCTTTATTTTAATTCTATTAGGTTTTGTTTACTTTAATTGTAGGAGTCTACATAATATTACTGAGAATACAGTTATTTAAAATGGATTTTCCAGCACAGGACCATTCATTTCCAAACTGTCGTGTGTGATACCTCATTCACGTTACATGATTGTTTAAGAGAATTTAAATATTTATTGATCTAGGTCCCGTGACCATCAAACTTTCATGCATTGTAAGACACACGGAGCATTCGAAAGTTGTGCAACAATATATATATATATATATATGTGTGTGTATATATATATATATATATATATATGTATATATATATATGTATATATATGTATATATATATATATAGAGAGAGAGAGAGAATACCACATAGCTAATAGATTAACAAGTGCAATCATAATATTACCATAGCTTGTGCTTCAATGGTAATTGGCCAAAAATACTGAAAACATGAAGAAAATTTAAAAAGGGAGAGAGATAAAAAAATAATAAAAAAATAAATAAATTGGAGTTGCTATCAAGTGAATACAAATGGATTAAGAAATGAAATATGAACCATATACAATGGAAAATTGGACAACAAGAGAATTAAATCAGAATTGGATATGAAAAAACACATGTAGATATAATCATCAGCCTGGATGTACCCACATGTGTTTTAAAAATAATTCAGTATGTCATAATTCTACTTGCATATATGCTAAGATCAGTAGAATCACCCCGGTATACTGAATTATTACCAGAAAACAATTGGAAATATTAAAATTTGAAATAATAAAATTGGAAATAAAAACCCCGTAAAGAATAGATAAAATATTTCACTCACATCAATTATCCTAAAATCTGTATACAACACCTCACTGAATTCAACACCTCACACCAGATATCAGTTTGAAATAATAAAATTTGAAATAAAAACCCGTAAAGAGTAGATAAAATATTTTACTCACAATAATTATCCAGAATCCTTAAACATCACAAGTTCTTCATGATACCACACGTCCACATGGAATGAACACATCATGAAATATCTCATACATGTTGACATAGTCGAGTTGAGTGAAATTATTTGAAAGACAAGTTGAGAGCACATCTTTTGAAATATTACCCTAACTATGACACCCCAACACAAATTGATTCAAAAACACACACATTTATTCTTCTGATAATACACTAATAACAAAATTATATCCGTGAATATACAAATACTCCATTCAATTTTAATCCCTAAAAGTAAAATTAATATACAAGCGATAGCGCCCTCTATAGGTAAATTAAATATATTAACAATATTATCAACATCTACCTGACAAGTAATGTGCCTCCATCTATTGGTATGATAATTATTCAAAATTAAGATTGAGTTACATGTCCACTATATTAGATTTAATTATATATATAAACAGTAAAAAACAATACTACCTTGTAGTTTTACATTAAAATCGTACAAAATCCCACTATATGAATAAATTTACCCAGAATTAAATCCATCCTACACAGCATTTCGAATATTCTTAACAAGAGTATATATTATGTAAAAGAGATATTATTTTTAATACAAAGTGCTGGTGCTGCCATCTGTGTTAATCCACTTATATATATTATAGAATTTGTATAAAATAATTAATGTTTTATTTTACTTCTACTTAAATATATTATAGAATTTAGAGATTGATTTAAATATCAAATTAAATATATCATAAACAATTTAAAATATCTCAAAATTTATAAAAAAAAATAAAAATATATTAAATTAATAATTAATAGTATTACTACTGTGTTTCAATCTTTATAATGCAATGCATTATTTAAAAGACTTAAAAATTGAAAAGTGCTATGTTATAGACATTTTCAGTAACAGGTTTTAATTTTCTCTCTATTTTAGTGCACCATCATGCATATTTTCATGTTATTTTAAATATTTAAATTATTTATTTTAATTAATATGTATATACGAATTTTCTAATAATTATTTATCATACGAAATTAATTAAATATTTTGTGCATGCATGCCTGCATTTATTCGGCATCAATTGATGAGATATTTAGACAAATTTGCTATCCGCGATAATTTTACACCTTGTTATGTCACTTGAATATTGTGCATAAGAAAATCGGGTACTTTTCCAGTATAGGATCCTTTGCTTTTAGGTTTGGCGTAATTCGAGCTTCAAAAAGGGATAGATTCGTTAATATACATAGATTTGTTGCAAAAATTTATGAAAACAAACCCAATGAACTTTTGGTGCTTTTCTATTATAGGGGTCTTGACGCTTTTTAAAAAAGCTTGGCGCAATTCGGGCATCAGAAAGAGAGATTTGGTGCCAAATGACATAAACAGCCATGGAAACAAATTCGACGATTTTTTTGTTTATATGCGTATTTTAATTATACGTATATTATTATTTTTTTTTCTATACAAATTACTTCTGATTATATATAGAATAGGATAAATGACATTTTACGCTAAACACATTGTATAAATATTGAAAAAATGCTTCTGTATACGAAATGACAAAGTGAATAGGTTGACAGAAAGTATGTTGCCAAATTTCCTTTTCCGCCAATGATCCTATACTGGAAAAGTACCCGATTTTCTTATGGATAATATTCAAGTGACATAACATGGTGTAAAATTATCGCGGATAGCAAATTTGTTTAAATATCTCATCAATTGATGCCGAATAAATGCAGGCATGCATGCACAAAATATTTAATTTATTTTGTATGATAAATAATTATTAGAAAATTAGTATATACATATACCTTTTAATAATAATTTCCTTTCCCCCCTTTCTTTTGCGTTTACATAAATGACGTCATTTGGACGAACTTATTTAAAATATTTTCAGTTTATAAATTAAATTAAATGCTGACAGACGACTGAATCCTGACGATAGAAATGTGATTTTTTTTTCAAATTTTCCTGAAAACATAATTTAATCACAATCTTGTCTTCATTATCAATTGAAATAAAAGATAAATTCAATTTCAATTTGAAAATGACGAATAAAAAGAAATCAATAATCCCTATCAGGATCCTTTTCAATTTTTTTCCCTTTTTTGTCACAAAAAAACTGAGTCATTAGTTGCCATCATTACAGAAATGTCATTAAAATTAGAAAAAAATTAATATCTCGAAAACTAATTCCAATTCCAAAATTCTATTACCAGTTTTGACGTCCGCAGATTTTTATGGACAATTGGTATTCATTTTACCATCAAGCGTTTAATATTTTATTAAAAATAGCCCTGAAACATAATCAGTCGTTTAATCAGTCGTTTCATAAAATCGTTTCATAAATTCGTTTCATTAGGATTTTATATATATAGGGTAGATAAAGTTTTATATATATATATATATATATATATATATATATGCGTGTGTGTGTGTGTGTATTACAAAATTTAAAATTCTATGCGCTATTAAATTTATTGTATAAAAAATTCCTTTTATTAATTTTCCATTTACAACCCTAGTTTATTAAAATATTCCATTACTGTCCATATTTAAAAAAATATATTCTAATCTACTTAAATTCACTATTTATTTCCCAAAATATAAGATGTAAAAATCACATTTCAAAAGAATTTTTCTTCTTAAAAAACCTATTTTCTTAAATTCTGTATTATATTAAACATTTCCTATTTATTCTCGTATTCATTCTCTTTTATTTATTTTAATCTGTGTAAATTCACCATTTTTCCCTTTCCTAATAATCTATAAAACATTCTTTTAAATCGTTTTGTTATCGAGAAACTTATATTCTCAATACGCAAAAGCCGAAACTTATTCTATCAGTTTCCCGCGTGTTTTAATTTCCACGATGATCTAGAAAATTCTTTTTCCGTCAGAAACATCAGAGAGACTTATTTCTTCAATATTAATTCACAGATAAAAAATTAGTGCGAGCCGAAAGTTGAACATGCATTGGTTAAAATATGTGACGTGTTACGAAATTCTGCTTTCGTGCTCTTCGCTTAAAACGGACTGACAGAGAGAAGAGGAATTGAATAGGCCGTAAAAGTGAGTCTGAAAAAATAAAATGCTGCGGGCGTTGTAGAGTTCTATACATTTCAACATAGAGATTTGGTTGCCGAATTGGTGTCTCAATAAAAATGATGTTGTTCTTTAAGATGGAGATTTGTTAAGATTATCGTTATGTAAAGAGAGCATTCTCCCGGTATTTTAGAGATCATTGGGTTTAATTAAACGAATTCGTTTGCAATCGTATTTCTTTTTTCTTTCTACCTACATTTACTCGGACACTACTGATTAAATTGTATAATACGACTGCATTAAATTTTGATATGAATTGGAAAGTATTTTTCTGTACTGCGAGCCTACGGGATAGTTCAATTCATCCGCATTCGTCCAACGGCCTGTACCATTGCTTAGCAAAAAAAAAGGTGAGGAAAGAAGGAAAGAGGGGAAAAAATTACATTTTCCCCCTGTTTCTTGATTAAATTAAGCTATTTGGTTTTTGTCATCTTTTAGGTAATGGAATCACATGTTTATTTGTGTGTACTTTTATTTTAATAAATCTCATATTAAGTTTCAAAGTGTAATGGGGGGTATTGATAGTTTTATTTTTTATGTAACTAATTTCACGTTAAACTGAGTTGTGTCTGTGGTCAAACTATTATTATTTACTAAAAAGGTCCAGTGAACGCAAGTTGAACGCTTCAATGTGATAAAAAAGCCTGCTCCAAAGTCAAATTATATGTAGGAATAAGATAAAAGCCTGATCTGACAAGGAGAGTGCGAAGCTTGGTAATCACTGATTTTGATTATTTTTATATATGTTGTAGGGTAGAAACCCCTTAGTCTCAGGTTCAATGAATGTTATTCAACGCTCCTTAGTTCTCAAGAAATGGGGCTCTAATATTATAACGCAACTTAAATACTTACTTTGTAACGAAGCAACTTCGTTGGTCGTAGCTCAGTTGATATGGCATCTGCTCGTTGATCCGAGGACCTGGGTTCGAGGCCGGAAAGCGCTACGTTTTTTTTTCTCCTTTTGTTTTATAAATATGCTTGTAATTATAATTTAGTAATCTATATTAAAAATTTTGTTAATATAATTAAATTTTAATTTAGCATTTTTGATTTTTAAACCATTATTAAACATTTCTCATCATTTAAAAATATTTTTAAAAATTGGATCTATTAGTGACTAGTAAAAATTTAACAATTGTTTCAAAATCAGCATATTTACTATTGAATTATAGAATTCCTCTCTCATCGCAATAGTTACGAAGATATTTCAGATGCCTGATTATTTGTGAAAAATCCATTGTTTTGCAATAAAATTTTACAGTATTTCAACGCATTTCTGACATCACTTTTCTGATTTTCATCGAATCCCGACACTTCAGATTGATCTTCTTGTGAACTACACCTTGCTTCTTGCATTTTTATACGATTATAAGCTAATGGAGAATGATACGCACTTGTGCGATAAAGATTGAAAACAAGAACCACTTAAATGCACCAAACTAAAAAAAGAAATAACCAAATTATTTTGTGGCGCCCTCTAGTTAAAATAAAATAAAATATGCTATGTAAAATATAATAATATGTTAAATAATATATATATAAAATATAATATGTAAATTAAATTACAACATAAATATGTTGTAATTTATTTCTTATGCTAATTTTTAATATAATTGTGCTTCTTACTTTAAAAACGCCCCACCAGTGGCTGAGAGGTTCTGCTCTCGAAGCTGGTAAAAGGGAGGTGCTGGGTTCGATCCCAATCGCGCCCGTCGGCCTAATCGTTCGGAGTTTTCGTGGTTTTCTTCGAGCCGTGGATTTATCCATGCGTAAATACGGGTTAGGTTGGTTCCCTTAGAAAGACCTCCACAAAGGGCATTCCCCCCGGGCCTATATCCCAAGTGTATAATAATTGGCCGTCAATAATCAACCCAACCCAACCCTTACTTTAAAAACAGAGTAGTATTATCATCGCATTGACTTCCCTTGTTAAGGCAATTTATAAATAATGTTTCTTTACAATCAGGAATTGACACAATTGTTCAATATCGTTTCATCGTTAAAGCATATATGAAATACATTTTAAAAGTGATTTTTTAAAAAAAATAACCGTTTAATGATGTTTTATACAACGCTTTAGTTACAAATAAAAAATAAACAGGTTAACATTATAATTAATGCACAATATTATAATTTGTAATTGAGAATATTAAATTATAATTACAAGTATAATTATAATAAAAATTAGAAAAACAAACGTAGCGCGTTCCGGCCTTGAACCCGATCTCTCGGATCAACGAACAGACGCATATCAACTGAGCTACGACCAACGCAGTTATTTTGTTACAAAGTAAGTATTTAATTTGTGTTATAATATTAGATACCCCATTTTTCGAGAACTAAGGAGCGTTGTATAAAATACATTGAACTTGAAACTAAGGGGCTTCTACCCTACAACATATATAAAAATAATCAAAATATGTGATTACCAAGCTTGGCACTCTCCTTGTGCATGAGTAAAAAAATAAAAATAAAATAATAAATAACTTTGAAAAAATACGAAATTTGAAGATCATTTACACTCATTACCATCATTTTCATAGTAAAAATTCAGATAGGTAACAATTAAATAATATTAAAAATATATAAAGTAACATGTAACATTAATTGTACAAATTTTAACTCTGCAATATCATTCAGTTCAGTATAATATTTATTGTTTTACAAAAAATCTCCTACATATATAAATAGGTAAGGTACATGGCAGCAAAAAAGCGGTTATTTCTCTTTTGCAAATGGCAACGAGCGGTTTGTTTAAAAAATCAAACCTGCTAAACCTAACTTTAGACGGCTTCGTTATTTGTATTAAGAAAAGTATTTAATATATCGATTTGAAACTCTGCATACATATGCAGAAAAACGGTCTGCTTCCGAACATCCATTTTTTATGAAAATCGGCCGGTAATTTTTCTTAATTTTTGCAAAAAATTGACGACGACAGTTCAATAAAAAGTAATCAGATAATGAACAAGCCTGACAGTGTCGTATTCAATTGAGATCTGTTCTGGCGCCCATATCTTCATTTACTTTCCAAAACCGATAAAAGCACTGATGCGAAAAGAAATACGTTTTCTTAAGCGTAATATTGCAGGTAATGACTTAAAATTTTAAATGTCATATGTTAATTCGACATTTTTTTAACTTTATGTGAAAAGGAGGGGGATTCATTTCATCAGTTCTATACGCCTGATTTCAAAGGGAATTGGTTCTTTCCACTTAATATGAGCTAATTAAGATATACATAATTAATTAAGGTATAGATTTGGCGCTCCTTGGCGGTGGAAAGTAGAACTAAAATATTTTACATCGCCTGTTACATGGTGCCATAGGCATTGGTTACCCGTTCCGGCAGTTCGTTCGGAAAATAATTTGCTTAGAACAGAATGCGCCCCTGGAAGTGGAAGGTGATACTAAAAGATTTTCCGGTGAAGTACACCTAGAATACGGGTCGAATGCAGTGGATACCCGGGCAAGAGTTTCATTTTTGCGGGTCAACTAGTTTAGTAAAAAAACTACATGCATGTGGCCATAGTTTCCGTGGGCATTAAGCTAACAGAAACAGCCTCCTAGTAATTAAATAATGCAGTTTTTCTAAAATATGTTTTCACGAACTAAGTAAATACTCCAATGATTTGAAAGAATTTCATTGCAATATAAATAATAAAAATTCCCGTAATAATAATTCCTGTAACTAAAATGTAATATTGAAAATGTACGTTTATGGGTGAGGGACTATTATGGCTGCATTTAAAAATTTCATCAGGTAAATTCTATAAAGATGCATGAATTTGAAATTGTTTTATTATCATCATACAGTCATTTCTATATATCTTATATCGATTTTTACAATTATTGCCAGAAAAAAATAGTTTGTTACTTTACGGTTCTGAAACCCCCAAACCTTTTATTATTTTTGTTAAAACAAATTTGGTTATTCCACAGGTTCTTATTATTTAGGTAAAATATTCTTTTCATTAATTAAAATATTAATGTATAATTTTATTATGCCCAAGAATAATAAACACTTAAAAAATAATATATGTTTATCAAATTTTGTCTTTTGAGGAATAGAAACATAGAAATATTTTTGTGATTTCATATTTTCTACAAGTTTAAATAACATACAACAACTGCAAAAGTTTGCATTTCTTCCATCTTTTCTGCTAAATTTAAAAATAAAAGTATTTTAAATAATCTAATACGTCATCATACAATCATTCAGAATTCAAATACGACATTTGTAGTCTTAAAAGAGTCTAATTGGTCGTCAATAAAAGAATCGTAAAGCTCTCAGGGAAATCTATGAGATCTATTTTAGATTTCTCTCTCGGATATGCCATTAAACTTCTTTTAGGATACGTACGATAGTTTTCCGTGCTCTTAAACGATATAAAAGTTACAATCAACGATGTTTTCTTTCCTGACGTTTCGGCTGAAAGAAGAAATTTCTATTATATGTTTTCTACTAAGGAAAATTATTCGGCTGTATTCCAGAAAACGGCAAGAATAGAAAAATATAAAATGTAGCTATTTTAAACTAGTTTAAAACGTTTAAATTATATATTTATTATTTTATATAATATCTCAAATGAGAAATAATAATTAATTTAAAAAAATGCATTGTAATACTTCTTTCGTGCATGTTGTGAAAATTTAGCGAATAATTAGATTGTGTGATGACTGCGTTATACGAGATAAATAAAAATTCTGATTATACTCATTCATTTGATTGTTTACATTTAAATCAGATAAATTATTTTTTTAAATAAAAAAAAGATAATTACGATGTTTTTAACGATATTTATTTATCTTGTTAGTTTATTAATTCCTAATATATTTTCTGTTGAATGCTTATAAAAAGTTTGTTTAGTAAATAAGTAATATAATGGTGTTAAAACGTTTCTTCTCAAACTTATTTGAATTTTCATACTTTTACATAGAACATATCGATTTATAGCTTAATATCTAAGTCTTATACGTACAGACAGAAATGTAAAAATAACTGAAAATTTTGTAAAGGAATTTACATTGCCAGTTTCAAAGGGAATAAAAAAATGTTTTTATAAAATAGATGTAATAAAAATCTCAATGATTTTATTATTAATTCAGAATATTTTTACTTTTTATTTCCGAGAAAGCTCATATCTATGTCATGCTTTCAGAAATATGAATGAACAGAGAAACGATTGTAAAATAATACTGTTTTTGTACCATACGTTTAAGAAAAGAACAAACAAACTTTTATATAGCATTTAACATTACCATAGATTTATTAATATTATTATAGAATGTTCACCCCTAATAATTATATAATGCTCACCCTCACTATTTATATTTTTCGTAAATTATTCAATGTAAATTATTTCATTATTTGAAATTGTTAGCGATAATTTTTTTTGTACTATTAAATAAGTCTTGTAGTTTAAAATGACAATCCAAGAGCCATTACAGTTATTTTAAAAACAATTAAAGTGATTTGATTTTTTCTCTTTTATTGTTTTAGTATAATTATGATTGTAACGTATAATGCTTTACCACTACATATTTTTCAC
The DNA here is from genome assembly GCA_963931845.1 of Maratus michaelseni. Lineage (NCBI taxonomy): Eukaryota > Metazoa > Arthropoda > Arachnida > Araneae > Salticidae > Maratus > Maratus michaelseni. The sequence goes on from OZ007588.1 coordinate 461,760,813, forward strand.
TTTACTTTCTCCAAGTCATTTATTAAGGGATATATTTATTTCATGCATGTAACATAAATTTGTTTTTATTACTACTTAAGACCACTATTACTTCTGTCAATGTTTTGTCTTTTTAGAGTTGATATATTACAATATTTAGTGGTAACAAACTAATACCTATATTTTAATCTTGTTGCTTCTTTTATTAAGAGCCATTAATAAACAGTAATTGGGTCTTTTCTCAGAACGCTAGTAAACGCATTCGGTCCATTTGTCGCCGTCATCAGTTGGCCGAAAACAGAGAGGAAATTTGCCGATGTTACTAATTCATCAAAAATGGAGAACATAGTGAAAAATTACAGATGGAATTTGAAAATATACATTTTACAGAAATTATTATTTATTCAATTTAAGTACAGTCGAACCTTGATTTAACGTACTTTGATTTAACGAATATTTTATCTGTCCCCATAAAAAGGGTGCTAAAATGCTCTGATTTAACGAATTTTTTGCTTTGTTTTAATGAACAACAATCGATGAAAAAAAATCGCATTCGCACATAAAATTTTGAATCTTTCACACCCTAATCCAAGTGTTACAATTTTTTTTCTCATTTCTGGTGGATTCAAAAGACAATCTTTCTCCCTTTTCAACTAGAAACATGACAAAAAGCACAGATAAGGAGGGTCGTAGAATGACTGTTTAACCCATTTTCTGCTGAATGTGCGTAAACGCACCATTTCAATAAATATTTTTTTATTAACACTGTGACGTATATTTTTCGCTAATTTTATTTTTCTGCAATTTTTAAGAGTTCTGGCGACATCTATAAAATATTAGTAATTCAATTGAAGTAATCACTTTCTGTTGATAAATTTTAAAAATACGCTGGTCTTTTACTTGAAATGGTTATTGACAAATTCGACTTTTTGAAAATGTATAATTATTCCACATGAGATTAATCATATGTTTTTATAATGGAGTAAAGTTGCAAGTTCTGTAAATAAAATAAAATAAAACAACTGCCATAAGAAAACTTATTTTTTTTAATTTAAATTTAATAATAAATTAATAATAATAAATTAATAGTGGTAACGTCAAATTAAATAAAATATTATTTTTCATGCACGAAACTTTTTTGATGTCTTAATGAATGTAATTTAAGCAAATTTCTATGCAAAATACTACATTTTATAAAATTTCTATGCTTGGCCGAAAATGGGTTAAATGGACCTCTACCTTTTCACGAATCAGTTGACCTTGATGACAGGGACTTCAAGTGCAAACTACATTTTCGGAGATATGTTACTTTTGGGTGTCGCAATACAGGACTGGTTCGCAGCTGGTACTAAACAAAGTCGATAATCACTCTGTTCGAAACTGCCGATTCGTTGTACATTGCATTGAGTGTTCTTTGCTAGACTGATCTGTACTGTGCGAGGATGATCAACGAATCAAGAAAACGCAAAAAGTTTTCAATTACTGAAAAAATGAGTTTATTAAAAGAGATAGATAAGAACGTTGGGAGTCAGAAAAGTATCGCAGAGAAATTTGGAATTTCAACTTCTACGCTATCAACTATTCTGAAGAATATAAAATATATTGAAGAATGGCTGCAAACTGTGGTGAAAAAGCAGCTTCAAAAAGAAAATCTGTGAAAACCAGTTCGTTTTCTGTCGTGAAAGAACAGCTTATGTCTTTGTTTGCTGAATCTAGAGGAAGAAACATAAGAGGACCTCTTCTTCAAGAAAAAGCTCAGCAAATTGCATCTGAGAATTGCATCTGAGTTGGTGAAACGAACTTCAAGGCTTCAAGAGGTTGGCTAGACAACCTAAAGAAGAGGAATAACATTGTTTATAAAATTATGGGCGGAGAAAAGAAAAGTGTGGACCCAGAAACTGTCGAAAAATGGAAAACTGAAACTTTACCAGAACTCATCAAAGAATATTCACAGTCTGACATATTTAATGCGGACGAAACTGGTCTGTTCTATAATTTGCAGCCGGATAACACCCTTTGTTATCAAAAAGAAAAGTGCCATTGAGGGAAGAAAAGTAAGCTTCGCATAACTGTTCTTTTAGCTGCGAATTCTGATGGATCTGAAAACTTACCTCCTTATGTACAAAGAAAATCAGCCAATCCAAGATGTTTCAGAAATCTGAAATCGCTTCCAACAAAATATAGTGCTAATAAGAAATCATGGATGAACGCAACATTGTTTTCCAAGTGGTTAAAAGATTTAGACAGAAAGATGAGAAGTGAAAAGAGAAAAATCATCATTTTCATTGATCAATGCCCAGCACATCCCTCGGGTTACTAATTTTCAAATGTAAAAGTGAAATACTTCCCAGCAAATTGCACAAGTGAACTGCAGCCCATGGATTTGGGTGTCATAAGGTCTTTTAAGGTGCAGTACCAAAAACTCCTTGTTCGGAAAAATTTTGTCAACATGGAAAGAAACTCCCAGAAAAAAGGAGTAAATTTTCTAAACATTCTCGAAGCGGTGAGCTTCGTAAGACAAGCATGGAATTCGGTGGCAGAAACTACTTTTGTAAACTGTTTTAAGGCAGCAGCATGTAATTGCTAAGGTTTCCTGCCAAATGTTCCAAACGAAGCAAGTGTCTATGAAGACAGCTATGAAGAAACAGTCATTGATAACGATGGTCTGGAATGGGAAGATGGCCAAATGCCTGAATGGGAAGATGTTCCTAGTAATGGAAATTTTACAGAATATGTGTCTTCCGATGCAGAGCTAAGTACCTACGATAGTGAACAGAAAGATAATAAAGATTCTGAAAGCAGTGAAGATGACGAAGAAACAGAAATTGAATTTAAAAAGGTGACATTTCAAGAAGCAGTTTGCAGCCTGAACACTTTAAAAAATTATTTTTTGTCTCACGGGGTTGAGGATGTTGTTCTTATGAAGTTAGAAAATATCGACAAAGAACTTTGGAAAGTCAAAACAAAGAACCCAAAACAAAGCACCATCAAGGATTTCTTTCCAAAGTGCGAATAAGTATGTATGTATTATGTATTAAGTTTTAAAAGCAAGTAACATTAAAGAATTTAGATAAGTTTAAAGTTAATCTCCTAACGTATAACTTATAATTTTTAAGCTCGTAGTAAACAATAATCATTTTTTTTCATAACTGTATATCTAAGGGTATTTTGAATTGATATTTTTATACCATACTCTTTACATTGATATTTGATTTAACGAATTGTTTCGATTTAAAGAACGGATTTGTGGGTCCCAATCAATTCGTTAAATCGAGGTTCGACTGTCGAGTTGACTTTTAAATATATATTTTTAATAAAAAAATTTGTAAATTATATTAAAATAATTAAAATAAATAAATAATTTAACTGAACTTATGAAGATACGATGAATTACTAATTAGAATTATTATAAACTTGAAGTCGTGATAGGGATGACTTATTTTGAAGGAGTGAATCACAGTAAGGTTGTTTTTAAAGTTTCTTCGGCACTAGTAGTCGATTGAAGTTGAAAAGATACAGATTACATGATTAATTAATTTAATTTAACTAAATATTCAATTTTATATTTCACGACAGGTTATTAATAACTTATTTCAATGTTCTATTCTAATATTTTGTGTTTATGTATGTGGGTGAGGGTGGAGTTTAGAGTTAACACACATGATCACAAAGCGGCGTTCAGACCGATTTCAACTTTAGAATGTAATAAAATACGAAGAAACACATTAGAACCTTGCAATTTTGCTGCACAAAAGGGCGAACAGTCAAGGTCAGCTACGCGAAATTTTTACATTGTAACTTTAAGGAGAGATGTAATAGATGAGTATTACTGATTTCAGAGACAAAAAGACCGATGCGCGACTACTTCCGGATTAAAGGCGTAGATTAATTTGAATAATTTGTTTAATATTTCAAGTGTAATGATAGTGTTCTAATGTATGTTGTTAATATATTTTGTAACTCGGTTAAGATGATATATTTGATATATATTTTTAAAGATCACGGTAGTTCTATGAAAGACATTTTATTTTGATATCGAATTAGTAATCATTGAGTAGCTTTTCTTTCATCTCAAATGAATTGATTTTAATTTTTTAAAGGAACTTTAGAGTGATATATATATATATATATATATATATATATATATATATACGTTTCATTAACAAAGAGCAGTTTAAGTATTTTTAAACGATGCTAGGGATTTACCATCCGACATTAGATAAACAAAAGATATAATTTCATCTTTAACAAAAGTTGAATTACTGTTGACTCTCCATTTCACATATATTTCAAAAACACATTAAGAAAGTTGTATTATTACATGAAAGATACTTCACCAAAAACACTCTAAACCATTTTAATATCTAAGTTAAGTATTCCAATTTAAATTATGCATTTAGAGAACATCCTTTAGAATAATTAACTTTTAACTACTTTAAAGAGACTTTTAAACTAAAAGTTAAAATAATGACTAAGGCAAATGTAAAATAATGATTTTAATTGAAGGAATGTTGATGAACATGTAATATTTTTTTATTCTATATGAAAACTTCAATTTCGAATAAAATATATTTTACACACTATTACTTATATCATACATATTATTATTAGAATAAAAGTATAATCTTTAAGAAGCTGGCAGTAAAATGCAAATGAATTTTACAAACGCAGAATATCTTGTTCTAGGATCTCTACATATGGACGTTTTCAGCCACATTATGCTATATTGACCAAAGCATTTCACCTACATATATATTTATTTATCTTTACAGTGTACGAAAATTTAATTAAACAATCAATGTCAAATTCATTTATTGCCGTCAGGAAGACATATTCCAAATTTCAAAGCTGTATGTCAACAGGGAGTGGGTGAAAGATTTGACAGCCACACGCAAACATACAAACAGAATTGTAAGTTAAAATAATGCATGTAATAAAAAATAGAAGTATTTAAGTTTTAGGGCACGTTAATCCAAATTTCAGCTGGTCAGAACTCAATTATTTTTACATTCATTGTAATGAAGAAACATAGTTGTATATTATAAACCGAAAAAAACAACAAAGCCAAACTAATTTCTTACAGCAGTTCCTGTATTTCTATCACTTTGTTTAATTTTTTGCCAACTAGTTTTACATTGGATAAGTGTGTGATATTTTCCACATAAGTGCACACTGTTGTTATTTTTTAAATGGTAAGACTTGAAATAATATGTATACAGAGTGTCCCTTATTATTGATTACCAATAGCTATTTTCTAAACAGTTAGATTTAGATGTTATAGTTCCATTTGTATAAATAATATATTTTATACACTATTACTTATATCATACCTATTATTACTAGAATAAAAGCATAACTTTTAAAAAGCTTGAAATAAAATGCAAATGAATTTCACAAACGCAGAATATCTTGTTCTAGGATCTCCACATATGGAACTGGTACGATTTAAGATGTGAACCTCGGAACGTCTTCAGTAGGCAGAAAGGAGGAGGTTCTGTGATGATTTGGGGTTCATTCTCTTTTAATGGAACTACAGATATTGCTTTACTGGAAGATAAACAGTCATCTAAAGAATATGTAGAAGTGCTCGATAGTCACTTGTTGCCAATTGCTGAAAATCTTGGTGGTCCGAATTATTTGTATCAACATGATAATGCACCGATTCATTCATCAAGACTCATAAAAAGGGTTTTCTGGTAACAATGTTCATGTCATGGTGTGGCCCGCACGTAGCACTTATTTAAATCCAGTTGAGAATCTTTGCGGCATTCTCGTTCGCAGTGTATAAGCATTTGAAAGACAGTTTCAAACATCTTTGAGTTGTAAAAAGAAATCGAAAGAAGTTGGCTTGATATAAAGCCAGAATACTTACACAACTTAATAAACAGCATGACAGCTAGAATTTTTGCTGTCATTAATAAAAACGGATCTATTATTGGACGATAATTCAAAAGTATGTAAAATATCTTTATATTTATGAGACAGCAAATTTGTTTCCGTTTACCAATTTTCTAGTTGAAATGTATAATTCTAATTTAATTTACTGTAAAATGTTTTTTGGTACATGCTTTTTGTTATATGCATAAATATATTTTTGAATAATGAGTTATTAAAATATTATTTCGAAAATAACAGTATCTTCATATTTATGAGATGCACTGTGGAAGCCATCGTGATCCCTTTTTTTTCAAACAACCACGATATCCTCGAGTTTACCTGCGTTGCAGTTCGTGTTCAGGTATCTGGTACTTGCGAAAAAAAATCGGAATATTTTTCTCCAGTTTAAATTTAAATCACACCAAACACATTACAGAATGTGTCTCGAAACCTCCTGAAACGGGCCCATATATGTAAAGATGAAGAAAGTGGTCACTTCCAACGCCTTTTGTAGTCGTTTAAACGCTTCTGTGAAATAAAAATTAATGTTTGTACATTGTTTTTTTTTTTTTTTTTTTTTTTTTTTTTTTTTTTGGGGGGGGGGGTTGCAAAATAAATGAGACACTCTGTATGTATCCATATATGTTTAAACGTATAGTTTAAGGTAGGCCTATTTGTTACATACGTATTATACGTATATACGTATATCGGTTAAACGTATAACTGAAATACTTATTGCATCGGAAGCACTACTGTGACCCATGAGATAGAATAAATTTAATGTTATGCTTTTTATTATTGTAGGCAAAATAAGTCAATTTAAATTACATAATATAAGAAAGGTTTATATTGTAATTTAGAGTATGTAATTATATATGTAATTATATATATTTTGTTCTTGATGCTTAGTGTTTCTTTAAAAAAGGAAAATTAAAATACGCGTCAGAATAACTTCTCAAAATCTTTTGTGAATCGCGTTGTTATTTTTCTAGAGAAAATGCCAATATGTTCAGATTTTTTACATTAAATAAACAATTTGCATATTCAGATAAACGCATTTAAAAGTTTTTTGTGGGAAAAAACATAAATTTAACATTGATTTATACATGAATTTGACAGTGATTTTTTTAATTAAATTTTCATACTCTGTAAAGATAAATAAATATATATGTAGGTGAAATGCTTTGCGTTTATTTGTAGCAGTATGCAACGGTTATGATAACTGCGGCGATAGTTCGGACGAAATAATTTTACATAGTTGTTCGTCGTTGTTAAATATTATTACGTATCGCGCAATGTTTATCGTTAGCTGGTTGAAACATCTGCGACATCGACATGCGATGAGCGATGATGGAATGGCGCATTGCTTACAATCAAATGACGAATATATATATATATATATGTTTGTGTGTGTGTGTGTGTTACATTATTAGATCTACTTTCACGATTTTCCCTGTTTTATTCTAAATTACTATAATACTTTACTGGGAATTAAATTAACATTGTTTAATACAGTAAAGGTCTTGAATTATTCTTGAATGCTGATATTCTGTATTAGTCTAAAGGTTGATATTGTGATATTGTAGTGAAATGTTTTGAAGAAATTAATTGAAAAATAAGGATTGCAATTGTGTAAATATAATAGTTTTATATTCCAATTCTCTGTCATCTATCTATCTAACAACTATTATTATTATTATTATTATTGTTATTATTATTATTATTTTGCTTACTACTTAAAAAAAGTGTAAAAAGAAGCATATGATTCTACACTTAAATTTTGGTAATTAGCCATACCCGATTATGTCATAGATTTTAGTAGTTAAAAGAAGAGTATCAGAAAGGGATATTTTTGTTCACAATTGTTGGTTGAGTGAATCCTATCTAAATATTTGGGCATCTAAATTATTTTGTATTGGAAAAATAATATATTGTTAATTATTTTATGCCCAATTCGGCTAGCAAAAAATTATTTCCTAGCAAAAAATTATTTCAAGTAAGGAAACAAACAGATTTTGCTATGTATTTTTTTTCCTCAACCAAGAATTATATGGAATGTAATGTTTACTGTGATATATTACTAGAGTAGTTATTGAAGTTCGTTGATATTATTTGTTATTTGAAAAAAATTATTAATGTTATTATTTATTAAGAGAATATATTAGAAAATGTTGAGAAATGTTATTAGTAAGACAAAATAGAATTCTATTTACAAAATGTTGACAAATTGATTGAACTGCTTACAATGAATTGTAGTTATAAAATGTGGATGAATTTTGGTATATCAATATATGATGAATTTGAGAATATACAATTTTGGTACCAAAGTAGTGTATATACCATGAAGTGCAATATGAACATAAATATAGGATAAAAAAAAAAAAAAAAAAAAAAAAAAAAGTTAGTGATTGTGACAAAGATAGCTATCACAAATATTCCACTCATGGAATAAATTAGCTCTGATTTCTAGTGTGACCACGAAAAGAGTGGCACCATAGATTAGAGTGGGGTCAATCCCAAACCACAATAGAGACGAAAAAAGACTGAAATTTAGTGAGAACTGTTTGAGACTGTTTAAGACTACTGAAGCTTCAGTTTTTCAATGTAATTAATTTCCACCTTTATTATTTATTATATTGAATTCTTTATACATTATGTTATTAATATTATTTATTATGTTAGTTATTTCTTAGTTTATCTTGATGTATTCTCATTTATTTACACTTGCAAAAAGTAAGTGTTGTTGAAAAATTTATGTATTTTAGGTTATGCTTTACACAAAAAAAAAAATAAATAAATAAAAATAAAAAAAATAAAAAGATATAGGTTGTTATTTCAAGAGAGTTAAAATATTTTTAGCTGGGAGATTATGTTTAAAAGAATTAAATTCTAGGATGCATTTATTTAATGAAAACAAAAGTGCGTAATTTTAATAGAACAGCGATCAGAGCCATTTTTTTAAGAGAATGAATTTAGAATAAAGTATTTTTAGCTAGGTGGAATTTTGACAGTCGAAATACTAGAACGAGAAAATAATTTAGATTAATGGGATTTACACAGAATTATAGTTTTGATGAGGCCAACGGCGAAAAAATTTTTAATTTGTTATATATATATATATTAAAGCTTTTGGAACATTTTTCCAATGGTTGTTGTAATTGGTTCAACTACAATTTTTTTTTCTGTTTTCGTTAACATATTGTAAAATGTGCTGCTTAAGTTTACTAAGTTGAAACATAGGTAAGTAGGATTTTTCCGAATTTCTTGTATTTATTTATTTATTTATTTATTATTATTATTATTATTATTATTATTATTATTATTATTATTATTATTATAAGATTCCAATGGCAACATTCTTTCATTTCTTTATCTGGCGTTACAGTTTGGCGATAGTTTTTGTTATGAAAAGTGGTCGACGGTATCATGGAGAAGTACCATTTTTTGTAACCAGGCTTTTTTTTGGCGTGATAACTTAACGGTATTCTAGATGATTATTTCTTCGTTCACCTTGGACTCTTTTTTCATTTGGTTGTAGTTTCATTTTTGCAACTATTTATATTATTTGGCGCAAAATTTTACTTTTTTAAGACGGAGTTATATTACTGCCCTTATAACAAAGAAATGCCGTATTGGCTCCTATAAAAAGTGATAAAGCATTGGTAAATTATATAAATTTTTAATTATAAGGAGTGAAATGTTTTGCTTAATTTAAGAATTTGTTATTCCTTTAATGTTACGTGAACGACGTCACGGGTAACAGCCAGTGTATTAATATTTTTCGTCAAGTTCTTAAATCGAAAGTTATGATGTAAAGAAATACTGAATATAATATATGAATACCCTCTATATTTATCCAAAGTATACTATTGATTCCTAAATTCTATCCAGTAATTTAGTTTATAATATTGTTGTTAATGAATCCTATTATAAAATTAATCGAAATTTTCTTCCAAGTTATATCAAAGTAATTTTTGAACATTTCCTTTACATCTGTTTCCCTTATGTGATTGCTAGTGAGCCTATTCTCGAATAACGCGACAAGTTCAAGAAAAATCAAACATTTATGAAGCTGGCATTATCTGAATTCGTTAACTTCTCTTTGGAAAACAATATTCAATGAACACTTGACACGCTTATACTAAATAATGCATGGATGAGTTCTAACACACTAAGTGAATTGAAATATTTATGGAAAGACGATTTTGCAATTCATTTCATAAGTTTCTTAACATCATAAATTTTAAATAAACTCAAAGACAATATCTTAATAAACTGAAGAGTGAATTTATAAAATATTCATGTATAATTAACGTAATTGTTTAATAGCAAGCCAGAAAATTACAGCATCACGTCATTTTTCGAAAACAAAGTATTTAATTTTATCTTGTACTAATTTATTCAAACAGTAATAGAGTTAGTATTTAATTAAGAAAATAAAAGTAAATTTTCCCTGTAATAAAACATAAAAGAGAAAATATATTAAAATATTTTACAATACTATTACAAAAATGCGAAATGACTGCATGATATCTAAAATTAAAAATAATGAAATTTAGAAATTAATGAAAAATGTTCAATTAACATTTAATTATAGAATATTTTTGAAGCTATTTAAGCAATGTTTTCTCTTTTTATATTATTAAAAGTAAATACGTTTAAAGAGAAAAAAAAATAGTAACCATGAAAAATTGTTTAGAGATATAGTGTTATATTATTTCTACTAGTTATAAATAGAATGTCAGAAAATTACAGCAACACGTCATTTTTTGAAAACTAAGTATTTAATGTTATCTTGTACTGATTAATTCAAACAGTAATAGGGTTAGTATTTAATTAAGAATGTAAAAGTAAATTTTCGCTGTAATAAAACATAAAAGAGAAAATATTTTTACCATACTAATACAAAAAAGCGAAATGACAGCATGATAAAATAAAAAAAAAGAAAAAGAAATGAAATGAAATTGAGAAGTTAATAAAAAATGTTTATATACTAATTAATTTTTCAGCAGAGCTGAAATTACGCTGTAAATTACAGAAATACAAAGGATTTGAATTATCAATTTACTTAACAGCGAACAACCAACAGAGTGAAAAAATGTCCAGACCGGGGTTCGATCTCGGATCCTTTTTATAGCACACCAAGTGCTGTACCAATCAAGCCATCCGGGCTTTCAACAGACAATCGAGCTTGCTCTTACAGCTTAGCCATATAAGAGTGAGAGAATTCTAGACCGGATGTCTTCCGGATGACTTAATTGCTAAAGCACTTGGTGCGCTATACCAAGAGATCCGAGATCGAAACCAGGTATGAACATTTTTTCACTCTGTTGGTTGTTCGCTTTTAAGTAAAGTGATAATTCACATCCTTTGTATTTAAAAAAAATGTTTAATTAACATTTAATTATGGAATATTTTTGAAGCTATTTAAGCAATGTTTTATTTTTTTATATTATTAAAAGTAAATATGTTTAAAGAGAAAAAATAGTAACCATGAAACATAGTTTACAGATGCAGTGTTATATTATTTCTACTAGTTATAAATATCCTAAGGCAGAGATTCCGAAATATTTCTGTTACACGACCTATCTTAATGGTTCAAATTGTTTCTCTATCAACCTAATATGAAGGTTTATAGAGTTTTGTTTATAATCTATCCTAAGGAAAGGATGAAATTTGCACAAAGCTTACACAAAAATACAGTAATAGGTAATACTACGAGTAATATAAAAATGGACGTATCAAAACCTTCTACTATTTAAAAAAATACGTATAAATATAAATTTATTAAGAAAAATACAATTTGAATGTCAGTGCGATATATGTAATTTTTTTGTAACCAAAGGCATAGTCTGTGTTGTGTTTTAAAAAAATACAGATTTAATTTCTTCAAGAGAATACGCTTTAGTACATAAAGTAAGTTCTCGACGTTTTTTAAACTGTACTAGCTGGCATAGCAATACGATGTGTTACATTTGTTTTACTTCAGATCGTTCGATTTCTAAAGAAAAAAAGTCTAATTTTATTTTACATTTAAAAAATATTTATAATATTGATCTTAATAAATTTCTTAATATAATGTTATCTAGTAAACTATTTTAAACGTTTTTAAACTATTCTTATAAAATTCTAGGACTGGTATCAATACATTAACGATGTTAACAAGTTCAACGAGATTATGAAACAGGTGTTTTTTGACAAACCAAGTTTGGTTCTTCTGATAGAATTGATTGATATTTATCGCACACTGGGAAAACAAAAAATATATATATTTTTATAAATTATTCACGGAGTCATTGAAGGAGAATGCCTGGCATTTTAATTGACAATAAAATGAATATGCGTATTTATATGCCGGAGCACTATGTGTTTGCATATACATACACAAATTTGAATTCTTAAATTATTTAAAAGCTTTTTTTTTACAACTACATGTACTAAATTAAAGACAAAATACTATTCCATTTTGTTATATTTAAAATTATTGGAATTCTATATAATTTGATTTTAGGAATCCTTTATTATGAATTTGAATAAAGAAATGCCATTTAAACTATATACTACAATTTTCAAGATTGATCAATCTTTCATTTGTTGAAACTTCAAAAAAGGGAACTTCTAAATTAACTTTCAATTATAATAAGCAAAATATATTTTATATTAATTATTTATGAAATTACATAAGATATTTTAAGATGAAAAAATTTAACAAAATTTCTTCGTATAAGACTGAAAGAGATGAATGAGATTCATTCTTATGGAATTTAAAAGCTGAATTCAGGAGGAAATTGAGCCCACATCAATCACATAACATTGAATATAAAATTTTCGGATAGCATTTGGGGCAAACGTATTTTTATACTTTATGCAGATGTTTTGTTCCTGTCTTTTTTCAGGAATATAACATTACACACACGCACAAAAATAAAAACTTTCTTTGAAAAATTTAACTATTGCTGAAATTGAAACTTCCTTTCTCTCAAAGATGTACTTTCCAAAGAAAAATGATTAAGTTTACATGAAAATTAAGAATTAAATAAGTAACCAAAATATATAAATATATATAAAAACAGACTAAAATTAATTAATACAAAATAAATTAAATGGAAGTACTGAAGAGGTTTTTCCAAGCAGCAGAGAGCATTGTGGAATCGGATTTATCATTAACAATAACATCACGATTAAGATAAATAGCTAAATTTTCCAGAAAGTCCAATTCAGAGATACTATTAGCATTAAAGATAATTTTAGCATTTTTAAAATTAAAACAATGGCCGGAATCCCAAGAGTGCTTGGCAATTGAAGATTTAGAAATTTCTTGATTAGTTGCATAACGAGAGTGTTCTTTTAAGCGGATTTCGAGATTTCTTTTAGTTTGACCAATATAAGATAAATCACAGCCATTACAAGGAACATTATAAATTCCCCATTTACGAAGATCAGGAACAGGAGATTTGGTGGAGGGGAATTTGAATTTATTGACAGGTTTAAAGATAATGTTAAAATTGAAGCGTCTTAAAACTTTAACTAATTTGAAACATAAAGGAGGATAAAAAGGGAGGACAACCAAATTATCAGGTTTGCTTTTCACAGATTTAGAAAGAGTAGATTTATAAGACGGTCTATTGAATTTCTTCAGTTATTTTAGTTCTTAGTGTTTCAACACCAGTTTCAACTTATCTTATTTAATTAAAAAACAACTTGGTGAAATTCATCCTGTCATTTCTCCACTTCACGAGTTAACTAAGATGTCTATATGTATACACATCACATTGCCCTCGAAATAAAGACAGGGAAGTTAAGACAGTCTGGAAAACATGTGGAAAACATATATGTCCAGAATACTTGAATATGAATATTTTATGCAGCGATTGTTGTTAATGATTGCTATTTCCAATTAGAATAGACACTTACAGTATAATAAATGTTTCTACACTTGAAACGTTATTTTAATTCATGGAAATGCATTTGAAAATTGGGGTCTTCATGGACTCCACTAGCATTGATATGGAATTTATTTTCACAAGCACAGTTAAGGTTAAAAATGATGAAAAACAAATATTAGAAGTGTTTAATATATATATATATATATATATATATGCATATTTTAAACCACAAATTACATTGATTTACATTATGGTTCAAAAATCCAGTTTATTCGTGTTTGATTTGTTCAGATAAATTATCTTCAGATGTTATACAGTAAAAATTAATGAAGCTGGAAAATAGAACTTCACGCTCTTAAGTCAAACTACGATATGTGTAAATAGTAAATACTGTATAAAAAATGATTGGGAAGCAATTTTTCGTGTTTGCGTAAGTCCGTTGATATTGATGCTAATTATACAGAAAATAAAGAATGAAACATCTAACGAAAGTAAATCTTGCTTTTCAACTCTTCCCAATGTAGTTAGGAAGACTTTTTAACACTGATTCGTCTACCTTTCAGCCTGTCTGTCTGACTTTCCACATTCTAACTTTCGAAACTATACTTGGGTTTTTTTGTAATTGACATATGTCATTAAGGTGCACGGAAGCATTTTTTCTGATGAAATTGGAGTGTGAATAATTTATAGTTCGTTCATTGAAACAGTCAAAAATTCACATATATGTGGTGTATGAACAACAAATGTTTGAAGTACATTTTATTGATATCACACTAATTTAAACATTAGGAAATTGATAAGCATTCTTAATACGCACCATAATATGTTTCCTATAGAAAATTATCTCCGGTGTTTATCGTTGATTTTTATAAGCATATAAAAATATACTATTACATTATTTTCTAAGGGCAGCGATTGTTTGAAAATGTTTGAAATCATCCTACACTATTTCTAATTTATTGAGATTCATATCGTCATTCCACTGCACGATAACATTTTACTTATACAAAATGGTGTTTAAACATTAACTTTTATTTTACAAGGCCGCTCAAAGGTACTTAGATTACCGCCTGTGAGAAATAATTGCTGCAAATTCGTACCATTTGCGTTCTGCATTTTCAGTTTAACTACATTTAACATTATTTATAGTATAAGAGTTCTATAGATCATATAAAAGGCTGTAAAATATAATTCAAAGTCGTTATCATATATGCACAGGGATTTCTAAAAGCGTGTTACGCATTTTCAGATGAAATATATTTTTGTACACTTTGCGTTTTGTGTGTAATATAAATTCATTTATCAGACTGTACAAAATAAAGCAAACAAACTTCTTAATAACACCATATATTTAAGACATGATTTGGGTCTTTCGAAAGAACTTTGTCTGTGTTCATCAGGCGCAAAAATGTGATACCACTTGGAAGACGGGCACAAGACTGAAAGAAAACGTTATGGGGATATGTTAGAAGAAACATCCAACTGAAATGCAGGAGGCATCAGTCAATCACAAGAGAGCATTACTCAAACAATCGAATAATAGAACAATAGAAACAATACAGAGCATTACCCAAAGAATATAATTTTTTTTTGCCCAAAATTGTTTTTTTATATGATCTTCTTCGTTTTTGTGGCCCTTTCTCCATTTAGCTATTTCCCCATTTCTACATTTCAGTTAAAAACTAGTAAATCTGCAGATCAGGAGCCCCAACGTCAGCTGTAAAAGTCATTGTCTTTTAATCTCACTTTTCATATTATTTAGCATCTTACAATCCGCAATTTAATTTTTTTTATATTACATACATATTTATAGGCATATAAGATACTTCAGAGGTTTCAGAATTTAGAAGCGTTAAATTAAACACGGTTCATGCAATGATATTCTGAAATTCTTATGAACTTCTTGTAATTGTAATTTTTTAGATAAAAACATGCATTTTTACTTTCTTCTATCTTTACAAGAAGAAAGTATTGGATTCATGAAAATTTTCGACTTCCGGTTTTCGACGGATTTATACGTTTTAGAAGGTCCTGAACACGATTTGACTGTTTTTAGAAAATGTCTGTCTGTGAGTCTGTCTGTGAGTCTGTCTGTCTGTCTGTCTGTATGTGACACAAATTTTGTGGGCGCTCTATCTCAAGAACTAATGCTCGGAATTTAATAAAACTTTAGATTCAGTTAGGCCCTGATATAAATTGGTGCTGATTAGTTTTTGGTAAAAATCATCCGGCAGGTGGCGCTGCTATGCAGCATTTTTTGCGATTTCCGCAATAGCTCTATCTCAATAACTAATGCTCGGAATTTAATAAAACTTTAGATTCAGTTAGTCCCTGATATAAGTTGGTGCTGATTAGTTTTTGGTAAAAATCGCCCAGCAGGTGGCGCTTCTATGTGGCATTTTCCGCGATTTCCGCAATAGCTCTATCTCAAGAACTAATGCTCGGAATTTAATAAAACTTTATATTCAGTTAGTCTCTGGTATAAAATGGTGCTGATTAGTTTTTGGTAAAACTCTCCCAGCAGGTGGCGCTGCTATGCAGCATTTAGTAGGATTTACACGATTTTAGCGATAGTCATATCTGAAGAAAAAATGCATAGAATTTAATAAAACTTGAGTTTCAGTTAGACCTTGATATATATTGGTGCTGAGTCTTTTTAGTGTACGCGAAACCTGTGTGAGATAGAAGAAAGTTTTGGGATTGACACATCCGACTAGTTTATTTTAATATTCCTTGAAATAGGGTTGCTAAGCAACTCATAAAATAAAGAGGAAAGAAAAAGAAATGTATAATAAAATTTGTAAAAAATAGGAAAATAAAAGTTTTATATTTCCCGAACAGTTGCAAAAAATTTTCCAATAATTTAAACAATTAATTTCTAAATTATAATGGATGTATCGGCAAATTTTCTTAGCTATTGTATATATTTAAGACCTCCATATCGAACATTTAGTATCCGTAATTTTACGTTTAAATCCATTATTCAAATATGCAATTTTCATTTCAGTTAAAAATGAAATTTGAAAATCGTCTGCATTCGCATAGGAAAGCATTATGACATAAAAAGAAATGTTCTATATTTTTTGAACGAATGAACCAAATTTAATCAAAAACTATACAGCTCATTCCGCGTATCTCGCCAACATATCTACCAAAAACAAACCTAATCGGACGCTTTTTAAGGCAGTTATCGCGGAACAGGCAGACAAACAGACAAACAAACAAACAGACGGAAACCAAAAACTTTTCGTGTCTCCACAGTCAGCCTCAACTGACGTTTCGGCAACTAGACCTTTGGGGCCTGGTACAGCGCCTCTTGAAGTTTTTATTCCCTAAATTGTTAATAGCTTGCTCCCTTTTAATCCGACCTTCTTCATTTTTAGGAACTTTTCTCTCTTTAATTATTCCATCACTTATACAATCCAGTTGGGAACCTGGGGCCCGGTCCGGTGCACGGTTGGGCCACCACTTTTCTTTTTTAATTGACCTTTAGATCCCTTTTATAAGCATTATAAGCATTTCTTGAAATTTGTAATCTAATGATTAATATATACCCTATGCTTACATTCATATAATTGAAGATATAAAGTGTTAAGTAATAGGACTTTTTAAGATGTTTTCCTCTTAAGGCACTGCGCAAAACTATCAGTGGGCCCATTTTTGGCCTCCTACTAAAGTTCCTTTCAAAATCGTCCGATTCATTAGCTTTGTTCGTCTAACAACTTGCTAAGAGATTTAGTTATAACATGAAAGTCAAAAAATAATTTCTCGGACAAAACCCGGGTCCCTGGACCCCTTTAAGTTTTAGTGCCCTAAATTGGTAATAACTTTCCCCCTTTGTATCCGAGTTTCTTCGTTTTTAGGGCCCCTTTTTTCATTTAGTTATTCCCCCACTTCTACTTCCCAGTTATGACAATGTCCCCCTGGGTCTCGGTACGAACCCTTTGTATTTTTTTCCCTAAATTGTTAAAAACTTGCCCCCTTTTAAACCGATCTTTGTTGGTTTTGGTGCATTTTATATATTTAATCATTCTCATATTTCTACATTCCATTTAGGACCCTGGCTCCTTGGGCCCGTTCTGGGACCCTTGATTTGATTTGACTGCTTAAGAGGGACGGCTCAGACAAGGAAACCAAGTCTATAGAGCATAGTATCCCTCCCGGTCCCTTTATTAAGGTCTTAAAAATTACAGTGTTCAGCCGTAGTTGAAGCCGCCGTAAAACATGACAATGAGTGACAAAACATAAACATGAGAAATAAATAAAATTGGCCTACGGCCGGCCATGCCAGTAGTGCTCCAACAGCGAGCAAGTGACAGGTACTGATTAAGGTTTTACAGGAGTGGTACATTACTGCCGGAAAACAGATTTTCCCACGCGACACTGGGAAGGAGGGGCATCAGTAGATGGTGAAAACTTTTGTACTGGAAGAAATCTTTTGTGACAAGCTCACGTACCTTTTCCAGAGCTGTACGAACGGCAGGAGGCAGAGATTTCAAAAATTGTGATCCGACAGAAGGGCTCACTAAGTTAAATTCGAGAGGTAAGTTAGGTGGTCAAATATGCTTTCTTTTAACTTTCATATACATTTTCAATATTGTTTATACATATTTATTTTCACTGTATGAAAAGAGAAAGATTTGTAGCAACATTCTGGATTTGTTGGAAAGCATTTCCAAAGACATGTGTGATGCATAACATTCCTTTTTTATTACAAGATTCAAATGCGAGAAGAACAAGCTCATTTTAACCCTTTCCGGCACAGTGGTCCCACTCCGGGCACACCTACTAATTTTAATTCCAAACTTGCATACCGCACCAAGAATATTTTAATAAAATTTTGTTTCTATGATGAAAGCTTAAAATAAGGAGTTCATATTTTATAAAAAAGTCGTTTATAAATTCCGGTGTCAGTCAGTAATTTCTAATTTTACGAACAGAATTTGTCTGTGTCGGAAAGGGTTAAAATGCTATATTATAATTGCTCATACTGACCAGTTATCCCTTCATAAAATTATTTTATACTTAGTATATAATTTATGTATAAAATATGCTAAAGTTATACTCATATATATTTTTTTTTCAATGAGAGCTGTATTATATTTTTAAAATGAGAAAAAGCATTTAATATAAATTACGTATAATCATCTTGACGAAATAAAAAAGGAATTTTTTATTTATACATTTATTGTAATTGCCTTATCTAAATTAAATTTAGTTCTTTAAATACATAGTTGCGATCTGTAAAAACATATAATTAATATAAAAAAGGTTTTACAGCTCTGTATATATGAGATAAATATTTATAATTTCTTAATCATAGTTGTTTATGTTTTTGCTAAAGACTTAGAAGTAATTAATTGCAAAGTTTAATATTTCCTTTATCGTTATACTTCCAAGTATTTTATTCATTAAAATAGCTTAAACTATTTGGCAGCTCAATTTTATCGGTACAGATTTTACTTCTATTTTCTTCTTTAAATTAATTACTGTTTACATATGTAATTAACTTTGTCTTCAAGAACATACGGATTTGACCATGAAATTTGCGTGAGTTATATTAATTAACTGGCTTGCAGATAAGAAGTAATGCAAATTTGTGTTACATTTTTTACATTAAATTAATTATTCATGTTAAAGATAAGATTTCTTTTTCAATATACTGTATATTCCGGCGTATAATGTGCACATTTGATACAAGAAAATTTATCGAAAATTACAAGTGCGTATTTTACTCCGGTTATAAAAATGAAAGAAAAAATATTATCTAATATAAAGAACTACGATTTCTAATTTAATGAACATGTTATTTTATTTACCAAAAATAATTTTCCCTATCAGATTACATGAAAAGTAATAATTAATAAACTTTGGACAAATGTTTATTTAATTTTTTGCTATGTATCTGCTGAAGGTTTCTTTGCAAATAATGAGGCGCGAGTCATACGGCGAATATACTTAAACTAGTCGTTGGATGCCACCGTAATACTCACCCATCATGGATATGCATATTATAAAATATGAAAATAAAACATGTCTAGTGTAAACTATTTATAAAATGCATTGCAATTCAAATAAAACCCTGGCTTGATGACGTCATAAACCTTAAATGTTCTATTACTGAATTGTGTAAAAGAAACATCCTCATATCTCTAAAAATGATAATCATATTAACTAACGGTTTACTGCGTCGGATTAAGCGTCTCATTTAAAATTGAAATATATATTTGAATTGAAATTTGGATGAAGTACAGGGTCATGAAAAATCGAAGAGTGTGATAAATAGGATTCCAAATATCTCGGCAACTCATTATTCGGTCGACTTCATGCTTTATGCAGAATGTATGTTTTTGTATTGTCTTTTATATTCACTAATTTAAATAAACTATTTCGAAAATTTTTATATACCTTTTATCAGAACGAATATTTCGAGAGTCCGAAAAAAATAGTTCCGGATAATCGAGATTACTGAAATTCCATAAGTTTTTTTTTTCCATTGTTACATACTAAGTCCATACCAAATTATCTCAATTCGTTCGGGGGATAGACCGTTTACAGACACACAGACACACAGACATGCATACACACCGACTCACAGACACACAGACAAACGGACGGCAATTTTCCCCCTAAAAATATGTTTTTCGGAATCTCCACACCCAGAAAAAAGTTTTGTTGAATCAACAAAAATTTGGTTGACCCAACAAAACTTTTTGTTTAAATATAGGTCAATGGAAATTTTCTTTGAAACAACAAAAAAAATATTGTTCATTTTTTTTTTTTTTTTTTTTTTTTTTTGCAATTAAAAAAAAAAATTGCATCGTCAGCAAAAAATGTTTTGTTAATTAAACTAAAATGGTTCAAATTTACTTGAATTTTACAAACCAAAATGTACTCAACAAAACATGTTTTGCAGTTTTAACCAATTCCTTTTTCTGGGTGCAGTGTCTGAAACGTGTAAATCCGTTAAATTTTTTTTTTTTGATTTTTAAAACGATTACAAGACTTATACTACATATGATAGGTAAGTAAAATAGAAAAATAAAGTCTGAAAGCATAAGTGTGCGTTATACGATGAAATGTATGGAAAGTATACGTATAAGATTTATATTTAAAAAAAATAAATTCATGAACAATTTTCTAAGAGTTTAAATATACCAGTTATTTCAGTTTGAGAATTTAGCAATTTCTGTTAAATATAAGAATAAAAAAGTCCTTCCGGCCTGTACCGGGAGGAAAAGGTAGCTTTCCTATATCTTCGTTTTAAAATTTTAGCTAATGTTACACGAAAACAGCAACTTAAAATGCAAAAGATTCGTTAATACTGAATTTGAATAAGAAATTCGCCAAATTATTGAGCAATAGCCAAA
Source organism: Maratus michaelseni (assembly GCA_963931845.1). Lineage (NCBI taxonomy): Eukaryota > Metazoa > Arthropoda > Arachnida > Araneae > Salticidae > Maratus > Maratus michaelseni. Next base: position 461,781,925 of record OZ007588.1, read on the forward strand.
TTGGCTTCATTTATGAAAACTTATTTTGGTCGCCAAATTTGGCGATACTTCGCCAAATGTCGCCAAGTTTGGCGAGAATTTGGCGCTAACGGATATGAATAAATAGTTTTATGCGTTTGATTGGGAAAATTATTACAACAATGAAAATTTTTGTAATGTGCTGTCTTGTTTCAAAATGTCAGCCATCCTAGAATTTCAAACTGCTCTATCTCAGCCGTTTTTTAAGATAGAGGTAAAACAAAAAATGCTCTGGAATCCTCGTTTCAAGGACTAACACAGAATTAAAAAATAATTTTGAATTTTTCATTTTTTTGTATATTTATTTTAGTTTTAAATTTTTAATTGGCCGCCATCTTGAAACAAAATGGCGGACCAAGCTGGCCAACGAACTCGGTCGAGACATTGGTGAGCTTAATACACACAATTAGTTTCATCAAAATTGATTTATAAATACGAGCGTTATCGTATGACATAGGTCAGATATATATATATATATATATGGAGATATATATATATATATATATATATATATATATATATATATATATATATATAAATCAACATTTGAACGGAGGGTGGTTTTGGGGTCTGGGGATCTTGATCGGTGAAAATATATCGAAATTTTCCGGAACTGCTTTCCTCCGAACGGCTGCAATATGTAGCTTTATACTTTTTTGTATTGAAAGCTACCTAAAATAACAAAAACAAAGTATTACACTGAATTTTTATTATCAAATATTATATTTTAAATTCGCCTTTAAAAAGACCTTATTTTATAATTAAAAAAATACAGATAGCGAACACGGATTTAATTAGAACGCAGTATTAAGTGTGACGTAAGTGTAATTGATGATAAATCAAAAGGACTCGTTTAATATCCCTTTTAAAACACTTTATTCTTTAATTATTAAATCCAAATCATTACACAGACAACGGATGTGAATAAATTTGCACTTTGCTAAACAACGCATAACCAACAGAGTGAAAAATGTATCCAGACCGGAAATCGAACCCAGATATATGGTATATCGCACCAAGTGCTTTACCATTTAATCTATTCTACCATTTAATCTACTTACCATTTGTGCTTTCAATACAAAAAAAGTATAAAGCTACCTATTGCAGCCGTTCCGAGGAAAGCAGTTCCGGAAAATTTCGATATATTTTCACCGATCATGACCCCCAGACCCCAAAACCACACTCCGTTCAAATGTTGATTTATATATATATATATATATATATATATATATATATCTGACCTATGTCATACGATAACGCTTGTATTTATAAATAAATTTTGATGAAACTAATTGTGTGTATTAAGCTCACAAATGTCTCGACCGAGTTCGTTGGCCAGCTTGGTCCGTCATTTTGTTTCAAGATGGCGGTCATTTAAAAATTTAAAACTAAAATAAATATACAAAAATGTTAAAAATTCAAATTTATTTTTTAATTAAGTGTTAGGCCTTGTTACGAGGATTCCAGAGCATTTTTTGGTTTACCTCTATCTTAAAAAATGGCTGAGATAGAGTAGTTTGAAATTCTAGGGTGGCTGACATTTTGAAACAAGATAGCACATTACAAAACTTTTGATTGTTGTAATAATTTTTCCAATCATACGCATAAAACTATATATTGATATCCGTTAGCGCCAAATTCTCGCCAAATTTGGCGACCAAAATAAGTCTTCATAAATGAAGCCAATTTGGCTATTGCTCAATAATTTGGCGAATTTATTATTCAAATTTAGTATTAACGAATCTTTTGTAAACGTTTTCTTTGCATTTTAACTTGCTGTTTTCGTGTAACATTTGCTAAAAATTTTAAACGAAGATATAGGAAAGCTACCTTTTCCTCTCGGTACAGGCCGGAAGGACTTTTTCACTTATACGTTGGCAAGGCTGCAACTTCGCAGATCAAGATGGGATGTTATATATGCGCACACTACCCAGTGGTGTACATGAGACGAATAAATTCCGAGCATTAGATAATATCTAAAATTCCAATTAAATTTCCAGCAGGACTGAAACAGCGCGTAAAATTCAGTTAAGTTAGAAAATAAGTAATGTGTTTATTATATTTAAAAAGTACATTTTAAACTGCTAAAACATTAATTATCAGTAAAATTGTTCAGCAATAGTTTATTCTTATAAAAGAGCTTGATCAAACAGCACACTATTAAAAATTTCAGTTCAAAGGAGAGCCATTATATGGTTCAAAGTAATTAGAAGAACGAAAACATCTACTTTATGGTTCAACATTAAAAATGACTTTAAATGTCTGCCAAAAAATGGATCCACACATAACAAATAGTTAAATGCTGTTTTAGTGTACAATAATATATACTTGCTTGTATAGTTGTTTGAAAGGTGTATACATGTTTAGAGGAGCCCAGTCCGAATCGGAGTTCAGGTATTGATTTCTTAATGCGTCGGATTCTATCTTAAAGCGAGGTTTTGTCGTTATTCGATCTTTTTTGCAAAGGATATTCTTTCAGAGTTGATGGTTCAGCATTTTACCTGTTTATAGTTCAATAATTGAAATTGTTCTCTTTTCAACATTATACATCTTCTTGTTCAATATTTCATGTATTAAATTACACCAGTTTATGGTTCAACCAAAGCACCAAATGTTAGAAGAAGTTTAAGCCCTTTTATTTGCAGTTGCTGCAGCACCAAAAGTTGTTTCGACCCAATATCAAATATTTAATGTTAAATACTAAATACGGATTAAAAAAACTTGATACAGAATTTTCCAGTAAAAATAAAGCGAGAGATAAAATTATATCCATATTATATCCTCTAATATCCAAAGTGTGATATGAACAGGAACACGATAACGTTTTCACAAATATTTAAATTGAAAAATATATGTTTAAGTAGAAGATATAATATCATGAAAAAAAATTTTTTTGAAGAATGTTATTTCTAACAGGCTACTACAGGTTATTTCTAACAATATATTTTCTAACAGTCTTAAGAATGCCAAGTCTTAAGTCTAACATAAAAGTTAAAAATTATTTTGACTTTATGCACATTTTAACAACTTCTTACTTTTCTCCATTTTTTAATGTTTTGAATAAGCAATCATATTTTTTATTCCAAGAAAACATTTTTTTTTCTTTAGAACACTATGAAATGCATATTTTTTATTCCTTTCATGCATATAATCCAATCATATTCATAAATCCTCCAATAACGAATATAAAAAAGTAACAATAATATTTATAAAATGCAATTGACACTCATTAAAAGAGAAAACAATGTTTATAATCCGAATAGTCCAGCAACATTATATTCCCTTGATTGTAACTAGATAACCCAGAATAAGAAATTGCTTTTTTAAAATAAATCATCTTTTATATATTTGAAATTCAATCACCACTAAAATGTTTAGAAAGCAGAATTTCCCTTTAAAGGGATTGAAAGAATTCTTCTTTTATCATAACTTTATTCAAATTGTCTTACCTCCTTAGAAAAGTACTTCTTTTAAGTGCCTTATGCTGTTATTTATTGTTTATTTTACGTTTTCATCTAAAATATACACTTTAAATATAGCTTCTATTATCATTTTTGTTATTTTAAATACATTTAAATTACAGGTTTACCATTTCTTTTAAATGCTAAAAGGTGTAAATTAACAACATAATATACAGTAAAATAACTTTTATTAGATTGTGGACATGGTTCGGCTCACTCCGAGCTATTTTCAAAAACAAATGCGATCATTCTAAAATTGCACAGTCTTTGAAGTTATTGTTTGAAATGATATCATTTAATTTTCATATACTTTTTTAAAAATTACGCACCTTATCTTTTGTTTTTACTTGGTTGTTTATTTCCATATTTGTAACCACTGAGTAACTCGAGCCACAATTTCGGTGAGTTAAAAGATGCTGAATCGTCACATGTTGTATTTTTGCGCGTTACTACCTCTATGGTTTCTCTTATTACGGATGGATGGTATAGACTGGAGGGAAAAATTATTTTACTTTCATTGAAATTTATTTGGATGGTTTCTTCATGATATAATATTGCCAAGGCTGTGGTTTTCCTATTATGCTTAAAATCAGCTATAAAAGTAAAAGGTTGGCGTGGAGGCAGCAAATTCATGGAAGACTGGCGGCTGGTGAAAGGTTATATTATTTTGCAGTCGACATATCCAGTCAATGAATTATAGGTAATAGCTGATATCGGATAATTCCAATTTAGAACATAAGATGGTTGTTTTGTATTCGTTTTATCAATCCAGACAATCAAGGCCTAAGTGTAGCAAGGCAATGAATTTAACAATCTGGAGATTTCTCCATGAAAAACAATTTAACAGTCGTTCTAAAGTAGGGAACATGGGGCATAGCGAAATACTTTAAAATAATTACAATTTTCAAAATGAAAAAAAAAAATTCTTTGAAATTTTACACTACATGATTTTTAACACCCTTGCCTTATAAAATTATATTTTCAATTTTTTATTCTTTAATTTCGGTGGTGTTTTAAAGATGTAATACAATAGTAGAAAATTATCACTTTGCCCCAGGTATGGGGCAAAGTGATATTGTCAACGGGGCAAAGTGGAAAATAAACAAGTTCAATTCTTTAAATGATTTTTTGCAATTCTGTGATAATTATGCTAATCCACATAAGAAAAGAATTTGTCCAGGTCGGAGTTCTCTCACTTTACACAATTTTCCCAGTGTTTCTGTATAGTATACAATACTTGTATCATCAGTTATAAGCTACACATAAACATATTTTTTTGTCAGTATGGCCGCATGAACTTAACTGAAAGAAAATATGTCCATTTTGCCAGGGAAACTAAATCACTTTACCAACAAACTACTTCTTAGTGCCTGGACCTTTATCTCAGTGCAACTCAATAAAGAGAAAACCCCCATTATTCATTTAACTAAATTTCACTTTTTCTGTAACAAGCTGTCCTTACCATTATACACCTGATGAATAATACACCTTATGTCCTTACCATTATACATCTGAATAAGTAAACAAACTGATTTTACACTTTTAAAATTATAAATATGTTGTAGAGGCAAAGTGAAATATAATATTTCAGTTTGCCCCATCACTAAAAGTCTTTTTCACGTTTCCCCGCATGTGTAAAACAATCGTTTAAACAAAATTAAAAACCAAAAGTAGGCTTAATCATTTATATATATAAAACACAAACGGAAATTTCGTTCCGCTCCTTTATAACTCGAGTTCTGCCGAATGGATTTGGATGGAACTTACACTGTTCGAGAGATAATTTGTCAGGGAAGGTTTTAGTAAATAACACAAAGTTCTACGTATATTAGTTATAGAATTATGATAGAAAGTTCTGTTATTTTGGCCGAAAAGGTTATCATTGCTAATTTTTTGGCGATCATTACTGTTGCAGAAAGAAATGAAAAGGCTATACATGTCGAAAAATAAAAGAAAAACTGTTACTAATTTTATTTAAAAAAAAGAAAATTAAAGAAAGAAAGAGAAAGAAAAAAAAAGAGTTTTGATGAGAGAATATTATAAAACGAAAATATTTAATTTAAACATGATTGGGAATGTTCGTAATGCTTAAAAAATTATTCCAGGGGCAAGATTTCTATATTGAAACAATATTTGGCGATGTATCTTTTGTTTTTGGCGATTTTGATTTTACTTTTAACCCCAAACAATTTGATTTTAAGCCAAAAGGTGTCTTTTTTTTTGTTGCAGAAAGAATTGAAATGGCTATATATCTGGAAAAATAAAAGAAAAAACTGTTACTTATTTTATTTTTATTTTTTTTAAAAAGAAAAGAAAAAAAAAGAAAAACAGTTTTGATGAAAGATTTTAAGCCAAAAGGTGTTTTTTTTTTGTACTTTTCGGTTAGCCGGGCCCAGTGATATATATATATATATATATACACACACATATATACACATATATCTACACAAATACATGTATATACATACACATATATACACTTATATGTATGAATATATACATATATATATTTATATGTACATATATCACTGGCGCCCGGCTAACCGAAAAGTACTTTTTTTTATTCAAATGCAAACTATATTAATGGCAATATACTTTTATTTACTTGTACATACATGAAATTTCGTTCCGGCTGCTTATAACTCGAGTTCTGCTGAATGGATTTTCGTAGAACTTAAACTGTAAGATAATTTTTCAGGGAAGGTTTTATTGTATAATATATCGTTCTACGTAGCTTAGTTATAGAATTATTCTGGAAAGTTCTATAATCAGATCAATCTTATGAAATATTAGCCTTTTTAAAAGATTTTGCCGAATGGATTTCGATGGAACCTACACTGATAGATAATTTTCTAGGGAAATTTTTATTATATAACATATCATTCTACGTTGCTTAGTTCTACAATTATAGGGGGAAATTCAAAAATTGGGTGACCATTTTTTTAAATCAAATATTAGCCTTTTCACTATTTGATTCCGATTATGAAAGATTAGCCTTCTGAAAAAGTTCTACTGGACGGATTTTGATGAGAATTGTATTGTTAGTTAGATGCTATTTCAGGAATGGTTTTAATGTACTACATATTGTTCTAAGTTGCTTAGTCAACAGTTATGTGTGAAGTGAAGTTTATATAGTCAGGTGAACCCGATTCCGAAAGATTAGTAGCCCCACAAGTGGCTGAGAAGTTCTGCTCTCGAAGCTGGTAGACGAGAGGTGCTGGGTTCGATCCCAATCGCGCCCGTCGGCCTAATCGTTCGGAGTTTTCCTGGTTTTCTTCGAGCCGTGGATTTATCCATGCGTAAATACGGGTTAGGTTCCCTTAGAAAGACCCCCACGAAGGGCACTCCCACCGGGCCTATATCCCAAGTGTAGATAATTGGCCGTCAATAATCAGCCCAACTCAACTCAACCCGAAAGATTAGCCTTTTTGAAAGTTTTTACTGGTCGTATTTTTTGCGACTTGCATTGTTGAGTAGATAATTTGTGAGGATGGTTTTAGTATATTTTATATCGTTCTGTTAGTTTTAGAATTATGTAGAAAAGTTCTATAATCAGATGAACCCGATTATCAAAGATTACCCTTTATAAAAACTTTTACTGAATGGATTTTGTTAGTTAATTTGTTTGCATTGTTAGTTCGACATATTTTAGTGATGGTTTTAGTATATTGTATATAGTTTTATCATTCTTTAGCAAACCTTAACTGTAAATGACCAAATAAAAGAGTTGGTCCTTAACAGCTAAGGCCCCACCAGTGGCTGAGAGGTTCTGCTCTCGAAGCTGGTAGACGGGAGGTGCTGGGTTCGATCCCAATCGCGCCCGTCGGCCTAATCATTCGTAGTTTTCGTGGTTTTCTTCGAGCCGTGGATTTATCCATGCGTAAATACGGGTTAGGTTTCCTTAGAAAGACCCCCACGAAGATCACTCCCCCCGGGCCTATATCCCAATTGTAGATAATTGGCCGTCAATAATCAACCCAACCCAACCCTTAACAGCTAAAATTTTGACTGCACATTAGAAAATATGATAGCGGATTGACGTCATTTTTCAGTAATGTGGAAGGATATTCCAGGTAAATATACAGATTGCTTTCAAATACAAGGTCAAATTAAACGAAATATTTCGTTTGATTCAAGGCTCATTTGTAGAAACCGACCAGCGCAGCGGGCGTAGCTTGCTAGTATTAAATAAACAAGTACTTCACTAGGCATCAGAAGAATCTAATTTATATTTACAATATTAATAATGGGCCCTTTATCATTATCTAAATCAAAAAATGTTATTTACTTACCTAATAATATTACAATATATTCATCCAATTTAAAAAATAGTCTCTAATATGGTATATATTGATCTTGTGAGGTGATTGTTGCCTGACAGTAACCAAGTAGGTGTGACATAATATAATTAAAATATCGGCTGATAGGTGGCTCTGCATACAGACAAAATATTTAACTATTTCACTTTGCCCATCTATTTCATTTTTCCCCAAGTTCCCCTATTTATTCATCCAACATGAAAACGTAAAACAAGTCCCACATTATAAAAATATTCGTAAAGCCCTCAGGTTTGGGTATAAATCGCTGCATCATACTCTATGATCTTAAAAAAGCAAATTTAGAATACTACAGACTTGTAGACACCAGATAACATATCTTTAGCACTTAAAAACAAGACAAAATTCTGAGTTCCGAAGATATTGCATATGCTTTTTGTCAGACGCTTGGAGGGTGACAGATATCGACGTAATACGGAATGGAACCAATCGGTGAGAGGCGAACATTGAGAGCTGGGTGGATAAGCAAATGGCGCGAGAGGGAGAGGTTTTGAGGAGAAAGAATCCCATATCTAGTAACGCAGTATTTTCGAAGTAAAAATTATAACGTCGAAAATACGCGGGGAGCCAGGACTGTGGAATTAAAATTGGAAATAAAAGTAACAAAAGGGCTATTAAAAACATTCCAAATGAAAAACTAGCTTCTCATCAGAATATCATAGATTGGATAGTTGATAAAAATTTATGAAGGGACATCATTACAGACACTAATAACCAAGCTTCAAGTTTTTATTTTGTAGTTTTTATTATTATTATTATTATGTGTAGATGTTTGCCCATAAAAATTTATAATGCGCAAATATGCACAATATACTATATATATATATATATATATATATATTCTTTTTCCATTATTAAAAATCACATTACGATAATATACACGAGGGCGCATTATACACATGTAAATATGGTTTATATCTGAAAGATTTTTTTTTAATATACAGTTATACAAGTATAATTTTAAATTCTTCTAATGAAATCTAAGATTACATCATAATATTCTTTATCAAACAAGCTACTATAATGTAATGATATTAGTAATTTCCAATAAGATTAATTTAATAAAAGGGAAAACGTCTTAAGGCTCTCGAAGAAATCTCCAATTTCTCTTTTGTACATATAAGTTTAAACTCTCTTTTTTAGAAAAAGATCGTTTTTCGTGGTTATAAAAGAACGTAAAAACTTCAGCTGAAGATGTTTTCTTTCTTGAAAAATACCTGAAAGAAGAAAAATTGTAGACAGTTTCAACTACGGATAAATGTTTGGATTTTTAACTTAAGAAGTTCAAGAGGAAAACTTCAGTGAAGCGAGTAGCTATTAACTTTCGTAAATTGTTTCTTTGCGATACTTTTTGATATATGTGATAAAATCTGAAGTAATTATTTTAAAATTCGTAAACTTGAAGAAAACAAAAATCATTACTATAAGTTTCGTCTCAAGAAAAAAAATAAATATATTGACTTACAAAATTTTAAATGAATTTTATACCATTCAGAATAAGAAACATATTTTGTTTACCTTATTAAGTATTTTCTAGGAGATGCCTGTTTCGTACTTCCTAATATTTAGAGAAGAAATTTATGTTTACCTATTCTTTCAAATCTGAAAGATTTTTAAATTATTAATTATATTACATTTGATTTAAAATTTATATGTTTAGTGTAATATTTTTAGATCTCACGTTTTACAAATTTTAAATCTCCATTGGAATCAAATAATTGAAATAAAAAAAAATATATAAAAAACTAATACTTTCCAACTAATATTGTTATATTTATATGTAACTCATATTCAATCGAATTAAACAGATGTATTCAAATTACTTTATATATTTGGTCTACTATTGGCTGAAGTGTACATTCTTATAAAATAGTGGATATATATATTTTTTAATCATGGCGAGAATTATCGTTTTTGTGTATTACTGTCGCATACTACATAATAAAGCATAAGTATTTGTAGATATAAAATACCATTTTATGAATCGATTATCTTTTCTGAAAATAAAAATATAAATTTAAGGAGATTAACAATGTATATTTTAACTACAATTTGACAATATTGTGACAATAAATCGAAAAACATCTCTCATGCAGACAGAAATAATATATATTTATTTATGACAAATTAAACTCGAAAAAACTCTATTATTGAATAAAAAAAGTTTAATTTTATATTTTACCATTTTTATTAAATTTTTAGGCAATCAGAATAATTAATTTGTGTAATCAAAGATAAATTAAGTCATTTTCTTTATATTCTTATGATAAATAAATTTTATTTTTTATTTTTTTTTTATGGTTTTATATTTTAGAAGAGGAAATCTATTTCAACAAATACAAATAAAAGACAAAATTTTGCAAACTTACTTAGAAATAAAAATATAAAATTATACATAAAATCTCCAAAATCTTTTCATTTTATCAAAAATTATTTCTTGATAAATTTTTAAATTTTCTTTTTGATTCGAGATTCTTTGTTATGTTGATTTTTATTGTATAAAAAAAGCATTCTTTTTCTCTTTTTTATGTTTTATTTTCCCTTTAATAATGTATCTACAAATTCTAAAACGTAATGTTCTCTTTGTTCGAGAATATTTTTGTACTGATCCACAATCCAAGAAAAATATCATCCGCTTGATATCATTAATTCTTCGATTAGACATTTTGTCTTCATTGTGTTTAAAGATTAAAAGGTTTCATGAAAAAAAGGACAACGTTAATGATAATAAAATAACTGGAGATTAAAAAAAAGATTGCAGCAAAAGTTCTTTTTTTCTCTTCAGAAGGTGAGTAATAACATAGGACTATAATAGCGAAAGAAATCAAATAACAACTATCATATTTAGGTGAACAATACCAGATAGTATTTAATCCATCAAATGTAAAACACCTTCTACAAGATATTTTTAATTAACTAATGTAAATATGTAAACGAAAAGAAGGATAAGATTAACGACCCGTCACACAGTGCGCCGAAACTGCGAATTTTCACGAAATAAATGAAAATTGTATGTATTTTCCCAAGGTTTGTCAAGTGCGTAGAGTTGTTCAATAAGGTACGCAGCATGTGATATCATATACGTGAATCATATATGATCATATGTCATATATGTGATATTATATATGTAATATCATATATGTGAATCATGTGAATCATATATGTTTCCCCTTACATACCGTCTAGCTCCGTTTTCAGAAGGAAATGTATCGGAAGAGAAGGCAAAATTAGTGAAAACTACAAAAAGTTTAACTGATGAAAAAATAAATAAATATAAATTCATTATTTTATATTTTTTGTAATCTTTTTTCTCGTCTTTAGAAGATTATTCTGATTCTATAATTTTTCTTTATTAAATTGGGATTTGACACCTATGGTTTTGGAATTTTTTATAACTTTCAGTATTTTCTGCTTCTAATGTCAAGATCCTGATACATACCGTAAAATTTCTGGTATTTTCCCTTCTGTAGGTATTGGAAGACTGAGAAGCATAGGGATTAACATCATCCAGTTGCAACTTTTGCAGTTAGCAGTGTTTGTGAAAGTCCACGTAAAAAGCATGCTTCAGCACTAACCTCATTAAAAATAAAACAAAAACACCATTTCAGATTTTTGAATTAAAAATGTCTAAAATTACATTTTATATAAATTTAATCAAACATATTGGAATTCTAAACCAACTCGATAAATACCAAAAACGGCTTTGTCAATGTTTGAAAAAAAAACATTTCGTCACAGTGTGCGACAATAACAAAATTATCAACAGGGACCGAGGGTTCTAAAAAATGCGCGGGGAGGAAGGCAAGCCTTCCATACATGCATCCATAGGGAAATACAAAAGAGCTACCGAAAAAGTTGTAAAACACTTATCCAATTTTAAATATTGAAGACTGAAAATTACGGAATCGAAAAAGTCAAAACGTTGTTAAAAAAAACTGGCCAAATTAAAAGAATATTAATAATTATTGAAAGAAAGGAAAATATTTATTACTGAATTATCAAGAATATAGGGATAAAGAAATATAATATACTAGCAAGCTACGCACACTACGCTGGTCAATTTCTTTTAACGAACCTTTAATCAAACAAAATATTGACATTTCATAAATAACTTTTATATTTTAACAGAATAATAAGGCTACTATAATTTGTGACTCGTGCTATAGCCAATATACACGTCAGGACACGTCGCCCTTATCATTATCTTTTTACGCATGAAGGTTTCGCTATGGTACTCCATTGGAAAATTTGGTAATTTTTGAAATTCAGTATTTGAAAAAAGGCATAATCATTAGATTTGAAATTTATATCAAGAAAAATACAATTTTTTACCTTTCAAACACAGTTTGTCTAACAATTTTCTGACAAATACTTTTTGAGCTATCATTTTTTTCAGTAATTTCAAATGTTTCATTTTCCGAGATTAATCTGGTGCAACAATTAGCGAAAAACCCAGTCGTCAGCAACGCATAGTTTTTTATTAAAGAGGCTGTTGGAGCAGGGATTGTCACCACCAATTTGCCACCATCACTTTTGAAATCGGTTCCGTGGTTCCAGAGATTCCATAGAAATTGTAATTTAGAATGACTTCAGAACGATTTTCGCTCATTTCACCCATTTAAATTTCGATTTTTTTAAAAAATTTATTCTTAGAGAGCATTTACATCTTATAAGTAACTACAATGCTAAATTTCAAATTTCTTGCCCCTTCAGTATAAAAAAGTCGCAATTTTCGAACATTTTTCGATCCTGTACCCCATTGATGTTAGTGGCACCAACATAAAATATAGCCTATGTTGGAGTAGGGATTGTCCCCATCAATTTGCCACCATTACTTTTGAAATCGGTTCTGTAGTTCCAGAGATTTCATAGAAATTGTAATTTAGACTGTTTTTAGAACGCTTTTCGCTCATTTCACCCTTTTAAATTTCAATTTCTTTTTTATTTTGTTCTTAGAGAGCATTTACATCTTATAAGGAACTACAATGACAAATTTCAAATTTCTAGCTCCTTCAGTATAAAAAATAAAAATAAAACTGCCCAGTTAAACTGAGGGCATTGAGTTCACAGGCTATTCACACTAATTGTATATTGTACTCTTATTTCAAAGAATTTGAAATAAGCCCATCGAAAAATAAAGAAATAAACAATATATTAAGGGGGGGGGGTCATCCCCCCATTACCCCCCCCCATAGTTAACTAATGAACTCCTTAAACTAATCAGGTAAATCTCTAATTACAATGAATATATATACAAAATTTGAAGAAAATCGGATAATTCTGCATGAAAAACCCATTTATATCAATTAAGGCGGGATTAGCCCCCTCCGTTCCCCCCCCTTTATACTTAACCAATCAATCCCGAACACTAATCAAGGAAGCGTCTTAACCCAATGAACCTATAAACAAATTTTTAAGCAAATGGGATAATTCTGCATGAAAAACCCATTTATATAAATTAAGGGGGGGATTAGCCCCCCCCCGTTCGCCCCCCCCCTTTATACTTAACCAATCAAGCCCGAAAACTAATCAGGGAAGTGCCTTAACACAGTGAACCTATAAACAAAATTTGAAGGAAAACGGAATAATTCTGCATGAAAATCCCATTTATATAAAATAAGGGGGAATTAGCCCTCCGTTCCCCCCTTTATACTTAACCAATCAATCCCGAAAACTAATGAGGGATGCGCCTTAACACAGTGAACCTATAAATAAAATTTGAAGGAAATGGGATAATTCTGCATGAAAAACCCATTTATATAAATTAAGGGGGTATTAGCCCACCGTTCCCCCCCTTTATACTTAATCAATCAATCCCGAAAACTAATCAGGGAAGTGTCTTAACCCAATGAACCTATAAACAAATTTTGAAGCAAATAGAATAATTCTGCATGAAAAACCCATTTATATAAATTAAGGGGGTATTAGCACCCCGTTCCCCCCCTTTATACTTAATCAATCAATCCCGAAAACTAATCAGGGAAGCGTCTTAACCCAATGAACCTATAAACAAATTTTGAAGCAAATAGAATAATTCTGCATGAAAAACCCATTTATATAAAATAAGGGGGGGATATGCCCCCGTTCCCTCCTTTATACTTAACCAATCAATCCCGAAAAACTAATCAGGGAAACGCCCTAACACAGTGAACCTATAAACAAAATTTGAAGGAAATGGGATAATCCTGCATGAAAAACCCATTTATATAAATAAAGGGGGGGGGGTTATCCCCCTGTTCCCCCCCTTTATACTTAACCAATCAATCCCGAAAACTAATCAGGGAAGTGCCTTAACACAGTGAACCTATAAACAAAATTTGAAGGAAAACGGAATAATTCTGCATGAAAAACCCATTTATATAAAATAAGGGGGGATATGCCCCCCGTTCCCTCCTTTATACTTAACCAATCAATCCCGAAAACTAATCAGGGTAACGCCTTAACACAGCGAACCTATAAACAAAATTTGAAGGAAATGGGATAATTCTGCATGAAAACCCATTTATATAAATTAAGGTGGGATTATCCCCCTGTTCCCCCCCTTTATACTTAACCAATCAATCCCGAAAACTAATTAGGGAAGCGTCTTAACACAGTGAACCTTTAACCAAAATATGAAGGAAATGGGATAATTCTGCATGAAAAACCCATTTATATAAATTAAGGGGGGGATTAGCCCCCCCGTTCCCCCCTTTATACTTAACCAATCAATCCCGAAAAGTAATCAGGGAAGCGTCTTAACCCAATGAACCTATAAACAAAATTTGAAGGAAAACGGAATAATTCTGCATGAAAAACCCATTTATATAAATTAAAGGGGGGATTATCCCCCCGTTCCCCCCTTTATACTTAACCAATCAATCCCGAAAACTAATGAGGGAAGGGCCTTAACACAGTGAACCTATAAACAAAATTTGAAGGAAAACGGAATAATTATGCATGAAAAACCCATTTATATAAAATAAGGGGGGATATGCCCCCCGTTCCCTTTCTTTATACTTAACCAATCAATCCCGAAAACTAATCAGGGAAACGCCTTAACACAGTGAACCTATAAACAAAATTTGAAGGAAATGGGATAATTCTGCATGAAAAACCCATTTATATAAATTAAGGGGGGATTATCCCCTGTTCCCCCCTTTTATACTTAACCAATCAATCCCGAAAACTAATCAGGGAAGCGCCTTAACACAGTGAACCTATAAACAAAATTTGAAGGAAAACGGAATAATTCTGCATGAAAAACCCATTTATATAAATTAAGGAGGGGATTAGCACCCCGATCCCCCCCTTTATACTTAACTAATCAATCCCGAAAAGTAATCAGGGAAGCGTCTTAACCCAATGAACCTATAAACAAAATTTGAAGGAAAACGTAATAATTCTGCATGAAAAACCCATTTATATAAATTAAGGGGGGATTAGCACCCCGATCCCCCCCCTTTATACTTAACTAATCAATCCCGAAAACTAATCAGGGAAGCGCCTTAACTCAGTGAACCTATAAACAAAATTTGAAGGAAAACGGAATAATTCTGCATGAAAAACCCATTTATATAAATTAAGGGGGTGGGGAATTAGCCCCTTGTTCCCCCCCTTTATACTTAACCAATCAATCCCGAAAACTAATCAGGGAAGCGCCTTAACACAGTGAACCTATCAACAAAATTTGAAGGAAAATGGATATTTCTATGAAGAGTTATCGCATTACGTACGTGCATGCATACATACATACAGAACCGGCTGGCAAGCTCTCAGGGCTTGATAGCCAGTCTGATAGCCAAAAAATCGCAATTTTAGAACGTTTTTTGCTCCTGCACCCCCTGGGGTTAGTGGCACCGACATAAAATATAGCCTATGTTCGAGCAGGGGTTGTCACCATCAATTTGCCACCATCACTTTTGAAATCGGTTCGGTAGTTCCAGAGATTACACCTTACAAACAAACAAACAAACAATCTTTACTCATTTATGATATTAGTATAGATAAGAAGATTGAATGTTCTAAAATTTGAGAGAAACAAGCAACGATGACAAAAAATTTAAAATGATGAGCGAAAATTTTGAAAAGAAATCTCTCTAAGAAATTCATACAGAATTATTTGCCTAAATTCTTTTGATGACAGTTTTATTTTAATTTAAATACACAAATTTTTTCTATTAATTATTTTTTATTTTACATTGCGGGCACTATTGATAATTTTAGTATCAGATAAATAAAATACATTTTTCATGGATCGAATGCCTTTTTACTGCTTGAAAATTAACATAATCTCTGTTTTTAACACTTTCCGACATAGTTGATATGCAGTCTTTTTGTCTGTCCGTGCTCTAACTGGCATGCAGGTTAACCTGCATGCAGGTTAGGTAATAAAAATTAAATATATAGAACTTATTTATCGTTTACAGGGCAATTTTTTAAAATGCTGTTACATTATGGTCTACGTAGAAAATTTCTTTCCAGTGTATTTTAATGATAATAATTATTTCAGATGTATTGAAATTGATATACATCACTGGCGTGCACTACAGTATGCTTACTATCGAATGTGGGATCTTTATAAAATATATATTAAATTATACTCAAATTCGCTCTTTCTTTATTCTCCATCTTCTTCTTAAATCATGAAATATCATCTAGCGTTTGACACACTTATACATTTTCTTTTGATTCATGGTTCTTTGTCGTAAGGACTTTTATAATATCAGAATAAAATCATTCTGTAATATTTTTTTATATTGTATTTCACTTTTTTATACTGTCTTGAAAAGACCTTGTTAAATTCTTTTTTTACCTGTCAGAGATAGTTTTCTACTGATTCACAACTTAAAATAGATGGTATACGCTTGATAACAGTTTAAACATTTTGACTGCTTTGTGTTCAAAGGTTAGAGGATTTCATGATAACAGATTATTGACAGTTTTCTGTGAAAATTCCTTTCTCTGTAATCATATAAAAAAATCTATGTGTATATGGAAACCGTTTTCAGAATATTCTTCAACAATATATTCTAAAATTAAAATTTTAAATGTTGTAAATAAAAAGGAGTATCTTATAATTTTAACTATATAATAATATTATTTCTTCCTTTCTTGGTTTATTTTATTTCTGCCGAGAAGAATCATCTGAACTCAATTCTCATCACATTATTTTTAAATTTTGACGAAAGATGAACGATACGAGAGAAAATTAGAAGTTTTATTGATATTACAAATCTCCCACATAGCTTTATTAATGGTCTTACACAGACGATGATTTACATATGGTGTTCTATGATTGGTGGTTGTGCGCCAAGTCTATCTCTTGCTATTGGTTGTTTACAATGCTGAACTTTGCATTTGTCCTCTGACGCTGTCGTGATAATTGTACAGCTCCAACGGCATTTATGTTTTTAAAATGCGCTGATCATTTTGGAGGGGAAAATTGGGATGCTACTATTTAAGAATTTCTAAATATTTTCGCTGTAACAATAACCGTGCAGGCTCTATTCTTCTTGTTGTCCACAATTCATTTCGGTTGGTTGAACGGAGCGGCCGCCAGGGATTCATATTTCGGCAGTCTTCTTTGTGACCACCCTCTATACATATCTCTCAAAATCTCTTTCTTTCTTACTTTATATACTTTAATTTGGATTTTATTTTAAATTATGCATTTCTTGCAATTCAAAATTAAATCTCAACCAAAAGACAAATGGTTAAAAAAAAACTTATGCTTTTAAAAAACTAATTTATTTTAAAAATTTGCATATTCATTTCTAATTGTCAGAAACTTTAAGTGAAAATTCTCACGTTATTTCTTGTCAAATATTACTAGCTAAACTTGACCCTATTTTTGTATAATTATCTGCAACAAGTGAACTTTTCCCATAATTAAATAATATTTATTTTTATTTATTGATAAAAAAATTAATAGGAAATTACTACTCTAAGCATTCAGCACAGTAATTGTGAAATTTCATAATGATATAAAATGTGGCAGCAAACGAAAAGGATTTCCCGTGCTGCGATTAATTTTAATGTAAGCAGATTAAAAAAAAGGAACTTGCAAAGCAAATTAAAAAAATTAATTTATTTCTATGTTGTTAAGCCCGAGAAGGGACAGATATTAAAATTATTTTATTTAGTCAATGCTACAATAATGTTGCATTTTTATATTAAATCTTGCTCAGTCTATTTAATCTTAAAAAATTAAATTTAAATTTGAAACATGATATTAAAGCAACTTTAAAACATTTCATTTAGAAATCTAAATAAATCTTCAACTTTTTAAATTATTTGAACTTCTCATGTTTCTTGTCTGTTAGAATTTGCTACAATACAAATTTTGCATAATGCATGTAAAACTGAAAAAAAAAGTTGAAGATTTATTTAGATTTCTAAATGAAATGTTTTAAAGTTGCTTTTATATCATGTTTCAAATTTAAATTTAATTTTTTAAGATTAAATAGACTGAGCAAGATTTAATATAAAAATGCAACATTATTGTCGCATTGACTAAATAAAATAATTTTAATATCTGTCCCTTCTCGGGTTTAACAATATAGAAATAAATTTATTTTTTTAATTTGCTTTGCAAGTTCCTTTTTTTTTAATATCTCAAGTTTTTTAATAACAATTTAATATGAAGCAGATAAGATTCAAACGAGGCAAGTATGTGAAAGACTGCACATATCAAAATCAGTATTGGTAATATGAAATATACAGTTCAAACATTGATTATTCTGTAAACAATTAAAATAATAAAAGTAATTTTTAACAAAAAAAATGTATATAACGGACTTTAACGGATTGTTTCTCATCTTCATAATGATAATAAACGAATCATGTTCATTTTTGCAAATAATTTTATTCCATCGTGTAAAATACATTTGCAACCACTTTGGAAAGAGACACTAGTAAGCGGTGTGTGAAAGCTATTAATAAAATCTTATGTTGTTTTATCACATAAGCAAAAAAATAATAATGAGTATATATGAAACAACTGTATTCTGATTTTGTTATAAAATGTGTAGTTATGGAGGATGAAATTTTCAGCAAAATATTTCTTTTTGTAGCTGAATAAATATTTTACCTTATATTGACAGTTTCTTAATTTAACATTTCTGTAGAAGCAAAATGTAAACATCTGCAAGATTTTTTACAAAACGTGTACGATCTGTTATTTTCATATCGTCACAAACAGTCCATTTATTGATCTCGTTTTCATTTGAATGCACCGGTTGGTTCCTATTTGAGACCACCATTTGGCGAAATCGTGCCAAATCGTCTATAGTTAGCCAGATGTAGCTCTTTTATTGTTGGAAAGGCTGAGCAATGATATTTTTTGTGATGACGCGTTTGTTACGTATGACGTATTTGTTACGTCATCAAGTGATTCTTTATTCGACGTTTATTTGTATTTTAATGATATTTAATGATTTATAAGTTATTTAAAACATGTTTTTTTTTTTTTAATACAGTTAAATAACACTTACGTTATTAAATGGTTATGTGATATGATATTAAAAGAAAAAAAAAGCATTGAAAAAATTCCATCACCTGCTTCTTTATTTAAAGCTTGATTTTTTTTTTATGTATGTGAGTGGCTACTCTTGTTACTTTAGAACAGTATAAATTAACTGATTGCAGTTTTCATGGAAGTCTCATGTTCACGAAGCGATCATACATGCGGTATAGTGATCGCCGCATTTACAAATTTCGTGTATTTTTGTGATCTCTATACAACGAGGTTGCTGTATCCAGTGATGTTTTTGTTCGGTTTCATGTTCGCGAAGCGATCATACGTGCGGTACAGTGATCGCGGAATTAACGAATTTCGTGTATTTCTCGGGGATTCCGATATGACGAGGTTGATGTATCCAGTGATTTTTTTTTCGGTTTCATGTTCGCGAAGCGATCATACGTGCGGTGCGGCATTAACTAATTTCGTGTATTTTTGGAGATTCTGATACGACGAGGTTGCTGTATCCAGTGATGTTGTTTTTTTTCGGTTTCATGTTCGCGAAGCGATCATACGTGCGGTACAGTGATCGCGGCATTAACTAATTTCATGTATTTTTTGGGATTCCGATGCGAAGAAGTTGCTGTATCCAGTGATGTTTTTTTTATTCGGTTTCATGTTCGCGAAGCGATCATACGTGCGGTACAGTGATCGCGGAATTAACGAATTTCGTGTATTTCTTGGGATTCTGATACGACGAGTTTGCTGTATCCAGTGATGTTTTTTTTTTCGGTTTTGTGTTCGCGAAGCGATCATACGTGCAGTACAGTGATCGCGGCATTAACGAATTTCGTGTATTTTCGGTTTTTCAACTTCACATTAATCGTTAACTTTTACGTAATATCGATGAAATGTGTATAAAATGTTGTTTTTTTATTGCTCATATCATCTTTTTTATATCTATCTTTTTAAATTTGTCAAATAAAATATTTTATTTCACTCATAAATGCAGTTTCTAAAAAAATCAACTGTGTATGGTATAATTTAATAATTCTGTATTTAAATTATCATTCTTTTGTCCAAATTGTTTTGAACGAATAAAATTTTACATTCGTTACATTGTTACTCTCGTATAAATGCAATATATTTTTCAGTGACGTTTTTATCGCTAAATTCATTACTTTTCCTATGTGTAACTATTTAAAAATTAAGAATGGCAACATTTTACCACTTGCTTATTGTGGGTTACAATATGATAAATGTAAGTAAACAATTTAGAAATCGCCAATGTGGCATCATTTTTAAAAAGCGCCAAATGGTGGCTTGAAATAGGACTATGCAGAATGCACCATTGTTATATAATGGCCTGAATCAATGTACTTTCCTTTATGCAAAATAGCAGATTTTGTTTAAAGGTTATATTATTTATTAAAACCTTTTGGTTTGAAAATCCTGTTATAGGGCACGTAATTTAAAAAGTTTTATTCGGACCCATAGAGACATTTGTTGAAGAAAATCTGGCTAGTTGCACAAACAAATATTTTCCACAAGAATTTAATCGAGTTTGACACATTTTAGTTCTGTTTTTGCAATGAACACAGGCAATGTTTTCAGTCTGCCATCGTGTTAGGAGATCATTGAAATCAACTGCATCTTCCCTATTATTAAAGTAATGTGGAAATCTCACAATAAATGCATTAAATGGTTCTGTACTAATACATATATCTCGATAACTTGGGCAATTACCACATTTCTCCCAAAGATCTTGCTTCAGTTGAAAAAGATCTATGGCATTGACTTTTTGTTTTGACAAATTTTCCAGTAGGTAATCAAGAAATTCTAACGGGTCTTGATCAGTACCATCATGAAACTTTACATGAAGTGTTTTTCTGACTTCAAGTGTATCTACGGTTTCAATCTGTGGATTTTGCAAAGTAGTGAATATTTGTTTCAAAGCTTTTGTTGTAGGACCAGGATCAATAACTCTTTCCTGAATTTTTTTAACTAATTCTGGGATACAGAAGAGAGTTTGCAACATAGCATTTGCGTAACACAAACGATCTGTATTTGTAAAGCCTTTAAAGACAAAGTAATTTAAATCAGTAATATGGTTTTTATTATTTTTTTCACTAACGAATACTGATATGTCAGATGAAACAATCATTTTACTCTCAGGGTATTTTCTGGAACATACAGCTAATTGTGGCAAATCAGATCTGTATTCCTTTCTAAGACGATTATATTCCTTAATAGCATTTGGTGAGGCATAAACTTTACTTGCATCAAATTTAAGAAGATGTAAACCTTCTAAACTTGTGACTCCGGATAAAGCAACATAAGACATGCCACTTTCAAAAATGTTAGGACCCAAGTTAATCATTACACAATTCAGGCTCATTCCTTGACTTAATTTCACGATTTCCTCGATAATATCGTGAATATTTATTTGATGTATCACTTAACGGTTCAGACAGAGATACTCTTTGTATAGGGTTAGGATACTCTTCAATTGGGCCATTTAAATCAATGAAATGCCGAGAGCAAACATACCAGTCTCTAGTCACCGTTTCTGTATTTGTTATACCACAAGCAGAAAGCCATTCGTTACATTTACTCAAGTTTTTCTGTGGTTTAGGAAAAGGGAAAAACAAAACTCCCAGCATATAGTCTTTGTAAAAGTATCGTGCATCACTCTTGTAACCAGAAAATTTGCATTTTTTCACCATGTTGAATTTTAGTAATCATCGATTAAGAGAGAAATTTAAAAACGCATTTCGTAACATCACAGGATCACTAGATAAGTAAATATCGAACATTCATCCAATTTTGATAAAGACAGTAACATCTAAATTAAAGTCAAAATACTGCTTAAAGTGATAAAAACATAACACGGAATATTTAAAATACCTTTTTAATGTAGATCGTTCACAACTATTGGTGACATCTTCGGATCTTAAAGATAAATACAATATTCTCGCATATTTTTGAAATAGTAAACATATACCACGAGATCGCATGTCCAAGGCTAGCAGGTGCTTAAATTGGCCAAAACTGGGAAACGTGAAAAATTATTATTTGTTTTTATTTTTATTGCTTCTTCAATCTATCGATCATCGCGTGCCAAATTTTAGCTAATTATTTTAAATATTCCGTATTATGTTTTCATCACTTTAAGCAGTATTTGGACTTTAATTTAAAGACTCCACGTTTACTACATTTAGAGTTTTTTGATTGGAGGGTTTATTTTTTTACAGAATTAGGTGTTTTGAAGAAAATTTGTGGAAGCGCGTACAAAAAGTCGGAAAAACTCTAGTAAATTAACTCGTTCAATGGGATTTCCTGTGTTAAATTAACATTAGGATGTCACACTGGAAATAAATAAGCCTTGCGCTACCGCGCAAGGCTTAATATTTATTAAACCTACGTAAGTTACTAATTTATTTATACAAAACAATCTTGTATGAATGTGTGACACCTTAAGATTGAAAGATGGATGATTAAATTTGGCATTTCTGAAGGGCAGTATTATGCTACATGGGCGCACATAAATCACGTAATTTCATCATTAATAATATTCGAGACAATGTTATTTCCTTCAACATACTTCAGATTAAAATATTTTGATTTTATAATATTCAAATTTTTTAAGTGTAGTATTTCGTATGTGAATAATTATATATGACATACGTATTATAAATTTGTGACAAACGCAATGAAAAAATTACTGAATAAATACATTTTTATTTCTATACCTATTTCTCGATGAATAGAATTAAATCAGTGCTTTATTTAATGAGATGAATGAAATCTTAAATTTTTTCATTAGGATAAAATAATCTTGTTCTAATATTACTTAAAATGTCATTATAAAATAAAAAATAACTAGATGGAACCCGTCAAAACTTGACGGTAAGCAATTTTATATGAATTACAAATTTTATATGAATATTGCTCGGACATGTGACAAAAACCTTAGATATGTTTAAAATCAGTGTTGATTTCTGAAAATTTTCTAAGTGCAGGATTTCTGCAGCTGTACGTAAATAATCTAATTCATAAAGTGTGAAAATAAAAATTATTATCACTTGCGATACACCCAAGAGGTATAGTGAGCTCTAACCCTTTATTAACCTTTTAGTGGCTAAATGTGTTGAAAAGTTTTAGACAAACATTGTTTTTCAAAAAATTTCCGGTACTTTTACGTTATACGGACACCATGCCAAAATGTATGCTAATGTATAATGTATGTAAATGTATGTAAATGTATGTATGTTAATGTATGTAAATGTATGTATGTTAATGTATGTAAATGTATGCTTGGCGACATTGGTGTCCGTATAACGGAAAAGTACCAAATTTCCTCTTACATATTTTTAACTGACTTAGTATGGGAAGAGTTTCACATTCTGTGCTGATTGGCGCGATTGGCCAAAAAATCCAAAATAGCGCGAAAAGGGGTGTGACGTCACGTAGATTAAGTTCACTTCAGTAGTTAAAAATGTAACTCCAAAGACTGAAGATCGCAACAATCACATCAAACATTTATCGCCAAAATCAACTCGCCAAAAAACTTCCCTAAAAATTTTCTTACAATTATTTTTCTTAGAAAATATAAAATAAACAATTTTTAGGCTTATGAGGTATGAATTATTTTCACTATACATAAATATGTTGCAAAAAATATATATAAATTTTACTCTTAAAAATTTAGTCTGACTCTCAGAATTTTCACAGAAGTTTTTCTTGCTTAATTAAGTGACATTGAGCCATGAGGCATATTTCCAAGATCATTAACAAAGCGAAAAAAAAATGTATATATATCCAATACTGTACTTTTATGTTTGCTGGGCGCTAGTGATAACTCACCAAATCTTGTTTCAATTGATATCATCTGAATTGCAACCCTTTCAATTCAATTATTTCAATTTTGATTTCAATTCAATTCTTGAGATTTTGTTATTTGTATTGATGTGTTTGTGGTGGCACAGATATCATATACGTACCACATTGGCGCAATCCCCCCCCCCCCCGCTAATCTGGCGAAAACTTTGTTTTTGAATATTAACGTTATAATAATGTATATTAACGTTATAACGTTATTTTATTTTTATATTGAAATAAAAAAAATCACAAATTATTGCATGCTATTTGTAACTAATATTCAAAAACAAAGTTTTCGCCAAATTGGCGGGGGAAAAAATCGCGCCAATGGGGCGCTTATCATCTGTGCCTTTGTGGTTACGTATTTACTCATGATTATATTTTAGCTATTTTTAAGTAAGTTATTAAAGACATCATGCTCTATGCTGCAATGTTAAAATATTGGTTATTTGTTATTAGCTAATGTTAAAAGATTGTCGAGAAAAAAAGGGTTGGCGAGATTAAAAAATTTTGGTGGTCACTGGCACTCGGCGAACATAAAAGTACCTAAAATACATATATTCAGATATTTCAGTGCCCATTTCGATGTTATGGAAAAAAATGGGACTTTTATTATGTAGTACATCAAAAATTATGGCACAGATGTCATATACGTACCACATTGGTGCGATTTTTCCCCCGCCAATTTGGCGAAAACTTTGTTTTTGAATATTAGTTACAAATGGCATGCAATAATAGCACGTGATTTTTTATTTCAATATAAAAATAAAATAACGTAATAAATGAAATAGCTTCTATTATTTAAAAAAAGGAAATAAAAATAAATAAATGATAGTTTTATATAAATAAATATTGATATACATAATAAAAACAATTTATATAGAGTTAAAATAAAAAATAAAAGTAAATAAACAGCAATATAAACAAATAACCGGGTTACCATGTGAGGAATAAAATTGTCATTTTGTTGCAATCGCCAATGTGGGGCGTATATCACATCTGTGCCCAATATTTTTGCTTGGTTTTAATAAATTCTGCTCCATTTCCATGCACCTTTTGCCTCTAATGAAAAAATGTGTCGAAAATTTCAAAAATTCCCAACAAATCCATACAGGTAATTTTGGCACAGATGTCATATACGCACCACATTGGCGCGATTGCAACAAAATGGCAATTTTATGCCTCACATGCTAACCCGGTTATTTTGTTTATATTGCTGTTTATTTACTTTTATTTTTATTTTAATTCTATAAATTGTTTTTATTCTGTATATCAATATTTATTTATATCAAACTATCATTTATTTATTTTTAATTCATTTTTAAAATAATTGAAGCTATTTCATTTATTACGTTATTTTATTTTTATATTGAAATAAAAAATCGCGTGCTATTATTGCATGCTATTTGTAACTAATATTTAAAAACAAAGTCTTCGCCAAATTGGCGGGGGAAAAATCACGCGAATGTGGTGCGTATATGACATCTGTGACCAATAATTATGGATTTAATTAATTTTGTAATATGCGGTGAAACCAAAACAATTTTGATTAAGTCGGTACAAATATCACAGACGCACCGGGGTTAATTTTTGGTGCCTAAATGACGATTTTTGCTTTCTATGGCAACCTGGTGTTTTATAATAAAATTGAATATGTGTGTAAATAAATAAAATAAAATAGGTACTTTTATGTTAGCTGGGCGTCAGGGATAACTCTCCAAATCTTGTTTCAATTGGAATCATTTAAATTGCAACATTTTACGTGAGATTTGTTATTCATATTGATATGTATGTTTAGATAGTTTTTTAAGATTTTATATTACAATGTTAAAATATTACCTAGTTGATATTAGCTAATGTCAAAAGATTGGCGAACCACAGAGTTTAGAGAATAAACTCTATGCCTTGCAACAGTGGGAGTTGCCGACTTTATGACGTCATATGCAGAAGTAAAAGTTTAATTGAAAAATACAGGTAATTAATTAAATTTTCGAACAAACGAATGTACGATAACAAATCTGTGTCCAAATATCTTTCATTAAAAAAAAGAATGGTGTAATTTGATGCAATAGTTTGTTCTCACGGATTGTCGAAAGAAAAAACTTAGCGTTTTAAATATATAGATGGAAGTAAAATAAAATGTTTTTAACACTTTCCAACCTAGTTGGAAAGTGTTTATGACTTCGGTTTGTCTGGCCGTATGGCCGTCTGCCGTCTGCAATCTCTCCGTGCTCTAACTCCCGTAAATATGCTCGGATTGCTCTGCAATTTTTATATGTTATTGTCGTTATCTATAGCATGTTCCCTATTTCAACGGAAGTGTGTAGCACGTATAGTTTTTTTTACAGGGACACACAAAAGAATTCCGTTACAGTGCGGTGTATGGGGAAAAATCATTTGCGGTTTATTTAAATAATGTTTCACTATTTTAAACGCATTGTAATTTATATATATCACGAAGGTGCATTAGAAGAAGCTTAATATGGAATAGGGTGTGCATAGCACTTATAGTTACTTTACAGGGACAGTCAAAAGAATTCCGTTACATTACGTCTATGGAGAAAAATCGTCTGCGGTTTATTTAAATACTGTTTCACTATTTTAAACGCATTGAAATTTATATATATCACTAAGGTGTATGACCAGAGGCTTACTACAGAATAGTGTGTGTATAGCAGTCATCGTTCATTTACAGGGACACACAAAAGAATTCTCTACTGTATGTTAACAATAATTCCTGGAAGTGCGTTTTAAGTTACTGAACGCGATTTTAAATTTAACTCACTTTTTGTCTATTACTTGGTGTATATAAATTCTGTATTCCATATACAGGGCAGCACAAAACTTCGCGAACACATTTCCGTTTATTGACAGAAACTCCAGAAGGAGAATTTTAAACTGTGCTACGCGTTTCTTAACTGAACTAAAATTTAGCATCCTATGTAGTATATGTACAAATCTCTAGATCCTATACAGGGCTAAATAAACGTATTCGGGTATTTTTTCGAATATTGTATATGTTGGAAATTCCTGAAAATATGTTTTTAACTATGTTATGCGTTTTCCAAATTGTAAACTTAGATGTTACCTTACAGCTTATTAAACGGTATGATTTGTAAAATTATTTTGGAAGCGTTGGAAAGTGTTACATAATCTATGCTTGACGCATAATTTTTCGTTCTTATTTATAACAATTAGTGATTTGATGTAAAAGTTCTCGTACAATTAAATCAGTGTGTAATATTTAATATTTGTATTCACGTCATGTCTTGCTAAATTATGTATGATTCAAAATAGAAGTAATAGAGATTATTTCTTAAAAGTTGATTATAGAAACGTACTTACAATTAAAAAATATTTCAAAAACATACCAAGATTCAGATATGACACAAAAGGGTGCAGTATACATATTATATATATATATATATATATATACTACTCACTTTTCCTGTAACGTATATTTAGAAAAATGTTGCCCTGCATCTAACGGGTTTTGATACCCCGAGCTATGATACTCTTATTTTCTTTAATTTACATTTTTTCTTATGGCACTAGATATGAATCCCTTTGTTTTTAGTTTCTAAATATAACTTACAGAACCAAAAGATCGTACAAAAAATTAAATTTGCAAACACAACTTAAATGGCTTCTAAGATGATGAAAAAAACACTTGAATAATAAGTTTACAATTAAAATAATTCAATCTTGAATATGGTATTTTAATATCTTAAAATTAATTTGTTAATTAGTATAATCCTACGAGAGAAAATTTGTTTATACACATATTAAGATCAAGTGAAAGTATATATATGTTAAAGCTGAAGCCGGCTGAAGCCGTTCTCGGCTTCAGCCAAGATATCCCAGGTTCGAATCCTGGCCCGGACATTTTTCGTCCAGTTGGAAAATTACAACTCGTATGATTTCTTTACCAATTTGAATAATTGTGTTAAAATTAATCTAATGTAATCACGTATCCAGCGTTTACTGGAGTTCCATTACCTGTAATCTATTCTGTTGAGCTGATTAAAATATCTGACCAGATGCTATGATCAATAAGGTTAAGTGGATGAATTATGCCCTCCAGATTCGACCGGGATGGCTATGTTGGTAGAGCGTGGCGGCTTCATCCAAGATATCCCAGGTTCGAATCCTGGCCCGGACATTTTTCGTCCAGTTGGAAAATTACAACTCGTATGATCTTATAATGGTTATGTTTTTACTTTTTAAGTAAGGAACCCTGAAAATTGTGTTTTCTTGCTATCAGTTGAGGAGAAATATATATAAAATCCATAAGATATTCATATTTTCTTATATTTGCAATTTCTTTTTTTTATGTTTAATTTTTGCAATATATTTTCATTTATTTTTTATACCCTTTTCCTTTGATATTCACACATATGATTTCATTTTAACTATGTATGTATATATATATATATATATATATATATATATATATATATATATATATATATATATATATATATATATATATATATATATATATATATATATATATATACATATATATATATATATATATATATAATTTCACTTGATCTTATTATGTGCATAAACAAATTTTTGTAATATATTTTCTTTTATTTCTTATACCCTTTTCCTTTATATTCACACATGTGATTTCATTTTAACTGTATATATGTTGCGGCCAATATAATTAATCCGGTCATTATTAATAATAACCGGTTATTAATAATAATGACCGGACATAAACGGCGGTTTTTATTAATAATAACCGCGGTCATTATTAATGATAATCGGTTATTATTAATAATAACCGGATTAATTAAATTGACCGTAACATATATATACTTTCACTTGATCTTAATATGTGTATAAACAAATTTTCTCTCGTAGGATTATACTAATTAACAAATTATTTTTAAGATATTAAAATACCATATTCAAGGTTGAAATGATTATTAATTAAGAATTTCTGAATATTGAATGCAGAAAATCTTACTTTCGGGTATTTGGAAACGTCAGCGTTATATATATCTGCCTATTCATAATTCTTGATTTACTTTCAATATGTGTGAAATGCACATTAAAGACATATTAAGCCTAGAGAAATGCTACTATGTTCTCTAACAAATCTAAAGTTCCTTGATGCGTAAACTATTTGGCTTCTCTAGGAGAAACTGCGTAATATCCTTATACTGCCGAAATAATAATAGGCTTTCAGTTTCATATGTATCATCATCACCCTTAGTTTCGCATATAAATTGGAATAATTTATTATACTGCAACTTATGTACGCTTTTGAGCGCTAAATGTAGAAGTATTACATGCAGATAGTTGCAACCGTGCAGAAATATGAACAGTGGATCTAATTAATGAACAAATATATGGAAGGATAAGATCTTATTACCAAACTCTTAAATTTTAACTTTTTAGCAATGATTTGGCTATTTTATATTTCGTGTATTGTTCTATTAAAACAAACTTCGTATTGTGGATATTTTGTTAAACTACTTTAGTTCTGAAAGGATGTATATTAAGGAAATTATATTCATTTTCATGAATATGATTAAATTTTGTATTAAAAAAATATGACATATAAATACAATCAAATCCCGTTATATTGAAACTTTATGGTACCAATTTGTTAGTTCCAAAGGTCCCATAAATTTAGCCA
Organism: Maratus michaelseni; assembly: GCA_963931845.1. Classification (NCBI taxonomy): domain Eukaryota; kingdom Metazoa; phylum Arthropoda; class Arachnida; order Araneae; family Salticidae; genus Maratus; species Maratus michaelseni. Next base: position 461,811,718 of record OZ007588.1, read on the forward strand.
AAGTCAAAACTTGCAAGATTGACCAATAATTTAAGAATGTACTGTAAATATTGTGATATATAGAATATAGAGTGTTCTGACGAACAAAAATAAAATAATAAACAAAATGAAAACATAGAAAATAGTTTTAATAAAAAGAAAAAAAAAGAAAAAGAAAAAAATTCCGAAGGACAGAAAATATCAGTGTTTTGTTTTTAATACGTCTTCGTTTGAAACAGAACTTTATGAAAACAATTATGAACGATATAAAAAAAAATAACTTTATCGCCTACAGTTATACAATACAAATGTTTATGAAAGCTGTTCACTGCTATCCTCGAATTGGGTAAGGAAAAAAGATCGATTTCGCTCTCCGACATATCTTGAATACCAGAAGACTTGTTGATATATCTTAATTTATCTTTTAGCAATCGCTGTGGATTATTGTTTGAAAATAACGATCACTATTTTCTCTTCCACATTCTCTTCCACTGAACAAAAATGGGTATTGTTTTGCTATAGGGCCCTTGGAATAACTCACTCGTAAAAAAGTGCAATTTCACGCCAAATATTGTAAATCACGAAAATGAAACGGCAACCAATAAAGGAAAAATTCTAATTTGCACGTAACATGCTTCTCTCCAGCACGCGAAATTTGTCTCTCATAAATTAAAAGTTTTTATTTTTAAAATTTCGAACATGTTTACTATTTTTAATTTCCTAGCGACGAAAAATGGTGCTATAGTTTTTTTTTGCCAAATAAAAAAAAAATTAGACATTTTACCATCTAAATGAATATGCGAAAATGGTCATATATGCAACTGTAAGTCGAAGTTAAAACATCTGAATATGTAATATAAGCAGTTACAAAAAAGAAGAAAGGTGTTCGCAAGGAAAACTGGTTCCATGTCTCTAAAATATCTTTTCTTACGGCATTGCGATTTATGCATTGCTTGAGAGAGGCATTCACTTCAATCCGATGGTGCGAAAACATTTAAACAGAATAAACAGGCCAAACAAAAGGGAGAGCTAATTAAAAATATGGGAACTGATGAATCTCTCTTCGTAAAATGAAATAGAGACCCATAAAAAGTACAAGATTAAAAGCACTTCTTATTTTGACAAAATGTTAAATACACACACACACACACACACACACACACATATATATATATATATATATACAGATGGGTGACAAAATAATACGAACACTCATGAAAAATGGTGAAAAGAGCAATATCTAGAAAAATACATGAGAAATTAACCTGAAACTGCAGGTGTGTAAACAGTATAGTATACGTTATATATTTCCGTGAAGATTTTTTCCCGAAATCCCATAGGGGACTGTCAACAAATTGAAAAAGAACGAATATCTTTTGGATAACCCTGTAAAAACTAATGTAGCAAAAGCGTTCAAACTCGAGATTATTAATAAGTGGCTTATTGTAATATACTGTGTTCATTTTTATGAGGATAGCATGTATACTCGTTGAGAAATTAAGGTTTTTATAAAAACCGTCCCAAATTTCGCCTAGTTTTTTGCTTATAATTTGCAGAGTTTTTAATATAAAAAAAAGTTCTTTTCAGAAAATATGAGAAACAACATTGTACATAATACTCTGCAATCAGAATTAAAAAAATAATAAAAATTGCATGAAAAATGAGCACGTTTACTAAAAAATGTTTCACTGCGCATGCGCGAAAGCAATCAAAATATAACATGCATAATGTATTAGCTAAGTATATAGAGCAACTTTTGTGAAAGTCTCAAAATCATAGCTTGAAAATTCTGTAAATTATCGTCGATAGAATAAGCTCGAAATCCGTTGTTCCCAAAAGGAAGCAAAAATATGCGGGGTTGTATCCAAATATAGTAGTTCGTGCAATATTGTGCACTCTATCTTGGCACTAATCAACAGATATTTGATACAACCCCTCATCTTTTTGCTTCTTTTTGGGAACAACGGATTTCGAGCTTATTCTATCGACGATAATTTACAGAATTTTCAAGCTATGATTTTGAGACTTTCACAGAAGTTGCTCTATATACTTAGCTAATACATTATGAATATTATATTTTGATTGCATTCGCGCATGCGCAGTGAAACATTTTTTAGTAAACCTGCTCATTTTTCATCCAATTTTTATTATTTTTTAATTTTGATTGCAGTGTTTTATGTACAATGTTGCTTGTCATATTTTCAAAAAAGAACTTTTTTCTATATTAAACAATCTGCAAATCATAAGCAAAAAACTAGGCTAAATTTGGGACTATTTTTATAAAAACCTTAATTTCTCTACGAGTATACATGCTATCCTCATAAAAATGAACACAGTATAATACAATAAGCCACTTATTAATAATCTCGAGTTTAAACGCTTTTGCTACATTAGTTTTTACAGGGTTATCCAAAAGATATTCGTTCTTTTCAATTTGTTGACAGTCCCCTATGTGGTTTCGGGAAAAAATCTTCACGAAAATATATAACTTATACTATACTGTTTACACACCTGCAGTTTCAGGTTAATTTCTCATGTATTTTTCTATATATATATATATATATATATTTCTACCGTTTTTGTCCCTTATAGTCATGTTTTTCGGATTTCAATTTAATGAGAGCTTTTAAGCATAGTTTTACAATTTTTAATTAAAAAAAAATTATGAAATTTTTTTTGTCCACCGTACGTATTTTTTAGAAAGTAAAAAATATAATTGTTGCAGTCACTGATGAAATTCGATTAAGCTAAAATTAACTTTAAAAGTATGAAATGTTTGTCGAGACCGTATTTAAAAATACTGTACCTTAACAATCAAAGGAAGGAGTACAGTTTCATAACGAAGAATAACAAAATAATAATTTTTGTTTTGTAATGCAATATAGTTTAATTACATTTGCAAGAAATCAGGATGCGAAAAGGTGTGTCTTAAAGGTTTTAGTCTTTGAGAAAATGACAATAATGTAATGTCATTAAATTCCTAAAATATTAATAACGTTTATTTAAATCTTAATTAAGTCTAAATGAGTATATTCAGTTAATAACTTTTGGAGAAATAATATAGAGATTTATGTATATGACAAAAAATATCTTTATGGTTTACATATTGTTATGAATGTTGATTAGAATGCATCTAAAAGTAAGATAGACTTTTTCTTCAACTTATAGTACTATCTAATTTAATAGGAAACAACTGTAAAATAGCTGCTGTTTTTCCTATTTTGCAATTTTTTTTTTGTCCGTTTACTAATTTTATTCTAATATAAAATTTAAACTGCTGGTTTAATAAATGACTGCACGGCTAGAAAATAGGAAGAAATGCTGTAAAACTATTAAATTCTATTTGGTGAAGTGAGGAGATCTCCAGGAAAAAAATGTAATATTTACAATTCTATTGTAAAGAACATATTGTTTTATGGAGCAGAGGGGTGGAGAAATATGGAGACAGAAAGAAAGAAATTATCAGCAGTGGAAATGGATGCCCTAAGAAGATCATGCAGGATATCAAGAATAGAAAGAATAAGAAATGAAAGAAACAAAGAAATGATGAAAATAAAGGGAACCATGCTAGACGATCTCCAAAAGAAGCTATTAATCTGGTATGGTCATGTTAAGAGAATGAGTGACGAGAGACTACCCAAAATCGCATCTAATTATAGAACAAACCAAAACAGGAATCGACGAAGACCACGAAAGACCTGGATAGATGGTATAAAAGAAGCCATCAGCGATAGGGGTTTGGAAGAGGAATGGACCCTTGACCGGAAGAAACGGAGTGGTCTCTGCTAGATTTCTCGGATGGCGGCACCTGATGCCATAATCCGATCAATATATATATCATTTATTTTTTATTCATTTATGAATGCTTCTTAAAATTGTAAGCAAAAAGATAATTTAAATATTTTGTTTGTATGTATATTATTATGTGTTCTTAAAAACCAAAAAGAACATTTTATGAAAACGATTTTTACCATTTATTTTAATTATTCAATAACAAATCAAAAATTTTCAATTCATTAAGCTTTCGTTTAAATTATCTAAAGCCTTAAAAATTGTAAAAGTGCATATTTTTTCTCGAAAGGCACAAATTTTGATGCAAGAGAAAATTGAAATATCCGAAATAAACGATGTTAAAATTGTCGTTATTTTTCATCCTTTCTAAATTCTGTTTTTTTTTTCTGGTTTTTTAATTATGCATATTTTCTGAATCAAAAAAAAAAAAGTTTAGCCATTTGTTTCTCAAAAATTTCAAATTCATATTTCGGTTTATTACTTAATTTATACATTTATGCTGACGTTTTAAAAGTTTTTTGAACAGAATATTTTTTACGTATTTCCAATTTACTCAAATAGTTCTCAATTTAATTATTTACATGACTAAGGGCAGAATACTCCTTTTTAAAGAATATCAATATGTTCAATGTTCCACTTTACATAAATTAAGAGAGTAGCAAAAAAGTGTTTGTAATCGTATTATGAATGGGGATTTTATAATTATCATACATATGTTATCGTAAATACTTTACAGGATAAAATTTATAAACTTTAAATACATGTTAAAGCATTAGTCAATATATAGAAAAATGTAATTGTAAAATTATTTATGCATACATTTTATGACCGAGTCTTTATTTTTAGTACACACAAAATCATACCGTTCTACTAAGAAAACGCGATAAAATTGGATTATTTTTTTTTTACTAACATTAATTTATGAGTGATAAGATTTTGGAACAGATTTATATTTAAATCTATTACAATAATCCGATATTCAAGTCTTTTAAAGTATTTAAGAAATGTAACAGATTTTAAATAAGTAAAATATTTATTTGCTTGCTAAAAGTTCGTATTTTTCTCTATAATTGCTAGAATTTACACCACCGCATTATTATATTATTTAATATGCATAAATTACATAAATTCTTTGAGTACGGAATGAAGATAAAATTACATAATATTTATTTCAATATGTGCTATTTAATAAATATTTATATCTCATTTATATTTTTAGTAATATGTGAATAGTATGCTTAACAAGTAATCTAACAATGATTTGTTAATTATAATAAATGCATATAAATAAAGCAATTTCATGAAACTTAAAATTTTCATCCAGAAGTTTCTATCCAAAGGCCTCTTCAAATCCTCTTAAAAATTGCATCCCCTTTCTTAACGGAAAGAAGCTGTCGTGCACAAATGAACACAAATATAGTACGATATCCACATAGCCATGCGCTACAGCGGTAGAACACTTCACTTATTTTATTTGGGGTTACTCATTATAGGGTGATCCCAAATTACACATATATATATATATTCTTCAACATGCTGTTGATCCCCTAATTGCACTCGTTGATCAAATCTTCGTGGGAAAATATCAGGTAAAAAATCTCCTTTATATTCTCGAAATTCTAAAAGAATTCGTCAAATATTTATCTAGATATTCGGTAAAACGTGTAAAATAAAAATTGTCCGGGTACTTTGCGCTCTATAATGTATTTAAATGTGTATTATATATATATATATATATATATATATATATATATATATATATATATATATATATATGGGGGGATAATGATGAGTAATAAGTAGTTTAACCACAACTCAAATTCTTCAAATATAATATAAACAAAACAGACTTAATAATATGACAACAAATACAACTGAGTATTGGATTCAAACAAAACTATATAACTGGGTTAATGTTCCTGAAAGATACACACATTCGTGTCTCGATACAAATATGATTAGCAATCTGCTCCGAGCATTGAATAAATATTCCACCGACAACTACATCCAAAATCTATAGAACAACTGCTCATGGTCGCGTGCTTTCCTTGGTCTTGCGTGAACTCATCGCCTTTTATCGAACTTTTATCGCTGCTCGTGAATATTATTAATTCATTGAGTTAATGCTATTTTTGTTGTTACTGCTGATAATTCCCATATATATATACTAGCAGGCTATGCCCGCTGCGCTTTTAGATTTCCCAAATGAACCTGAAATCAAACGAAATAGTAAATTCAACCTTATTTTAATGTAATATGAACCTTCACGTCGAAAGTCTTTCCACATTGCTCAATACAATGCGAACGCCATTGCAATATTATATTTTCTTATGCGTTAGACAAAATTCGGGCTATTAAGATGCAACTCTCATTTATAATACAGTTTGATAGAGAAATGTGGCTGTTGTGAGCAACAGAAATTAAAATGTTCTCTGAGTCGCCACACTACTAAAAAAGAGAGCATTAAAATCATTGCAGCGATTGTACATTGAACTTAAATAATGGTTGGATTATTCATTTTCGTTTGTTAGTACTTGAACTCCGGGCATCTCAGATTGGTGCTATGTGTTGTTCTGGTAGCTTAAATACAATCTCACTATATGTTACATTATAAAACGTAATATACGTCATCTTCCATCAAGTCTGCTACAGTTTTCTATCTTTTCTATCAGCAGAGTAAATAAAGCGAAAAATGTTATAAATAATTTGTACACAAAGAACAGTGTTTAACTTTCATAATTAGAAGAAATGTGAATCATAAAACGTGAGTTTATTTAAAGCTCAACTATATGGAACCCGTCAAAACTTGACGGGAAATATTACTATAACAATATCAGTAAAATAAGCTTCTTTATTACATAAGAATGAAAATTACATAAGTATGAAACAGTCTTTCAAATATTTTATTTTGAAAGTTTTCCCCCTGCGAAATACAGTACTATTTCCGATGTAAACTCCAAACAAACAATCGGTAAACAACTGTATAATGCAAATCAATTTGACATTACCGCCATATTCCCCATGTCAAGAAAGAAAATTTCATGGACCTATGAAGTATAATACAAATAGTATATCCCTACTTTAATCTCATATTCAGTAAATAAAAGCACATAGTAAATAAAGCACACTCCCCCCACACACCCCTGTGATAATGCAACCGAATGCGCTCCTATGCGCATGTGCATTGCATATGCCCAAAGGCACTGTCGAAAATCGTCGTAAAAAAATGTTTTAAAATATTTAAAATAAAAGTTTTAAAATATCCTGTTTTTTCATTGTTCGTTTCAAATCCATATCTTCTAAAACGTATTCATTGTTTTAAGCTAATCAATTTTTATGTAAATATAAAAAGGTTTTTTTTTTTTTTACAATAATAAATCAATCTGCAGATGAGGGAGATTTTTAATGTTTTCAAGTGTAATTGATTTGTATGGTGTTTGCGATCCCTTTACATAATTAGGATGATTATTCCTTTTCCATCGCAGTCGGGGATATTTTCCCTCTTATACAGTTAAATATCCAATGGATCTTTAAAAAAATAATAAAATACAGTTCCTAGCATATACTGATGCAACGTATACATCAACGAATTCAACATATGAATTTTATGTTAATCATAAACTAAAAATAGTTTTTTTTGACAGATTTTGGTTTAGCGCCAAAATGCTCTATCTTATGGATGATCTGATCTTATGATGTATCAAGTTTATTATTATTATTATTATTATTATTATTATTATTCACTTTTCATGATAGTGAGGGAAATCGATTTTCAATTGTGGCAACTTTCTCAGGGTCTACTTTACATTATTATAGCAAACTAATTTTCATTGTTGAATTGAAAAATGTTTCATGCTTGAAAAAGTCGTTACATTAAGCGGCAGTTTTCAAATAAATTTCAATCGAAAGCTAATTTATTTCTAATTAATGATCTAAGAATTGAAATTGCAAAATGTAGTAAAAAAAATGAAATTTGTAGTATTTAGAAGTAATGTAAGCGCGGTGAATGTAAAAGCGATAGCGCCGTTTGTTGTCACAACCGTTATACATTTCTAAAAACTTCCACTGTGTTTTTGCTGGCGTCCAAAAGTAGACTACCGTTTTTTGACATCGAAAGAGAAATTCACAGTGAAAGAAATAGGACTTTGCCGCTAATAAGTAACTGTTAAATGAACTTATAACAAATCTACAAAAATAATTCCTATAAAATATTAGCCTTACATTGTTTATTCTTGCTAAAAATACAATCATTATTTCAAGTTTTTTTTCTTTTCTTACTGTAACACTATTTTTAATACTTTTAAATTTCCTGAAATCCTTTACCTTTGTGATTTTTTTCATTAAAAAATGAAATCTTCTAACCTATAATTTAAACTAGTCGGATGTGCCAATCCCAAAACTTTCTTCTATCGCAGTCATGTTAATACTTCAAAATTCGTCATCATATCCCCAATAAAATCAATATTTTTCGTTATTCCGTTGTACGTCAGCTGCTTTCGAATCGTCGGGTTACCGGGATGCGATCAACTGATGTATAATACTAAACTACGAAAAGTCCTTCAGGTCTGAACCGACAGGAACAGATAGCCTCCCTATTTCTTGGTTTTTCGGTTTTAGCTAATTTTACTGGAAAACACGAAGGTAAAATGCGTGGAACCTAATTAAAGAAGATTCAATCCCAGTTCTCGTCAACATTGAATTTGAATGAGAATATCGCCAAATTAGTCCTCTACAGCCAAGTTGGCTTCATTTATGACAACCTATTTTGGTCACCAAATTCGGCGATATTTCGCCAACTGTCGTCAAGTTTGGCGAGAATTTGACGTTGGCGAATATAAATATATAGTGATAAGCATATAATAGGATTAATTGTTACAACAATGAAAGAAAATTTGCCAAAACCATGTTAACTATAACTCATAAGTTAAACCCGTTTATGGATGAATTTTGCTGTCTTGTTTGAAAATGTCAGCCACCCTAAAATTTCAAACCGCTATATCTCAGGCATTTTTTAAGATAGAGGCAAAACAAAAATTGTTCCGGATTCTCTGAACATTTAACGAAAAAAAATTGTAGGATTTCTAATTTTTTTGCACATCTTTTTGAATTTGAAATTGAATTTGGCTATTTTGACCTTTTGAATTTGGCTATCACAGCACCCCCTTTCGTCGAAATATCCCCAAATTCTGATAGAACCTGCTTGCCATAGCCAAAAACATAGAAAAAAATGTGGTTCAATTTGAAGCATAACTTCATACACTTTTCGATGATACAATAGTGAAAATGGAACAAAAATATCGATCGCAGCGCGCCCTTTCGTCGAAATATCCCCAAATTCTGATAGAACCTGCTTGCCATAGCCAAAAACATAGAAAAAAAATCTGGTTCAATTTGAAGTATAACTTCATACACTTTTAGATGGTACAATAGTGAAAATGGAACAAAAATATCGATCGCAGCGCCCCTTTTTGTCGAAATATCCCCAAATTCTGATAGAACCTGCTTGCCATAGTTAAAAACATAAAAAAAAATCTGGTTCAATTTGAAGCATAACTTCATACACTCTTAGATGGTACAATAGTGAAAATGGAACAAAAATATCGATCGCAGCGCCCCCTTTCGTCGAAATATCCCCAAATTCTGATAGAACCTGCTTGCCATAGCCGAAAGCATAGAAAAAAAATCTGGTCCATAATTGAAGCATAACTTCATACACTTTTCGATGATACAATAGTGAAAATGGAACAAAAATATCGATCGCAGCGCCCCCTTTCGTCGAAATATCCCCAAATTCTGATAGAATCTGCTTGCCATAGCCAAAAACATAGAAAAAAAATGTGGTTCAATTTGAAGCATAACTTCATATAATTTTAAATGGTACAATAGTGAAAATGGAACAAAAATATCGATCGCAGCGCCCCCTTTCGTCAAAATATCCCCACATTCTGATAGAATCTGCTTGCCATAGTCAGAAACATAGAAAAAAAATTAGGTTCAATTTGAAGCATAACTTCATACACTTTTCGATGGTACAAAAAAGACCCACACAGACGGACAGACGGACAGACGGACAGACAGACATTTTGTAAAAACATGTTTTTCGGAATCTCTGACCCCTAAAACGTGTAAATCCGTCGAAAATCGGGAGTCGAAAAAAATTTCGATTACAATACTTCCTTCTATTATAGATAGAAGAAAGTAAAAAGTAATTGGTAACATGTATTCAAGGTATGCTATCAAGATGAAGCAACGAATAAAGGCTCCAGCTCTAATCTTTAAAATTAAAAATTGAAAAATCAGTTAAAATTACGTCATGTTGACACAATCATATAAATTTTTCTTTTTGCTTTATCAGTATTAAAATGCATTTCAAGCTAAGCATAACGTTATTTTCACCGGCGTAAACTTTTCACGCATACTTTTCACACATTTATGCTTAAACACCATGTATACAAATAAAAATATTTTTTTCATTTCATTGTAATGAAAAATTGGCATCAACCAAGTTGTAATGCATAATGATAAAATAAACCCAATGGGCAATATTCCCGTGACGTCACAATAAATATGAATTTTTATTCGCTTTTAAAACATGCGGATAAATATTTTTACCGAAATTTAACTTGTAAATAAAAAAAATTCAGCCTAAAAGCCACGTGCTTTTAATATTTATTATTTCTCTTTTATCCTCGCAACCACGGATTTTCTCGTCACTCTGTACCTCACAACCGTGGGCGTTATCCAATTGCCGACTTTATGACGTCATAAGCAGAAGTAAAAGTTTAATTGAAAATTGCGCTAATTAATTAAAGTTTCGAACAAACGAATGCACGATAACAAATCTGCGTCCAAATATCTTTCACTTAAAAAAGAATGATGTAATTTGATGCCGTAGTTTGTTCTCACTGATTGTCGAAAGAAAACGCTTAGCGTTTTAAATATATAGATTATTTGAGTAAAATTAAATAATGTTATGTTCACTGTATTTTCATTTTATATATCAATTGCAATCATGTAACAATTAGCCAGGGAAAAAACCTCGATAACTGATTCTTGTAAAAAAAAAAATATATATAATCCTCTTATTTGCATCAAATAAAATATTCCTAATCTTCCGAAATGAAGTCCACAGCCAAGTCTGAAGTCAAACATTAGAAGTGTTTGCAAGGATATAGTTACAAATGTACCAGAGTTAGCTTCAAAACGAAGTTAATTACGTGCCAAACTACGCTTCATAAAATAAGGTCAAATTGCTGTCGACTGAATTATAGATCTTTCACGAATAAAACTTCTTGAGAATTATAAAGTTAGTTACGCAACATTTTTAGTAATAATCTTTTTCCTGAATACTTGAAGTGATGATTTTTGTGCCTTTCTCTAATTAGCACAATAACTGGGAGAAATAAAACGGCTTGCTATTTCTTATATTTTCATTACTACACTATACTTCAGTTTTTTGTCTAAATAAACCCCATAAGGTACATAATTGGTTAATTTGTCACTAAGCTTACCGGCTAGGGCCGTGGGTTAACAAAAATTGCTTTATAATAATTAAAATGTTATGTAATTTGAATTCGAGGTACTTCTTTTTCTTATCTAGGCTAAAATGATAAATGAGCAAATATTTTTTCTTGGCCACCATTAGTATTTAAAAGTACTTTTCCGTACATTACAAGTATTGCTCTTTTTTTTTATAGTAAAATAAATGCAGATAGAATATATATATATTAGTAAATATTCTTTTGTCCGTTTGCTACATAATGAAAAACCATAAATTTACTAATCGCTGCGTACAAATTTACTGCAATCGGATTCACCATCCAAAGTTCCGTTGAAATATAAAAAAAATTTCCAGAACTACAGTAAATACGCCAATTTGTGGGTGACCCTATTACAGAAGATTAGTCCAATATATTTTTAAAACCTTCAAAAAGAAGGAAATACATGCAAAGAAACCTAAAAAGAAATGAATAATGAAAATGGATTTAAATGTATATGTAAATAACTAGTGTTTGGCAGGCATTAACACTAATATTTAAATATTTGACTCGATTTTCATAATATTAATTGTTATTTATATAATTTACATTTAAAAAAAAAACCTCCAAAAATGTTGTCGTACACTTGATAATCATCATTATTGTGAACATGCATTATTGTGCCATTATTGTGACCGATGTCATCCTTATGCCTTTTTTTCTTAAAATCAAATTGCTTGGCGACAAAAGTAAAATCAAATCATAAATAAACAAATAACATGTGACTTACGATTACCGTCATTTTTATAATTACATCTGCTATTTTTTTCTATAAGTCACATGATGCAGAAGTTAGATAAAAATAAATATTAAATTAAAAAATAAAGAACAACTCAAAAATAAAATTGTTACTCAGATTTATCTAATGAAATTTTCAGATGTATTTTTCTTAACCTGACTCAAACGATAAATCGCCAAATGTGGTTTCAATTGCAATATTTCCCATTGAATAATATTTTAATCATTACGAACATTCTCTTTCATGTATAAATTAAATATTTTCGTTTTATAACATTATTTTTTAGCAAAATTGTTTTGCTTTTTTTAATTTTATGTAAAGTTAGTAAGTTTTTTCGTTTATGTTTGAGGTGTTTGTATTATTTTCTAAATGATAGCTGTTTCAACTCGTTTAAGCACGATAGTGGTCGCCAAAATATGACAAATGGTCACCTTTACGCCCAAAATAATATAACTTTCCGTCATAATTGTATAACTAATCTACGTACAGTGATATATTATATACTAAAACCTTCCATGCAAAATTATCTATCAAACAGTATAAATTCCATCAAAATCCATTCAGCGGAACTCCAGTTATAAAGGAACGGAACGAAATTTTCATTTGTGTTTTATATATATAGCAGATGTGTATGTATTTATGTATGTATTTGAATCCTATTTAAATATGTCAGGCAAAACAGCAGACAGTGTTTCAAATAGTGAAACTCAAGCAAAATAATGTACTTTGATTTTAATAAGGAATAAATCATCTTTCGTGCAATTAAAAATCAATCGTTATTATCAGGTTTATAATTAAAAATTTTGCTTTAACGGGATTTAAAATACTTATCAGTATCTCAACAGTTTTTAAAATGTGTTGTCAGCTAAGAAAAGTACTTCACTTTATAGTATTACGCAGCTGATTATCGTTTATTCTACGTTTCTCTTTAAATATTCAATTCATATTACAGCTTTTTAATAGTATTTTTAAATCTAAATTTACTCAAATAATTTGTTCAATTATGAGTTTATTAGTTTTACATTTAAGATACAATGTTTCTTTAAGATAATAAAATTATAAAGTCTCTATAAATATCTTTCAAAGAAATTTAACAAGTTATTCCATAAACAGATTGTTACGTTCTCCAAGTATTTACATTATAAAGTTAATTAAACACAATAAATTTTTGAAAATTACCTATATAAAAAGTGGAGATTCGAAAGAGAATTAGGATAATTAAAATAGATTAGCACGGTCATAATATTAATGAAAGACTTGGGTAAGCTAAGTATACATGTCCTTTTAGCTAATGAAAATAGAGGTTAATTTATTTTTTATAAAGGAACAAAATTACGATAATGTTGATTTTTAAAAATTGATATATTTTCAATGATGACATAGTGCTGGTTTAAAATAAACTATCTTCATGTAATTTTTTTACGTGAAATGTTACATTGAAAAGACTGTTTTATGCAATCAGAAAACAATAAAGATTAATTGCTCAGTTGAAATATTTTAAATTTTAATAAAACGATGTTTGATAGAATCAAAATCAATACAGCACTCACCCCTAACAATGCAAATTTCGTAAAAATACATGGATAAAGTCATACCAATATTCAGATGAAAATGAGTCATAAACATCGTTCAATTTTATTAAAAAATGTTGAAATTAGGTTTTGAATTTTAAAGCAGAATAAAAAAAATCATATTCAGAAATAATTATATCTGTAATTCTCATGTTTTGTACGTACTGTCAAAAGAACTCTTGAAGTAATTTCATGTTGAATTTCAGCTAGTGTTTATTTTTTGTAGTTAAAAAAAAATCCATCTGTCAAAGATTTAATCTTATTAACTTGTACTGAAGTATAAGAAAAACATTTTTATTACATCATAATGTACTTTATCAAACACGTTTCATAAATTAAAAAGTGATATAAGTATTAGTTAAGAAAGCCTAACTTAAAAAAATAAATCAATAAATAGTGGATTGTACAAACCTTTACAAAAAATCTATCTTAAATTTTTCTTTCAGATGCATTGTTAAGCTCTTTTTATGGTAGAATAACAGTTTATTTGAACTTAAAAAGGTATAAAATATCAGTTAAAACTATTTTCTCTCTTGAAACTGACAATTATAAGAAAAATTTTTGTAACAAACGTAACATTCTGGATAAAAACTTGTGATTGTTTTCTGTAAAACTAGAAAAGCAAACGTTGAAAAAATTAGCAAAAGAAACGCTTTTAACTTCTTATTGGTTGTTTTACACTAAATTAATTTTATATATTGTGAAAAAAATAAATTTTGAAACATTTCAATAAAAGAAGTTCCATCATAAAAATCTTGTTACTTCTAGTAATGGCATAAGAATATAACAAATGAACATAAGAATATGATATTTTACAATGTCATCAGTTTTTATATTATTACCAAATTTTATGAGATAAAAAAAACACATATTTTTATTTTTTACGTATGATCAAGAGTGCTTCTGCCCTTTTAATCATACGTAATGTTTATTTTTAGAATTATAGAGGAAAGAACATCTAAATTTAAAATTTTTGAATTTATATTGCATTCATTTAAAAGAATTTATATTAAATAAATTGAATGTATTTGGAAAAATATTCAAATATATATTTATTATATTATGTAATTGAAAAAATTATAACAATACGTACTTTGAAAAACAATTATATTCATCTGTCTGTTTCTATAATTTTTGAATATTTCTAAAATTTTGCGTTGAAACTTTGGAACAGATAAGTGTGTAGAGAATTATGTGGGATAGTGTTATAAATGGAAATATGTATGCTGATAATTCTAAATTATGCTGGAAATTCAACTGAGTATTTGTACTTTTTAGCTTCATTTTTTCAGTTCTCTGCAAAATATTTTGAAGACTACATTTTCAGTTAAATTTTCTGCTGAAAAAAAATTAAGAAAGATGAATTTAAAGACTTAAAGATTATTTACAGTGAGAACATATTAACCGAGTTTCAACGAAAATGCGAATGCATCGATACCAAAATGCAACTATTTTTTTTTCATCATCGATCGTCTCCACGTAATATGAAGAATGCGACGTATCCAATTTCATATAATGTTTATATGCCGTTTTTTGAAATACAGTCGGGGAAAAAAAGAACATACTATGTATTTTAATCACCATATGGTCGCAGAAAAAAAATAATAGGCATTCGAGTTGAAATTATTTGTTCTATAATTTTATATTAAAATATAAACTTAAGGGATTCGTCTCCATACTAAAATTGTAAGAAACTCTGAAATTTTTAATATAAAAACTTCTTTTTGAGATCATTTTTTAATTCTTATGGAAATTTTATGTTTTGTTACCAACCGGTGTCATTTTAGGAATATTACGCACATTTACAGTTTTAATCTCCTATGTTAAATTGATTATTATTTTCAATGTGTGAAGTGTTTTAAGTGTAACTCAAAAACTGCTTGTCGGAATGAAGTGTGGCATTCATGATTCTCACATCGTAAGCCTCTAGAAATCGATTTCTATTAAAGTTTTTGTAGGACATGCATGAGTTTTTCAAATAGTATTTTTAAAGTATATAATTTATGAAATTAATACTTAAAAACATATGTATTGTACCGTATACAAAGTTTAATAGAAATCGATTGCTAAAAGCTTCAAGTATGCGATTCAAAAATAAAAATCTCATTTCACAAAGTATTTTTTGGCTTACGTTTAAAAATGTTTGAGTATTGATTTCTTTTTTAACTATTAAGTGTAAATTTAACATCAGGAGTTCAAAATTTTAAACAGGGAAAGTATCTAAAGTTCTTCATCAAATGAATTCGTGCTTAAAATCTCAAGTAAAAAAATACCAAAGAATCCAAATCCAATGTAGAAATTAGGTATTTATATTGAACATGTCCATGGTTGTTACAATTTCAGTTAGGAGACGATCCTATAATTTTATTTTAATGATAAAAATTGAAAGAAAATATAATTTGCTGTTGAATGGCTGTTTGCTTTTTTTCCCTGGGATGATTTGGTGATTAAATTGTATGGAGTGTTCTCTGTCTCACTCTCTTTCTGGCTGACTGTACCATTTTAAGTTGTTTTCTTTCAGAATGGCCTAATTCATCTGAATTTCATTTTATTTAACTCCTTTAAATTAAAATTTTTGTTCTGTAATACTCCTTTTTTTTAAAGGTAACATAGAAAATATTGTACATCACAAAAACCGTAAATATTCATTACATATTGGACATACTATTTAGAAAAATAATTATTTTTCATTACAGTGTTACACCTTATTAAAATTCTGAAAATATATTTTTTCGTTACATTCGTTAAATAATAATATAGATTGAAGTTGATTTTTGTTTGTTTAGAATTTAAACATTTTTTTTTTTGTTTAAAACATACATTATATCACAAGCAAACCATTCATTAATTCTTTTTATGCCACATTTCTCTCTTTTTTTTATTGCCTCTCACAGATCATGTGGAAGTCTTTCTTTTTTCAAGGATATATTTTTGCCGCTGCACAATATAAGAAAAAAGGTTCTTAGCTTGAGATCATTAATTCTTCTATTAGATGTTTTGTCTTCTTTCTGCTGAAAAGTTAGGAGACGCTCTGATAACAAACCGACTAAAGATATTTAGTGACTGTTTATTTTATATTTAATCATGTGATCTTATGTTTAAATATTGCTTTCAGCCTTACTGAAATTATATAATGTTGAAAATGTTTTATAATGGTTTGAAGAATGGTGTATTGTAATTGAATAATGTTCTAAAAACCAAGCTAGAAAATAATAATAAATCGATATTTAAAACATGGTCATAATACAAACGAATTGTTAAAATTTAATCTTTTCAAAAATTTTCCGGTTTTAGTTATAAAACAATTTTAATGAACTTCATGAATTTATAATAGTAGGCTGGAAAACTGGAGCAGTACACAAATGAAGAAAAAAGGCGTTAATAACACCGTGAAAATTAGAAATACGCAAGTCCTTTCAAAAGAACTTTGTATTTCTTCATCAGCCACAAATAATGCGTGTTACCACTCTGAAAGCAGGAGCAAGCATCTTGCATATATAATACAAGATGAGTCTTGGTGCTGCTTTCAAAGTGGTAACACGTCTTCTTTGCGTCTGATAAAGAAAGCTCTTTCCAAAGGCTTTGCCGATTTGTTATTTTTATGGTGTTATTAAGAAGTTATTTGCCTTTATTTTATGACTTAAATAAAGGGAACTACATCTTTGAAGAACAATGTCAAATCTGAAATTAAAGAGTAAATCATCAACTACTTATGATTGTAAGCTTACGAGGAACTTTACAATAATTATTGATGTCTCCGAATTTCCTTTTACTTTTTATGAAATATTAAAGATGTTTTCATTATAAAAATACATAAATATCTCATTTGATGGTTTTGTATATATTTTAAATAAAATGAATAACAATAATATCAATGTTGTACAAGAGACAACCAGTGCAATGCAATTTTCGAAAAAAAAAACCCATTAAAAAATCTTGAAATTATTATTATTTTTTTTTTAACATTTCTAAGTGAATTGCAAATAATGTTAAGGAGAAAAGTGCAACATGTAAATACAAAAATGATTATGTTGATAAAAACCAAATAAATACAGCACTGACCTTTAACAATACATGGATGTTTTTTTTAAAAATTAGAGCGCAGAAAGTTATACCGATAGACAGATGAACATAAGTTATAAACAGCTTTGAACTTTGTTGGAAAGTGTTGAAAATGGTCTTTGGATTTTAACGTAGAATAAAAAATAACCATGTTATTCAGAAATATTTATCCCTGCAATTCTTATGTTTAGTCATTTTTAAGAATACTTGCAAGAGAAGTCTTGAAGCAATTCGACTTTGAATTTTATCTACTGTTTAATTTTTGCTATATTGAAGGATAAGAAAATCATTTCTAGTATGTCATAAGATGCTTTATCAAACAAGATTCATAATATAAAAAGTTATATAGTTATTAGTTAAAAAGCCTAATTAAAAATAATAAAAATAAGTATTAGATTTCTACATACCTGTACAAAATATTGTTCTTAAATTTCTGTTTCAGATGTATTGTTAAGCTCTATTTACGATAGAATTACAGTATATCTAAACATAGAAAAGTGTACAATTTCAATTAAAATTATTTTCTCTCTTTCATAGGAAGAGGATTACTAACAATCGTTTTGCACTTCGGATAAATACTTGATATCAGCACTGACCCTTAACAATTGGTGTATATTTATTAAAGTTAGTGTACAGAAAGTCATACTGATAGACAGATGAACAGGAGTCATAATCTGCTTTCAACTCTATTGGGAAGTGTAAGAAACAGGAATTGAATTTTAAAGTAGAATAAAAAATAACTATATTATTGAGAAATAATTTTCTCTACAATTTTCAAATAACTCATGTAGCAAACGTACATAAGCAAACACATTTTCCTACAGCAAATATAATCTGTACTCAATCTGAGAATATACGGATAATATTCGCAAACAATTGTAAACCATGACTTAGTATGAAATTGCAATAACACTGGCCTTCAGTGCATTAGAAATTTGCGAAGGCATAGTAGTCAATATAATATATATAATTAATATACTGGTATGATAAAATTAAGGACGAGACTTTTTTTTAAATGTAATGTTGTGCAGAAGTACTCCAAATTTATAGAAATCGTACCATGAGATCCTCAAGATGAAAGAATATGTGAAAACTGAATAGAACGTCTAGATATTACAGGATACAAAAGGAACTTTATTGAAATTTTAGATTTGATCACAACTGGACAAAAGACAGAAAGTTCCAGGTGACAGTTGGCTGGAAAGAAAATTCATTCTTTAGTAGGGGATATGTTGACTCCCAAGTAGTATTTGTCACGCTGAGTACGTGGTTGTCCATGATCCATTGAAGTATTGCTGCCCGTTACACCAATCACAGCTCCGTTATAGAAGTTCGTGGCTAGTGGTGTGCTTAAGCATCTCCTGAGAGCCTCATACATATTTGATTGGACATAGATCCGGGGACCAATCCATACGTTGTATATCGTCGCTGTCTAACAGCTCTGCAGCAGTCATTGTCCTATGAGATGTAGCGTTGTCGTCCTAGAAGTTAGTACCCATAGCACCTCTAAAAAGACGAAAGTGTGGGAGAAGTACCTCGATACAACAGCGGTAACCAGTGACTGAACCTATTTGGAACATGTGGAAGCCAGTATGCTACCAATCATGATACATACCCAAACGAGAACACTGTCACCTCCAAACATGTTCCTTTCGAAATTGTTAGAGGGGTTATTTAGTGTTCCCCGCTCTCTCCATATGTGTATGCGTGCTTTATACGCTTCTAAAACTACCACAATACGTCATAGTACATATATGCGCAAGCCGTACCTTACCTCATCCTAGTCGATCTCCTCATTTGTCTTTCGGTCCATTTTTCGGTCTGCCTTTCCGTTTGGCTCTTATACTAATTTCTCCATTTCAACCTTAATGTTTCCACTCCAGTGTAGTACGTTGTAATTAATTTAAGTAATATATTACTGTGATAAATGCTTTTCTATTTTTTAAGAAGACATGGCTAATGGATACATTGGCAAATGCAGGTTTCTGTATCATACTAAATTTTTCATCGCTAAATACATTATAATATTAAAAAATAAATAAATAAATAAATAAATAAATAAATAAATAAACCTTAGTTTAAACAAAACTTATAGAAGACATTTTAGAAATAAATACTTGTATTTGCATTTTCTAATTAAGATTTTCTTCCTAGACGATTTAGTATTTAAATTTCTGGAACAAACTTAGAATTGTTTAAAAGAATAATGATAGTTCATTAATTCGGCAATTTTTATTTGATTTTGAAATTAAATAATAGAATTTTAGAATTGAAAGTTAATGCAGAGATGTCATTAAGATTTTATTACTTTTAAAGTCAAATGACATTTCTTTCAATTAAGATACAATAGGTTTCAAAACAATGAATTTGTGTAAATGATTTTACAAATATAGTTTCAATATTTACAGAGATAAAAACGGATATGAGGACAAGAGTATTTTTTCATTTCTAATGTGTAAACCTTCGAATTCTACGGCGATGACGTTCTAATACTAAGACTCACATAGAAGGCAATTTTAGTCGTTCATAATAATTCAAACTGAACAGATTACATAGACTATACAAATTCGATTCAAATCATATTTTTCCTTAACTCTATCATTTGCATTATAAGTACTATTTAGAATTATTATTTATTTTACACGTTTAATTTAATGCCAAACTTACTTTAGTTTCCCTATAGCAGATACAAAATTATCATGCGATTGGACATTACACTACACATTTATCAACGCCACTTTAGTGTAAATAATCAGTTGAAAGCATTTCTATTTTTCTTCAAGAAGAAATGGTTTTCAAGCATGTAATTCCACTATTTTCAAAAGAAAAAAAAACAAATTAGGATGGAAAAGAATTGAGCCGGGTTTTACAAGTAAGGTCTTACTTGCTTTAAGAAGGAATTACCGAAAATAAACCGATTGTTATCGTTATTACTTCAAGCGAAGTATATGTAAGAGCGAAATTGTTACGCAATGCCTTCGATTATTCCTTTCAAATATTTTTACTATTTATAGTTCTTCTAAAAAGACAGTGACTATTTGCGAAATACGATATAATATTTAAAAAATATTTCAAACATTACAATAACTTTTATTATTTAGCTAGGGGCTTTAGCATATTTTTCTAATATAATTTTCACGCTTTTTTTGTTTAGTTGCAGCTATTAATGTTCACACAGTTGCTAAATACATAAATATAGCCAAAGGCAGTTCTTTTGAATATGTACATAAAACTATCCGTCTGTGTATATGGAAAGTTTTCATGGCGATATAACGTAACAAACATTCTCTTTCAAGACAAATAAACAAATAATGAGACATATATACTGTTTAAGAAGAACCATTTGCACAATAGACAGGTTCATAAAACTATGATACTTTATTGTACATTTTTATACAGGAAAGATTTCTTCGTTTATTAATAATGTCTCAGTTTTACAATATATGCCTGAGGCTACGTTTTGCATTCGAAATATATTAGAAAATAAGGAGCTGTTTAAAGGAAGATAGCCAGGATTTTTAAAAATGAACATTGATTTTTTCTCGGAATAAATTAAATTCTCCTGTGTCGTTTGTTGTGAAATGTTGTCAGTTTATTATATTATAACATTATACAATATTACAAAATTAGGGGGAAATTAGAAAACAAATAAAAATTCCTAAGAAATAAACAGTTCTGATTTTTTTTATATATAAATGATTTCACGAAATGTCTATTAACTGACAGTCCCCCACCACTACCTTTTCAACCTCTTCAGGCCTGAAGTTCACAAATGTTAACCTCTATTATTTTCCTCGTAAAAACTGTGTTATTTTTAAACAAAACCATCTGAGTGTCCAAAATGCCTTCAAGAGAGTGTGGCTAAGAAAGTATGAAATTTTCATAATTTTTTAACTTAATCGCTTTACAATAAAATACTTCGATAATTTGTAAATCATTTACTTATTTAAAGGCTTTAAATTTGTTATTGCGTGAACATAGGTTATTGATAATTATATTGATATTTAAAGGGGAGTGGTAGATTTAGATCCGTATATTTGTGAACGTAAATTACCAGTCTCCTAAAGTACCAATTTCAGAAAAAAAAGGTTCATTCTGTCATTTATGGAGTCATTTTATTTGGGAAAAGCAGCGAATGTGGATTAGTAGTGTTATTTTAACTTGAGGTCTAAAGACTCTAAATAAGACATATACTAATAAAACCCTCTTAAACAAACAGTATATAATTTATTAAGAGAGAAACGAGATAAAAAATATTTTAGAGTATTATACCACATATTTTAAAGCAAAACACGTTATATATTTGTACAATAAGTAATTTCATAGAAAGTTCAAGAAAGGAATCTGTAAAAATACCTTGGTTTTACAATTTTCCTTACAAATGTATTCCCCAGTCAAATAAATATCAATAAATTGTAGCAAAGTCGTTAACCACGTCATGCAATTTTACATCAAGCATCTGAATGTAGAGAAAAATAATCATCTTAGTAATTCCTTATTAGAATTAAAAAAAAATATTTTCATACGTAAGCGACATTTTCTACATGAAATAAAATTATTTATCTATCCTTTTAGATATCGTTAACTTTATTTTTACTTTATTCATCCTTTTTACCCTTACAAATAACTTTTTTGTGTTTACGTTCATTTTAAATAATAAAAAGAAAGATTTTTTTTTTTTTTTTTTTTTTTTTTTTTTTTTTTTTTTAAATTCTTAAAGTTGGTTTTTCATTCGCTTCAATAAATTTTAGACATCTGCAATAATGTTTTATTTTATCAAATTTTTATATTTAAATTTTATTTATCTAAAAACTAGCAAATGTGTACAAATTATTAAAACATTTAAAAGAAGACTTTCATAAGACTTTATCAAAAATACATATCAATATACATTTTCACAATGTATTCAGCATAATAACTTAAATCCTACTATACTTCGTGTGTGACACCGAATTTGTAAGAAAAACAAACGACGTTCATAATTTGTCAAATGAAAAATATTTTTCTTTAAAAAAATTTCTTGTCATTATGATAGCTGGAAATGTTTTGAAAAGAAGAAAATGAGTTATATTTAATGTTACTTTAAAAAATGCTAATTATATTACAACCTCAGAGTATAATCAAGATTTAAAAATAAAATAAAATTATGGAATTTATACAAAACGTACGAGATTGCTTCTGTTAAACATGCTAATATAAGCAGACTTAAGGAAATTTACTTGAAATATAGATCTGAAAAAACTTATAAATCCATCTGAAACATTATTTTTTTTTTCAGGATTTTACAACTAGTTTTTTGTTTAACATATTTCGATAAGTTCACAGTCGAAAAAGATATTTGCAAAGTGTTGGAGAATATTACTAAGAAAAATTACAAAAAAAAGTTATTATTGTGAAGTAATTGCATAAACGTTAATTTAAAAAATAAGAAATATAAGATTTCTTTTAAATACTTAACTGAAAAAGAAAATTCAGCAAATATATGCCAATGTATTCTTTAGTAATATAATATATTATATGCAAACTTATCACATAATATTTCACCGCAAAATGACTAATATTGTTTTCTCTAATTACAATATGTCGTTCTATTTCTAAAAAAAATCTTTTGAGTTCCATAAAAATTAAACAAATAAACATCGAAAAAATGAAAAATTTCCTTTTTACCATTTTTTATTAAATATTAAACTTATTAAAAATTCTTGAATAAAATGTATGCTATTCGAGCTCTTGTGTGCTTATATAATTTAGTCGTTTGATTTGTTGCTTACCAATTAAAAGCGTTAAAAAATTGCATATTGTTATATTCTAATCAATAAATATATTCAATATCTATTTTTTATAATTTTTTAAAGGCAACAATTTACGGAACCAACGTAAATAATTAAAACAGGAAAATATAGAGAGAAATAATATTATCAGATAGAACATAGTTAATTTAATAATAAGAGCAATAACACAGTACTTTTCTTGTCCATTACATGAAATAGATGAATATGAGCATTTTGTCAGTGTTATTACACAAATAACTATAAATAAGATCATCAATCTTGCATAAAGAACTTGAAAATACGGTTATCTGAATTTTCTTACAACAAAAATTATTGCAACCGTTAGCAAAATAAATTTAATATGGCACATTTATTTTTTAAAACCTTTAAAAAAAATTATTAAAACAATATAATTATGTAAATGAATAAAATTGAACATGAATAAACATGGAAATAGAACATATCTGGCTTTATCCGTTGATGTTTGTTATCCAATCATATCAATGATTTTAAAATTGAAACAATAAAATACTAACAATTATATTTAGAAAATTGAATTATTTACCATTTAAATATGTCAGGGAGTGCGTATGCGTAAGTCTAAGGTTCAAACCAACATAATATTCTTTGATATTTCCTGTTTTCCATATTTAATCATTATTTACAGTTTTAGATCTCAGAATTTTACTTTAACGGTATTAAAATAACTCTTCTATACCACAACTCTATTGAATATATGTTCTCGCTTAAGAGAAGTACTTTTCTTAATCATTATGCTGTCATGAATTATTTATTTTATAATTTCCTCTAAATATTAAATTTATATTGAAGTCTTAAGAATAAGATTTTAAATATTTAAACTGATTGAAATAATTTGACCATTTATGTGTTTAAAAATTAAACATTTATTATACATATAATGTTTGTTTCAGATTGTGAAATTAAAATTCTTTTACCGTTTAAAGAATTTTAAAAGCAATTTTTTCACAATCAAATTTTGCGTTTCCTTGTTATATGCATTATAAAGTTAATTAAATTATATAAATACATGAATTTTCTTTATAAAAAAGTCATGCAAAATAAAAAGATAAAAAGCTTTTTAAGAAAATTAAGATAATTAAAATATATTAGCATCTCATAACGTTAATGAAAGACTTTGTTAATTTGCGTAAACATATCATTTTAGCTAATAAAAGTGGGAGCTAATTTACTTTTAATGAATGAGAAAAAAGGCAATTACAAGGCTTATTTTCAAAAATTTACTCATTTTTAACGACGTTATACTGCTTGGTGAAATTAAAATTTAAGATAGTCTTACGTATTGTGATGGTTCTCTTTTTGTAATTAAGGTTGTTTTGTTATTATCATTTCTATTTTCTTTTATTATAAATATTTTCAAATAATTTCATTGTACTTAATTACATTATGTACATTCTTTTTAGTCCGGTTAATATTAAATTGAAAAAAAAAAATTCTTAAATACATAAAAAAGACCGAAAATTTTATCAATTAAATTCAAGCGAGATATTATAAAATTTCATATTGCTGCTTTGGATAGGCATAAAAAGGGTGTCTACAGGAACCAATAGTAACACATTTAAATTTCATAACAATACAAGCATAACTCCGAGAATTAGAGTGCAAAAAATAGACTGATAGGAACACGAACAAAATTGATGAAATATTTTTATGTATGTTCAAAAGTGTTACAAATACACATTGAGGTAAAAAGTATAGTACACTGTAAAAAAAGACATGCTACTTACTCTAGGAAAATATAATATAACCATGACTGAAAATATACAAAACCCCTTCCGAGTTAACCATGTTTTCAGAAAACTTTTTTTATCTCTAGAAACTCCCGAAACAAATATATTTTCTAGATTTAAAGAAATATTTATAAAAAAAAAGTTTATTTTCCTACTGCTAATTTTTGGAAATGTTTCCGAGTAGTCTTTATAATGTATTTCACAATTTTGGAAATTTCTACACTCTTGTAAGTTTTCTTTCTCATTTATAAAAAAAAAAAAAATTCTCCAGAGGGTTGATTACATATTTTCTATGATCTATGATTACATATTATCCCATGAATTCCCAATAATGTATTTGCATTCCATATACTCTTTGAATTCTTTATAGAGACAGTTTTTCTTTATTGATAACATGCTACACTTTAACATGACTGAAGTCACATTCGGCCATGACGTCCTTCTAATAGGACATGTCTTTTATTGAGTATTATTTTGTCTTAAACATTATTTTTACTAATTCCAACACCTAATAGTGATAGTATGAATCTCTACATTTCCTATTATGACTTCACTTATGTTTAGCATTTAGAGTAATAATAATAATATTAATAATAATTTTCTTTATTATTAGCAAGCCGTTTAAATTTCTTTTAATTAAAACATACGTTTCACTCTTTAAATTGAAATTTGGGAATCCTTTTCCGAATTGGTAATTTGTCATAAAAGATAAAAAATGTTACTAAATTTTTATGCTTGTTTAATTTAGTTGTAATACGACATTTTACAAACGTCTTCGAAAATTCTTCCTTAGACTATTGTTATATGAAAAACACGCAAAATAACTACATTTGTGAGGTTTTGGTAAAGAACGCATTCGTAAATTTTCATTAAAACCAAACTTCTGTGATTCCGATAGCTATTTTTAATTTTGTTAACATAACAGTCATTTTTTTCCCAAAATTGAAGAAAAAATCAGGGCCGAAGGGGTTAACTTGTTAAAACCCTTGATTATCAAGAAATTTTATTCTTTTGTACTGTTAGAATTCAAATTTATTTTTCACAATTTTGCCAGTAGTTCATCGAAAGACCTATAGTTTGCATTTGTAACCTTTTCAATAACTTTCAGGCTTTCTTGTTAATACAAAGCTGCAAATTGCTTCATACGTCGTAGATAATTAGCATGGAAAATGATCATCCCTTGTGATCTTGTGTTTCACTAGATGAATTTATTTCACTCAACTCCTTTCATCACTCGATTACATGTTGTTATAGTGTGTTGTTATAAATATGAGAGTCTCCCTCTTTTCAGACATGCTTTTTTATCCTTTCAGACTTCTCTAATACTGTGTTTTCTCTGATTTTGGAGTGCGTTTCAGATTGCTGTTTTTATTACATGCTCAGTGTTACTATATCTTTACAACAAAAATCTTATCTATTTTTGTGTATATAAAAATAGATATGTTGCTTTTTCATTGTGAAGTGAAATATTTCTACTTTATGTTATGTCTTATTTTAACATTTTTGTTATTGATTAAGCCTAATCATTAACAGATCTGATTACGTGAGATTTTATTTTTTGTATTGATATGCTTGTGTTTATGTATTCTATCAGGATTACAGATTAATAGATTAATTGGTTTAGCCGTTCTTGAGTACGTTCTTTAAAATATTAAATTAAAATATTGGCTATTTGTTATTAGCTAATGTTAAAAGATTGGAGAGATAAAAAGGGTTGGCGAGATTCAAAACATTTTGGCTATCACTGGCGTCCAGCTAACATAAAAGTGCCTGTTATTTGATATATAATTTTTGTCAAATTATTATATTATGTTCCATTCTAGTTCTATTCTTGATATTTAATTATTTAAATAAAACTTATAAACTATATAAACTTTTCTGAAATATCTTGTTAATACGTAAAATGGAAAATTGCTGGTTGACTTAAAAAAAAAAGCTTATTTATCGTTTAAAGTATTTAAAAATCTTAACAATTTAATATGTAATAATATTTCTGTTAAATAACTGTTCGTACTTTTACATTTATTTATTTATTTTTCACAAACAATATTTTAGAAGAAAAAAATATTTATAAAATTTTTTAATTTAATATTTATTTTAATTGAAGTAATAAATTTAGTATCAAATTAAGGTTTTGAATCAAGTTTACATTTTACATTTAATATCAAATACAATTTTTCGATTAATTTTGCATAAGTTTTTTAACTGTATATCAAATTGATGTATAGCGTATAAAGTCGCAGAGATTGGAAGAAAACACGGTTTGAACCTGAGAACAAACTGTTTTTTTTAACTTAAAATGGAATTTTTGGTAATAAATCGGGTCTTTCGGAAATAAACTCGGGAGCAGACGGAGACTTTGATGTTAAAATCTTGGAATAAACCATTTTTTTTTTTTTACTTTATTGCGTACGCATATTTTTTTACATTGTTTTATTACTTACAAAATGCCACATTACAGTAGTAATAAGATACAAATGCTTGTAATATATTAATCTCTAAGTCCTTTAATTTAATTTCATTTTTGATACATCAAAAAATATGCAAATGATTAGTGGTTAAAACTCAAATGTAAACAATTCCGAAAATAATTTAATTTAATGAATTCCGAAGAATGTTATTTCATGTCCCTGTGTTCTAAAAAATATACTTGTACAATTCCCTAAAACAAACAAGACATAAAAAACTATAATAAAAATAGAATAGCTTAAGAATTAGAATAGCTTTAAAATTATCTAAAAACTCCAATATTTCTAGAATAAGTTATCTTTTACAAAGTTGGATCGAAGAATATGTAAAAAAAAAAAAAAAAAAAAAAAAAAAAAAAGAAACTTGATTTACAATTTTCCAATAAATAAAATTCAAGTTAAAGAAACGCCGATATTTCGTATGAAATTCTGCATAGCTCCATGTAATTTCGAATCAATTGCCTTCGAAGTTTGAGAATAATGAATATCTTACCAGTTTATTATTCCTAAAATCAAGTGCTTTCTCACTGTCGGTCATACTTGATAGACATTTTTGACATGAAAGGAAATTGTTTCTTAATTCTTCTAAAGTTCGTTTTCCGTTTCTTTCCTTGTTCTTATTTATTTAAAAATCAAGTTTATGCACTCCAATTTATTTTAAATGATATATAAAAAATCTTATACATTTCTCCCCTTTTTCACACTTTTTTTTAACTCAACTTGGTTTTGGTAACTCAATATGGTAACTCAAGATGGAATTTCGTAATCCATTCCCCATTCACTTCCTGATAGGCTAGAATTATGAAATTTATGTTAACAGGTGTGTTTCCGATGACAGTATAACATTTTAATATTTTAAGGACTTAATTATAATTTTATGAATTATTTTGAAAGTATTTTTAGTCCGCCACAAGTGATAAATCGCCAAATATTCTTTATGGTTATACAATTAAATATACGAGACACAACATCAATAGATTTAATTAGGAGCACCACGTTTGGCAAAATAGGCTAACTGGCTGTGAAATTGCACCAACGACATCTTTTAAACATTTAGGAAATATGAATAAAAAAAAAGAGTGTAATTTATATACTTAAAAAAAGACGCTTTAAACAATTGACAGTTTAATATTAATTAAATTATTATTATATGTTGAGAAATATATTTAGAAATCCAAAATATATAGTTTAAATAATGCTTTTTTTTTCTTTCCAGTTGCCGTATCTTAAAAAGGAAACAGAGCAAAAATTATATATATTTTTTAATAAATTCACTAGCTCACAGTTGCTACCAAACGTAAAAAAAGGTGAATTTTCCATAATCGAGTTCTGTGCCCACGCCAAATTAACGCTTTGTAGAGAATTTTTTTCGGAAAAGTCATGAATTTCAGTTATGAAATGAGGCGTGATTTTCAAAATAAACACTGATTACTAATAAAGCAGTGTTTTTCTTGTTTCCTGTTTTTACTTTTATATTTGTTTAAAAGTCTTTTTGTCTTTATGCATGAAAATTCAACACAGAAGTTAATATTCGCAATTTTACGAATTAATACTGTTTTATTTAAATCCTGTGTACAAAATTACAGTTAAAATAATACTTATAATGATGTTTCAGATAACCATTTCGATTAAAAGCATAATTGAAAAAAAAATTAAACAGCATGTTTTATTCTAATTTATCATTGCTAATCTTCTATTCTAAATATCTATAGTAATAGAAGATGAAAGTTTGATGTATAGTTTCATTCTGTGTGTCTGTGTGTGTCGGTGAAGACTCTCAAAATCTAATGTACTTAAAAGCCTGAAAATTTATATTTAGGTAGTCGAAGGCAAGTCCTGATGTACCTGAGACTCGGAATTTTAATATTTTAATTATTTGCTGAAACATTAATTAAAATCCACAAAGAACTATCATCACAAATACGCTTTTTTTCTTTCGGTTGATTGTATAGAGTCTTCACAGAAGTAATTAAATAAACCAGAGTAGCGATGCAAAGATAAGGCATTCTAACGAAATAGTGTTAATATGGATAGCACTTACCGACATACTGCCGTGCTAATGCAGCGCCACCTGCACACGACAAACCAAAAATCGGACTAGGCAGAGGAACTGATATAACTGTCCTACACAGACGCCACCTATTTGAGAGATTTTTCCAGGCACATTTTACTTCATAATAATTAACTGTTTTTTTTTTTTTTTTTTTTTTTTTTTTTTTTTTTTTTTTGTACATGACATATATTATTATGATAGAGATTATTAATACAGAATTCTTTATTTAACAGATTATTTGTTATATTTGCGGGGATGGAGAGGGACAAGGGTCAACGACTTTTTATTAAATATCGCATTTATTTTACTTGATCGCGCGCCACATGGCGGCGGCTTTATGCTTAATTGACCCCCTTTTTAATAAATCAAAATCTACTACTCTGATATCAACAGAACTAATTACATTTAACTAATTTAACATATTTAGTTTCACCCGTAGTGTTTAATTGCTGTTTTATATAGAAAATTCAGCTATTTTAAAATTACAGTTTTCTTAAAAATTAAATTTATGTTCCTAATAAAAGTACACAGACCTTATTCAGTTGATGCATACCAACAGTCAAAGTTAATTATTTGTTATGGAGCAGTTGACCGCGCGCTATCCCGAGCCCCCTGTCTGAAGGTATTTTCTATAACTGTGCTTTATTTCCATAACGCAGCTAATAATGTTTCGAACTTCTCCGAACCAGTTCCATTTTCCTAAATTATCATAAAAATCAGCATTCGTTGCTTCAAGGTGTATATCTAGAAAGCAGTTACCAGTAATTACGAATAATAGACTAAGCCAAACTTCAAATTAAGTTCCTAGCTTAATCAAATGAATCAATCTTAAAAAATGCATAGTGCTTTTCATAATTTGTCATTTACTGAAGGGAACTTGAACATCCGTTCCCCACCGGCCCGCCCTCAAGGCTTTTCCTCTAACTGAGCCCTGTTTCCATATCTCAGCAACTAATTTTCCGATTTCAGCGCAACGGATTCCAAATATCATATTTAACTTAATAATCAACCTCTATAATGTTAAAATAAATTTATGAGTAGGGGGTACCTCTATTTCCGAATAACAGTCTAAGACAAATTTCTGTTCAAGTTCCTAGCTTAACCAAATGAAGAATAGTGGTCCTCTTAAATATTAGTTATTTTCTGAAGGGTACATTAACATCCGATCCCCCCACACGGCCCCTCCTTCAAAGGTTTTTTTCTCTAACTATGCCCTGTTTCCGTAACTCAACAACTATCTTTCCGATTTCAACGCCGATTTCAAGCAACTCCAAACATTATAATTAACGTAATAGTAACCCTAAAACATTAAAGTAAATTTATGAGTAGCAGTAACCACTATTTCCGAATAATAGTTTAAACCAAATTTGTAATTATGTCCCTAGCTTAACCAAACAAACGAACTTCAACATCTCCTCCCTCCGTCCCCTCCTTCAAGGTTTTTCTCTAACTATGTTCCGTTACCATAACTCAGCAACTATCTTTCCGATTTCAATGCAACTGATTCCAAACATTATAATTAACTTAATAGTCACCCTCTATAACATTAAACTAAATTTATGAGAAGCGGTTGCCACTAATTCCAATTAATAGTTTAAGCGATTTTTTTATTAAGTTCCTATCTTAACCAAACTAACGAATTCTTAAAGATGCATATTGGTCCTCCTAATTTGTTATTTGCTGAAGAACTTATGAAAATCACCTCCCCCTCCTCCCCCAACCCCTTCATTAAGGTTCTTTTCTCTAACTGTTCCTTATTTCAATGACTCTGCTAATAAAGTTTCCATCTTCTCTAAACCAGCACAATTTTGTAGCATGCATTCTATACAGTGCCGTAGATAGCGGGGACCTCTCTCAGAGATTCATTCGGAAAAAGGTTTGTTTAGAACAAAATGCTCCTCTGACTGTGGAAAAGGGAAATAAAATATTTTCGGTAGCGTGCGAGCATGCCCGATGTACGATGCGGAGACCCTAAACCAGTTTATCGTTTTTAAAAGATTTAATTTTTTTACAATGGCTCGGGCAACGCCGGGCGAGTCCGCTAGTAAATATATAAAATTAAGTAGAAAAGTGTTATTTTAAAAATTGGAGAAAATAACTGTTGTGAAATTTGAATAACAAAACATATAAATGAATGTTACTTTGCATACCACAGTATACGTGTAAGGTCTCACAAAGTATATGTAAATTAGCCATTCAGAGTCCTTGGGATTTTTCCACAATGAATATGTGCATCGCTAGACATACAAATTGGCGGCACTAAACATTCGTTACTTCTGCAAATTTTAACTACTTGATATTTGCTATAGGAAACAATGTTTTTCTAAAGTTTTTATGTTCTTTTTGTATTTATTTACTAGAAAAGTATATTTTTAATGGCTGAAACTGAAAATTATTTAACACACACACACACACACACAAACACACACACATAACTATCTACTAACAGAGCCACCCGGCTTTGCCCGGGTTAGCATAAATTAAAATACAATAATACGACAATAAGAATGACGGAGCTTTATGCATTTTCGAACATAAATCGATAAAACAGACAATCAGAAAAAAATGAGTTACTTTAACTCAACCATGGTAAAATTTCTCAGCTTTATAAATGAGAATGCGCGTTTTCTTTGTGCATACAATATAAAAATATACGATTTTCCTGACAAAGAAAAAAAAATTACCAAATGTCGTAACATTTTGCGTAATTCGATTTCATATGGCATCTATCTATATTATAAAACAAATACATATCAGTGAGTAATGTCGACATCATATGGACGGTAGCAACGACCTAAACATTAAATTTTGCTTGTACTGCATATTTGCAACTACTAAATACCGCATAATTTCATCTTTTAAAGTATCAATTCGAAAAAAATTCACTTTCAAATGTAGTTTGAAAAGTTTATCTCAATTTACTGATTTTTTATGGATTTTAAAGTAATTTTAAAGCACGTATATATTTTTTTAAATCTGTGTCTAATCCAATTACGAAAGATTAACTTATTTGATCTTTATAAAGTAAAGACATTTATTTCTAAACATAGCACATTCAATTTTTATGAGGTCGAATAAAATAAACGTACTCTCATTGTTATTCTTTTGAAAGGCGTATCTCGATTTACTGATGTTTTATGGATTTTATAGTAATTTTAAAGTAATTTAATATTATGGTAAATTGTGCGGTAAAAGGATGTTAAACGTATACTTTGGCGACCAATACATTCTGTGGAAATTACGCTACTTTGTGTAATTGCTATAAAATACTAATATTTTCTGAATGAAAACCGGCACATGATTTAAAATATGACGACACTTTCAACGAGGTACATTTTCCTCTGAACCGATACGTGTCTAGTTAAAACAACTTCTTTCACTTCAGGAATCATGTACATATATGCATTTATATTTATAGATAATGTGAATGTTTGTCACCTTAACGTAGGGAAAACATTGAGGTAAATTGCTTGAACTTTCGCCAAGTTTCTCGTAATTTTCAAATAGTTAAAATACATTATATTATGTGTAGGAAATAATACATTATGAATTACTAACTCTGCAGGAATTGTTACTTTTCGCCTACAGTTAATTGAGAAAAACGACTTTACTTGAGTGCGTGACGTCACATACACATTTGTATTTAAAACATGAAAGCGATTAAAGAAATGCAATACTACTGTACTCATAGAAAAATTTTAAACAATATTGTTAAATACTAAATTTAACTTCGAAATTATATTTACAATGTAATTTAAACAAAATTTGCTAAAATTGCGTTTTGAAATATGTGATTTTTGATGCAAAACATTATTTTTCAAAAATATAGAGTTCTTTTCAGAATTGGATAATAATTTCGAAACTGGTGAACTTAAAAAAAATATATTAATTTTTTTAATTAAAATATATGTTGTATATTTGAAAAAATGCATTTAATTTTTTTCCCCAAAAACCATTTTGTCTTTTAATCCCATTTGTTTTACCACCCATTTTTGAAGAAAAAATAATGGAAAATACTGTATTGTTTTCTTTAAATCCAATTTTTATTAATACGGCATCTACTGTCCACTTGCATCCAAGGAATTTAAATATGCCTCCTTGGTGGAGAGGCTTAAGCTGAAAAAAGTTACGATGTAATGATTGCTAAATGTCAATATTTGACTGACGATTTTTGATAAGGTAGAATAAATTGAATCATGAAGTTTTAATGCGCAAAAATATGTTTTTATTTCTTAGAAAATTTACTTTAATATTAACAATCCAGTGGAAACAATTTGCCTTAGTAAAATTAGGAGCTAAGTTATTTATTTTTTTCCAAACACATTTAAATATATGTACTATGTCGTTTAAAGCACTTATAGTAATCTTTGAAATATGCGAAAAAAATCACATCTGCCAAAATTGACGTCAGTTTCGAGTTTCAAATTACATCGAGTTAATCTGAAAATGGTTCATAAAAATATTGTCCATACGCAGTTCCTTTGAATGGCAACAGGAAAGAAACTGCATTAGAAATTGAGGGGAAAAAAAGATTTCTATAACGATAAACTATGGGAGATGTGTGAAAAAAGTGATAAAGAATGGTCTGAGAAAATTTTAAAGTTGACAGTAATTTTACTCGTGTACTAAAACGTATGTACACCAAGTTTCGTTCAAAGCAGATAAAAACTGTAGATTTGTATAAGGAACATACATACATACACACATACCATGAACGGCTTATATATATATATATATATATATATATGAACGCATTTTCGAAAATTAAAATCAATTTCCATTTATTATATACGTAAATCTCCTCATGCTTCGTTTGCATCCCCTAAATTACAAGAAAAACAAATAACATTTTAAATTAGGTTGATGAAAAATATTTTTCCTTAAATCATCTCTCCTCATTCTGATAAGTAGAAAAGTTTTGAAAAAATGATGGATTATGTTTAAGCTAATTTAAATAATGCTAATTATACTTATGTTTTAGAATATAATGAAGATAAATGAAATTTATAATGGTAGATTTTTTACAAAAGTTACGAGATTGATTTTGTTAAATCTTGTTAATATAAACATCTAAAAATAAATTTATTTAATATATAGACGTTGAAAGGCTTATACTATTTCTTCTGAAATATTACCATAATTTTCAATATTTTATTATTTGCGTTTTAATTTTAATGATTAAAACATAGTGTAAAATATCTGACTTTGAAGTCAATAGTTTAATGCAAAAGATTTTTTAAGTGATAATTTGTGGAGATTTAAAATCCATAAAACCCTTTTTTTTTACAAATAGTTTATACAAATTAATTCATCATAATTTTCTGAAAGTAGAATATACAAGCGGAAAAATACAGGTATCCTATAACGCTTGAATTTTGGATCCCTTATGAATAAATCCCTTGCATCTAGTCGCCTTCTTTAATTGCAGAAAATCCGGATTATGTAACCTTTAGAGAAGCAACTTTAAAATTCCCTGGAGCTTGATCTAAATGATATGTAAGAGTAGTATATTAAAAGTACTGGGCTAAACCTAATCGAGAAGCCCACCCAACAATTATAAAATTCAAGATTCTCCATATCCCCATCTCCCCACCAAGAAAAAACGTAAATAATGTCTATCTTTGTTATTTAGAAGTAGGTGCGAAAAACGCCCACGAATATTTTCTACAACAATTATTTCTTTTCACTCTCAAGCGGCTTAACACTGAAAGAATTCATTCAATTAAAGCAGATCCTATCTCAATACAGTCATTTTATGGAAACACTAGCTGACATGCACGGCGTTGCCCGCATACAGCCACGTTGGCTTCATTTATGACAACCTATTTTGGTCGCCAAATTCGGCGATATTTCGCCAACTGTCGTCAAGTTTGGCGAGAATTTGACGTTGGCGAATATAAATATATAGTGATGATGAAATTAAAAATACCCAAAATCAATGTTGAATGATTTTATATTTTTAAATGAAAATCTATCCAAACGATATGAAGGACAGTCGTTATAGTTATTGCGGATTTAATTTCTGACGTTTTGATATATTAAACTTTAAATTCTGACCAAAAGTTCCTGAGGAAACCTAAATAATACTAGTCGGATGTGCCAATCCCAAAACTTTCTTCTATCTCAGTCATGTTAATACTTCAAAATTCGTTATCATATCCCCAATAAAATCAATATTTTTCGTTATTCCGTTGTACGTCAGCTGCTTTCGAATCGTCGGGTTACCGGGATGCGATCAACTGATGTATAATACTAAACTACGAAAAGTCATTCAGGTCTGAACCGACAGGAACAGATAGCCTCCCTATTTCTTGGTTTTCGATTTTAGCTAATTTTACTGGAAAAAACGAAGGTAAAAGGCATGGAACCTAATTAAAGAAGATTCAATCCCAGTTCTCGTCAACATTGAATTTGAATGAGAATATCGCCAAATTAGTCCTCTACAGCCACGTTGGCTTCATTTATGACAACCTATTTTGGTCGCCAAATTCGGCGATATTTCGCCAACTGTCGTCAAGTTTGGCGAGAATTTGACGTTGGCGAATATAAATATATAGTGATAAGCATATAATAGGATTAATTGTTACAACAATGAAAGAAAATTTGCCAAAACCATGTTAACTATAACTCATAAGTTAAACCCGTTTATGGATGAATTTTGCTGTCTTGTTTGAAAATGTCAGCCACCCTAAAATTTCAAACCGCTATATCTCAGGCATTTTTTAAGATAGAGGCAAAACAAAATTGTTCCGGATTCTCTGAACATTTAACGAAAAAAAATTGTAGGATTTCTAATTTTTTTGCACATCTTTTTGAATTTGAAATTGAATTTGGCTATTTTGACCTTTTGAATTTGGCTATCACAGCACCCCCTTTCGTCGAAATATCCCCAAATTCTGATAGAACCTGCTTGCCATAGCCAAAAGCATAGAAAAAAAATGTGGTTCAATTTGAAGCATAACTTCATACACTTTTCGATGATACAATAGTGAAAATGGAACAAAAATATCGATCGCAGCGCGCCCTTTCGTCGAAATATCCCCAAATTCTGATAGAACCTGCTTGCCATAGCCAAAAACATAGAAAAAAAATCTGGTTCAATTTGAAGTATAACTTCATACAGTTTTAGATGGTACAATAGTGAAAATGGAACAAAAATATCGATCGCAGCGCCCCCTTTTGTCGAAATATCCCCAAATTCTGATAGAACCTGCTTGCCATAGTTAAAAACATAAAAATAAATCTGGTTCAATTTGAAGCATAACTTCATACACTCTTAGATGGTACAATAGTGAAAAGGGAACAAAAATATCGATCGCAGCGCCCCCTTTCGTCGAAATATCCCCAAATTCTGATAGAACCTGCTTGCCATAGCCGAAAGCATAGAAAAAAAATCTGGTCCATAATTGAAGCATAACTTCATACACTTTTCGATGATACAATAGTGAAAATGGAACAAAAATATCGATCGCAGCGCCCCCTTTCGTCGAAATATCCCTAAATTCTGATAGAATCTGCTTGCCATAGCCAAAAACATAGAAAAAAAATGTGGTTCAATTTGAAGCATAACTTCATATACTTTTAGATGGTACAATAGTGAAAATGGAACAAAAATATCGATCGCAGCGCCCCCTTTCGTCAAAATATCCCCAAATTCTGATAGAACCTGCTTGCCATAGCCGAAAGCATAGAAAAAAAATCTGGTCCAAATTGAAGCATAACTTCATACACTTTTCGATGATACAATAGTGAAAATGGAACAAAAATATCGATCGCGCCCCCTTTCGACAAAATATCCCCACATTCTGATAGAATCTGCTTGCCATAGCCAAAAACATAGAAAAAAATGTGGTTCAATTTGAAGCATAACTTCATACACTTTTCGATGGTACAAAAAAGACCCACACAGACGGACAGACGGACAGACAGACAGACAGACATTTTGTAAAAACATGTTTTTCGGAATCTCTGACCCCTAAAACGTGTAAATCCGTCGAAAACCGGGAGTCGAAAAAAATTTCGATTACAATACTTTCTTCTATTATAGATAGAAGAAAGTAATAAAGCACTCCCCCACCATTCCCCTTTTAAACTCAAATAATGTACAATATTGGCCAATTTATTAGTCCCATTCGAAAAATAATTCAAAAACCTTGTTTCTAAGATGATTATATTAAAATTAAATAAAAATCATGCACTCGTGGCATCATAATTCACTTTTATATTTTAATAGAATAGTAAGGCTACTATAATTTGTGACTCGTGCTATAGCCAGCATACGTCAGGACACATGGACGTTATCATTATCTTTTTACGCGAGACGATTTCGCTATAGTACTCCGCTGGGAAATTTGGTAATTTTTGAAATTCAATATTTGAAAAACGGCATAATCATTAGATTTGAAATTTATATCCAGAAAAATAAAATTTTTTATCTTTCTAAATAAGTTTGCCTAACAATTTTCTGACAAATACTTTTCGAGCTATTAATTTTTTCAGCAACATCAAATGTTTCATTTTCCGAGATTAATCTGTGGCAACGATTATCGAAAATCCCAGTCGTCAGCAACGCATAGCATTTTATTAAAGAGGATAATCACTAACTTGTGCCGAACCCTTAAAAACCCTTATAAGTTTGGTCGTCTTCTTTCATAAACTAAAAATTTTCTATTAAAACAAATTTTAAAATGAATGTTTTGCTATTGAAAAGCATTAGAGATGCAGCGACGGCAGAGAAAATATTCACTGTGGCAATACACTGTAAAAAAAATTGCAGTAAAATTACGGGCAGAGGCCGGCAGCAGAGATTCCAGTCATAACCCGTAAAAAAAAAAAAAAAAAAAATCCATGCTCATCATTTTCTGCAGCCTGTAATTTTACGGGGCAAAATAATATAGCATTATAATGCACAGGATATAATGCACTTTAAAACACAATAACACTTCGCTTACTGTTCCGTAGCACGTAGCACGTTAGATAATCATCACGTATCTCTGTTTTTTTTTTATTAATATTTTTGAAACACGAGTAAAATGAAGGTTTACTCCCTAGCGAAGGACAATGTATGGGTTGTACCGTATTTTTGCTAACATATGGGCTAGAACTGTAAGAATATGTGGATTGCTGTTAATTTTCTAAGTATTTAAGAGATAAGGCCGCTTATTTAGTGGATCAGACCGTTTTTCATCAAATAAGGCTGTTGCCCGTGAAAATTGAAGGGCGGACGCTCATAAATTTACAGTTTTTTCTGAGAGTGTATGTGAGAAACAAAATTCTGGTGATTCTTCCGTCTCCGGATAGCACGGTGATTTTTTATTGATTTCATCCATGGTCTCGTATGCTCTGGCGATACATATTGATAATTTCTTACATTTTGTTCCTGCACATAATGTTTTACAGTTGTATCATTTCAATCAATAAGCAATCAACAAGCACTTGTCTTGTTTCACTAAATGAAATGATTTGATCAAAGTGATGATTTAATCATCTTGAAGTTATCCAACTTTTTATTGGCTATGAAAATCTCGTAAAGATCTTATTGCTCGAACTATATAAGTTTTAAGTTAAGTTTTCGGATTTTTTTTTTTTTTAAGAATAATGATTTAGTAATGCTATAATGCACCCTTAAAATGCGCAAAGCAGTACAAACAGTCACACAAACACAAAAGTTTTCTTCTGACTTTAGAAATTTCCATTGCTCAGTAGACGGTTTTTGGAGCCAGAATTTTATCTCTTTAGTTATATTTTTATTAGGGAAGAGTCCTTTTTATTTTTCAACAGAATTACTATACATTCGGAATTTACATTAATATTGCCAGTGTTAGATTCAGATTGAAAATGGACCTTTATCTCTGCTGGGGTTGAATTTAACAGATCAGAAAAAATAATGATTTAATATTTTTCAGAACTTTTAAATAATTACTATTTTATAAAATGAAAATAAACAGCAAAAAAAAAATATATATTTTGGCCACTACCTGCCGGGCATGAGTGCCTAGCTTTACGAGTTCGTACCTGTACACGGGATGATATTCGCCTGATTCGCCTGATTTTCTTTGTTTTCCGGTTCATGGTTTCTATTTAACTTGTTGAATTGGCATATTTAAAAAAAGCAAAAATTTAAAAAGAGAAAGGAATTGGCCTCGTAATTTATAAACTTGATCCGGTGACAAGACCTTCACCTGACTTGGCACCTCCAGAGGTATAATTCATAGGGAACATGGAGGACATTGCACCCATGACGGATTTTACATGCACCAAAAACAGCTCATTATCCCGTGCTTTCATCTATGCGTTCAGTTCTTAGGAATTTAATAAAAAACGCGGAATAAGACATTATTCTTTATTGAATGCATTCCAATTTATTTGAAATTTTCAAAGACATCTTACCTTAAAATCACTAATTGAATTAAACTTTACATTAAATGAACTAAAATTTTAAAATAAATAAAATCATTATTCTCTTCAAAAGGCGTATATTTTGTTTCGAGAACTGATTCCACTATTAGAGTAGAAGAAAACCTTTTTATTATTATGAAATTACATTAAATGAATTTGTATCTTCAAAAATGCCTATTATTGCACTTTAAAACCAATTATGTCTGTTAAGTATTATAATTACTCTTTCGACCTAAGAGAAAGATACCTTCTAACATTTTACAAAAAAAAAAATCATTTTTAAAAATTTGTCCCCTTTCAAACTTAGCATAATAATTTATAATCTGTCGTTGAAGCACAATTATAGTGCACTGATATACCAAAAAAGGTTTTACGAAGTAATTTTTAATTTTGTTCTCACACCTAAATATTTTATTCATTCCTTCTTTCGTTATGAGTCATATTTCCGCAATTTTTTTAAATATTGGGTTGTTTCTCCTTGTCTGTGTGTAGTATGTAATTAAATTTTTCATTTAAAGATAAGTTTTTTATTATTTTCAAATTTTCTAAGACGTTTATGAATTTAATTATTTCGAAAAATAAGTGCAAAACTACATGTTTTTCAAAAATCCTCAAAGTTATAATTTAATTAAATTAAGATAGTTTTATAAAAATGTTTTGCTATAATGTTATCAAAGCATATTGCAAATTTAACCTATGAGTTTAGATAAATAATTTAAGAAGATATGATTTATTATATTTTCCGGGTATTTAAAAGAATTTCAAAACGATAAGATTTTTTTTTTTTTTTTTAATTACGGCATTGTTTAGATATAAATACAATGATAAATTAACTTTTATTAGTAGAAACGGTATCTTATCTTGCTGTTAACAAAACAACAGTTATTAGAGTAAATATTTTCTAATTATTATTTTAAGAGTAATTAGATTACGTAACTCGCTTTTAAAATGGAGTAGAAAAGACATTACACCATTCCGATATTTCTTAAATGTGCATTATTTTAATAGTTTCTTTTTATCTTTATAATTTCATTGTCATTATTAATTAATGTTTGGCTTTTACTAATCCACATTTAGTTTGTTCATAAATTTGATATGAGTATTATATAACTTATTTAATGACCAATAAAATAATTTAATCCATTTTGTGTCTATACATAATAAACCACTCCAATTATTCGGAATGAGTCAATTTATATTAAACATGATTTTATGTTTATTCTAATATGTATGTCAAAAAAATATGCAACTTCTATTTAATTAGATGAAATAGGAAATAATTTAATTTAGGATTAAATTTGTAGTATTTAATTTTTAGAAGTGTATTAATAGACCGGGAGGTGGCAGCACAGACAACCACCTCATCGAGTTCACGGCTGAAATTCCAGAATTAGTTAAAACTCGATTCGCATATTAAAACGCAATCGGTCTGCCAAGTCATATCTTGGTGGAAAACACTAGAAAACCCGATTTTAGCGGTTGACTCGTAGGTTTACCATTGGGTTTTCCTGCACCCAAAAGTATGAAAACATGGAGAACTGGGTATGCGAATCGAGTTTTAACTAATTCTGGAATTTCAGCCGTGAACTCGATGAGGTGGTTGTCTGTGCTGCCGCCTCCTGGTCTATAAGATATATATGTAAAGATAAAGTTCAGAATTATTAAATGTAAAAAGTATCTATTTTGTGTGATACCAAAAGCTATTTCACAGTAAATTTGAAATAATAAAGTAAAATAAATTTATTTATACATTTTACACTTCACGGTCTAGAATTATGCAATCCACAATGAATAACTGCAATGAGTTTTTCTTTTTCTTTTTTATATAATTCGGAAATCAATGGATAACCTGAGCTATAATTTTCTTATAAAACAGCAAAGTTTTGTTAAACATACATAAAAAAATGTTTTTGAAAATTTCTGGAGAGTGTATATATAGGATAGGTAATTACAATAGTGTGATTACGGATCCATCGTTTATTGCAGTTCCCTTTCATGCGATGTATGCTGTGGAGCTGTTTCAAATAGCAGAACATATGTCATTAACAATTGGTTGTCTGAGGTGTGTCGGCTGGAATACCGTTCATACAGCTCAATTGGAAGAGCACTGATAGTTGAAGCTAAAGTTTCTGAGCTCAAGTCCAGGCCTGGACACATTTTCAGTCTGTTGAACCAATTACTACTCGTATAATTTATACTAACATAAAACAATGCTGACTCATATCCAGTGGTTGGATTTATCATAGTTGTGATTTGTTCCAACCGAGCGAAAACATGCTGCCGGGACCAGGACTCGAACCTGAGCAAACCAAAGTACCCATGTTCGAGTCCTGGTCCCGGCATATTTTCGCTCTGTTGGAACAAATCTCAAATATGATACTCCATCCATTGGATATAATTTGCCTAGTTGAAAATGTGTTCTTCTTTTCATTCCAAGAATGTTTCCAAGAATGTTTACATGAATGTTTTCTTGTTTCTGAATGAAAGATGTGTATCGTGCAACAGGAGGCGCTGCTATACTGTGCTTTTCAGGATTTCTATGATATCTAAATCTCGGTATATGGATGTAATAGCACTACATTTTATAAGTAAGGTTTTTTTTTCTGAAAATCGATCATGATTCGATTTTAGCTTGGGTTTCTCAATAGGGATCTGTGCTTCTCTATGCTTGGGGAACGTTTCATAATCGGGTGCACAACCACTTGATGCAATTCAGCGACCGTGGTTTCTTCTATAATGAACTCCATTGTTGTTACTTTCATACGTATAAAAACCACACTATTGGTCTAATATTCTTTTGAGTAAAACTGCACCAAATTTTATACTTGAGATTAACGATTACAAATACATATGTTGATCTCAGTTTAAATTTTAAAATCTTACATTAGGCGCGCTATTGTGATATGTTTATTGTAATTAACTTATCACTGTAACACTGTTCTAAAATAAAAAAAAAAAAATGTACTGTACTCTACACTTATAATGTTGAGCGCTATTATAAATTAAGGATGATATAAAAATGATATGAAGGATTATTTTAGGATGGACACAATATATTAGTATATTTAATGGGATTATACTCACTTGAGGTACCTAATCATTTTTCATATTAAAAATAATCTTCCAAGATGATTGTTTCTCAGTATGTACATTAAAAAGCTGTAATTGATATGAGACACAGCTATGGAAATATTTTTAAAAAAGTTTAACTGATCTCAACAGATGAAAAAAAAGTTTTTCGAAGGAAAGTCATTTTTGTAATCCTGCTCTACATATGAGGTAATATGACGAGAAGATAACTATTTATTATAGACAAACTTCGCATTGATGTAACAATACATGTTGCTCGAAATACATGCGGGAAATGACGATTAAAGCCAGAAAAATGCTTTCATCCGCCGAACTCAACAGTGCCCACTACTGCCTCAACGCTGGATTTCTGCACCCACATTCGTATACGAAATCTACTTATTTAGGTCCCCTCTACCTTCTTTTACATTTTTGACATATAGTTCTGAACAACCCTGTATAGAAACAAAATGCACATTTTTTTTCTTAGAATCACTTCAATTTCGGAAATTAAAAATATAGCGAGTGATTCTGAATTTTTATTGGCTTATAAAAAGAAAATAAATGTGTTATCATTTATTAGCACTTTCCAACCTAGTTGAAAAGTGCTTATGACTTCGGTTTGTCTGGCCGGATGGCCGTCTGGCCGTCTGTCGGTGCTCTAACTCCCGTAAATATGCTCGGATTGCTCTGCAATTTTTAGATGTTATTGTCGTTATCTATGGCACGTTCCCTATTTCAACTGAAGTGTGTAGCACTTATAGTTTTCTTACAGGGACACTCAAAAGAATTCCGTTACATTGCGGTCTATGGGGAAAAATCATTTGCGGTTTATTTTAAAAATGTTTCACTATTGTAAACGCATTGAAATTTATATAGATCACTAAGATGCATTAGAAGAAGCTTAATATGGAATAGTAGGTGTATAGCACTTAGAGTTACTTTACAGGGACAGTCAAAATAATTCCGTTACATTACGTCTATGGAGAAAAATCGTCTGCGGCTTATTTAAATAATGTTCCACTATTTTAAACGCATTGAAGTTTATATATATTACTAAGGTGCATTACAAGAGGCTTACTACAGAATAGTGTGTGTATAGCAGTCATCGTTCATTTACAGGGACACACAAAAGAATTCTCTACTGTCTGTTAACAATAATTCCTGGAAGTGCGTTTTAAGTTACTGAACGCGATTTTAATTTTAACTAGCTTTTTGTCTATTACGTGGTGTGTATAAATTCTGTAGATCCTATACAGGGCAGCACAAAAGTTCGCGAACACATTTCCGTTTATTGACAGAAACTCCAGAAGGAGAATTTAAACTGTGCTACGCGTTTCCTAACTAAACTAAAATTTAGCATCCTATGTATATATACAAATCTATAGATCATATACAGGGCTACATAAAAGTATTCGGATATTTTTCCGAATATTGTATATATTGAAAATTCCTGAAATTACGTTTTTAAATATGTTATGCGTTTTCCAAATTGTTTACTTAGATGTCATCTTTCAGCTTATTAAACGGTAATGATTTGTAAAATTATTTTAGAAGCGTTGGAAAGTGCTACATAATCTATGCTTGACGCATGATTT
This sequence comes from Maratus michaelseni, assembly GCA_963931845.1. Classification (NCBI taxonomy): domain Eukaryota; kingdom Metazoa; phylum Arthropoda; class Arachnida; order Araneae; family Salticidae; genus Maratus; species Maratus michaelseni. Next base: position 461,856,525 of record OZ007588.1, read on the forward strand.
TTCGTTCTTGTTTTTAAATTTTGTGCCGTTTTTTAGAGTGTAGCAACAGAAAAAAATTGTTGCATTAGAAATTGAGAGAAAAAAATATTTCTGTTATGATAAACTATGAGAGATGGTTGAAAAAAAGGATAAAGAATGGTCTGGAAATTTTTAAAGTTCACAGTGATTTTACTCGTGTTCTAAAACGTATGTACATCAGGTTTTGTTCAAATCGGATAAAAACTGTAGATTTGTATAAAGAACATACATACATACATACCAAGAACGGCTTTTATATATATAGATAACAATATTTGTATAAGATTAGCCATAACACTTTATTCAACAAATTTTACAACGTACCATACACATTAAAAAATTATTCCAAAACATGTTCTAAATGAAAAATTTAAAATCAAAAAACATATTGCCAGTAATTGTGCACATCTTAATGTACACACAAACAAGAAAAATCCTCATGAACTCAAGATTTGCGCATGAAGCACTTGGACGAAAATTCATCATCACCTTGTTCTCCAGAGACATTGCTGTCTTTACTCTCATAATCTTTTCGTGTGATTGTTATCCTTGTCATGTTGCTCAACCATCGCCATATTTGTTTGATCTATATTTATTATTATATCCTTCATCGTAAACAACCTATATCGTATGAATTTTCATGTTTTGAGTTGTATTTGAAAGTGGGGAATTAAAATATTACAGGGGAGTAATTCCTTTTACAGCGAGTTCTAAAAATTACAACATATTTGTTATTCTGTGGATTAATGGGAGAAAAATGATCTTGTTACGACCGAAATTATTGAATATTAAATACGTGAATTTTCACATTGTTAATAAATCATATAACAAAGAGAGTGACTCTGTTGGTTATAAGCTTTGTTAGCAATGTGAAAATTCACGTATTTAATATTCAATAAATCACTCTGTTGGGTAGTTATCAATGTGAAAATTCACGTATTTAATATTCAATGTAAGGATTATTCCACTTTTTTTCTACTTGTGCATTTCCAGCACGTACTAAGGTTATCCAAAAATGAGTACAAGAAGTACTTCCTTAAGCGTGAATATAAACATACAATAATACATAAGTGGTTGCATTGAAATGAGATAGTTAGCGAAATAAAAAGTAACAATTCTATCTATCGGACATTCGACCTCTGGTAAACACGCACCCTTAAAAGATTTCCCGATCAAATTAAGTTTTATTTATTCTTACTCATTTTTATTAAACGTATATTTTTTATATATTTTTAGTCCTGTTCAATGGTTTATTGTTCAATAAAATTTTGGAAAGTAACTTATCTAAAGAAAGTAAGAACAGTTTATGTATTTGCTAATGTTTATGTATAAACATTAATATAATGGCACTTAATGTTTTGTTACAAATTAAAGCACTACTCTAAAATAACAGTAATAATCAAAAACAAAAGGAGTTAAATGACTCATTTATTTTTGTAAATAATGACTGCTCATTAATGTAGATAACTAAAATAATTACGAAAGAGATCTTTTATATTTTTATACATCTGAGTATTGTTTCTCTTAATGAATAAAGATAATTTGTTTTAAGTGTCTTTACAACTTTTAAAATAATTAATTAGTGTCCTTTTTCAGATAATAATGATATATTACTTATTCACATACGTACCTTAATAAATAAAATAGACATACATCAAATAATATTTTTAAATAAAACAGTAAATAATAAAATATTATTTGTTAAACAATGTACTTAAAGAGATTTATAAAGACTTTTGTAATGGAAGTTTTTATTTTAAAAGTATTAATGCTATTATAAAAAGTCTTTTTGATGTTTATTTCATCAACAGAGCAATTCATTGGCAGAAATTGATAAAAAATAATGGTAAGATTATAAGAAATATTTTATCGTTTGTTTTCAAAAATATTGTATTTTATTTCAACGGTCTTCCAAGCGTCTCTAACATTAAATTTGTTATGTGTTATAAAATATATGTAATAAAAAAATTTTAATGACCGGTATATCCTTTCAAATATGACAAAGACATTAGTATGCAACACAACAAAAAAAATGTTCTCGGTATTTAGTTATGGTAAATACTTCTGATGTGGTAATCGAAGTTATTTACAACTTAAGAAGCAATCGTATGAGGCCGGATGTATTTACCTCGGCAGTCAGAGGAAAGAATGCTGTGGACCGTCGATACAAACTTTGTGTGTGAACAATTATTCCCCTTCAATTGTTGAAAACAACACAATCCGGCTCATAATATTCCTTTCCTGAACAAGATTTGTTATGTTAAAGAAGGTCAACACATTTATAGTGGAAGACTATATGATATGTTCCTTAACCAAGCACATCATGATGTGGTATTCTTAACATCTACTTCAGATGCATCAGAGGAAATTTTCCTTTTTTTTAAATGTCACTTGAAATGTTCATCGAATGAGATCTACAAGTATACTAATGTGAATACACATAGGAACTTTTAATTGTAAATATAATTCACGCATGTCTGTATTACGTGAAAAAACACAGCCTGTGTACTGCGATTCCTTATTTCATAAAATTTTATAGTACACTTTTACTTACAAAACATTGAAAGTACGAACAATTTAAGCATACTACAACCACAAAAAAAGATGAACAAAAACATAAGACGGTAAGTTATATAGTAAGTCACAAAAGATAATTAAATAATAACTTACAATGATATTCAATTCAAAACTATTTTTATTTCTCAACAAATTTTCACCAATATTTATGCACTTATATCATCATTTTATCAATTCCCCAACACCGGCTGCATACAATTCTTTGGATTGCTGTCTTAGCCACAATAGGACTTCATGTTGAACCTTTTCATCATCTGTGAACATCATCTAGCAACTTTTTCAACATCCACTATACAGCTTCGACTTAGCCCCAAGCGAGTGTCATCTGTTTAGTCCACTAAAAAACCATCTTGGAAGCAAGATGAGGTTCACAGATAATGAAAAGTTTCAGCTTGAAGTCCTAATGTGGACACAGCAACTCTGAGACAGCAACCCAAAGAATGCCAGGCAGCTGGTGTTGGGGCACAGATAAAACGGTGATATAAGTGCATAAATATTGGTGGAAAATATGTTGAGAAATAACAATAGTTTTGAAGCGAATTTCATTGTAATTTATTATTTAATTATTTTTTGTGTCTTACTAAATGACTTACTCTCGTATATGTCTTTTGAGTATATACATACGGAAAAGCATTCTGTAATTTAACATATTTTAAAAAAGTCCTTCCGGCCTGTATCGGGAGGAAAAGGTAGCTTTCCTATATCTTCGTTTTAAAATTTTAGCTAATGTTACTCGAAAACAGCAAGCTAAAATGCAAAGAAACAGTTTACAAAAGATTCGTTAAAACTGAATTTGAATGAGAAATTCGCCAAATTATTGAGCTATAGCCAAGTTGGCTTTTTTTATGAAGACTTATTTTTGGTCAACAAATTTGGCGAGAATTTGGCGCTAACGGATATGAATAAATAGTTTTATGCGTATGATGGGAAAATGATTACAACAATGAAAGATAATAATTTGCGAGAAGTCGCGTTCACTAAATTAATCGTTGGATTTCTGTAATGTGCTATCTTGTTTCAAAATGTCTGCCACCCTAGAATTTCAAACTGCTGTATCTCAGCCGTTTTTTATGATAGAGGAAAAACAAAAAATACTCCGGAATCCTTGTATCAAGGCCTCACACGTAAGCAAAAAATAAATTTGAATTTTTAACTTTTTTGTGTATTTATTTTAGATTTAAATTTTTAAATGGCCGCCATCTTGAAACAAAATGGCGGACCAAGCTGGCCAACGAACTCGGTCGAGACATTGATGAGCTTAATACACACAATTAGTTTCATCGAAATTGATTGATAAATATGAGCGTAATCGTATGACATAGGTCAGATATATATATATATATAAATCAACATTTGAACGGAGGGTGGTTTTGGGGTCTGGGGGTCATGAACGGTGAAAATATGCCGAAATTTTCCGGAATTGCTTTCCTCCGAACGGCTGCAATAGGTAGCTTTATACTTTTTTGTATTGAAAGCTACCTAAAAGTGAAAAATATAACCCCATAAATATCCCAAAATGTTAATGTGTGTAAGCTTTAGTGTTTAAATGTGAGTATCTGTACAGTTAACAGGCATCGAGATCTTTTCGCATTATTGCTTTAAACGGAATAAAATCAGAGAGAACTATTTGAATATAAAGTTGAACGCATAATCGTTGAATTTCATAATTGTGTTTATGAAAATATTATGACAACTCGTTCAACTGAGGGTATACAAATACTTTTCTAATCTCGAATTTATAATTTTTGAACTACCCCTTATTAAAAAAATGAAGTAATTTATAATGTTTCGTTCAAGTTGTAAAACAATTTTATGCCATATAAATATTTTTTTCATCCATTTTAATATTAATTCATAATATAATGATACGTAATGCTTATTACTAATGCAACATTATAAGATCTGTTGTATTTTTTAAGTACAAGGAAAATAACCCGATCAATTAAATTAGGTTTATCGATAGACAGAAGATATATATAAAATACTTGGTGCAATTACTTAAAGCATATCTTTAATCCCCATCTGAAAATAAAATATCCTAAAAAAATATTTCTTTTCCACCAACCTTGTAATAAAAATAAACTTCTTAGATTAATATAATAATATAAGAACAATAGGAAAGTGAAATGTCGAAAGTAACTTTGAAGTAAAATAATACTTTTACTAAATGATTATATTTGTTATAGAATCTACTACCAGGGTACATTTCATTAAGCTTTTAACTTTTCTACAATGGAAAAAAATGCTATTCTTCACCCATTTTTATTGAAATATGAATAGTTAACAATTTGTATTTAAAGTCTGATAAACTGGAATATATAATCTTATTTTTAGAGTAATTTAGTGAGCTTTTATTTCAATAAAAAACATAAAAATATCTTCGAAATTTAGTTTTTAGTCGACCATGAAAGAAAATAAAATGCACTAGTTTTTCTTTTTTTTTTTTTAATTATTGTATAAGTTTCAGAAGCTTCAGCAGTGTGACGAATATATACGGATGATTGTAAACTATTTTCTTTTACCATCCTTCCATAACAAAAAGTAAAATGCTACCTATTGCAACCGTCCGAATTACAGCAATTCCGGAAAATGTCAGTATATTTTCACCGATCATGACCCACACTTTCAAATGTTAATTTATATATATATATATATATATATATATATTTAATTTTTGCCATGCTGTAGCACTCGCATTTCTGAACCGATCTAGATGTAGTGACATGTGTACAATTATCTAGGTCTCGACAGAGTTCTTAGGCCGGATTTATCCTATTTCTTCTTTTAAAATGACAGCCACTTTAAATTTTCAAATTAAAAAGTTGTGCAAAAAATAATAACTTTAAAAGGTTTTCTGCTTTAAGCTTTCGACCTTGATACAGGGATTCTGGAGCATTTTTCGTTTCGCCTATACCTTTAAAAATGGATGAGATATAGCAGTTTAAAATTCTAGGGTGTCTGCCATTTTCAAACAATCTGACTTTTGTCAAGCGATAGCACTCGTATTTATTAATCGATTTGGATGTGACTGAGCATGCGTAAAACACATACCAAGGTCTCGATCGAGTTCGTTGGTTACCTTTACCCGCCATCATGTTTCAAAAATGGTGGTCATTTAAAAAAAATTAAATTAAATTTTTTTACATTTAAGTGTTTGGCCTTCATACAAGTATTACTTAACATTTTTTGTTTTTCCTCTTTCTTAAAAAATGGCTGAGATATAGCAGTTTGAAATTCTAGGGTGTCGATTTTTTTATAATCAGGTTTCATTTATGAGCTATGGGGAACTTGGTTTCTCGCAAGTTTACTTAATTATTGTAACCATTGTTACTACGCTCATACGCTTAAATATACATAGTTCAATACGCCAGCGTCAAATTCTCGTCAAACTTGGCGATACGTGGCGAAATAAAGCCAAATTTGGTGACGAAAAATAAATCGCCTACATAAAACCAAATTGAATATAACTGACTAATTTGTCGAAATTCTTATTCAAATTCACTACTGGTGAAAACTGGGTTTGAATCTTCTATAATCGGATTTCACTCATTTTAGTTTCGTGTAATTCGTTGTAAAATTAGCTAATTTTTTTAAAAAATAAGGAATAGAGAAGCTACCTTCCCCCCTCGGTACATGCCGGAAGGAGTTTTAAATTAAAATATTTCACGATATTTATCACATCGAAACTCAGGATATTATTTATATACACTAGGTAACACTTCATGCGGTAAAAACAATATTCATTTTCTAAAATCTATTAACGATGTTAAATTAAATAATAAATTCAATATCTAAGTTTTTATAAAACACAATTTAAAAGGCAACAAATAACATTAAGACAAAGTTATTAAGAATTTATTAAAAAATGCAATAATCCTTTAGATTTAGACTTTTTTGAAGCAGTTTATATTCGTAAATTTGGTGAATCATTGGTCAACGATTTTTCGAGCGTACCTTAATCTCATCTTTCTGGGTTGATGTACTGTGTCATAGTCCATCACTTCCAGCGTAACGTCTGTTCATTGTGCTACAGTTCGTTATTCTGTGTTAAATGTTGGTTTTTTGTGTATATTTATCCACACAAGATTTTATTCATTAAGACAAAGTGTTCGAAAAAATGTATACATTACTATCAATTTTACCTAACTCTTAAAAATTAGGATTCTCTTAATCTTAATGTAGCATTAAAAATGTCCACCAGGTGCAGTAAAAATTTCCACCATGATTATCACTATTTACTCTTTGTTTTCATTGTCGAAATTTTACTAGGTGCAGTCAGATAACACCAACTGCGTTGTATTTTTAAATGCATCTTTTTTATGTAAGAGGACTGCTCAAAAATAATTATATAATTTCCTTGTTGTGTAAAACAGGAAATTTTTAACTAAAACTTATAGAATGGGTGGGTTTTGTAAAAAAAATGATTTTACTGCGAGTTATTTTTCAAAAAAGTATATGGAAAATAATAAAATTTAAATGTTCTAAATTAAATTCATCGTTCTTCATCTTAATTGTCATATGTTATTAGGTAAAAATTATACTACATATCTGTCTGTAAAAACGTTTAATGAAATTATTGTTTTATGCAAAAATTCTTCTGTAAAGGAAGTATTTGTTTTTGATATGTAATGAATTGTCCACAGTTAGTGAGAATTTTTTTTTTGTGATAATCATGTTTCGTCACTAACATACTCAGCTTTAAGCTAATCAATGCAGAAAATTATGTTAGAGGGAGAAAAAAAGACAAAAGTAATCAGCAGCTTTACTTATTATAAATGAAGCTTTATTTATACAAACAAAGCAAAACGAATTTTTTTTCTTGTTAAAAGAGGTTTGTATACTGAATGAGATTATATATAGACTGAGAATGCATTTGTTTTGAATTGGTTTTTCAGTGTGTAATATATTAAACAAATACTGTAAATTCTCTTAAATTTTTAAATATGTTTACAAAAAATATAATGTTTTAAATGAGGTAATATAAACTTTGAAATAAATCATCCAAAATTAATTTTGTTTCGCTTTTTTCGGGTACATAAATATTTATGTATAAATTATCAACTTTGTACCTTAAATAACAATAGAATATTATTGATTGTCTATATGTATATTGCCTATTTTTATATTTTTTGATTTTTGTATTTTTTTTCTTCTGTATAAATTATTTAAGAAAAACCATATTTAATGTAAAAATCTCATCACTTTCCGAATTACAAAGCTTTTGTTTTTGCCGTCACCTTTTAGGTAGCTTTCAATACAAAAAAGTATAAAGCTACCTATTGCAGCCGTTCGGAGGAAAGCAGTTCCGGAAAATTTCGATATATTTTCACCGATCATGACCCCCAGACCCCAAAACCACCCTCCGTTCAAATGTTGATTTATATATATATATATATATATATATATATATATCCATATATATATATATATATATATCTGACCTATGTCATACGATAACGCTCGTATTTATAAATCAATTTTAATGAAACTAATTGTGTGTATTAAGCTCACCAATGTCTCGAACGAGTTCGTTGGCCAGCTTGGTCCGCCATTTTGTTTCAAGATGGCGGCCATTTAAAAATTTAAAACTAAAATAAATATACAAAAAAGTTAAAAATTCAAATTTATTTTTTAATTAAATGTTAGGCCTTGATACGAGGATTTCAGAGCATTTTTTGGTTTACCTCTATCTTAAAAAATGGCTGAGATAGAGCAGTTTGAAATTCTAGGGTGGTTGACATTTTGAAACAAGACAGCACATTACAAAAATTTTCATTGTTGTAATAATTTTCCCAATCATACGCATAAAACTATATATTCATATCCGTTAGCGCCAAATTCTCGCCAAACTTGGCGACATTTGGCGAAATATCGCCAAATTTGGCGACCAAAATAAGTCTTCATAAATGAAGCCAATTTGGCTATTGCTCAATAATTTGGCGAATTTCTTATTCTGATTCAGTGTTAACGAATCCTTTGTAAACGTTTTCTTTGCATTTTAACTTGCTGTTTTCGTGTAACATTAGCTAAAATTTTAAAACGAAGATATAGGAAAGCTACCTTTTCCTCCCGGTACAGCCCGGAAGGACTTTTAATATTAAATTCGTCTATTTAAGCTTTAGTTAATATATATATTTTTTTTTCGTTTAGGCACGGTTAGTATATTAATCGCACATCCAGCTGCCGCTTGCTCTATACATATCACCGTAATTTTGAAAAAATATATATTAAAAACTTTTTTTTTATGAATAGCATTCGAATGAATTTACTTTAAAAAGTATAACACGTTTCTGTCAAATATTAGTTTAAGGTTTAATTTAAATTTAATAATGCTATGTACAGAATGTATAGATAAATCAACACTAATGCTAAGGTATCTTTGTATACTAAATACAGCAGTTTAACTCCGCGCATTTCAAGGCCTCGTCTATTACAGCGAATAGAATATTTCAACAATATACCAATATACGTTGGGTGTCCACCGTAATACTTACCCATCATGGGTATGCATAATATAAAATATGAAAGTAAAACATGTGTAAACTACTTATAAAATGCATTGCAATTCAAATAAAATCGATGCTTGCTCACGTCATAAACTTTAAATGTTCTATTCCTGAATTGCGTAAAAGAAACATTCTTATAACTCCAAAATGGATAATCATATTAGCTAACAGTTTACTGCGTCGGATTAAGTGTCTCATTTCCAATTAAAATGTATCTTTGAATTGAAATTTAGATGAAATACAGGGTTGGGTTGGGTTGATTGTTGACGGCCAATTATCTGCACTTGGGATATAGGCCCAGGGGGAGTGCCCTTCGTGGGGGTCTTTCTAAGGGAACCTAACCCGTATTTACGCATGGATAAATCCACGGCTCGAAGAAAACCACGAAAACTCCGAACGATTAGGCCGACGGGCGCGATTGGGATCGAACCCAGCACCTCCCGTCTACCAGCTTCGAGAGCACAACCTCTCAGCCACTGGTGGGGCATGAAATACAGGGTCATGAAAAATCGAAGAGTGTGGTAAATAGGATTACAAATATCTCGCCAACTCATTATCCGATCGACATAGTTCTTTATGTAAATTTTAATTTTTTTATTGTATTTTATATTCACTCCTTAAAATTAACAATTTCAAAAAATTTTATATACCTTTTATCAGAACGAATATTTCGAGAGTCCGAAAAAAATAGTTCCGGATAATCGCGGTTACCGAAATTCAATAAGCTTCTTCCGAGTGTTACATACTAACTACATACCACATTTCAAGTCTCTATCTCAATTTGTTCGGGAGATAGAGCGTTTAAAGACACACACACACAGGCATACAAACAGATGGACGGGATTTTTTTTTCTAAAAATATGTTTTTCGGAATCTCTAGTGTCTGAAACGTGTAAATCCGTCAATTTTTTTTTTCGATTTTTAAAACGATTTCAAGATTTGCCCTATACTACGTCCTATACTACGTATGATGGGTAAGTAATAAATTATTTTATTTATTTAAAATATTTTATATATATGATTATAATATCTTTGAATTTCAAAAAACATATCAAGTTCTTGTAACATTCTAATTAAATCTCCTAAGAGATAATTAGTAATAAAGTGTAGACAGAATACCACATAGTTAATAAATTAACAAGTGCAATCAAAATTTTACCATAGCATTTGCTTCAATGGTAATTGGCCAAAAATACTGAAAATATGAAAAATATTTTTAAAAAATAGAGAGGAAAAAAAATATATATAATAAACCATAAAATGTTAATAGTTTGAAGTTGATATCAAGTGAATACAAATGGATTTTAAAATGAAATATGAACTAAATATAATGGAAAATTGGATAACAAGAGATTTAAATTACAATTGGATATGAAAAAACACGTGTAGATATAATCATCAGCCTGGATGTATCCACACGTGTTTTAAAAATAATACAGTATTTCATAAATATACTGGCATTTATGCTAAAATCAGTATATTCATCCAGGTATACTGTATTATTACCAGAAAACAATTGGAAATAGTAAAATTGGAAATAAAAAATTTGTAAAGGACAGATAAAATATCTTACTCACAATAATTATCAAAAATTCCTTAAACATCACAAGGTCTACATTTATACCAATACGACCACATGGCGCACATCATGAAATATCATAATCTTGATGAGTTGTGTTTTTGTATATGTTATGTTTACAGTAAGTTTAAAAAAATGCATATTTTATAGACTTTTATAACTGATCATTAGTATCACTTAATATACAGGTGATCGGCAGACACACATTCACCATGACTATATAAAGTGTAAACAATGTTCAACTATCTTAATAATAGTCCTTATATGTTTTAATTGTATTATTTGCTATATCATTTGCTATATTTATTCGCACACTAAAATAAAATAAATTATTACATAACATGTTTATATTTATATGATGTAATAAATGTTATTTAAAAGAGTTGATAATTGAATTTATCAAAAAAATAGGATAACCATAAAGTTTTGCTTGATTTCGTATAAATCTAATATTTTTGTTTTTATTTATATCTGAGCATAGATATTTTATACGATGAAGGTAATTGATAATTATGATTTTATAAACTGATTTAAGTAAACATGAAGTAAAATTGGTAAAAATATTTACTTTAAATGGAAAGTCAAATCTTTTATCATAAATATCAAATATTAATTTATAATTATCATTAATATTAATTTTTAAGTCAAGAAAATTTATTATTGTTAATCAAATCATTTTCGCTTAATGTAAGCTGATTAGGATAAAAATTGAGTGGTGATGTGCAATTTTTATCATTGAAATAAAAAATGTTAATGTCATCAATATAGCGGTAAAATACATAATCATTGTTCGGACCAATATTTCTTTCATAATAATATAAGTAAAGGTCAGAGAGAATACTAGAAGCGGTCCCACCCTGTGGTATTCCCTGGCATTGTTTATAAATAATATTGTCATATATAATGTAATTATTATGCAATGTAAAGTTTAACCACTTTACTGGCGACAGGTATGGGGAAACAGTGCTTTTACCCCCGACTTATCTCGGGACAAACGGTGAAGTGGTTTTAATAAAGTTTTAAAAGAATTTACGGAAATATGATCTTTTAATTTTAATTGAGATTTAAATTCTTTAAATAATATACACATTGTTTTATGTAAGTTTTTATATCAATGTTATTTAATAAATTATTAAAATCCAATGTTTTTATGAATTTTACCGGATTGATATTATGTATTTTATTAATAAGCTGAAAACTGTTTTTTAGGCAATGTTGGTTATTATGTTTTATCGTTATATCATACATCTGCTTTAAAATATTAAGAAGTAAATTGCTTGCATTATTATTATATGTATTACACCCGATGGTAACTGTGCGAAATTTAATTGGATTTTTATGAAATTTTGGAATTATAACAAGATAAGGATAATTTAAATTATTACATTTGATTTTTAGAAATTTGTGATAATTTAATAATTTTCTATTATTAATTTCAATATTTAATTTAGTTTTATTAAAAATATTACTTGTGTTAATTGCATTGTGAATTAACACTTTATAGTACTCTTTACAAATAATACATAATTATTTGGAGATTTATCTACATAAGTAATTATAAATTTGTTTTGTAGTTCTGATATATGTTTATTTATGTTTTTAAAAGCTCCATGTGTAATATATGTTGATAATTTTTTATAATTTCATTTTTAAATTTATCTATTACAGAAAATCTCCATTCACTAAAATACTCGATAGGTTTATTGTAATCAATACTAATTTTATATATAAATAAATCAATATCTTGAATAAACTGCAATATTATGGATTTGATTTTACACATGTATGGAAGGCGAAACTTTGTGCCATTATGCATTAAGTTTTGTAAAATAGGTTGTTCTACAATATTAAGATCACCAGTAATAATATGACCATGTGTTGTATTTATGTACTTTTGAAATTTTGGGTCATTACAATAACAAGGGTAATTATTTGAAGAGACCAATTGTTTTGCAAAAGAATTGTAATTAAAAATTTTACGTCCAAGTGTGCGATTATATTTATATGTCTTGTGAATAGTAAAATTTTGTATTGGAAAATTATTAGTAGTGTTGTTTATGACACTGTGTAAATTGATATTATTAAATACATGATTGGAAAAATTTATAATTAGTTGTGTATTATTAGTTTAATTTTTAGGTTTATTAGATAGACTTGTATTTAATAGGTTTGCTCTATAATGAAGAATATCATAAAATATATCACAAAAATGTGGAGAATATTGATTCTTTTTAAATACATTGAAATATTGGTTAAAATATTTCTTTTTAATACTAAAAATATGTTTTCTTATAGCTAACCAACTATAATCATTACAAAATTGTGCCTCAATATCATCAAGCTCTTGTTGTATCACAATATTATCAGTGTATTTTTTGTTATTATGTATACCTCTACCAGATCTTGAAGTTTTTTTTTTATGTTTGAAAAATTTAATCCTGAATAAAGATTTTTATAATTTTCATATTTAGTTAAATCTGAAAAAACAGGACGTGATTTTTTGTATACTAATTGATTTAATCCATAAGGATAGGTAGTATTAAAATGTCTTATATATTTAGATTCTAGAAAAAGTCGTTCAGTAAAATTTTTTTGTATTTTAAGTATTTTAATAGTAATATTTTTAAAAATCATGATTTTTGAAATGAGTATATTCAATATTATGAGTAGTTTGAAATTTAGATTTTTTAAATTTATCAGTATGTGAACGACGTAAATTTAGTCGTTTATGTAATTTTTGTCAAGACTGTCCAATATATTCCATATTACACGAATTGCATTTCAATGAATAGATTACATTGTATGCTTTGCAAAATTTTACCATATTAAGATTGTGATTATTTGAAATCTAGGACTTATCAGCTACAGGACATGTAAGGCAACGCTTAGATTCACACTCTCGAAAACATAGAACAGGCTTGGGACAATAGAATATTTTATCTGATAACGATCCAGGAAGATCCCTAACAATCTTCCTGTACCGAGCATTAGTCCTGGATCCACCAAGGCCTAAATTGTCAGTATCTAACAATATACTCATAACTACCATATTGTTTGAAAGCAATAAAAATTTCAAGAGATACATAGTAAAAATTATAACATCAAATAATAATTTTTTTTAAACATCTTTATTTTTATAAAGTACTCTTGAATAACCATAAAAGGAAAAAATATTTAAAATAAGATTAATGATTGTTTTATACTTGATTAAATATAATAAAACTATTTACATATATACATAAAGTTCCATTAAGCAAACGAACATCAAAAGACAACAATCTAAAGTCCCTAAGCAATAATAAGTCAATACAAAATTAATTTTGGCAAAATACAAAAAGAACCTGAATAAGATGTTATAAAGATGCATTTGAAAATTCAATAGATGAACAAATGATACCAAGATACAATAGTAATATTGTATAATTATTATTATTAAATTATTATTAAATACACAATTAAAAGCGCAATGCAGATATAGTAACTATGTATTCCAAACAGAAGCTAATCAAAGTGATTTATGAGCCAAATAGGCTTAATTATGGTATCATATGAAAATCAATAATTTCTACTAGATAATTATTGAAAAGAATATGTATAAACCATTCCATACCAATTTGCGCAATGCAGCAGAATTTTATAGAATGTTAAATAATTATAATATCTTTGAATTTCAAAAAACATATCAAGTTCTTGTAACATTCTAATTAAATTTCCTAAGAGATAATTAGTAATAAAGTGTAGACAGAATACCACATAGTTAATAAATTAACAAGTGCAATCATAATTTTACCATAGCATTTGCTTCAATGGTAATTGGCCAAAAATACTGAAAATATGAAAATATTTAAAAAAAAGAGAGAAAAAAAAAATATATATAATAAACCATAAAATGTTAATAATTTGAAATTGATATCAAGTGAATACAAATGGATTTTGAAATGAAATATGAACTAAATATAATGGAAAATTGGATAACAAGACATTTAAATTAGAATTGGATATGAAAAAACATAAATTCATGTTCAAGGCTGCGCAAAGGACCGGATACGTTGTAAGGTATGAATGGAGATTTCTGAAAATTCGTTTCAGTTGTGTTGTACGTTTTTTTTCTTTAAATAAAATTTAGTTTAATATAAGAAGTGTATAAAAGTCTGCAGATAAAATAAAGGGCTGTGAAAAATCTTTAGAGTCCATTTCCATCAATTGGTGGAAACTTCTGATAGTGTATTTTCGACTGTGTTAAGCGTTTTGTAACTACGCTAAATAATAACATACTTTTTGAAGAGTTTATATAGATCCATATATCATATACAGGGATTCACAAAAGGATCGGAGTACCTTTCCGACTATAGATGGTAATTGCTGCATTCTGGTTTATTTTTAAATTAGAAGTTCCGTTGCAGTATTCTTAGAAGTGTTGGAAAAGTTTCAAATGATATAGAATATTAGTTGAAACATTCTTCGCCAAATATATCCATAAAAATATAACATCATAGAAATGATGTGTGTGAAATTAGTCACAAAAAGGTTGCATTTAGAAAGAAAAGAAAAAGAAAAAGAAAAATATAAATGTAAACGGTTTACTAAAAGATCAGTGAAAAAATCCTAATAGCTGCTAAATAAGGATATTCCGGTAAGTTTCTTTTAGAATAAAAAATAAACTTTTTCCTGAGTTCAACGAAAAAGATATGTATTTCCGCATTTTACCTCATTATTTTTAAAGATAACGTGGGGAATTGCTGTTTATTCTTTTGATGTAATGAACATATCGTATTTCTTTGTGAAGTACTTTAGCTTCATCATGGTGTGTTTTAGTTTATTAATGTTTCATTTATGATTAATGTTTCATTGGATAACAACAATAAATAAAAATATATGACAGACAATATTACTTTGTAATCCTCTAAAAGTTTTTTTGCGTATCATAAACTATCAACTAGAATCTTCGAGGTACTTTCTCATAAATGTACCGGTAAAAATTGAACCACTTGTTTCATAATTCCATTCATTACAAACAAAATATGTTGTATTAAAATAAACAGAGGAAAGTAAAAGACTTATGAAAAACAAATATTCTCTAAATATGCAGAATCCCATAATCTATAATAAGTGATGAACAAATGTATTTTTGCTCTCCAGGAATAATTACTGTAGTGTTTAAAATTAAAATTTTAAAAAGCACTGTTTGGTTCATCTTGGAACATTTAAATCCGCTTCAATCCATTTATTTACATAATTACCATATTAAGTATCACAAGAGAAAATCTTATAAGGAAAATGTCAGAAATTTTACACTTTACATTCTGTGTAATATACTAATTGCTATTTGTATAATTATTATTATTACAACATGAATTCTAAACTATTGAACTTTAGGCTTTCCAAATTCATATCATAATATGCGAATTGAAATTTTCATAATGTAGAACTTAAATCGATTTTCAACGTCTGTTTACCAGGAGAATTTCATTTTCCAGTTTGAAAATAAGTTTGAAAGCGCTTTATGTCAATATCAAATTAAAGAATGTCCTTCTCTGCTTTAAAATATCCTGAAATAATGATATCACTGTGTGGAACTTTTATAAACCTTCACGATACAAAATTATAAAAAATGGATATACATTAAAAAAAATTTACACAAAATTTACATTAAATATTTCTACACAAAAGCATCATTACAGAGAAAAAAAATAATTTTTTTTCAGTGACCCTGACTGTTACTGAATTTTAAACATTAATTTCGGTTCACGTATTTTAAAACATGTTTTTGAATAATGATAATACTTAAGCATACACAATTTTATCTTAAAAAAAAATGTAAACAATTCAAAGTTTTGTATGTCTTTGGGTGACATTAAGATTGAGTATAACCTTTTTTCCTCATGTGTCTGAAATGACAAGACCGAGCACATGTATGAAGAATTCCGTAAATAGCATTATAACTTTAAAAAGTCTTGCTCGTTCAACTAAAGATCATTTTTGTTTATTAAAGGTTATTTTTTTCTTTTGTAAAATAATAACCCAATTTTATATTAAAAGTTGTTTCAACTTCGGATCTTTTTTTAAAATTTAAGTGTAATATGAAAATTAAAAAATGATTTTTCTTTAAATTCGGAGATGTATTGATTAGCATTGGGTTTTTTTTTTTTTGTATAATGAATTGTAAATGCAAATTTAAAGTATTTATTGATCTGTCTATCTAAAAGTTATATATAAGGCATAAAATATTTAAGATTTTAGGAGATGTAAAAATTGTTTAGAGATTTCTAACAATATTTCGTATGCAATACATTAAAAACACCTTTGATTGTTTGTTTAACAGGCACCTATCATATTTAAGCCCTATATTACATAAAATTCAAGTGAATAAAGTGAATGAAACCTGAAGTCTTGTTTGAAGATGAGATTTTTATAGTTTAATAATTATAACAACAACATGTATTACAGAATATTGATTTTTTTTCACATTTAATTTTTAGCAGGATCAGTGATAACGATGTAAAATGATATTTTTTTCTATTTACGCGCCTAAATTTAGATAAATAGTGACAAACAAGTGCAGTTTGTTTTCTTATCTCATTTGTATCACTAGCGTCCATACATGAGTTCATTTCATGAATATATTTTTTATACAGAAATTCCAAATTCATGACAGATATTTTATTTTTTTACCTTATTTAACGGCGGACGTTTCGTGATTACATAAAGTAAAAATGTTTCTTTCGGAATTTCTTAATAAAAAATAAATTCCTGAAATGCCCTCATATGATGCAAATTGGTTACTATATGCATTTGAGTCTTCTGGAAGAGAACCAATAAGATTGTGTTTCTATAATTTATAGAATTAGTTCATCCATTAATGAATAATTAGACATTTTTTGACTAATCCCTTTTGGGCGAGAAGCCGTGCTGTAAAGTTATTATACATACAGTTTATATTACATCCAAATAGAAAAAAATGAATTCGTATTTCAATTTAGATTTAATTTATTTAAAATAATAAATAAGGCCCTTCACATTAAGAAAAGGTGAGTCTTTCAAAACTTTAACAATGATATTAATTTTAATTGCATCAATATTGCCAATATCTGGAATTACGCATTTTTTCCACATTTCGTGTCAAATTTAATATTGTTCATCTCATTTACTTTATCTATGACTAGCAAGCTTCGCCCGCTACGCTGGTCGGTTTCTCCAAACGAATTTTGAATCAAACTAAATATACCGGTGAATTGCATTCATCCAACAATGTACGCTTTTGGTCAGACAGCTACAGGAAAATACGAAAAGAGATCGCATATCAATTTATTGCCTTGGACTACTAAGTATTTGTCTGGCTTTAATTATGATCCTCATATTGATTATTCCAGGAATAAGGCTGTTGATCTCGGATCTCAGTTACCCTGCACCTCGTACCGTGCCTTGAAGTGGCAGGATGAGGGTCCCTGGATATGTTGCAGTGGCGGTAGTAAAGAAGATATAGTAATGGATGCATTTTTAGAAATTATAACTTGTAATGTTAGAAATATTGATGAGTTGGCACTAAAGGCATCACCAAATTATAGAAAATGTGCAATATCGAAACCGTACAGACCCTCGAAACTTTACTTCAGCAAGCATATTTTATTTAAAAATCACAATTACATAAATATCCGTAAGAATAATTGGTACTTTTATATTGCTGGGCGCCAGTAAAAACTCACCAAATCTTGTTTCAATTGGCATCATTTGAATTGAAACATTTTGCATGACATTTTATTTGTATTGATATGTTTGTGTTTATGTATTTTATTATGATTATGTTTTAGTTATTTTAAATAAGTTTTTTAAGATATTCTATCTTAATTCTATCTATGTTAAAATAATGGCTAGTTGTTATTAGCTAACGTTAAAAGATTAGCAAAAAAATAAATGAATAAATAAATAAAATTTGGCGATCACTGGCACCCAGCTAACATAAAAATACCGAATAATATTCAATTCCAAATTCCCGAAGCAAACAAAAAAGTTAAAACAAAGAGCCCGAGAACTGGCATTATTGAGATTTCATCTAATCAAAATATCAGGTGACTTTTTTTGTATCCAGTATCTTATAAATCGCCAAGTATTGTTTGATCTTTAACAATGACGAATGTATTTTAGAAAATATCACTTGGCGATCAATGCAATAAATTTTAAGGTTTTGTCGCCAAAGGCAACGCCAAATTCGAAAATGTGCAATATCTCACGAATTGTTGGAGTTAGAATATTTTTATTTGGTACCATTCGATTCAGCATGCAAAAATACATTGAAATATGTTATCATTTGACAAATAAATATAAAACCCGATTTTTAAGAAATTTTGTTATTGTTTGTTCCCATTTTAACCCTTTTAGGGATGGAATTTTAGGAAAACTTTCTTGTTGCGCCTCTACATCAGAAGAAGTATTTTCCCCGCAAATTTCGTGTTTGTAGCTTCAGTAGTTTGGACTGTGCGTTGATGATCTCCCAAGTCAGGACTTCATTTTACATAATATAGAACTTTATATACAGATAAAATTAACCATT
Organism: Maratus michaelseni; assembly: GCA_963931845.1. NCBI lineage: Eukaryota > Metazoa > Arthropoda > Arachnida > Araneae > Salticidae > Maratus > Maratus michaelseni. The sequence goes on from OZ007588.1 coordinate 461,875,753, forward strand.
ATTATTACCTAGCAGGCTTTGCTCGCTGCGCTGGTCGGTTTCTCCAAAAAAAAAAACTTGAATCAAATGAAATATATCGGTGAATTTGATTGTGTGTTTTAAAGAAACATGAACTTTTACATTCATGTCCTTCCGCATTGTGTAAAACGATACGAAAGCCATTACGCTGTTATATTTTCTAATGTGTTACACGAAATTTAGGCTGTTAAAGACCAACTCGTTTATTTAATCATTTACAGTATGATTTTCTAAAGAACGATATACGATATGCAATATACTAAAACTATCCCTGGAAAATTAACAATGCAAGTTCCATAGAAATCCATTCAGCAGAATCTTTAATAAAATCTAATATTTCATAATTGGGTTCAACTGATTATAGAAATGCCCCCCTCCCCCCTAATTCTTTAACTAATCAACATAGAACGATATGTTATGCCCTAAAACTTCCCCTCAAAATTTAGCTAACTAATAGTGCAAGTTCCAGCATAATCCATTCAGTAGAATTCAAGGTATAAGCGGCAGGATCGAAATTCCCTTTGCATTATACATATACAGTAGACAGATAAATGTATCTTTCATAATCATCTTCACCTGTTGATAGAACTCTCATGGATTTTGTAGAAAGTATATGCTGGTATACGCCATCAACCTTCTGGAATTTTTAAGACGAAATTCTGCACACCGTCCGTACACTGTTAAAAATTTGCAGCAAACTGTCCAGTCATTTGACCGTTTTTATAGAAAACTGTTACATAACCGTAATTTAACTCTATTCTGACCATATTATTGCCCATATTGTGGTCAGAATAGAATTAAATTACTGTTATATAGCCATTTTCTATAAAAACTGTCAAATGACTGGACAGTTTGCTGCAAATTTTTAACAGTGTAGCTATAATATATACTCTCTAGTATATATCCTCTGTCTATAGAGTATATGCACTGTTTTTTTTTACGACTACACCACTGACAACTTTCTGCCATAGCTCCATAACTAAACAATGTAGAAAATCAATTCCTAAAATATTATCACACTGCGATACTCCCATCAAAATCCGTTCAGTAGAACTTTAAAAAAGGTAATCTTTCATAATCGGGTTCACCTAATTTTATCTATAACTTCCTCCCGTGGCTCTATAAATAAGCAATGTAGAACAATTTACTTTATTTTAAAACCTTTCTACAACAAATTACCTAACTAACAGTGAAATCATATAAAAATCGGTTCAGTAGAACCTGAATTTTAACCGATCGGAATGGAATAAGAATTTGCGTTTTATAAATATTATAGATGAATATGATATGATTTTTGTAATCGGATTCGTTGTCAAGCGTTCGCTTCAGAAAACACAACTCAGACGAAAACTTTGCTCCAGAGAAGTACCAACCATCCCCACAAAATTGCCTAACTAACAGTCAGGGATGAAATTTCTCCGCTGTTTTGCATACCAGTATAATCTTACAGAAAATGCTTTTTTATATAATTGGAAAACTCTACGATTTAAAAGAACAGCGTTTTCTCTAAGATTATACTGGTATGCAAAAAAGCGGAGAAATCTCATCCCTGCTAACAGTGTAAATCGCACCAAAGTCCGTACAGCAGAACTCAAATTATAAACGGTCGGAATGAAATACGAATTTGCATTTTAAATACATAGTAGATATATCTTTCATAATTGCATTCACCTTTCACAATCACTTTTCCATTAGCTCTATCATTAAGCATCATAGAATGATATGTTATAGAATGATATGTTAACCATACCTGAAAAATCACTTCCATTAAAATTTGTTCAGTAGAATTTTTTTAAGTAATCTTTTATAATCGGGTTCACATAATTTTTGAGCTTTCCTCTTTAGCTCTATAACAAAGCAACAAAGTATAGCTATACGCTAAAACCTTTCAAAAAACATTACCTGATTAAAATGTGAATATGCGGTTTATACTCATAGTAGATGATGATATGATTTTCTGTAACAGGATTCATCATGAAGATTTCGCTTCAAACATAAATGATGCTTTCAACATTGTGGCTAATACGCCAATTGGCGAGGTATCCGATCGCGGAAAATTAGCCTGAAATCGTATGAATAACCACCCAAAGAAAAAGAGAAACATGGCTGAAGACTGAAAACAAATAAAAAAGTAATACATAATACCCATCTGACCTTCGACACTTTATTTGGTACTTCTCCATTATCCCGTCGATCACTTTACATAAAAAAACTATCGCCAAACTATAAGATTTAACGCCAAAAACGAAGTCCCATTCACTTGACGTCAGAGGTGATAAACGTGTTTGTTATTTCATGAAGCGGTTTTTAATTCGACGTATTTTTCATTTTGTTTTTCTGATATTTTAGTTATTTCGTTAATTAAAATAAAAATTGCGTCCTTAAACGGCTGTGCCATGACATTAAAAGAGAAAATGCATTGTAAAAATGTTGCGTTTCATAGTTAAGTACAATTGATCAATTTCAACTGACGTCACAAACATTTATTCACCAGCCGAGAAGGATAATTAAGAAAAATAATGTAAATAAATAAATATCGAAATTTTTTTTTTCTATTTTCATTAATATATTATAATTTTTTTGTGTTAAAACTTACTGGACACTTTGGTGAGTGGGGCTTTTCCGAATTTATTTTATTTTATTTATTTATTTTGATGTTTCCAATGGCAACATTCTTCCATTTGTTTATTTGGAGTTCATGTTTGGCGATGATTTTTTTTTTAATGAAAAGTGGTCGACGGTATAATTGAGATGTACCCTTTATTTTAGCAATCACATTTTATTTTAAATCGTGGCGTTTGTAGAAATAATAATAATACACAATTACATAAATATCCGTAAAAATAATATTCAATTCCCAATTGAGCAGTTAATGTTTCTATCTGCAAAACTAAACAAAAAGATTTCATTTGAATTTCTTCCATTGCTATAGTAACGGACGTATTTTTAGAAATTATCACTTGTATTGTTAGAATTGTTAGATTTTGACGTCAAAGACCTCGCTAAATTAGAAAAATGTGCAATATCTCACGAACTATTTGACTTATGAGTATTTAATTGATACCATTCGATTCAGCATATATAAATACATTAAAATATGTTATCATTTGTCACGTAACTATAATACCCGATTTTTAAGGATTTTTTTAAAAGTTTGTTATCCTTTTTACCCCCCTTAGGGGTGGAGTTTTTGAAAATTCCGTCTTAGTGCGCCTCTACATACCAAGAAGTATTTTTCCTGTAAGTTTCGTCTTTGAAGGTTCAGTAGTTTTGGCTGTGCGGTGATCATCTAGCCAGAAAGGACTTTCTTTTATATATATAGATTTGTCTACTGAGTTGCGTTTTAGATTTTCTTCCAACAAATTTCCCAGTTTCCCATGTGCCTGATTTTAAATATTTTGCCTCATTTCAAATATTTTGCACGACCAGTTTCATTATGGATTCACTTAGTTTTGAGTAGACATAGTTAATGTAGAATTTTGTTACCTTTTTTCTCTGACATTTTTCAACTTATGATGCTTCCTGTATTTTTATATATAACTACGTCTTCGTCTAACTTTTAAGACACAATTATTACTCATTTACCATAAAGGGATTTTGCTCTTTTCTCCTCAATGAGCTTCTCTAACGGTCAATTTTATCTATACTAATATTATAAAGTAGTAAAGATTGTCTTTTGTTTGTTTGTTTGTTTGTAGGGGGTAATCCCTGGAACTATTGAAGCGATTTGAAAAGTGATGGTGGCAAATAGATGGTGACAATCCCTGCTCCCCCTTTCATGTCGGTGCCACTACCCCCATGGGGGTGCAAGAGCGAAAACGCTCTAAAATTACGATTTTTTTTATACTGAAGGAGTTAGAAATATGAAATTTGGCATGGTTGTTAATTATAAGATGTAAATGCTCTCTAAGAACAAATTCTAAAAAAAAATCGAAATTTAAAAGAATGAGATGAGCGAAAAGCGTTCTAAAAACATTCTAAATTACAATTTCTATGGAATCTCTTTAACTACAGAACCGTTTTCAAAAGTGATGGTGGCAAATTGATGGTGACAGTCCCTACTCCAACATAGGCTATATTTTATGTCGGTGCCACTACCCCCAAGGGGGTGCAGGAGTGAAAAATGTTCTAAAATTTCGATTTTTTATATACTGAAGGAACTAGAAACACGAAATTTGGCATGGTAGTTACTTATAAGATCTAAATGCTCTCTAAGAACATATTCTAAAAAAATCGAAATTTAAAAGGGTGAGATGAGCGAAAAGCGTTCTAAACACTTTCTAAATTACAATTTCTATGGAATCTCTGAAACTACAGAACTGTTTTCAAACGTTATGGTAGCAAATTGATGGTTACAGTCCCTGCTGTTAAATAGGCTATATTTTATGTCGGTGCCACTACCACAGGGAGGTGCAAGAGCGAAAAACTTTCTAAAATTTCTATTTTTCTTATACTGAAGGAACTAGAAACTTGAAATTTGGCATGGTAGTTATTTATAAAATGTAAATGCTCTTGAAGAACAAATTCTAAAAAAAAATTGAAATTTAAAAGGATGAGATGAGCGAAAAGCGTTCTAAAAGCATTCTAAATTACAATTTCTATGGAATCTCTGGAACTACAAAACTGTTTTCAAAAGTGGTGGTAACAGTCCCTGCTGTAACATAGGCTATATTTTATATCGGTGACACTAGCAGAGGGAGGGGGGTGAAAGAACAAAAAACTAAAATTTCGATGTTTTTTTTCGACATTTGTGTGGTTTAATTAGTAATTTCTGAATTATCTGTGGCAGTAAAATTTCCTCTTATGAAAATAGGCCAACGAATACCACTTGGCATTTTTCAAGAATTACGCGAGCAAATTCGCGGGTTTTGCTAGTGTTTCTATAAAATATTTCATATAATAGAGTTTTTAGTACTGATAGTGGCACTGGTAGGAAATTGTATTACTACGCAAATTAAACTTACTTCCTACAAACGGAATTTGATCAAGCTTTCATAATAATCTTCTCAAACGATCAAATTTCTGTTTTCATAAACGTTTTTACATAATAAGTACATTTAAGCTGGTAGCGCCCCTTTTGCGAAATTGTACAACAACAAAATTTAAACTAACTTCCCAAAAAACAAATTTCGCGGAATTTGTCACAATACACTTCTGTCAAGGTCAAATTTACATTTTTATAAATATATTTTCTCATGATAAGTTTTTTTATGTTAGTTATTATTATTATTATTATTAAACCGCAGACCAGGCCCCTACCTGCCGGGCATTATGCCCAGCTTAACGAGTTTGTATACCTGGCCGCGGGGCGAAATTCGCCTAATCTCCTCATAACGGAGATCCACCTGATTAGCTTCTTGGGTGTCCTTGGCTGCAACGGTATTTCGTGAGAGTTACTTTGATACTGTGTTGGCCGGTTCTAGTTTGTTATTAATTATGGGTATCTGGGTATGTTGTCGAATAAGGAAAGGGGCTTGCTTTCGGGCCATATTCACACTGACTATGGTTGTTAATATAGACAGGTTTATATAATTCAGTTTAAATATTTGTGTTTCCGCTATGTATTACATCTTGTCTGTAGTGTTCTCTAGTGGTTTGCTACAGTTTCTCTACTTGACAGCTCACGGCATCCAGCCAACCTCGCTGAAATGGCAGGTTTAAAATAGAAATTTAAATTTAAAAAAAAAGAAAAGAGAAAGGAATTGGTCTCGTAATTTAGAACCTTGATCAGGTGACGAGACCTTCACCTGACTAGGCACCTCCAGAGGTATAATTCAAAGGGAACTTGGAGGACTTTGCACCCACGACGGATTTTACATGCACCAGGCACCATTAGCGTACATGGCTTCGTTGATTTTTTTTTTTTTTTTAGCTCTTCTGGTGGGAAACTACGCAATTTAAGCTTATTTCCACAGAACGAATTTTTCTCATAACATCAGAATAAGCCTTCGCCATGTTTAAATTTATATTTAAAACAACAACAACAACAACAAAAAAGCATAATACTTTTTTGGGGGTCAGTACCACTAATGGTCGAAAATTACTTAAATAAGCAATTTTTCCCAACGAATACATTTCGAAAGACTCTTCAAAATAAATTCGGGAACCACCGTTAATTTTACGTTTTGGTAAAAATGTTTACGTGATTTGATCAAATTTAGGTGATTAAGCAAGTGATAGATATTATTATTTTATATGCACTTCTGGTGAAAATCTGCATAACTACGTAATTTAAATTCCCTTCCAACGAATTAATTTAGCTCAGTGTTTCAGGTAGATTCTGGCACGGTCGAATTGACCGTTTGTTTTGACGAAATTTCCTAGTGATAAGGGTTTTTATTTTCGCTGTTAGCGCTTTTAGAGGGGAATTGCATAACTAAAATTGTAAAATGATAATTTCTACAACACCCCAAGCTAAATTTAGATAGTTCAGAATCATCTAAATTTCCTCTAATGCCGTTAACGCCCCAAAGCAAAACATAGAATACGTAAATTTAACTAAAAAGGATTATCTTTTTGGTTTTACTGCATGACAGCCGTGTTCAAATCACAAATAGGCAGGCCAGATTTAATACAACTTTTATTTTTCTTTACAGTGTCCCCTGCTGGAAAATGTGTTAATTAAATGGGTTATTTTTGTATTTCTGTTTTTGCATGTCTCGTCGGGGTGACAAGTTTTAATTTCTTGCTGCTGCTGCTTTTAAGTTTTCGAAACAATTAAGATGAGTCTAATATTCTGACATAGAACATTTATATTCCTACATGATGGTATAATTATTTTTCTGAAATTTGCAGAAGCAGCAGAGTTATTCAGTATTTTAGTCTGATGGTCTAACACATAAAGACCATTTTGATCACTAAATTCCATAAGTCATCACAAGAAGTGCTCCTTCTAGAGCCTAATGGTTTAGTCGCCAGATGGTTTTCGAAATCTTTAGAACTTGAACGGCACATGTGTCACTGTCGAGCGTTGGGAACTGTTTCGGTTATACGGAACCAACCGAGAAGAACATTTCACCGTATTTCACGTCAAAACAACACACTCATTGCCTTCGATTTCAAGGACCCAAACACTGATACGGACATTTATTATAACACATGGGCTGCTAAGTTCCCTGTCTAATAAAGAAAACACAACTTTTTAACATAACTTTATAACTTTAATAAATATCATAAATTTAATAATAAATAATAATAATTTAATAATAATAATAATAATAATAATTTAATAATAATTTAATAAATAAATAATAATAATAATTTAATAAATAAATAATAATAATAATTTAATAATAAATAACATAATTTTATAACGAAAAAGCTCCAAACAGTGTTCAGAATCATCGACTCGTTGTTGTTTATGGTCAAAAGTCAACATGCGCAGCACCCACTTTGATAACAGCTTTTTCATAGACAAATGTTCATTCAAAATAAAACCTACACGTTCCTTGGAAATCTTCAGAGTCTGAGCTATCTCCTGCAACTTCTTTTTGCGGTTCCTCAAAATGATTTTTTTCCTTTTTTTATGTTTTCCGGAGTATTCACTACTTTTGCGTGGTGCATCACTGGTGTCCGTACGACCACGTTTAAATTCAGCAAACCAGTCAATAATGGTTGATTTACCTGGTGCAGTGTCCGGATAACACTTATCAAGCCACGCTTTTGTTTGAACGGTGTTTTTTCCCATCAAATAACAATTTTTTTAATTCTTGTTTATCCATTTTTTTTGTTTATCAACAAAGTCGTTCAACTAAAACCCCACTAACGTTTTATCCACACGGCGAATCGTCATAACATTTTTATGCTACCTCTTTTAAAGGTTCGTATTTACTAAAAAAAGCATCGGTTCGGCGATTGCAACGCCATCTGTGTGCCAGACCGGGAACTTTTCAGCCCATGTGTTATATACTCCACTATTAAGCTGATGGAACTATTGTTTTAAAAATCTCATCTGCTTGTATAGTGGTAAACACGCATTATACTGTACAAATGTGGCCGAGTTCGAATCTTGAATCAGGCATGGATGTTTCCAGAGTATCCGAGGTTCTTGTCTATTTAGCACTGGTGTGCAAAATTTGACGGTAACAAATCCAACAAATCTAACCATGTGATAAAAGTATGTGTTATCGATTTTTCGTCTTGATTCATACGTTCAAATAAATTTGTGAAACGCATATATTCCACTTACAGAACGAACATTTGCAACAATATTTTTTGAATGCATACAAAAGCGAATAAGATAAAACAATGAAAACAATCTCATTTGGAGACTTGCAGTAACATGTATATTTAACAAATTATTAAGATTTATTAGATTTATTTTAGCATGCGTTGAGACATGAAACACAAAATATAAATTTTCTGCCTGTAACAATAACTTTTCTAGAATTTTAAAATGCAAAAACTAAATTATAATATAAAATACGATTCTGGGGGTATCCTAATTCAATGTATCTTTTAACATACACAACTTAACTTTATATTAATTTTATGCCCTACATTCCATGAAAATCTCTTTTTGTTTCGACAGACTTCAGTTTAGCGACAAAATGCGGCCATATTAGCTATCTTCCGTTAACAAATACATAGACAAACGGCATGGGATTTGACAGAATAGTTCATTTTTAAAAAAAAACGTGAATGGTGTTTACATTCGTTAACTTTAAAGTGCAATTTAGCCTTGATGATAGCTCCTTAAAGTGGGCCCAAATACAGAACGTTAAGAAAATATAAAAAAGAATAAAATGACTTTTTATTTTCATTGTAATTGTCTATGGAAATTGTAATTGTCAACTGTAGATGATCTTCGCGCTAGTTAATTAACATTATTGTAGCAAAATAATGCTCATTGACGAGATAGATTTTAAATAATTACACGCTTGCAACTTAGTTAAATAGTCAGAAGAAAACATTAATTTGAGCTACAATATTCGAAAAAAAAAAATCATTTGGAAGAGATTTCAACATCTATAAAATTATGTAAAAATTGAAATTAGAAAGAATATGTGTGATAACGCAGATCGCTGCCAACATCGATATGACATCGGCATACCCTACTACTTTTCTACACATTTCTGATGACGACGACGGAGAATTCAATAGTGAAAGAAATAGGATTTTGTCGCTAAGCAATTATTGAAGAAAAATTACTAACTAAAATATTAATAAAATATTTAATGAATAACAATTAATAACTGAAATATGAATAAGAATAAGAATAATAACTGCGTCCAAAGGGGAATATTATATCTTTGTAACTTTATTCAAGACTGCAGATAAAATGTAATACTTTAGATTTTCCTATGTTATACACGAATACGTTTACGTATTCTAAATTTCATCTTTATTGCATTATATATTTTTTCTTTGCCTTTATATAAGATTATTTCATGCTAAAAGTAATGAAAAACATTGACAGAACTAATAAAAAAAGAGGTAAAACAGCATTCTATTATTATCTTAAAACTTTCTAAAGAAACAGAAACAAAGGAACTGCAATTTTAATATTTCTTTTCCCAACGCTGCCTATAATTGAATTCTGTGGTGCATGTATCAATATAAATGTTAGTCGAACAATAATAATGCTACAGTGCTGCAATTTAAAAACAGAATTGTGTCTTTTTTTTTTAAAAAAAAAAGCTTTTCTGAATGAAATTTGAAATGATACAGAAATTGAGAAGCGTAGTTTTAAAAAATTGCGATTCGATTTCTTTATTTATTTAATGAGATTTATAAAACTAGAATAAAACTATGTTACTTACTTATAAAATGTTGATTGAACTTTGTCTTACTTTGGTAGAAAGCTGGATAGATTGAAGCTGAAAACAATAGCTTTCGTATTTCACTAATAATATAGTTTTACTTCTTATTAGAACTTTAAACTTTTCTTTAATATATATTTAATAGAATGCATCATGTATAAAGTAAAATTAGATAATAACAGAAGTCGTCTTTGCTGATAGTTTATTCTTTTAAGCTTAAAATATATGTAAGATATTAAGAAAACAATATATTTTAAACTTTTATTTTGTTCTTCATCGAAGATTTACTTAAATTCTTCATACTGCATTAAACATTCTACAATACGACTATTTTCATTTTATTTATATATATTTACATGACTTATTAATGTGTCTTATGTGACTTTGTACGAGAGTGTACCAAATATAAAAGAGACTTTTTAAATAGCTTTTTTTTAATATATTGTTTACCAAAATTTTACCAATTTATTTTATATACCTTACATAAACATATACCAATTTTTTACAACATATTTGGAGTTAATTTTTATTTTTCTATAATAAAAAGTATAAAGACGGACGTGCATAGCGCAAGAATGTTTTGACTTCTGAATCTGAAAAAAACAATTATCTTTCTAACGCTTCTTTAAGGGAATCCAAACAAACGATAGTCCGGAAATCATAAGTTTTTGATTATAAAAAGAAGTATCAAGTGTTATGTAGTTCAGTTTGTCTAATTTATGTTCTATTACAACAGAATTGTGAGGTCTTGGATTGTACTGGAGAAGAAAAACTTTATGATCAGAATGTAGAGTTTTAGAATCAAACTGCTGTTTTAAATTTCCCCGAACATTCCAGAGGACTAAACTATACTGCGTTATATGTACAGCATTCATAAAGCCCCCAGATGTACATATTATCCAATTCCACAAATTATTACTGACCACTTTGTCAGTTTTTGAATTGCTGAAGAAGTTTAATTTTTTGTGTGAATTCCGCACTAGATAGACTTGTTTGTCTTTTGTGGAATTGGATAATATGTACATCTGGGGGCTTTATGAATGCTGTACATATAACGCAGTATTGTCTAGTCCTCTGGAATATTCGGGGAAATTTAAAACAGCAGTTTGATTCTAAAACTCTACATTCTGATCATAAAGTTTTTCTTCTCCAGTACAACTAGATAGACTTCATGATAATGTTTAAATAGCTTGTGCCATTTGGATACATGAGACATCGACAGAGTATCATTTCATAATTCTACATTCAATCTTTGTCAAATTTCGATAGGTTTTACCTCTTTATTTCTTGAAAGTGTAATAGTTCTACTTTGGGCAACCTCACTAGGTGCTTTGAGTTTATGCAGAATGTTAGCGCCTAAATAAAAGAAAGCAAGAAGAATAAAACGATTCCAACTGATATTTTAAACCGTAGATAATCTTTCATGATTGCATGACATCCAGTATAAAAATTTTCTACTGAAATTTCTACTCCATTATATTTTATTCATCTTTGTACAAAAAATAAAATTTAAAAGCAATTTGTTCTATTTGTAAGGTATGTGTAACAATTTTCCATTTTTTTGAAATAGTATAAACATCTACATATTTTCCAATTAGCGTTGTAAATGATATTTTTAAAGAAAAAAAAGAAAAAAAGTATAGAAATATGAAAATATTTTGAACATAAGGTCTGAGAATATTAATCTGTATTAAACTATTTCTTGTAGAGTAAAAACAAAAACCTAGATTATTGTATATGTTCTTCAGCAAATTTGTTTTTCACATTCCGTTTCAAAATATCTGTTATTTTAGTTTATGAACATCGCAAAATTATTAATTTTTAATGTTTAAGCTTTAATCATTGATTTTGATAATGATAAGCTTTAATCATTGATTGTTTTCCAATTCATACTAACCTGGTGTAAAAGTCTTCATGACGAGATATTGTTAGTACTTTTCCTCTGCGAAATTTCTAGAGAGGTCATGAGAAATGAAAATCGCTATTTTTATGTTTTAAAATTGTTACGTAGTAAGCTCTTAGTGATCATTTTTAAACACAAAATGACGCTCCATGTGACACATGGCGTACCTATGCTGTATGCTCAAAGTACGGAGTTTTAAAAATATTATATACAAAGTTTTGATTACTTCAGTTCTAAATGATAAAATATGATTCATACACAACACAATTTGCTTTTATATCAAGTACATAGTAAATTGTTTTTCTGTAGGTTTAGAATATTTTAAAATGACTTGAAGATTATATTTAGATGGAGAATCACAATGATGAACTGAAAATATGAAGAACGTTACATCGTTTAAATATCTTGGAACATAATCTATATTGTTTAATGAAGAGGTCATAAATGGTTCTGTTATATTATATGTAGATGGTCAGTTAAAAATCATTAAAATAAAAAATGGACTTTCAACTCAATTAAAGACTGTCCTTTTTATGAAAAGGAAGAAAATTTTAAAAGGGTTATGTTGCAGTCGCTTATTTAAAAACATTTAGATCTTATATATGTTTTTCTCTATTTAAAAATTTAATTCAATATACAATTAAACATAACTTCAGATTTCATTAAAAGAAATTTATATGAGTGTATACCATTAAAAAAATTCTGAATAAAAGTTCTTTTAAACTTAAATGCAGCAAAATTGAAAAAAGTTTTAAAAACTCACATTGTTTAGCATATTTATATTCATTGCATGTTTTTCTAAATAAATTGCTGCTAAACGTTTTCTATTATCTTCCAAATTTAAGAAATTTTGATTTCAACTTTATGTCTTTTTCGGAATACACATAAATTCGTAAAGCATTCTTTATGTTCAGAAACCTCAGAAACCAATATATTTTCGAGACTTAAAGAAACATTAATAAAAACAAAGTTATTATTATTTATTTGTATTTTTTTTTTACTACATTGATTTTCGGAAACGATTTCGGGTAGTTTTTATAGTTTATTAACCAGTTTCTTGAACCTGGAATATAAGTGTTTTTTATGCTTTCAATCCTCAAGTAAATATTATTATGTTCAACAAACATGTTTTGCAAACAAACATGATAAATTAACAGCATTAAAATTAACGATAAAATTAATATTATTTTGTTGCTCTTGAATGTATAATTTCTACTTCGCAACTGAAAATATTCAATTGAAAATTAATAGCGCCTGAAAAATCAATATTCTGATTTGAGAAATCCGGTTAATATGCTATAAAAACTACTCAGAAACGCTCCCGAAAATCGGTGGCAGCAAATAAACTTTGATTTTAAGATTGATTATTTAAATCTTGACAATATACTATTGTCTGAGGTTTCTAATGCTAAAGAAATCCTCACAAAATGGAAAAGTGAATGGGATAATGCAGAGACTGGTGTGTACATGTATCAATTATTACCAAGAATAAAAGAAGACATAATGTTGCGTCACAGAAATTTATATCTTTTCACAACAAATCATGGTTCTTTTACATCCTACTTGCATAAGTTTGGAAAATCGCCTTCAAGGTTCTGCGTATGTGGCCTCAGTGGCACATCTCTTCACTATATATTAGAGTGCACTCTCACATCAACATACCATATAAAGACACCTGCCACCATGCCTCTATCCAATTGGTTTAGCTATGTTATAAAAAAAGCAAATTTACAACAGAACGTAATAGAGTGTATTAAGATTTTGGAAAAAAAAACCTAATTTTTCCAACCAGACCAATTAGAAGATTAGTAGATCTTTGGATTGCTGCAGAATATGATATTTTGCTGTAATTATGTAAAAGTCTAATGGCCTGAATTATATATTTTTAATAAACCTGTCAAGCAGGGATTGTAGAGCTTAAACCATTTGGGAGGCCTCCATGGTTGGTTGAATTTGTATTTATTTTTTTTCGGAGTCATGAGTAATTCGGAAGAATTTATTATAGATTTTCGTATATGACTATATTATACTTTGTCGATGAAGGAACATTCGTCTTTTCTTAGAGTGTAGTTTTTGGCTGTCTCCACTATGTTAACATGTCAATTTAAAAGTAGCTTCTTTAATAAAAATAAAAAGTTATAATATGAGATTTTCTGAAAATAAATTATTTTAATAGTTTCTATTAAAATGCTCGTTAACAAAACTTTATATTACACTACAACGGTATTTTACAACATGATCACATAAAAATAAACGTTATCACACTTTTAAGTGTACATGAAACTCTTATTCACATAGTATCACAAATAATGCTTTATATTTATCCAATAGTTGGGATATACAAATGGTACATCAAATGCATCGAACGACTGACATTCATGATAGACGGAACTCGTACTTCCTTTCTCTGCGCTACATATTTATCTAAGCCTCTTTAGAGTAAATATTCACTATCAAGCTGTACTTCAATAAAGAAATGTCCCCGACATATTCCCCCTTATGTTTAATGGATTGGATGTGCAATGGGTAGAGATTTCTGGTTTTCTGTGTAAGACCTTATTTGCTTTTAACAGGGATTACCATACATAAACTGAATTACATATTAACTAACTATTATTACTCTCGCAAATGTAGTTATGAATGAAAAGAAAATGGAATAAAAATCTGTCACCATTCGTTAGATATTTTCATTTATACACAAATTAAAAAAATAAACGGCACACACACACAAAATTTTGAATGGAAAGTTATGCGTCGGAATAAATCATGAAACATTTACGAAAATCGTGAATAGATATTATAACAATAAACAAAAAGCTTTAACTTTCTTTAAGGTGGCCACTATTATGTGGGCCACGGCCATGTGGAATTAAATGAATTTCTGTACAAACTTCATAAATTGGACAGTAGACTTAAATTTTCCTTGGAAGTTGAAAAAGATAATTCCACACAGATCTGAGATGTTAAATTAATTAAAAATAATGGAATAGTGGACAGAACCGTTTATTCGGAATCTTTTAGAATCAACACCGTTATTCCATTAAACGTCATATCCCCATTCAACAATAAAATTGCTTCTTTTATTTATTTTTTAATTAAAAGAACTTTTCTAAACTGTACTGATAAATATCTTCACGAGGAACTGAGCCTTATTAAGAGCATTTGAACTGACTTTGGCTTTCCATCGTATTACTTCACGAGAATGATAGATAATTCGCAGAAAAGGCACAATAACAAATTGAATCTAAGTTTAGAGAGTCCCAAGTTTTCCAAAATTGACCATTTACCAGATTTCTTTGACAAAAACAGATTCAGATTCAGATTCAACCAAGCAGGTTGGCCTACCATAAGGCTTAAGCTCTACAAGCCCTGCTTGGCAAGTTTATTAAAAAAATACAAATGAGGCCAATAGGCCATTAGGCTTTTACATAGTATTGATTTGAGCAATGAATAAGAATTATATATATATAATACAATTTGACATATATACTCTCATTTGAGTAAGGTATTTACAATAACTCCAAGAGTTTAAATTTTTATATTTGTGGACTTGAGTAATATGGGTTTATACAATTTGCGATATTAAAGTCTAGTT
The DNA here is from genome assembly GCA_963931845.1 of Maratus michaelseni. Lineage (NCBI taxonomy): Eukaryota > Metazoa > Arthropoda > Arachnida > Araneae > Salticidae > Maratus > Maratus michaelseni. Next base: position 461,891,030 of record OZ007588.1, read on the forward strand.
GTGATGCTGATAGAGAGAGTCTATACAATTTGCGATATTAAAGTCTAGTTGTGATGCTGATGGAGATGGAGAGAGTCTATTTACAGGCGTGTATAATGATGAGTCTCTTTTACTGTTGTTGACGGTGGATGACGGTGTGGTGGGACTGTTGGGTGAAGGGGTTGTGGATGATTATTACTTGTTGTTCTCTGGTGTTTATTTGAAGTTGTTGCTGGTGGTGGAATGAGTTTTTGATGAGGGAATGGAATTATTTACACTACTGTGTTTCCGCTATTGTTGTGGTCAATGATGAGGGTTATTCTTCTTCATCATCGTCTGAGGGCAGGACATTTCCTAGAAGGCGTGCTGGAGGCATTTGAAAGAGTTTCTGATTGTGTTCTAGGAGATGGATACAGTCTATTATTTTTTGTTGTAGATTTGGTGTGCGGAGGACGTGGTGGAACCAAACTGAGGTCCTCAGTGATGCCGGTTTCCTTGAAAGTTAAGGTTTGCTTTATTACATTATTACATTACTTAAAATATATTTTGACAAAAAAAATTGACCCTATCTCCTTTGGCCACTTGCCTGGTGTTTACGAAATTCCGATAAACTATGTTAATGGTTAAACACTATATTACATAGGTATGACTAAGTGAAAACTTAGAGGTAGACTGCAGGAGCATATTTCGGACATCAGATATGGACAATTAACCACAGCATTAACCTGTTTACACTCCACCCGTGATATACGGATTGGTTTCAGCAATGCAAACATAATCTTCTGATGTAATAAATTTTTAAGGCACCATTTAGAGAATCAGTAGAGATAACCAACTGAAAAAATAATGTATGTAACGACATGCTCACTAATGTATATAATGACATGCATAAATAATGTATGTAACGGCATTTTATGCGATATAATGAGACAATTGTGAAGTAAGAGAAGTGTATAATTTTCAGACGAGACATGTAAAATTTACAGTGATAATTCCTCTCGTATTAAGACGGTAGTCAATGACTTTCACTCTTACTACAAGAAAAGAAACAAATATCTCCTCCTTAGTATATTGTAGCCGGCACTAGTTATATTGCACTCTACAAATTCCACCTGTTATAGTTTCGAGGTTTAAAACAGCTTTTGAAAAAACTACCATAGCGTAATTTACTAAACCAGTGTTTATCACTAAAATGATTGTAAGAGACAAAAACCTCCAAGACAAATGATTTTGAGTCCCGCATTTACGTTTTGAAGTCTTGCGTTCAGCATATATATGTTAAAATGAACTACTTTTACATATTAATGATGAATACTTAATTAATAATTTTAACAAGTATTAACCATTTAACATTAAGTGCGTTTTAATCGTTTGAAAACAGCTTACAATGAGGGAAATTCATTGAATTTAAAACATGAACTAATTAGCGTAATGAGCTGTAATTTCGGATTCATATGTTTGAAGCTTTTAGAAATCCATTTCTCTTTAAAAAACAATATAGATTACTATTTATATTTTTTTGGAAAATTAGTTTCAAAATTTATGTATATATTAGAAAATAATTTTTGAAAAAATATATACATTTTGTTCCAAAATTTGACCGACAAAATAAGAGGGATGATAGAAGGCCTCAAGAGGATGGAAAGATGGTGTCGAAAACATGACATGGAACATGGGGTCGCAAACTACGTTTAGTGGTAGAAAATCGCAAAAATATTTATGAAGGGTGTGACGTCGAGTGGAACAAAAAGTACCAATAATAAGTAGGAAAAACATTTATTTGACCTCAAGCATGATTACAATGAATTGCAGTTTAACGTCAGAAAGGAGACGACGACACATTTTTATAGTAATTGTTGCTGCCACGAAAGTCATTGCACAGACGACACAGACGGACGAAGGAATGCCGGAAGTGTTAAAACTTATTCCTATAAAAATGTCTCGTCGTCTCATTTCTCGCGTTGAACTGTAATGCATCGTAATCATGCCTTACATCAAATAAAATGTTTTTTCTATTTATTATTGGCTATTTTTGTTCCACTCGACATCACACCCTTCATAAATATTTTTGCGATTTTCTCCCACTAAACGGGGTTTACGACCCCATGTTCCATGGTACGTTTTCATCCTCTTGATGCCGTCTATAACCCCTCTTAATTTGTCAAACGAATTTTCGAACAACCTGTACATGTAAATTGTAACCTATAAATTTTTTAACGGATATTAATTTTTCGAAGCTTTAAATATAGAAATCTTAATTTACAGCTCATTCGGCTTGCAAATTGTTTTGCAACGATTAAAAATGAATTTAACCCTTAAAAGGTGCGAATTCAAACCAACCAACATTTCAATTGTATTCGTTTTATGAAAGCATTCTTTCATAAATTTGCAATTTTCATTAACAATTTGAAAATTTTGGTACAAATAAATATAACAGATCGATTCCTCATTAAATTTCGTATAGAGTCATGTGTTACATTTCGTTATCATTATATTACTAACAAAGTTATGGAATCCCAAATAGCAATAGTGTGGAACGCGTGGGTGTTAAACCAAAGTGTGGAGTCCACAAGATAATATTAGGAGTTTCCTACTTTAAATCTGCATAATTCTTAAACTACTTGACCAAATATCTTCTCGTATTGTATGCAAAGATAAACATTACCTCAAAATCAAACTATATTGTCAAAACTAGGTGTTAGCATAGAAAATAACAAAGACATTCCCATAAGCAAAATTTAAGTATGACATTAAATAATAGACGTTATTACCAATGGATTGGTACCAGTCACATTTTCATACACTGATTTGCGACACAAATGGTACAGAGTGGTGTATTTTGGTTTCTCCTTTGGACCATCTCCAACTATAATAAAGAAGGAAGTTTGTGTATCTGTCTGTCTGACTGTCTGTATGTTTGTCTATCGGTCTGTCTGTCTGTCTGAAGAGACCGCTGCACACAGAGCTACAAAATTTGGTGGGAAGGTGCCTCTATGCATGTAGTTTTTCACCTCGAAGCCAGATTTTGGAATTTTTGAATAGATTTTTTTTTTATTTAATTTTTCATGAGATTTTTAGTATTTTTTCACGTTTCGCTGCGATTTTTCCACATTAGTAAAGGGAATCCGGTTCCAATCTTTTAGACCAATGTAGTAAATTTTATTTTATTTTCAATAAAGTTAATGCAAAATTTGTACAGCGATTTTTGATTTTTTGGCGATTTTTTTCCTTCGACACTAAGTAATTTTGTCCAGAATGCTTGATTGGTTCGGTGGTTGCTACCATTTCAGCCTCAGATACGCTCAAAATCGTAATTTTTTTTTACTCCTTTTAGCTTGGAGAAAGTTAATAAATCTTTACAGATAAAAAAATCAGAATTTTAATAGGGAAGGACGGAATATTTATTATCCCAACTTTTTTTTATTAGATTTTTTTCTTTTAATTTCATTTTTTATGTGTTTCTTAATATTTTTTTCATGTTTTGCAGCGTTTTTTTGTTTCAAACGACGTAACAAATCGCCCATTACAAGTCAAACATCATTGGAGGGCAGTTGCGATTGGTAGCTGATAGAATTGTAGGCACAGCTGGAAGTCAAAAGCACAGTTGTGATTGGCAGATGAAAACGCCATCAGCTGATTGCAATTTGAATAGCAAGTTGTGATTTTTTGCGATTTGTTTTATGCGATTTTTAGAGTTTTCTCATGTATACGTCATTTATGTATTTGATTTCAGAAATTAACAACGGTAACTTACTGTTTTTGTGTGTAAAAAAAAAAAGTCATTTTGCTTCTGTTTAGAAAGTTAATATTAGTTCCTAATTTTTTAACGTCTTTGGTTAAACTCTGTGGGGGTGAGTGTTCGGTTGTAGTTTAATTATCGTGTTAATGCTCTGATAGAAACTCCCTCCTCCCCCCCCCCTGCCTCCAAAATCAGAACTATTTAATTATTAGTCCAATTCAAACGAAACCTTTTCTCAGATCTCCAGATACTAGAAAAACTTCAGTATCATTTTTTCAGCCCTTGGTTACTGAGCCCTATTTCTGAACATTAATGACCAGGAAGGGGTATTTTCTCGGGTTCTATAGGTGCAATTTCAATGAAAATTAGTTCATTCAACTTAACACAAACTAATTAAGGTATAGATAACTAATTAAGATATAAATTTAGCGCCAACTGGAGGTAGAAAATGGAACTAAAAGGTTAGCACGCCTGCTATACGGTGCCATAGGCAGCATTGACACCTGCCGGAGTTTCGGTTGGAAAGAGGTTTGTTTAGAACAGAGTGCACCCCCTGGCGGTGGACAATGTATCTAAAAGATTTTGCATTTAAAGTTGGTTCGATTCAAACTATATCTTTTCTGACATTCTTCCGAGGTCTCCCAGGTACTAAATAAACCTCGGTATCATTTTTACAGACCTTGGTTACGACCATTTATGAATATTAATATCCAGGGGGTGGTTTATTTTCTCGGGTACTATGGGTCCAATTTCAACAGGAATCGGTTCATTCAACTTAACATGAACTAATTAAGATATAGCTAATTAGTTAAGACATAGATTTGGTACTCTCTGGCGGTGGAAAGTGGAACTATCAGATTTTTCGCGCGTAAGCAGCAGGAACGAGTGCCGGAGTTTCATTCGGAAATAGGTTTATTTAGAACAGAATGCTCCTCATGGTGGTAGAATCTGGAAGTAAAAGATTTTGCATCGCGTGCCTAGCACGTCTGCTATACACCGTATTGTAGGCAGCGGGGACACGTGTGGGATAATTTGATTAGAACAAAATGCATCCCCTAGCCGTGGAACTAAAGGATTTTCCTGCGCGTGCGACAAAAATGACTATTTTTATTGAAACCGCAAAAGAAAGTTACCGATTTGATAAAACCAGAAAACGAAAAAGTTTCATTTTCACTCATTTTCGAGTATTAAGGAAAGTATTGCATTATTTGAATCGAAACTCACAGTTTATGTTTCCTTTTCCGAAAATGCAAATTTTGTGAAAATCCGACGGTAATTTTCTTTTAAATTTTGAGCAAACACTGACCCGTTTTGAATCAAACGATCCAGACATTTGAGGAGGTGGTATTAAATTTACTTCCGCCTCGGGTAAATCTCTGTTTTTAATTTCCGAATGACAAAGAGTTACCAGAGGAAGGGTTTCGTGCAGCGATTTTTAGAGTGGTTTCGCGTTTTGTATTATTTTTTGTCGGGACCGGGCGGATCTGCTAGTATATTTAAATAAAAGCATAAAAAACTTCTTAATAACACCATAAAATGAGGAATGCTCATTCCTCATTTTATGGTGTTATTAAGAAGATTTTTATGCTTTTACTGTATCACACCAGTTTGTTTACGTCATATATATAAATATTTAAGTTCTTGTTATTCAATTATTTAAATTGCTTGTATACATTTATATATAATTCTTGTAGAAATAAATGAATGTTTCTTTACAAAATAAGAAATTATTTAAATACATGAATTATCACTTTATTAAACAGCGTGCAGCCATTAGAGTGAAAAAAAGTCCAGACTGGGGTTCGATCCCGTATCCCTTTGTATAGCGCACCAAGTGCTTTACCAATTAAGCCATCCAGACGACATCCGGTCTAGCATTCTCTTACTCTTATATGGCAAGGCTACAACCACGCAGCACAAGATGGAAAGTCAATCCATCAATACAAATAAAATTTCCATCTTTTGATGCATGGTTGTAGCCTTGCCATATAAGACTGGGAGAATGCTAGACTGGCTGTCGTCTGGATGGCTTAATTGGTAAAAGACTTGGTGCGCTATACAAAGGGATACGGGATCGAACCCCGGTCTGGACGGTTTTCACTCTAATGGTTGCACGCTGTTTAGGAAAGTGGTAATTCACATCCTTTGTATTTCATTAACTTACAGCGTAATTTCAGCTCCGCTTAAAAATTAATTATTGTATAAGAAATTATTTAATATAATTTATCTCAGTTTATTCATAGCAAACAAAATTAACTCATAAAAACAATATTGTAATTAATGTGTATCAATAAAAATATCATGCAAAAATTTCTAGAGATTTTCTAGAAAATCGCTAATTTTAATATTACAATCGAGAGTTATTTGTTATGAATTAGAAAATGAAATATTTTAATACTAATTTTGTACCCAATTGGCATTATCTTAAGTTTTACATATAGTTATTTTCTAAATTCATATAAGTTTCTAAGAAATAATTTCATTTCATTAAACAAAATATTGAATTACTGTAACATATTTGAATTAGTTTTTGCATAAAAACTTATTTCCTTTTTTTATATGTTTTATCTAATTTAGAAAAACTGCAAAAGACCAAAAACAGGATACTGAAGATTATATTTTGTTAAAAATCTCCTTTATCTTTTAATAGTTCGAAAAGTTTTATCGAGAAAAGAGCAGCTTGTGTTTCGTTAAAACCTGCTAATTATTTTTGCTAGTTTTATCTTTTCTAGTATAGCCTTAAAATAAAAAAAATATATGTGCCTGAAATGACATCTTTTATGGGATACTTTGATAAAATTTGTTTACGTTAGATAAACGAGCTATTAAAATGCACTGCCAAAGAAAGATTTATTTCTGCATGAAAACAGGAAATAGTTAGGAAATTATCTAAATAATGAAAACACGAAATATTATGCTAAAACTTTTATTTATGCATTTAAATTAATCGTATGCATTAATTTAATAATACCAAGAAAATCGTTATATATATAGAAAAATCATGGGTTTTTTAATATCTACATGGTGTCTAGTACATGGTGTCTAGCCTTTTAAACGCATACAGCTATAATAAAACAAAATGATGATGAAAAAAATTTAAAGGAAAATATAGGTAGGGTTTAAAGGGATAGATGTGAACAGCGTCCTTTTTATCTAACTAACATCAAATAAAAATCTTTTAATTTTGTCAATTATTGATAAGATTATTATCAATAATTTTAAGAGATTTTCAGCTGATGTTAATTACATGAAATTGACGTTGATAACATGTACCCTCTTTTCGCTATAGAAAAGTTGTCTTGCACTTATTGGTGGGATTTCAGACATCTTCTCCTAGTAGGAAAGTGAAAAGTGTGTGGAACCCGAAATCTGTACAAGGTGTGGAAAAGTAGACAGTTACAAAGTTGTAGAATAGCATGGAATTTCATAGAATCCTCTTCTGACATGAGTTCTATGAGTGTATGCTAAAAGAAGTCAGATATTTTGAGATTTTCAGAATGTATTAAACATTTATTTTCGAAAACCTTCCATTACTCGAACTGCCTAATGTTTGATGCCAACATGGCGGCGTTCTTCTTTACCATCCAGGAAATGTATAAAAATACCTACAAAGCAAAAAAAATTATATATATGTATATATATATATATATATATATAAATGCTTCATGTTCTAAAAAGAAGTTTTGCGACAGTATAATGTAATCTCTTTTGACTTATTCACAATTCCGAAAAGGGTTTCTTTTCCTTCAGATACATCAGCAAACACTATATTTTTAAGATCTAAATAAATATTTCTGAAAGAAAGGTTGCTGCACGTAACTATCGGAATCCTTTCCGAGTAGTTTTTTATTGTGTATTAATCAGTTTTTTCAACCTGATATCACACGAAATATTCTGTTTTTAAGAATGCTATTAATTCATAAAATAAACATTTTCAGCTACATAACGGATACATACATGCAGCAGTCACAAAATAATGTTAATTTTAATGTTAATGATAATACTGTAAATGTAGAATTTTGTCAGTTAAACATGAAAATGATTAATTGAGAATTGATAGCATAAAAAAACGACATTTCATGTTGTTGCCAAGTTGAGAAAATTGATTAGTCAACAGTAAAAAATACTAGGAATTTCCCGAAATTTACGGTAACCAAAAGAAACGTTTGTTTCAGAAATGATTCTTGAAATCATTGATATTTATAAAAATTAAGGAATTCTTTTCAGAAACATTGATAGCATGGGGGAAGTTATATTGCATTTAAAAAAATATATTTACTAGATCAAGAAAAATATCTATTTTTTACAGTGTAATCTAAATATTCGAGCTATAAATCATCTACCAATTTGGTTGGATAGAGTGGCCTCCGAGATGACCGAACCTCAACCCATCAGACATCTTTCTCTGGGATCTGAAAGAACTGGTTATGAGACATCCGTTACTATATTCTATGGTCATCGAAGTTACGTAACTGACGCTGGTGCAAACCTGACATGTTGACAAAAGTGAAACGCGTGATTCAATCTAGAATTGATATGTTTATGTGGCTGCCCATCGCTGTGTATCAGATGCATAGCATATTTAGCACACGGAGAGTATTTATCCACAGATGGTAAGTGACAACTTGTTGCACCTTTGTGATGTGTTTCGTGACGTAACAGATTTTGAAAACACGAACAAATAAACAATCAATCGTTGTATGCGCAATATTATTAGCATTCGTAAGCACTAGGTTTCTTTTCAGATTAAATCGTTGCTGCTCAACGGACCTCTAACTGACTGTTTTTTCATGTCTCGTGTCATACGCTCTATCGGTACGCTAACTACAGACATTGTCATTTGGAGGAGCTAATCGCAGTCTTATTGAATAGAGCATCGCTACACTATATAATTAAACATAATTTATACGTGTGTAGCTACATGCAGTCGAAAATCAAGATTGTGAGAAAACTTTTAATAAAAAACCCTGTATATATTTTAAACATCATTTAAAATCGCCATTAAAATTACTTAAGAGAATTTATAAAATAACTACAATTTAAATTCAAAAGGTTTTACATCCAATGACTTTTCGGAAACTAATTTTAAAGAAATGTATAACAATTTAAATAAGTTTAAATTTAAAGAAATATTAAATTATGTGTGCAGTTTTAGGTATTATCTTCAGTATGAGTATTTTCACTGTGTAATCAGGTTTTTATTTTGTAACTCACTCTGCTAATACTTGAAGTTCTGTCGACATAATAAGAAAAATATAAATACTTTATACTAAATTAGTTTGAAGAATATGCTTATTCTAACAATGGCAAAATTAATATGCAAAACACTTCATTGATAAAAGTTAAAATGATTAATTCATGCAGAAACAAATGTTCTGGGCTATAAAGGTCGTAAATTATTTTATCAGTTAATACAGTTTTATGCAAAATTTCCTCTTCATTTTTTTTTCATATCCAAAAAAACATTACCTTAAAAAATTATACAATTTTAAATTATTCAGTTTTGTAATCGTTTTGGAAATCGAAGAAAATGTTTTGACGGATTTACACGTTTCAGACACTGGAGATTCCGATAACCATATTTTTAGAAAAAAAAATGCCATCTTTCTGTCTGTGTGTCTGTATGTGTGTGCCTGTAAACGCTTTATCTCCTGAACAAATTGAGATATATACCTGAAATTTGGTGTGTACTTAGTATGTAATAATGGAAAGAAGCTTATTGAATTTCAGTAACCTCGATTATCCTGAACTATTTTTTTCGGACTCTCAAAATATTTGATCTGATAAAATTTATATAAAAAATTTCGAAATTGTTTATTTTAAGGAGAGAATATAAAAGACAATAATAATAATAATAAAAAAACATAAATTTTGCATAAAGAATGAAGTCGGTCAGATAATTAGTTGCTGAGATATTTGTAATTTTATTTTTTCCACACTCTTCGATTTTTCATGACCCTGTATTTCATTCAAATTTCGATTCAAAGATATATTTTAATTGTAAATGAGACGATTAATCCGACGCAGTAAACCGTTAGTTAATATGATTATCAATTTTGAAGTTATAAGGATGTTTCTTTTACGCAATTCAGAAATAGAGCCTTTAAAGTTTATGACGCCATCAAGCCATGATTTTATTCGAATTTCAATGCATTTTTCAAATAGTTTCCAAATGTTTTATTTTCATATTTTATACTATGCATATCCCTGATGGGTAAGTATTACGGTCGCCCCCAACGACTAGTTTAATTTGTTTAAAAAAATTTTTGACGTTATACATATAATTTTATTTTTTTAGTATTTTATACATTGACTTTTACTGAAGTTTATGACGCCATCAAGCCACGATTTTATTCGAATTGCAATGCATTTTATAAATAGTTTACACATTTTTTATTTTCATATTTTATATTATACATATCCATGATGGGTAAGTATTACAGTAGCCCCCAACGGCTAGTTTAAAAAAAGTTTAGTGATAAAGTTTACAGTAACCATTACTGATTAGTTTTGCTAGTCATTTTTTACTTATGTTTAACTCGTATTACTGATTTTTTTTATAAATATGTTTTATAAATATTGTATATAAAATGTTATTGTATAAATATTTTTATTAATATCCAAAAAGGAAAACAAAACAATAAATGTATACATCACACATTACAGTGTAAAACTGAAATCGCAACATGCTCAATTTTTACGTTTTTTTAATGTAAACATTAGGATATTATACATCTACATTTTTATCTCGATACATTATCTTGTGTAGTATTTAGTAATTACATATCGCGGTAAAAATTAGTACATATTATTTTGAAGATGGTACATCGTTTGATTTCTACATTACATTGTGCCCTAAATATATAACATAGAATTTGCATTGATCGAAACATAGGAACATTTGCAGATAAAATATTGCTGCGAGAGAAAATTTATGCACCAAGAATTGGCAAAAAAAAGTCACAAAAACAATAATCTATTAGCGGTGTGACTAATTATATGACTGAAATTTTATCGGAATACATTTTTAGCATTTGAGATTCATTATCAGATAACTCCATTTCCTAGATAAACATATATTTTCTAAGATTGAAAAATAAACGAAAATTAAAAAGGGGTTGTCGCAACTAATTTTAAAACAATTATTGCTTAAGTGAACTCTGTATCATTGTTACTCTTCTATGTGGTGGGACGGCATTTTTGTTTTTCAATCTTAAAGAATTATGCACTTTAAAGAAGAGAGGAATCGTTGCTTATCTCAAAAGATATAGCAATAAGTAAAAATTGATAAATGCTTACTCTAGAAAATATGAAATGTATTATTTTTTAATTTTGTTTAAAGATCGAGGGAGGCGCAAATACTGTCAATGACTATATAAGTTGCTAAAATATTTATATATAGCTTTTTTCTCAATAACGAATGTGAAAAGTGTCATGCGTTGTTTAAATTTTCCATAAGAATGAGGATTTATACTTAAATTCCTTTACCGAAAACTAGTATATAAAAATACTTCAATTAAAATACATATTTATAAGAAATGAATAAATTTATGTTAATACTTCAACTTCTTAGTTGTTCACCCGTATATATACGTGTTCGTCTTTGTGACTAAAGGGAGTATGCTCGTAAATATACCTTTCCATTCTTCAAAGCACGAGGAGTAAAAACATATATGTGCCTTGTACGTGAGGTTTATCAGGAAGCAAAAGCTATTTACTGGCAATGAAAAAATACAAAATCGTTAACAAGTAGGGATTCACAAAAATACACAACTTAAAAAAAAAAAAAAAAATCTTACTCCCACATTGTACTTTTTGGAACGAAAGATTAAAAAAAACTAAAAAAGGTAATTTATATTTTACGATAAAATGTGAAAATGTTTCGTAAAAAAAAAAAAAAAAAAAAAAAAAAAAAAACAATTTTATTATACAATAAATAAATTATATATTTTACTGTATCATTAATTTTCAGTTTCCCGCAAGTTTTGATTTCTTATTGTTTCTGTCTGTACCTCTAAAACGTTTTTCCCAGACCGATTAGAGAGGCGCCGAAGGTATCAAAATACGGATTTCTGTTCTTTTAGTTTTCTAAAAAATTCGCCTTTAATTAGAAAGTATATTAATTGGAGAATTGAATTAATCATTGAAAATTGCTCGAAAAGAATCATTTTTATCCAATCAGAGAACACACCTGCTTTGGTTTCAAAGAAAATTTAGGATTACATTAGGAAGCTGGGTTTCCAGATTCACATTCAATTGCGTCGTTTCAAAACACATCCAAATGATCGCTCTACCGATAGAAAAATTTGAAGACATCGGTTCAAAAAAATCCAGATTTCAAAAAAGCAAAATTCATCAATTAGAACCGAAAATTTTAATTGTTATATTAATAAATTTTCATTAAAAAACGAAAACTTTTCTTTTAATGACAGCAACACGTGTTTGATAAAAATTATTTCGAAGCAAGTAAGAGACAATTGTCTGTGGTCAAAAATACGGAAGTAGGGTTTTAAAATGGGCATGCAAATTATAATATCTAATTTACCTACAGATTTGAAAATAACAACGCGTGAATCATCTCTCTTTCGACATTTAAAGATTCTAAAAATTAAGGAATCCATCAGTCAGAACCAAAGATATTAATTATTATTTCATTAATTTGATTGCATAAAAATAATTCCTTTTAACGTTTTGTTTTATAACCCGACATTGAAGGAAGAAAGATGTGAAACTAGTTTAAGTGATGTTATTAAAAGCTATAAAAAAAAATATTAAAAATCTTGAATATATGGATTTAAAAATTATGCATCCCTACGTTGTAAAAAATGCCGAGTCCAAAAATATAATTTTTATAATATTTTATGAAATGTTACCACCTAATAAAACCGAAGTTATAAACACTTTTCAACTAGGTTAGAGCGTGTTAAAAAGCAACATATTTAACTCAGCGATTTTAAGGTATATACTTATTTTAAAAGTATATAACATACGAATTTGAAAATTGGTATGGTACGCGGATTAAGATTTGTTGAAAATAAAAAAATAGGACGGTAAGTTTTTAGTCTTATATGGGCAAAACAAATTTAGACTGTTTTTTTTTAGACTGTTTACTATATACTTTGATGATATTTCTACTTCCGAGTTTTGTGTATAGTAGGGCTGGGCGATATATCGATAAAATCGATAAAACCGATATAAAATGCATATCATGATACCGATATCAAAAAATTCTACTCAACGGTATATCGCAAATATCATAAATTTGACGAAAACCATGAAAACCACGATATTAAAAGCTCTTTCTCGTCTTCGAGTATTCATAAATACGAACGGTGTGAGTTCCCCCACCCTAAACCATGATACACCGTATTCATGAATACTAACGGTGTGAATTCTCGCAGCTGATAAGGTTTTTGAAAAGAGGAGGGGTGATTTTCGACAGCGACCAATAACAGTGGATGAAATATCATTTTTATGCTATTGACAGCGCAAGGTTGCCCTTGCGTGGGATATCGCATATTCTTTCATTTCATTATGATATTCAGATTTTGCGGTGTAGATGAATATTCGAAGTTGTTGAATAATGTGTAAATTAGGGCAATTAAGAAAGGAAGTATTTTATTTGCAACAGTTGATTTAATGAGACAAATGAGCAAAGAATAATTCAGACATGTTTTTATTTGTTTTTTATAATTATTATTTCATGAAAAAAATATTAATTCCTTAGTAGTATTTATTAATGCATATTCTAGGGTAAAGAAGTATTTTTAAAAATGCAAATATTTTTACTCCTATACCGCGAGTTTTTTTCTCCCCAGAATTGATTTTAAAAATCGCGTTCGCGTAACAGATATGAATATTTGGTATTTGATTGCCTCTGTATATATGACCACTGGTCACTGCCTAAAATCATTTGGTGGTAATTTTGCATTTAAAATTTTAAAACCATTAACCATGATTATATTTTATTTGCAACGGTGGAAATGAATATCATGCAATTTTAATTTTAATAGAATAAAATATGTTAAAATGTTTCTTCCCTATTTTTATCCGATTTAACCCCCCCCCCCTTTTTAACAAATGAGATACTAAAAAACAGTTTAAGCGATGGCGCGGTAAACAAGAAAAAGATAATATATATTTATTTCTTCATAATTTTAGCTGTAAAATATTAATGTACTATCTGATAAAAAAAATAATCGAACATGCAGATTATTCATTTTTTAATCATTTTTCATATTTCCATCCATTTTTTAAATTTTCTTCGTGCTTTTTAGGTGCGTTCGTAATTATATAAATACGTAGCACCCATTGTCGTCGTCTGGTCCGGCCGTCTGTCTGTCCGTCCATCCGTCTGTCTGTCCGTCTGTCCGCATATAACAACGCAAAAATTACCCAAACGAATGGTTTGAAATTTGAAATTTAAGATATATTATCTTCGCAAAATTTTGTCGAGACATTTCTAATTTTATGAAAATTGAATCAAAACTTTAGCAGATATTAATAAAATTATTTATTAAGAAATCTGATTTTTTTTTAAATCGACGCTTTCTTGTTATAGGAGTTTCCGAAGTTTAATCGTCAAGCGATCGAGATACTTATTTTATTACAGAAAGTAATCTGCAGACGATATAATTCATTTCACAGAATTAAAAATCATCACGATCTGAATATTTATATAACTAGCTATAGTACGAACGCACCTCATTTGTCACGTTTGACGTACAATTTCCAACTTGTTTCCATTATCATGAAAAAATGTGCTTTGATGACCATTTAATACTCTAACCAGTCTTGAATTCCGATATTTTTCTCTGGTAGGTATTTCGAAGGTTCGAGATGGCGGGTATCTGTGTGTGTGTGTGGAGGGGGGGGGGGGATTATCATGGATGCCTCCAAGGGAGGACAATTGTCCCTCCCTGAATTTTGAAATTTAAATCTGTACTTTTTGATGTTTAAAAAATATATAATTTACTTATCCCTAAGTAGCATGATTAATTACGCACTGACAGAAGAAAGAACTATGAAATTTTGGTCACTGTGGATCTGCCCGCTAAAACTCTCATGGAACAAAGTTTTTATTATTTTTTTTAATTATGTTTTGAGTTTATGTGTTGAAAAATTATCTCATCTGACGAAAAAGAGATGTAAAAAAAAAAAAATTATATTTTTTATTGCATGTTGAGGACTAGCAGCACAACTGTTTCAATATCTTACACCTTCCTGTGTTTCGTCGGCGTCCATGGCATTATGGTATTCAGCGTGTGTGAGGGGCGGGGAGGAGATTTGCGCTTTCGGGACATTAATTAACCGAAAATGTGGAGACTCTAGGGACTCAGTATCACCCCTGGATTTCTCACTGACTGTAATGTTAAAGTAAAACAAATTCTGTTGAAATATTTGATAATGTTAATATGATAGATAATGTTTCTGTGAAGTGATTATTTCAGTTATTTGGGATTTTGAATATATCAGTACCGGAAATTGCTGATTGTTTTAATGTAATATATGCTGTTAAATTTATTATATTATAAATTGAGTGGAGGAGGGTGTGAAACGAACCAATAATTACAACGAGCAAACTGAAAATTTTTGTTTGAATTGTTGTAATAATCAGTCTCATTACTTTGTTAGAGATTTCACAAGAAGCTAAAATTTCATAAAGCGCAAATTGGCGAATAATTTAGTAAAACTTATTTTATATTATTTATAGTTTTTTTTATGCAAGTAATGCTCTTTAAAAGATGTTATATATAGCAATTGTTTTAATAATAGAATATGGAAGTATTTAAAATTTCCATGTTTGGTGCCAGATGCGGTTTTACTAGCCCGGGTACCTAAAAGGCGAAATTTTTATTCATTGCTAAGAATGATATCTTTTAAATATATTTAAGTTTTAACTAAATTTTTTGTCTATTTCCCACCAGTTTGATTTCAGCGACTCAAACGGTCTCCCTAATTCGCTTTCGTCTAAAGCTAGCCCTATTGTGGAAATACGATTAAAACTGAATTTTAGGTAGATTTCGTAAGAAATACTTAAGTTGGTATTTTTGAAACATTTTTGCAGATCTGCGCCGATCATGACTCCCAAAACCACCCCCAGTTCAAAACTTTATCTATCTATCTATCTATCTATGTCACTTTTTTATGGACACGATAACTGCAATAATTCTGCACGAATCTCTTCCAAACTGATACATAAAATCAAGGGGCATAAAATCACGGTCAAGCTCGTTAATGGGCAAAATCGAACCAGGAGGGGGGGGGGGGAAGCTTTTTGTGAAAACAGGAAAAAACCATAACTTAATTATGATTCTTAATATTATCTAAAACTTTTATATTGACAAGTTGACAAGACCAACGCTTAAAGCAAAAAAAAAATAATAATAATAATAATTCCTGCCGGCTCCGCCTGCAAACAAGCTGGTAAACAAGTTAGATTGTGGGCGGTACCAACTGCGGCATCATGGCAAAAAGGTCATTTCTTCCGCAATTCCCAACAAACAGGCGCCCCACGGTCTGCGTCTTTGAAATCTACCTGTGCCTGTAGGCCGAGTCGTCAGGGATTTTTTTCTTTCTTCTTCTCAAAATATTCTTTTATTTATTCTGTATATTTAGTTTTAATATCACGATATATCGTCATATCGCGATATTTAGCTGACGATATACCACGATATTGAAATTGAGATAACGCTCAGCCCTAGTGTATAGGTCTATAATTAATCTCCCGTGAAATGTTGTCTAAACATTAATATTTAGATATATCTCCATAAATAATGTATGTTTAATACTTTCTTAATATAATAGTTGATTATATCCTTAATGTAATGTGAACTCATATTTCAGATAAAACAGTTTTCAAAACTGGATTAAATATTCAAATATTATATTACATATATAGAAAAATTCTTAATTTACGTCCATTAAAAGTAACACCATAAAATATATTTCAAAAAACTTAAATATATACTGCAAAACACTTTAATTGCTTTCAAAACGTCAAATATCAATAAAAAACGTAAAACTGTAGACATGTTTCGATTGATTCAACAAATAATCACCAGAACACATAAGAAACACAAATACATGTACACAAAAATTAGAATGTAAGATATGTCCCTATAATAAAGTGAGAAAGAAATGCCCTCTATAATTTTAACACTGTTCGTTGCTCCATCTGTAATGCGCTTCCCAATGTTGTTCAACCATTCTACCCAAATACTTGGAATATGAAATGACAACGTATCATTACACACTTTTGAACCTCTTATATAAATTTCAATCGATTCTCTTACAAATAGTTATAAATAAAAATCAGATCTATAAATCAATTTACCTTCTTTGAATATGATGTTAATATTCACCTTTTTCATAACTAAGTCTTGATAAGGCCATATTCCCCCTATTATATTTAGCATCTGCAACATGTTCCTTAAATTTAATACCTAATTTTCTTTGGATCATACCTACATAATAATTCCTAACACCCTCCGCCCAAAGGAAATTCAGTATTAGATGAAGGAAAGAAGATTGAATGAATCAATCGAAGTATGTTAGTGTTTTAATGTTTTTTTATTGATATTTGACGTCTTTTAAACAATTAAAGTGTTTTAGAATATATTTAGAAGTTTTTTGGAATATACTTTATGGAGGACCAAATAATTTAAAACACATAGATTTCTACGCATACATTACCAATATATATATATATTTTTTTTACATACATAAATTTTCATATATTTGTGTTCACATACATTCGTAAAATAAAAGCCTCAAACATTATTCTGAGAAGTAAAATTATTATCTCTCGCCATTTTAAAATACTTCCAGAGGCAAAACCTATACATAAATGTACATACATATAAAATAAAATACTGTATCTATTAAATATTATTCAAAATACAGAATCATACGATGTATAAAACGTTGATATTTAAATTTATATCTTTATATCAATTCAAAAAATGTCTCATTACATAAAGCATAATTTCTTTGAAATCTGACTTTTGAAGGGTTGAAAATGTTCTCTTAACACTTTTCTCGCAGTAAGGACATTTTCAACAAAAGAAATTACGATCTATTTCACTAAAATCAGCCACAAAAAAAGTAATTTTACATCAAGTACAGGAAAATTTTGAAAATGCCAATTAACTTAAATTTTTATCTTTTTTCTCCTTTACTATCGAGTTCGTTTTTATGTATGACAGTCATTTTTGACATGATATGGGGTTCTCTAGACTTTCATTTACAGATATTGTTTTTCTCCTTTTTCGATATCGTGTGATTTATGATTATTCATTTTTAATGATTTTTATGTCAAATTTTAACTTTTGATTTTTTTTTTCAAGTAAAATATATCGTACATTTATATCCTGAATATTTTTTTTCAAATAAGAACTAGTATGTTGTTGCCATCATAAAACTTTCTTCTATAGAAATTAAATCAATTAAATCAATTAAATAGTACAAGATATTACACTGATTTAACAAATAGTTTTGTATATATATAAACGCATAATATTGTTATGGAATCATGAGCATTGAAGATTTTTAATACAGAAAAAAAACAAGTTTATTTGCGTGCATTTAAACCACATATATAAACATCGCATATTTCAAAGAAATCCACGATTTTCGGCACACCCTCTTGCACCCATAGTTAAATGCCAATCTATTCTCATGCTAAAGCTAAAGGTACGTTGAACTGTGTGTTCTTAAACTGGAGATATAGAACTGCAAATTTGATTAAATCTTTGAATTTCGTCACCGCTCCTTAGATGACCGCAACCGAAATTGAATGACAAATTATTCCTATTACGAGGATTAAAAATTTTATGTTTTATTGAATTTTGATGCATTTTAACTGGATATATAAACATAAATCAAACAAATCATCGATTCGTCACCCCCCCCCCCCCCAACACACACTTGTTGAAGAATTTTGCCCAGAAACCGAACAACACCAGTTCAAATAAGTATAGAACTTTATATGAATGTTTTTCCTATTATACGCAATAGTTCGTGAGTTAGAGTGCCCACAAAATTTGTGTCACATAGAGACAGACAGACATACAGACTAACGGCAGAGATTTTCAAGAACAGTCAAATCGCGTTCAGGATTTTAAGCATAAAATGCAATTATTTTTTTGCAATATGTGAAGTATTCAATGAATGCAATATGTGAAGTATATATATGAAGTTTTGCAATATGTAAGCATTATATTTTAAATATTCATGAAGAATGAATGAATATGAAGATGAAAAGATGAATATCCATCTATGTTAATATGCAGCGATTTTTTACTTAAAATAAGCTGGTTATGTTTAGGAGTCAAACATAGAATAACCATCGCCACTAAAATCAGACAGACGGTATTTAAAATTTTGGAATGCTACATACATTCATAAAAAAAAGTAACTCAGCGGGTTTTGGTCGTAGATCAATGATATCTAACCATTTTACTTATCAGGTTATGAAAAACAGCTTTCTAAATATAACTTATGCAATCCAAAAACCGTATAAAAAATTAAAACGTGAAGGATTTTGAAAAGTAGTTGCGGTACTATTTTATCTACGTACTCTTATTTCCTATTTTATTTTGTGCACTTTTGCAATTTACACTGCTGATGTACATACAACATATAAAAAATTAAAAAGCGTTTGAATCGCTTCGGACCACCCTGTGTTGTCGCAATGTAAGCTTGAAAAAAATTTACCATATTTGTTGATAATATTGGTATGCCCTGGTTCCCTATACATGCTTCTACAGCCAGTCGTGAAAAAAATAGCCAAATCACTAATACTACTTTATTATCAAATTGTAAAATGCGAAATGTATCATTTGATAGGAAATTGTGTACTCTATACACAGGCAGGAATAAAAAAGCTTAGTGGGCCATGAGAGACAAACTTTAAAGTTTTCATTACTAACACCTAATTTTGACATCATATTTGGCTTTGCAAATATTATCTTCTGATATAAAATGTAAAATATCGATGGAGGGTTTTAGGAATTGTCCAAATTTTGAGCTAATAATTTTAATTCATACTTTCAATTTCAGCAAAACAAGCTACAATATGTGTAGTTTCTTTTTCATTTTTTGCGTATGAATGAGATACTACATGGCATAAAAAGGTGAAATTTTGGATTTACAAATTTAAAGCTACTAAAAATCCATTTATTTTAATTGTTTCAAAGTTTTGATGCATATTTTTAAATATTCATTTCATAATTTCAGCTCGGTGATTTTAAAGAAAGATTGAGTTTCAACGTAACACTAACGTTGAAACTAACGTTGAAACGCAATCTAAAACATGCCGCTTTTCAAATTGCAATCAGTTTCACGTGCAATCCTTATATGACCCAGACAAATTGTTAATTTATTTTTTACAATGTTATACTAAAAATAACCTATCATTTTACCAAAAGAAAGACGCTGTTTTATTATTAAATAATTTTTTTTTTCAATTTCTCTCCATAGGTATAGGATTCTGTAACAGGTATTTTGCAGGGCTCCACAGAACGTTTTTCGATAAAATTAGCAGCACGTAAAGGTGAAGATCCAAATACCGGCTAGTAAGTGTTCTGAGAACTAATCACAGCGCAGCCTAGTGGCCATAGGAAGAGTTTATACCTTTAATTGATAGAATAAAGGCACGAGCAGTACGTCGCTGAAATCTGACTGATTTACAAACAGTAAGAACAAAAGTGTCGACTCGACGAAATCTGCAATATTAAAAGTTTTTCAGGTATGTGTTTATAATTTTTTTTAATACCGATTCTATATTGGCCTTAATTGACGATTAAATTGTTTTCTAGACAGATTTAGCTCCAAATGTCGAAAGCATGTTCTTGGTATTTTAAAATATGACAAAGTAAGACTAGTTTTAATTTAAACATAGCTGTGATCGAAATATCGGCCATTCAGAGTGGTCTAAATGCCAGCTTGTCGGTATTTGAATCACTCTGACTAAGCGCCGCGTGAAGCGGAGAGACATAAATTAGTCTATGAGATCACGAACACTGTATTACTTTATTGGATCAGCTCATAGAAAAACGTTGTTGGACACTCCAAAATCGTCCACAGTGAATGGAAAGAGAAAGATGAAAATTGACGGAGGTAAAACTAGGCAAATACAGGCGAAAGAGGCAGAAATTGGATTTTAAAAAGGTAACAAGGGAAGATATCTGACAGAGGAAGGTGATACTATTTGTGTCCTCTGTGAGGATGCTTTCTCTGCAGAGAAACTCTGGGCTCAAAGTTTAGAATGTGATATGTTGGCCCAAAGCGCCTGCACCAAAGGAGGGAGTAATTAACATTTTTGTGGTTTTGTGTAGATAAAGTAATCTACATTTCAAGCAGCAAGCTCTTTTTTTCTTGTTTAACACGTTAATAGACAAACCTAGGAGCAGAATGGAAAGAATACTGTCAGAGATAGTTGTTAATATTTTTATAAATTTGACATAAGTGCTTGTTTACTAGAAATTAAATTTTCTTTCTGTATATATTAAATGTTATTAATGTATAAAATTTATTAAAGCATTTTTTTCCTTTCAATTAGCGAAATTAGTCCTATTTGTGTGGTTCTTTAAAAAAAAAATGAGGTAGCCGGTATTAGGAACAATTATGTATACTCGAAATTAGCAGACTTCCGGAATTTTTGTTTTTATTGACAAAAAAGCATTTTAAACAGAATTTGTTTTTAATACAGATATGAAACATATCAAAGAAACCTACAACGGTATTTTACTCCACTAATTCTATAAAGTCTAGGATCTAAATTTTATACAAAAGTGGTAGTTGGTATTTGGACATTGTCATGCATTATTTAAATAACAGACAAAATTATGAACACGTTGAAGTTAAAACTAACACGTGTGTTCATTTTATTGAGTCTTCACCATATAACCGTTTGGGATAATATTTAAAGTGCGTTAATATTTATTCACGAGAACAAGAATTTAATTTTGAAACTGAGGTAAACAGCATAAGAACTATTACATTAAAACAGTAGACAGCTGGGGACCGTTGAATTTTTCCACTATTTGGAGGTAAAAGCATATAAATATGTAGGTGCGGAGGATTAAAAAAAAATTCGCTAAAGAGAAATCTCCGTACTGTCCATTATGGCTATTTTACTTTATTATTTTTTCCCCAAAATATCACTTCTTTATATTAGGCTACTTCTTTTTTTATTTCACTTTCTATACAAAAATATTCCTTTCATTTAAAATGAACTGACAATATTTTTTTATGGTTTACATTTTAATATTATTGTCTTTCAAATTTAAATACAAAAAGGTTCCATTCCCTGTGGGAAAAGGGTTTCGCGCTTTATAAACTATCAATCTAAGAAAAAAATAAACATTTATGAATGTCAAATACATTCCCGCCTTAGTAATAAAAACATATGGCATTATAAATTTTGTTTTTCTTTATTTTATAAACTTTCTAAGATATCTTCTAGAATAAATTATTGAAACGTTTTATCCGAATTTATTTTCGCTTTAATAAGTTAAATAACGCAAGCCTTTCGTGTGATTATCTAATTTATATACACATCCAACAAAATTCTAAATAATAGCTCGAATTTAGAATTTATTAGGAAATGGTTTGTAATTTTAAGCTACTGAAATCTTTTATAGAGAATATAACAGTTTCCTTTTAAAATAAATACAATAATTTCAACACAACACAATACAATAATCAAATAAATACTGGCTCATAATTTTTAATGTTTTATTTTATAGAGAATTAAAATACATTAAAAAATAAAACCTTAATGCTACTCTTTTGAGAATTTTGTTTTTTATGTCTAATATTAAAACCAGCATTCAATATCAGATTTACTTGCGTATAAAAATAAAATAATTAGAAAATTATTCTCAAATTAGAAGATATTCCGGTAATAAGTTATAAACTAAATTGAAAGAAAAAAGACTATTAAAAAATTTTAGAACCAAAATACATCAAATTATTCATAATAGTTGTTCACTTAAAATATAAAAATAATTAATTTAATGAGGCAATTTCCTTTCGGTATATATATTTATTTTCCTTACAACTAATAATGTTTTACTTTTATTCTCACTTTTGTATAAGAAAAATTTCCAAATTATTAGATATAGTATTGAATTTTTTGAAGAAATTATTTTTTTCCTGTATAACGATTTTAATCCTCTTAATCTTTAATATGTGTTATCTAATTTAAATGCAAAAACTGGTTTAATGATCTAAATTGGACACTAAAGATCCATTTTTCTTTAAACAATTCATAGTCATTCTCCTATATTTAAAAAAAAAATAATTAAAGTACAGAGATTTTATTTTTCAGGAATAGGTAATGGCAGTTAATTATTTTTGCAGTTTTATCATTTTAAAATACAATGAAAGAAAATAAAAATACAGTGAAGTAGTTAATATAACACTTTTCAGAATATATTAGTTTCTTAATTTAAAAATATTATATTAAAGTGAACAATTAGAGAGAAAAATTTATATGACGATGTGGACCGAAAATAATTAGAAGATTATCATTTATTAGAAAGAAAATTAAGTAAAATAATTTGATTTTTACAATTACTTTTTTAAAATTATATTCATATACGATTGTATGTAATTATATATTTCAAAATACAGTAAGCTGTTCTTAGAAAAGTGTTTTACAATTTAATAAATTTCTTTGTATATCGTGCTATTTGTATATCTATTTTAAATATCCTGCGAGATAGAAAAAAGTAAAGCTAATCGTGCAAGCTCATATAGTTTTATTTTATTTTCTTTAGAAATCTGAAACGCTCTTGGGTGCAAACAAATGAAATAATTCTTTGGCTTAGATGCTTTACACTCACGCTAAAAAAAAAAAAAAAAAAAAAAAAAAAAATTAATCGGTTAAAAAAAAGAAAAAAGTCGCCAAATTTAGGGGATTTTTTCCTTTAATGGCAACCTAGCCATTGTATTAAGTTATTCGTTTGGCGCAGTCTTGGAAATCGCGCCAACCAAACAGTCGCCAATCTTTTGTTTACATTTTTAGCGTGAGTGTAACACATCTGTTCCAATTCTTTTTTTAGAGAGGAGGGTGAATAAAATTTCACAAAATTTTATATTCAGTTAAACTTAGTATAAGCAAATACTTATTAGGTTTCGTTGTAAATAACTCAAAAATTGGCGCTTCTGTGCTGTATTTTTCAGGATTTTTAGGATAGCTGTATGCGATGAACAATCTAACTTTTCACGATAGTTCAGTATATATGGGATGTAATTTTATCAAACGTGGTATTACATTATACCCTTGCGTAAGTTGATAATGATTTGATTGGTACTGATTTGAGCGCATTTTGCTCAAAAGTTGGCGTTACTGTTCAGTGTTTTTAACGATTTTCATCATGCCTATAGTCCCCACCAGTGGCTTAGAGGATCTGCTCTCAAAGCTGGTAGACATGAGGTTCTGGGTTCAAACCCCTGTCTCGCTCATCGAGTTAACCGTTCGGAGTTTTCCATGGTTTTCTTCTAACCTTGCCGTAAATACGGATTAGGATCCCCCACGGAGGGCACTCCTCCCTAGGGCCTATATATTTTGTGTAGATAATCGCCCGTCATAAATCAACCAATCGTCATACCTATATATCGGCATCTATGGGATGGGATTTCACGAAATGTAATATGTAAGATATTTATTAAAAATACGTTGATATAGTTTTGACTTTGTAGACTCAACAGGGGAGGCTGTTATATTATATTCTTAGGATAGACATTGCAATGCCATCTCAGTTTTTATTGAGTAGAAATGCATGAAATTGTGTATTTGAAGTTATTAATTAAAAATATATATGTTGTATATGAGTATCATAGTTGAGCTTTATTGCAACAGAGAGAAAAATGCCGGAGCCAGGACTACAACCTGGGTACCTTGGTTTGCCGTGACAACGCTCTTCCTACTGAGATACCCCAATGATAACCTGCCTGACATAATTCACTCTTATTTCATGGATATGGCTGGGAAGTGCAGGGCTAATCTCATTCATCCGAGCTGTAACTATAGCATTTACATTTTGAAAGTGTGATATAACACGGAAACACATGTATACCATGTAATTTGGTCATAATGAGGAGAGGGAAGTTTTTTTTTTTTCCAACTAGGTAAATCATCTTCAATGGTTGGAGTATGATAGTCGAGGTTTATTCCAACAGAGCAAAAAATTCCGAAGCCAGGACTACAACCTGGGTACCTTGGTTTGCAGTGCTAATGTTCTTCATACTGAGCTACTCCAACGATCATTCAGCATTTGTTTACGGCTTAACGAAAATAAAACTTTACCAATAAATAAATAAAATAATAAAATAATATAAATAAAACACAAGTTTAAAAGACATGTATTTGAATTACGGGCTTAAACCATTGAAATTATCAGAATAAAAAATGCTGCTGTAAATAGAGAAATCTTTCACATTCTTTTTATCTTTTAACTGCTGGCATACTGCTAATATCAAGACTAGAGTTTTTAATAGTAATGTATCTAACTTTATTTGAGCGCAAAGTAGATATTTTACACATAAAAATAGTTTTTGGCGCTGTTAGTGTTCGATCTATAAAAATATATTAACGGAAAAAATCAATTAGAGGCAATAAAAAAAAGACGGTTTTCACCTATGTTCTGTAATCCATCTGCACAGTTGGATCCCCTAGCTTATATTTAATTGCCAAATCAATATTTTTCTGAAACATATTCAGCTGCATCTTATAGTATTCATTGTTTTTTCAGCAGTTTTTCTTGCTGGACGAAAACTGACATTTTCGTCGGACCCCCGCCCCCTTTAACAAGTTTGACTGTTTCTGCTAATTATTGTGTGTTTATTCTGTAAGAATACATAATTTATTTTTCAATCCAGGAAATATTTATTCAAAAGATAAGAAGATATTTTTATTTTTCAAAATTTAATTTACGAAATAATTTTTATCGCGACAAATTCAAATTACTGTAGTTTTAATTCAATTATTTTATTATTTAATTCTATTACGCTTCATTTTTTTAATAGAGAAACCAGAACTCTTTGAAATTCTTTTAAACAAGGTTTTACAAATAACATAAATTTTATACTTTGCTCTTAATTAAAATAGTTTTCAAACATACTTTAAAATTCAGTGATAATTTCATGCGTAAACATTTAAATAAATAATTTAATTATTATGTACATTTATTTAAAAACTACGTCCATCGCTTGTCTTTATCTTATACAAAATATTCTTATTCATAGAAACTGGTAATGAATGAATCTAATATATTTTCTTTAAAAAGAAAAATTATGCTTCTTGTGTAATCTTTTTTTTTTTTATATCTCTTCTGTGTTGATAATGAAAACGTTTAAGAATTGTATTCATCACAACTTTTCTTGTGCCTTTTTTCATCAAAAGAAATGCATTATCTTAATTATTTAGAGAAAAATCTGCAATACACTATTTAATGGCTCGTGCAAACGTTTTTAGGATTGCACCTAATTTATTAAAGTACAGACATACTATAATAATATGAACACTACATATTAATTTCGTAATAATAGATAACGACATCAATCTATATGGAATAATATCTACTGTAAAATGCTGTGCATAAAATATAATTTGAGGATCGTATTCATATTAAATTTTTTATACCAACATCCATTTTTCTAAATTTACTATAATTATTTTACTGTTACTTTTACTTCCAGGTACAAAATTTCAAATATTTGAAAAAAATTGAAATTGTAATTTGTTATGATTTTTTAACTCCAAATGTTAATGTTAAATTGCTTTTAAATATTCCTTTTTAGTATGTTCTGGAATAAATATCTTAAGGGGACAGTGGACGTTCAAAACCAGTTTTTTCATTTTTCACTCAATTGTACTGATTTTTTTCACACATAGTATTTTACACATTTTCTAAGAAAAGTAAGCAATTTTATTCAAAAATCTGTGTAATTAATTTATTTATATATTAAAATATATTTATTAATCACTCTAATTAAAAATGCTCCATGCGCATTAAATTTGGCTTTAGGAACATGGTGTTTTGTTAAATGCTAGCATTATATTATTGCAACAAAAGTTGGTATGCGTTTTAAAATTGCACCAATATATTGAGAAAAAATAATAATAAACTTCCAATATTTACATTTTTTTTGTTAATTTCAAGTTAAAAAGATATATAAATACCAAATTTTCCTTTTATGTACAGTAATGCGTGCATATTAATACCAAGTTTTGAAATACAGCACATTGCTAACAATAATACTTAATATTGTGAAAATTGGATAAAACAGAAGACGCCTGGAACATTTTGAATATTTTAACTCGGCGAAAATTCTCATTTCTAGAAAACACAATTTAAAGTTTTATTGTTTAGTATAACTCAATAACGGTGTTAAATTTGAAATGCTTGTAACTGCGATAGGAATCTTTGCAACTGCATGCGGTTTTTTGCAAATGTTGCAGTTAAGACTGAAGTATAGTAATAAACCAAAATAAGGAAAACGAATTTTTGTCGATTTTAGCCCAACTGAAGGTCCACGCTCCCCTTAACAAGCTGATATTTTTGGGAAACATGCTACGTATAAATCCAAACATAAGCCTAATAGTTTTGTAATTTTCATAATTTTATGACATAAAATATGTGATAAGAAATTAATATTCAAATAAAATGATCAATTATAAGAGAAAGTGTGATCGAAGATCGCGCAAAGGGTTTTGTTTAAAATTCCTTTAAAAACACATTATCCTTTAATTAATAAATCCAAATCATTAATTTATAATTATCCTTATCATTTATCAATACACTTTATCAATAAGAACATAGATGGCAGCACCATTGAATTTAATAATGAAATGATTACAAGAGGAATCTATTTTTTAAATCAAATTAAAAGATTCAATAACTGTTTTAGAAACAATTGTTACAACATATGTTTGTATATCTGAAAAGCATATTTAATTCCTTGATTTAATTTTAGCTAAAAAAAAAGAAAGAAAGCCCTAAAATGGCACCAAAAATAATGAAATTTCTTTTAATTAAATCCATCTGACAATGAGCGTGTTCAGAGACCGAAAGCGGGTTACTCGTATAATTGAAGAATGACGTCTTATGAGTTTCTCAGGGTACAGTTGGGTTAAAACGACTGTGAACGCTTTTGGGTTGTTCTGTTGTGGGCATGCTTACAAACAAACACTTCCATCAATCAATCTAACACTGCATTTTTTTCATAGCGATCATTGCAGTAATCGTCCTGGCGACCATGGACAGTTTTATCATAGACCTGTTAAACGTAGACCAATCAAATGGTCAGAACTCAAGTGTGCAGTAGGAGTCATATAAAGAATAAGAGTTAAAAGTTGCAGTTAGCTATAAAGCGAACAAAGTAACCAGGTTTCCCAAACAAGTGATCACTTTACCCAACAAAATTCTGTAGGTAATGTGGGTTACCAGAAGTCTGGGTAATTTCCGGCTCTGAACGCTACGAGTAACCTGCAAAAAGTCACGTGCAAAAAGTCACGTCTCTGAACGCTTCGGGTTAGACACACGTTACCCTACGCAACTCAGGTTGCGGTCCGTGAATCCCTATAAAATCCGTGTGGTCCGTGAATCCCTGCTTGTAATGTAAAAATCGAAAATTTCAATTTTTGTCGTTGAAAATAGAACCGGGAACATTAGGGTTAGGAGAAAATGCGCTATCGAACTATATAGCCTAATAAAAAAAGACTGAAATTAGGTTCTGTTTTAAGATCTAACAAAATTGCAGAAATGGTGGGATGTCATTAAATTAATTCATTTAATTAAAATAATATAAGACTTTTTTTTAAAAATTATGATTTTTCATGTGACAGGAGGTATTTAGCTATAAATATGCAAATGTTCAAGTCTCTAACTTATATATTTTCCGAGTACTAACTCTGTCCCAGACAGACAGACAGACAGCACCAACCCTAAGAACCAGTTAATGGCCAATGGCCAGGACGAACCCCTAAGTCTAGGGAGGGAAAGTAACAGACAGACAGAGGAGTGAGAAGAATACAGTTTCGTCAGATGAACGAAAACTAAAAAACATATCGCATTTAATACGTATACGCTTCATAGGCGATGCGAAATTTATCTTTTCTCTTAAAGAATGCTTTTAATTATATTTTCACAAATCCATCGTAACAAAGGCTTAATACAAAAATTCATTGCGTATAATTTCATGTTTGTAAGCTGTAAATATTTATTTCGCTATTTATTAATGGATCTTTGTTTCAATATTCTTCTGGTCTTACAAATTAAGCATTTTTTCTAGCTTGGAAACGGTTATTGTAAAAAACAAAGTGAACTTAGAACAACAATGTTGTTTTCACTTATTCTTCCTGAAATATTTGTGAACTGTACAAAACATGAAAAGGTATTAGAAATATGCATAACATTTATGATTTTAAGGAAAAAAAACTATTTTAACAAAGTGCTAAACAAGAAAATATGCTATTTATTGGAAATCGGATTTACATGCTTGTTTCAGCTATATATAAGTTTCTTATTTCAGGTTCAAGAGATCACTTTGGTGTCATCATTGTTATTTTGTTATAAGATAAAATGAATTTAAACTGTAATTACCAACTTTGTAAAGTTGATGATATAAAACTTTATGTTTTTCCAATCAAACACATATAATCCATCGTGGCTGAACTGAAATTTTCCACTTAACGTGTAATTAGTTAAAATGAGATGCATAAGTGAGATAATACTTGTCTCTGAAAATACTGCAGCACAGAAAACAATATTTAGAGCACTAGACGATTTACTAAAATTGGACACAGGTTTCAGTGTAGCATCAATCTTATTGTCATAAATCCGAAGACAAAAGGGAGATTTTGCTTACATAGAGAGCAGAACAGCTACGCAACAGCGGGCTAATTGTAAGGAACTAATATTTAATAGTATCCACAGCCTTATTTTATTACAGTACTTCTGCTATTGTATAACGCGAATTATACCTTTAAGTAATTATTGTGGCAGCTACTATAATCGATTCAAAGTCACTTAATTTGAAAAATGTAATTTTCGTAATTTTCAGCTAAATGATATTTTAAATATATTTTCTTACTCATAAGAAATTTAATAAAACTAGTAGAATTATCTATTAAATGTAGAATATATATATTTTTTTCTCCATAAAATCAAAAGATGTCTTGAATTTTAAATTTAACACATCAAGTTCCTATGTAGCTATTTTTTTCATATAATTAATTCATTTCGAAAAAAAAAAAACATTTAAACAGAATATTGTTAATGTAATTTCTTTCTCTATAATTTTTGTAATTTAGATATTTGTTTCTCTTTGACAAGCATTTTTTACGATACATTTACAAATAACGGTTATATATGTTAACACACCTACATCATAAAATTTCGGTCTATGAAAAAAAAGAACTTTTACATAATGAAACGTTAAATAATGTTAATCAATAATAGCTTTGATAAAGTCTTAATAGGAAAATGTTAAATATTGTTGATCAATAAAAGCTTTAGAAATAAGATTTTATCGATCTGTCTGAATAAATTAGAACGGTATTTTAGCAGTATGATTAATTACTAATTAATTTTCTTAGTCAATTTAAATAGAAATCTAAAGAAAATATAACAAACTTTAGCCTGATTATTAACGAGGTAATAAGGTAATATCGCTTGGAAATACCCCATATTTGATTTGTACATTAAATCCTTACTTAAATAGTTCATGTCAAAATGAAAAAGAAGGAAATATCTAGTACAGATGAAGTACCGATTGAAATTTCAAATGTTTTGTTTAGAAGCTTTTTGAAAATTACTATATTAAATTCCTGTAGAAAAATACGTAAGAAGCAGAAGCAAATATTAATATAAAGTTTCATAAAATCTTTAAATTGCGCAGAAATGGCACAGGCTTTCAGAAATACTAATATGAATTTAAAGTTATCTCTGTTGGTTTCACGCCTGATTTGGCATTTTGAAATTTCAAAACATTTAAATATGCTCCATTATATTTTTTAATGTTTCAGTCTTCAATTAAACATCTTATTCGAACATAAAAAAGCAGAAAATAAAATTAGTTATTATTATTTTTTTTTTACAAAAGACCCAATATTGGTACAAGAAATTTATCTGGAGAAGGACTGAGTGTTGAATAAACAAGGAGTAGCCTAAAATGAGTATCAGAGGAAAACGTCGACGATTATGACCTTGACGTTCTTCATGCAACCAATGCCCTGCATATAGAAGTTTATTAATTGATGCACAAAACTTCAATATATTCTACTAATTGTCTCCTACTTACCATCATGTATCTATTCATTTGCGTTTGTAATAAAAGATTCAAATTGTAAAAAGACTTTCTGGAAACCCTGTATAATAATATTGCTCACACTAAGCCCAATCCATGTTTTCGTTAAAAATGTTTTACAAAATGTAAGGGATTATAAAGTTCCTCAAATTTAAAGAAAAACAAGCAATTGTACTGAAAATTTTGTAATAGTATCTTCAGTATATTGTTAATCTTTTTAATCGAATCAAAGGTTCATCCTGTATTAATAGAGCCTATATTTTTTATTTGTTAGAGATTGCGTTTTTAAAGCTTATGAATGCTGTTAAACAATTCTAGTTACATAAATCTACGTCGCCATTGACTTACAGTAATATATAAATAAATAAATAAATAAATAAATATATATATATATATATATATATATATATATATATATATATATATATATATATATATATATATATATAAGAGACATTCATACATAATTTAGTGTAAACAAAAAATAAGAAGAAGGAATGCAAATGTGCTTGAAGAACAGACTTGGTGTCAGAAAAAAGAATAACACTATTTCCAAATTGTTTTTTAACAACTCTGGATTAACGTCATATCAAAATACAATTTAAGTGACATCTAAAAGCTTTGTAAGCTCGGAAAACAAAAAAAATTGCAAATATACAATGGGTGCATGGAAAAGAAAATGATTTAAAAAGTTTGTATGTTGAGAGATTTATGAGATATGTTTCTCATAGCTCGAACTTTACCACGGTAAGTCAGACAGCTATGGTTCTCTATCTACCTCAGGTTTCACCAGCGGCTGAGAGATTGTGCTCTCAAAGCTGATAAACGGGATGTGCTGGGTTCAAACCCTTGTCGAGCTCGTCGACATTAACTTTCTGAGTTTTTCGTGGTTTTCTTTGAACTTTGCCGTAAATACGGGTTAGGATCTCTTAAAAAGACCCCCCCCCCCCACACTCCATTACCACGACGGACCGCCGGCCTTTAAACCTAACGTAGATAATCGACCGTAACAAATCACCACCCCCTATCTCTCGCAATCAAGATTATGGTGCGTTTTGAAAGTTTTAGGACAGCGGAAGCGATCGAATTTGGTTTGGCGTATTTTGAATATAGTTAATTCATAAGTACACGAAAGTTAACATCACAAAAATATGGTGGTAATATTTCTGTTTGAGATGTATTGCGTTAAGTAAAACTGCAACATTTATTGTGTAAATGATGAAAACATTTAAGGAAGATGGTTATCCGTAGCCAACGCGCAGATGAAAATCCTCCATTATGTTTTATAATTACTATTTTGAATGGAAATCTTTGTTGCAATTATTCTGGGAAATTCTTAGTTAAATAAAGCAAAGTATTCTATTCATTAATTGTAGTTTTAAGAAAACTGGAGGACTGAAAGTTCTGCAAATGCAATTTTTAATTTCCATACCAAAGTCTGAAGAACTTTGTTGATCCCCAATTTCACATACTCGTACAATACAGTCATGATGGCGTGTTTGTGTAAACGGAATGATTAGCATCAATAACGAATATGCTTATTCGAAAGAAGATCAACAAGTAACTGGGATGAATACCTTTTTTCTACATAACTATAGAGAGGTATTGAACATGACCGTGAAGTAGGATTTCAACTATTGTTTAATTACAAATTGAAAATTTTCCTAGTCGAGAGTCGAATACAGAATATATTTCTTAAGCCTCCAAGAAATTTGCCTATTGAGCTACCTGTTTTTATAGCCAACCGACATAATTCACAAAGAAAACCATTTGCCGTAACATCTGTTCTGTTATCTGAAACAGATTTGTAGGCAAGGGAACTCCATTAAACGATAAATACTAAGGTACACTTAGTTATTTTAACTCAGACATGCGACTTAGTAAAATTAACATAAGAATTGATATTTTTCCATCTGCAAGAAAAGTTTTCAGGAAGGGAGTCGAACCGAGAACATTACTTAAACTCCTTAAAACCGAGAACATTACACAACTTAAACTCCTAATGTTCTGCCTATTGAGTTACCTGGACCAACAACCGGCTGACACAATTCAGTCAAACACTTTATTGGCATTAACATCTGATACATTATCTCAAACATCTCAACTGATTAAACTTCAAGTAAAGGAACTCCATTAACCGGATGTATCTGTAGATACTTTTAAATATTTTTATTCATTCATAAAGTTTGATAAATATATCATAAGATTTGACTAATATAAATATCAGTGAAAAAACATGAAGGTCGTTAGTCAAACACAGAAAATGTGGTTTAATTTAAGCCACCATTTACAATTTAAGAGATGTAGTAGAAGTTCTGGGTTGGACTCTCTGATCGTAAACGTTTTCTCTCTGGTGGAAAAATGTCATTTCGTATGATATATTTACCAATCCATATGACTGCGTTAAAATAATAGAGTATTGTTTAATT
Organism: Maratus michaelseni; assembly: GCA_963931845.1. Lineage (NCBI taxonomy): Eukaryota > Metazoa > Arthropoda > Arachnida > Araneae > Salticidae > Maratus > Maratus michaelseni. The sequence continues at coordinate 461,924,498 of OZ007588.1, forward strand.
ATCTGATCGCCAAACATGTTGCTTTATAAGAAAAGCGTTATTATTATTATTATTATTATTATTATTATTATTATTATTATTATTATTATTATTGTAAATAAATAGACTTTCTAAAAGCAAGTTTGCAGTTTCAGTATTTAAAACTTGTAAATTTACTTCCAGATTTTAATCTAATGGATCTATTTTTCTGGAACTACTTGAAAACACTGATACACCTGTAAACACGATCGAAGGTGACGCCGGCGCGGCGCCGCAAGCATCATGATGTCGGCAGGCAGATTAACTCTGAATGAGGATTGTATGAGAGGGCAAAACAATCCATCTTGCATTGGGGATTACGCAACATTATTTTAACTCCACTTTGAGAAGCTACTTTTTGCTAATGGAATAGAATCAGCAATTCTATCCTCCTTCTTTAAGCCCTTCAATGGACCAGTAAGTTTATTTAATGGAACCTATGCAGCTAATAATTGACGCAATTACCCTACAAATGAGTCACATCAATCTTGTATTGCAGTTTGTAGCAATGTTTTAGTGTTAAGTTTTGAAATGCGATGGTATAAGAAATAGGCAACATGTATTTAATGAAATATATATGCTCCATTTGATACATGCAAAAGAAACGGCATGTAGTTGATCAGTTACACTGTGCATTAAAGAGTTAACCTATTCATCTGATTACAATTTTAATATTTTTTAGACTGGAACGCTAAACTGATCATAATTCTACGTTTCATATTTTAAAAAAAAAAATAGTTCCTTTTGACAGACATTTTGTTTTGAGAATAATTTTTAAAATATTTTATATGCTTATATGTTTATAACATAATTTATAGCTATTTATTTAACAACATCTGTCTATGTATTTATTTATATACTTACCCTTATCCATAAATATTCTTATTTATTTATTTATTTATTTATTTATTTATTACATATATTTTTTTGGCTCCAGTTTCCCTCTCTCAGTTAATCCCTTTAATATAGTACTGTTACGATTTCCAAACATATTCAAAATGCACACAAAATTTTATGAAAAATTACAAAGAATCAGCTATTAGATGAAGATAAAAGTAATAGCCCTGAATAAAGTTTGTTACTGTAACAATTTCTATTAGGTTCCAGAGTAAATAAAGCGATAAATAACAGTACCAATTACTTAATGCATATTTTTTTTTTACTGACAGATTTTAAAATTTTGTTCAAATATTAAATAATGTCTGGAAAAATAATATGTATTTTGTTATTGAATTAAGCCAAATATTATTTCGAACTTCATAAAATGTGTTTTGAAATTCTCAAACATTGTGACATTTTACGCTATAATTGTCATTTTAATTAAAAGAATCTTTCATAAATTTAGGCCAATTTTTTTTCTTCAAATATTTCAAAAAAGTGTACTGTTTTTTTAAGTAAAATCCCTATAAAAAATTTGTAGTTAGATTTTTTTTATAGTTTGCAGTAATCATATTACGATTAATGTATTGTAAACAAAATAGTGAACACAAAGATAGTTGTACAACTTACTTTATTCGAGATGATACAGATATGACACGTTTCAATGTACCCTGTTGTTCAAACCCTTTTTTTAAATCATTTAATTTTTGGTGGATTTAAACCGTATTTTGTAGTAAAAATAGTTTATTTACTGTGGGACCTTTCAACGTGCAGTTAATGGCCACTCTAAGTTTATGTTATAAGTAGGGGTAATCTTTCAATATTAGTTCTATTTTCTATCTTTCTTTAGTAAATAGTTAAAATCATATATATATTTTCCAGTCTTTATATAGTAAACAGTTGAAAATCATATAAATAGTTAAATTCTTCTTACCTTCTGTTTTCGGGATTCAGGAATTGTGTATCCAATTTTATCGTGTCATTTATTTATGACTCTGGTTCCGTGTTTTCACATTTCACGTTCTCTCTCCACTTATCACTACTTAACCGTGAAGGAAGAAAATTGTTATTATAAAATTGAGTATTATGAAATTGAATGGATTCATTGCTTTAGAAAGTTAAGAAGATTTAATAGTATAAAATTACAAGTTATCATTTACATAATTTAAGTTTACATTTTAAAGATAGAGAAATTTTTGTACGCTTTAGGAGCGATCATGAAATAAGTCTTATAGTTCTGAAAGTCTCATTGCACACTAAAGTTGAAGCAGTCTATAATGGCACTTAGTTGCCTTGGTTGCATGAGGCCCATTTTTGGGGTATTCACAGTTTAAGTGTTTACTGAAAGTTCTCGCACATGGCCTTGACGTCACGAGCCATATTGTTTCTCAAGTGCAGAAAGGTTTCGGTTCGATTGTATCTTCTTGTGTGATAAGCTGGAATTACATGTTTCGGAGAAAGAAGGTTTTCAATACACCCCCCTTAATCCCAGGTTGAAGGAAGTTCTTGCAGTTTCAGTCTTTCAAGGTTTCTCAGATGTTCAGGCTTGGGAGTGGGCTTGGTCAACAGATCTGCGATCATGGGCTTGCTGGGACAGTACTTCAGTGCGATTATCTTTGCTTCTGTTAGGTGTTTGATGACGTGGTATTTCACTTCGATGTGTTTTGTCCTATTGGAAAGTTTCTCGGATTCTGTCATCTTTATCGCTGAGAGATTGTCCTCGTATAGTGTAAATGGACAATTTTGCGGTAAGTCTAGATCATCTAAAAGTTTTATAAGCCAAACGATTTCATTGGCTGCGCTTGCTGCTGCTACGTATTCCGCTTCGGCGGATGATTGAGCGATGTAAGACTGTCGTTTTGATATCCAGTAGATTGGATTCTTGCCTATCATAAAAACATTTCCTGTGGTAGATTTGCGCGTTTCGGGATCTTGTGCCCAATTTGCATCTGAATAGGCTTCTAAGATTGGTGCATGTTCGGTGTTTATAATTAAGTTTAAGTTCTTGGTGGTATTTAGGTATCTCATTATACGCTTCAGAGCTTTCCAGTCTATTTCGGTTGGTTTTCATTTTTCCGGCTTAGAATGTTTACAGCCGTTAGTATATCAGGTCTAGTTACTGTCGCTAAGTATAATAATGCACCTATTCCTTGTCTGTACTTGTGATTATTTGGAAGTAGGTTTTCGTTATTGTTTATTTTTAGGTAACCTGTGTCCATGGGTGTGCTATATGGTTTACTTTCTTCAAGATTGAATTTATTTATTATTTCATTAATTTTCGTTGTTTGGTTTAGAGCGTAGCCGTTGTCTAATTTCTTTATGCTTATTCCTAGGTAATTCGTTACTTCTTCTAGGTCGCTAAGTTTGAATTTGAGTTTTAGTTTTTCTACAAATGTTTCAATGTTTTCTTTGTTTCCTGCTACTAGCAGGTCGTCCACGTATACAATTATGTAGACTGTGTCTTCCTTGTTTTTCTCTTTGCGCGTAAATAAACAAGTGTCTGTAGTGCTTTGCACAAATTTCATTTCTTTTAATGTTTAACTGATTTTCGTGTTCCAGGCTCTCGCGGCTTGTTTAAGTCCGTAAATAGCCTTCGTTAATTTGCATACTTTATTTATTTGGTCTGGTTTCTCATGACCTTCGGGTTGTGTCATGTATATGTCTTCGTCTAGTTCTCCGTGTAGAAAAGCTGTTTTGATGTCTAGGTGGTGCACGTTAAATTCGTGGTACGCAGCTGCTGCTAGAAATGTGCGGATTGTTGTGTGAGACACCACTGGGGCAAAAGTCTCGTCATAATTTTCACCATATTTTTGAAGAAAGCCTTTTGCAACTAGGCGGGACTTGTATCTCTTTACGTTTCCCGTATCGTCATATTTGACTTTAAAAGTCCATTTACTTCCTATGATTTTCTTTCCCTGTGGAGGTTCGACTAGTTCCCAGGTTTTATTCTCCTTTAACGAATTTATTTCTTCTTGCGCGGCGTTTATCCAATTTTGTCTTTCAATGGGATTTTTAGAGTTTATCATTTCTAACCAGTCTTTGGGTTCGTTAATTATGTTCGTTTTCACTGTATATGCGAAGCGATCGGGTGGTACTCCCCTATTTTTTCTCTCTGATCTTCGCGATTCACTTGTGGATTGTTTGGGCGCGGGTGGTTCGCATTCTTCAGGTGTAAAGTCTATCAATATTTCCTTTGAGTTATTTTCAACTAATTGTTCATTTTCTACGGGTTTTGTTTTTTTGTCTTCCGGGCTACTGTTATTGTTTTGAGTGTAAGGAAATTTATTTTCAAGGAATTTGACGGATCTTGAAAGTATGACTCTTCCGTCGTTTGTGTAGATTCTATATCCTTTACTTCTGTTATCGTAACCTACAAATTTTCCCTGTTGTGCGGTTTCATCTAATTTTCCGCGTTTTGATTTATTTATGTGTGCATAGGCTAAGCATCCGAATACTTTTAAGTAATGGATATTGGGCTTCCTATTTGTCCACATTTCGTATGGGGTTTTACATTTTGATCTTGTCGGTAAGCAGTTTTGAATATGGTTGGCAGTGCTTATTGCCTCTCCCCATAGTTTTTGCGGTAATTGCGCCTCTATTAACATGCTGCGGGTCATTTCTAGTAAATATCTATTCTTTCTCTCCGCAATTCCATTCTGGCTGGGTGATTGTGGTACAGTGAGTTGGTGTTCTATGCCTTTTTCGCTTAGGTATTCTTCCATTTCGGTACTAGTGTATTCGCCACCGTTGTCTGATCTTATACTGTTTGGGTATCTCCCGAATTTATTATGTACTAGAGATATGTAGTCTTTCAATTTGTCGAATACTTCGCTTTTTCTGGACATTAAATAGATTACACAAAATCTAGTTTTGTCGTCGATGAAAGTTACGAAGTATGTTTTTCCATCGATTGTAGGGGTCTGCAACGGACCACAGACGTCCCTGTGTATCAACTCGATTTTTCGTGTGGCTCTGTATAACGCTTGTTTGGTGTACGGTGCTTCTGTTGTTTTCGCTCTTATGCATACCTCACATTTGTTTTCGTGTCTGCAGTTATTTATCGTTATTCCTGTAACTAGTTGATTTATTAGCATTTCTTTAATTGTTTGATAACTACGGTGTCCCATTCTGCGGTGCCATAATTCCACACAGTTGGGATTTTGACAGCTGTAGGTCATATTTGCATAATTTTGTTCTCTAGTATCGTTAGTTAAATTTATTTCATATAGATTATTTTTCAACTTTCCTTCTAATATTGTTTTACCGTCATTTATTATGCTGCACTTTTCTTTTTCGAAGGTTACTTCACAACCGTTTTGGGTCGCCTTGCTTACGGAAAGTAGGTTAGTTTCTATTTTAGGTATGTATAGGACGTTTTGGAGTGTAATTTCTTGTCTTTTGTTTTCCGTTTGAATTTTTATTTCTCCGGAACCATATGATGTTAATTTGTTACCGTTTGCGACTGTTATTTCTGTTTCGGCGTCTTCGTTGAAGTTTGAAAGTAATGTTTTGTCGTTGGTAATATGATTTGAGCTGCCACTATCTATTATCCATGTATTTGTTTGAGCTTTGTCCGCTAAAAATGCTACGTTATTTATTTTATCATTCTTTGTTTCGTGTTCCTCATTTTTAGGATTCGGGTTTGTCTTTTCGAAGCATAGTGATGATGAGTATTGCTTTTGTTTATAATGTCTGTTTGGTTGCGGATGGTGGTTAGATGTTTGTTGAGTGTAGCTGTTTTGGTTCTATCGTTTTACGAACCAGCATTGGGCAGTATTGTGGTTTCGCATTTTGCAGTGTGTGCAGTATCTATTCTCTCTTTTGTTGTTGTTTGCGTATGCAGAATTCTTTTGTATTTTGTACACTTTTGATGTATTTTACGGAATATCTGTATTTTCTGCTCTTCTCATGTATTCGTCGATTAACTTCGTTCTTAGGAAATTAGGTGTCAGATCGGTCTCGGGGCGCGATTCAAGTGCGGTGATCAAAAAGGCATAAGACCTTGGTAATGAGCATAGCATTATAGCTGAAATATGTGAATCGTTTATGCGTTCACCAATCGCGGCTAATTTATCTATAAGCTCTAGTATATTTGTTATATGCGTTTGCATATTTCCGTTCTCACTTAATTTGGTGTTATATAATTTCCTAAGGAGAAAGAGCTTGCTTGATAATGATTCGCGTTCGTGGATATCTTTTACTTTATCCCATGTTTGGCGAGCAGTTTCGAGATTATTTATGTGTATTATTTGCGCGTCTTCGATGCTCAAATTTATCAGAGCACGCGCTTTCTTATCCTTTTTGTTCCAAGCGGAAAATGACGCATCCGTGCTAGCTGGAGCTTGCTCCGTTATAGTTTCGATTAAATCATCTTTCGTTAGTATAATCTCAATCTTAAAGCACCAATTAGCGTAGTTTGTGGCGTTCAATTTATCTATCATTTGAGTATCTCTAAATGACGCCATTATTAAGTTTTTTTTTCTTCTTTTACTACTTTTTTCTTTTTCTTTTTTATATTTTTATACCCTACTTTTTGTTTTTATTTTATATTTAGCGCAGATTCAGACATTTAGTCTCGAATTCTTTTTCAGTCTCATAATCTTTTTTATTGTAATAAAAATAGTTTATTTACTGTGGGACCTTTTAACGTGCAGTTAATGGCCACTCTAAGTTTATGTTATAAGTAGGGGTAATCTTTCAATATTAGTTCTATTTTCTATCTTTCTTTAGTAAATAGTTAAAATCATATATATATTTTCCTGTCTTTATATAGTAAACAGTTGAAAATCATATAAATAGTTAAATTCTTCTTACCTTCTGTTTTCGGGATTCAGGAATTGTGTATCCAATTTTATCGTGTCATTTATTTATGACTCTGGTTCCGTGTTTTCACATTTCACGTTCTCTCTCCACTTATCACTGCTTAACCGTGAAGGAAAAAAATTGTTATTATAAAATTGAGCATTATGAAATTGAATGGATTCATTGCTTTAAAAAGTTAAGAAGATTTAATAGTATAAAATTACAAGTTATCATTTACATAATTTAAGTTTACATTTTAAAGATAGAGAAATGTTTGTACGCTTTAGGAGCGATCATGAAATAAGTCTTATAGTTCTGAAAGTCACATTGCACACTAAAGTTGAAGCAGTCTATAATGGCACTTAGTTGCCATGGTCGCATGAGGCCCATTTTTGGGGTATTCACAGTTTAAGTGTTTACTGAAAGTTCTCTCACATGGCCTTGACGTCACGAGCCATATTGTTTCTCAAGTGCAGAAAGGTTTCGGTTCGATTGTATCTTCCTGAGTGATAAGCTGGGATTACATGTTTCGGAGAAAGAAGGTTTTCAATATATTTTACTTACCATATATGGTAATAATATGATATGGTAATATGGTAATACTATGAAAGGAAATTTAAAACAAGAAAATATATTATAATTTTTTGGGGGGAAAATAAATAAAAGATATATAAGTGACTTCTACATTATTTTTTATGGAAAAGTGTATTAAGTGGTTTTGCTCTAATTAATGAAAACTTAAGAATAATGCTCACGAAAAAGTGGTTTCCATAATTATACTTTATGATAAGAAAATCTGGAACGAAAGAAAATTTCCTGAAATGTTCTTTTTAACCATACATACTGAACAGTCTAGACACGAAGAACAAGAGTGAACAGCGCCTTAATCATGTTTTATGAGTCATGTAGACTGCTTTGTGTCAATTAATGCAAGAAAAACTGTTTAAAGAAGAACAAGAGGGCAAAAAATAATCATCAACCTTACATCATTTAAGTGGGGTTTTCATTAAAAGATTATTTTAATTCTTTTCCTCGTTAAACTGTTATAAATTTGGTAAACATATGTAAATTCAAATATTCTTGAGTTAAAAATAATTTAGTTGAAAGTCTTTTAAATGTTATATCGTCGCTACCATGTCAAACTATCGAATGTGAAAAAAGGCATTTTTCAACACTTTTAAAAATGGGCCGATTGTCACCACAGGATTTTAATAATGTTCGTCACAAGTGTTGCCAGTTAGGCTTCCTTTTTTATTCAGAGATTCCGAATCTGTACCATTAATTTCATAAAGACATTTTTGCTTTATTTAATGACAGACATATCGCGATCTATGGGGAAAAATCATTTGCGGTTTATTTTAATCATGTTACACAATTTCAAACATATTGAAATTGATATATATCACTGAGGTGCACTTCAAGAGATTAATTATATAATGTAATGGGCATATAACTTATATTTCCTTTACAGGTATACTCAAAAGGATTCGTTACATTACGGTCTATAAAGAAAAATCGTTTGAAGTTTATTTTAATAATGTTTCACTATATAAAACATATTGAAATTGACATTACTAACGTGGATTACAAGAGGCTTACTATAGAATATTGTGTGTATAGCTTTCATCGTTCATTTACAGGGTCACACAAAATAATTCTGTTAAAATACTGCTTATTAATTATAATTGCTGGGGATGCTTTTTCAGTTGCTGACACGTTTTTAAATTTAACTGATTGTTTGTCTATTACTCGGTGTGTATAAATTGTATAGATTGTACACAGCGCAGCACAAAAGTTCTCGAGTACATTTCCGTTTATTGTCGGAAATTCCAGAAGGGTAATTTTAAACTGTGCTACGCGTTTCCTAGCTGATTTAAAATTTAGCATTCCATTTAGTATCTATACAAATCTATAGATCATATACAGGGCTGTACAAAAGAGCTCGGATATTTTTCCGAATATTGTTGGTAATTCCTGAAATTTGATTTTAAAAAATATGTTAAGTGTTTTCAAAATTGTTTAGTTAGAAATCATCTTACACCTTACGGTAAAGATTTGCAAAATTATTTTGGAAGTGTTATATAATCTATGCCTGCCGCATGATTTTTCGTTCTTGTTAAACTTGGAATATAACCCACACCTGAAAATTCTAACCAATTTTATAGTTTCAAAAGGGCGCATTGTACGCCAGTTATGTATCGATATATATTATCTATAGGTATCTATTATTTATTTACATGTAAAGAGAATTCATATTAGAAAATAATTTTGTTTTCAAGGAAATATTATTATAAATACATTTCTTACAATTTTTAAATTATTTTTAAATGAATATTTATTAATTTTTCAAATCTTAATTTGGAACAGAGTTTCAGACATTTTATTACTGTCTTCTCTCTTTACATAAATAAAAAATTGAATTCATGAAAAATTTCGATTCCCAGTTTTCGACGAAGTTATATATTTTAGAAGGTCCTGAAAACGATTTAACTGTTTTTAGAAAATGTTTGTCCCTGAGGCTGTCCGTCTGTGTGTGCGTCTGTATGTGACAAAAAATTGGGGGCACTCTATTTCAAGAACTAATGCACGAAATTTAATAAAACTTTAGATTCACCTTTAGACCTTGATATAAATTGGTGCTGATTAGTTTTTGACGTAAATCGCCCAAAAGGTTGCGGCGCCGTGCTGCATTTTTCAATATTTCTGTTATAGCTCTATCTGAAGAACTAAGTGCACGGATTTTTATCAAAAGTCAGTTCAGTTAGATGTTGACATAAGTCGAATCTCATTAGATTTTGGTGTAAATCTCCCAACAATTTTCGTTGCTATGCTACAATTTTCAGGATTTACACGATTTTAGCGATAGTCACATATCAAGAACGGAATTTCATCAAACTTCATATTCTGTTAAACCTTGACATAAGTTGGTGCTGACTAGGTTTTCGTGTAAATCCTATAACAGGTGGTGCTGCTATGCAGCAGTTTTGGATTCTAAAATGCACAATTTAAAAAATGCGAATTTTGAAGTATTAACATGTATGAGATAGAAGAAAGTTTTGGGATTGGCACATCCGACTAGTTTTTTTCTCGCATCATATGATCAAATAATACGAGTGATCGAAATTATCAGAGAAAGTCTTTAAAAAGTATGCTGTAATCGTTTTATTTAAAACTAATGTGTCTAAATTTGCAATGTTGTCCCAAATGCTGAAATCATAATTTTGAGTTTGCCTGAATTAGAGAAGTGAATAAAAAGTGTTAACGAAACTATGATTTAGAAAACTTCAAATTATATAATACGAAAAAAAAAATTAAAAAAAAAAAAAAAAAAAAAATTAGTTATTACTTTGCTTTTGAAAATTTCAGAATAAAAAATATTTATATCAAAGTTACTTGTTTATGCGTTACTTTCCTTTGAAAGAGGCTTTTCTATTACTGAGTGACAGTATAGATAGTTAGCTTTCTTTAAACGTTACAAAAATATATATAAATTATTTTTTTTTCAATTCTTGCATTCAAATTATCATGGTTCATTTCCCTGAATACATTCGCGCGGCATGTCCCAAAAAGGACTTTGTGCCATTGAACCCCGTGCAACCAACCAGTCCTAAATATAAACTATCATTGCTCTGAGTTAATTTTGAGTTAAAATGTATTTGAAGACTATCCCAAAATATAGAGACTCATTATGAAAGGTGAATGAATATGCTGTTATCTATACTAATAAAATAAAGTTTCGCTCTGTGTGTGTGTGTGTGTGTCTGTTGGCGATGGCTAGCAAAATCTAGCCCACCTACAAGTCTGTAAATTTAGGTGTGGATTGTCCAAGGTCTTGGCATGTGCACCTGAGTCTCAGAATTTTAATATTTTGATAATTACCCAAGATATTAATTAGTTTCTCATTAACCATCGCTTCTAAAATGCCATATTTTTCTGAAAATGGTGCAAAAGAAATGTGAAACCGCAAAATGAGTTGTGTGTTGGGCGAGGGAAGAAAGATTTTAGGAAAAAGGTCGGGCTACCACACTGACTTTTAACTACGCCTTTTTGACACATGTCAAAATAACAGAAACTATTAGGTCTTTCGACACGAAAATTTGCAGATCTACATAAACAAACAATCGCAAATTCAAAAAGTCAAATTTAAAAAAATTCCATCCACAACTTTCAGAAATATTAATTAGAAATGTTTATTTTTCCGAGCAATTTAATCTTGCAATGATCAACACGTTTTTTGATAAAAATTTGAGCCATCGCAGGAGTCTCGATAATGAAACCGCAAAGAAAGAGGTACTAAGAGATTTTTTAGATGACTCAAATTAACAATTCTAATTAAGCTACGATTTTAAAATTAACACCTTTCGAATCCTCTCTGTTTCCACATTACAAGTTTGTAAAAATTAAGATTATCCGATTCTTATAACCGAAGATATTTATTATTTCGCATTAATTTGACTGCAGAAAAAAAAATAACGTGTTTCTTTTTCTTTTTTTTTTCTACGAGCAAGCATAGCAGACATGTCCGTTATCTCTTGAATAAAGAAAGATACAAAACAAGTAAATAAAAATTTGGAATGGTGCTATTAGAAGCTGTATAAAATTATTAAAAATCTTGGATTTTTTTTAATTGGATAATTATGCATCCTTATCGAGTTAAAGATATAAAATCATACAAAATTTTGGTTTGTTTAACTTTATTATCACGGGCCCGGACAACGTCGGGCGGGTCAGCTAGTAATAAAATATTAAATAATAATTATTTTTATGGATATTAAATATAATTATTATTTAATACATATATGTACCATACCAAACTGAAAGGAAATTCTTTTTTTGTCTGTTTTCGACGTTAGATGCCGTTAATTTTGCAAATTTGATAAATAACTTCGAAAATGACAACCGAAATAAAATTCACTTTGTAAAATTTTCGAACGGGTTGACTTGAATGCTGGCAAAAAAATTCATGTTTATTTTTGCAAATTTTTATATTTATATTATTAATTAAAAATTATTATGTAAGAAGACTATTAAATCAAAATACGTATGGTATGCGCATTGTATTTGTGCATTCATAAATTATGATATAAAATGGAAAGTAAAGAGCCCATACCTTAAATATTTATTGAAATATTTTTCCAAACATTGACTCAAAATGGATAAAAATTTACATTACTACGTTTTTTTAAATACTGAATACAAAAATGTTAAAAAAAAAAAAAACATGGTTTATATTTTGAACTGGTTTATACACGATACTCCGTTACGATCTATCATCATGATAAAATTCAATAGCACTTGGTAATGTTCATTTTATTTAATTTAAATCTGCAAATGCAATAATAGTTTTGTTAATTAGTTGCTGTCATTTCAGAAGATTCAATAGGTTAATCTTCAACAACGCGTAAGTGTGATAAGCGTTTCAATTGTCTCTTTTGTGTAAAAAGAAATTTAAAAAAAATATCGAGGGTATCAGCACTTTTATATGGGACACAAATGCCACAGTTTCGTTTACACTATTACATTTAAATTATTAACCACTATAAAATGATAGTTAACCACTATAATAAAAGTTAACCACTATAAAATAATATTATAAAATTAGTTGACTGATATTTTAAGGTATAATTGTCAAAATAGTCACTTTCAACAGATAAATAAATAACATTTTTATTCTAACAAAGTCATTTTCTGACACCAAATTGCTACATTTTCTTTTAAATAAATCAAACAAAAATGAAGCCAATCATTTTACCAAACGTTATTAAAAATTACAGATGAATTAGTAAAATATTACTCCAGTTAAGAACTAGTCTTATCTAAACCAACATAATACATACAATACTACAAATATACATATTAAACTTCCTAATAGGTTGCATGGAATCATTCTCCAAAATTTGTGAAACTGAAACCGTTTTGGTAAAAACGGTGAATACATTTTCTAGAAAAAAATCAAGCCGAGAATCTGTCTAAATGTTTTAAATCATTACATATCGAAATTTAAAATAGGAGGAACTTATGAAGCATTTTTATGTTTCAACCTGATCGTGATCCTGGCTGTATTGTAAAAGTAATACACGTACACTTATTACAAAAAAGATCTTTAATTTTAGAAACTTATTATTTAGACACCTAATTTATCATGATACATGAATGTGTCACACAGAACTCTTCTTTCTATCTCACAAATATAACTAGTGTCTAAATAGTTGAAATCCCTTTGATTGTCTTGAAACAATAAAATCGTTTCAAAGAAATTGTGTATAGAAAGCGCGGTATCCGTGATTAAAAATAAACGAAAAAAACTGAATTAATTTTTCTAGCCTGAAATATTACACTTTTTAAACATATTTTTGAAATAAAACTTGCAAATATAAAATATTTTTTTTTTATTTTTTTAGTGTTTTAATATATCGTTCATCAAGACCATACACTTTTAGCTTCCTTGTAAGCCAAAATTTTTGTATTAAACTGTAAAATATACTCCACACATTGTCTATCTTACTTTATGTCACATTATATTATTACACGCGTAATATACTTTTAAAATTTAGTATCTGAAGATATAAAACTGAAAAGTTTTATTCAATATTCTCATCCAGTTAACTCTTTCACGAAGAGCATTCGCATTTTAAACGCCATCATAACAGCTTTTTCGTACTGAGGTTTCACGTAATTCAATTTTGTAGCAGATATATCAAAATAAATGTTAATCTAACAATAACGCTGTTACACTGGAAGAATATACAGAAGCTTTTCGCTTATTATTTTAGGAAAGCTTCTTTGAGTGAATTTTAAAAGAGATAAGGAATTCAATTTATCATTTTTATATTTGCGCATAATGTATCTTTTAGAATGGCTTCAAAAATAGTTTGGAAGAACAGTTATCTTCTGTAAATGTTTTGAAAAAAATTAAAAATCTTTTAGTTCAACTATGTTTATGAAAATTTGCGTAAAAATTTTAAAATATACTAGTTTCACCCGACAAAATTCGACGGAGAATGTTTCAGAAAATATACTACATTTAAAGATTATATAGAAAAGAAAATATTAATTAGGAGAAAATAAGGATTTATTTAAATTTTATATAGTAAGTATGGAATCACGTTTAACTTGCAAAAGGAACAATAGAATTTCCAAAATGTACGTTTTTAATATTTGGAGTGAAACTTCTCAATTCTTAGGTATTTAAAATTTCGTTTAAAAATTGACCGATTTCCTTTTTCTTTTTCCGTTATTACATTATTTATATTGCCCTTAGCGTGCGTATATAAAGTTTATAAGTTTAGAATAAATTTCCTCGCAATACTCATTTTTTGAGGAAGAATTGAAACGTTCGTAAATTCCAAAACTTTATATGAAGATGACAGCTTTTTCACAAAGATTGATGTGACAATGCCTTTTTTGCTACTATAGTGAGTGATAAATCTAGTTTATTTAACATTTCTGCAATTTTGCATTTAATACAAATTATTAAAATAAATATTTTAAATTTATATTTTGTATTATATTTTTTAATTATATTTGTTGTTAATTTTATATTTTATATGTAATTATATTTGTTGTTAATTTTATATTTTGTAATTATTTTAAGCAGAAATTTCGAAATTTCTGATTCAACTCTCTTTTATTTTCTCATTATTTTCACATAACCTGTTTAACATGACGACATTTTCACCAGTAGAAGCATTTTCTCCTTCTGAGATGCGTGCATCTGTGTGGCTACCAAAGAAAAATAACTAAAATCATTCGGAAACAACTGTATTGAAATTTAAAAGTTCTATGAACGAAAATGCGTATTTTTTTCTTTCTAACGACAAAGTCCTATTTTTGCCTTTACGAACATTTGTGCAATCTTTCAAAATTTGTAGTGTACTTTTGAATGATTGCCAAAAAGCAGTAGCTAGTTTAGAAATACATACAGATGGTGGAAACGTATACAGATCTATGTATACAGGTCTATGGATTTCGCTTTTAAATCTAATTTATTGAAATATATTGTCAAATGCATTCAAATCTTTTTAAAGCTGTGTCGGAATTTGTTGGACCATTTTTGAATTATAAATGTATTGGTTGTAATTTGAAGGCAGTTTTTTAAAAACAAATGTTTCGCATACTGTTGCCATTTTTAGATATCAGTGTTTTTTGGGGGTACTGGTAATCTTTTAAAACATTCAAAAACCATTATTTCTATGCTATAGAGACTCCATTTTGCTAGTATATGGATTGGTTTATAAAAATAATAATTTTTTATGTATATTAAAGTTAACTACATTTAATTAAACAGTACTATCAACAATTCAAACCTGCCTAAACTACACACATATCGACAATTACTATCCTCTTATAAACAGTAAATAATTAAGTAAACATTGTATTATATGTTTATTTTTTAAATAAATACATACATTTATGTATACATAACATAATTTAAGGGTATTTACTAATAGTAAGTCAAAAGCAATGTTTGTAACTTTAAACATGTAATTTTGGCGAGGAATTTGCCTCAGTCACTACACTGTGCGGTGCTATGTGTATTTCGAATTTATTGCTTTTACGTCACTCCTAAATATCGCATACTTTAAATTTTTACATCATCAAACAAGGGAAAAAGCTACTTTCGAATGAAATTCGTTTGAAAATTATAGCTCCATGTAGTGATTTTGTGACAGACCTTTCCGTGCTTGAAAGAAAACCATGACACAACTATATGTATTTATCTGTAAAAAAATATATAATTCTCCAGTGTTTAAGAACGAAATGCCATTCTATCCGAAATAGTCTTGTTCAGTAATAGAAACCAGACATTTAAACACATAAAAATTAAAGTACACAGAACCGAGAATGATCATAATAGTATACTTTCTGTTACATTTAAAATAACTAGAATTTTAATGAAGTCAAGGCATTGAAAGAATTAAACGCTAATCAATCACAGCAACTGTACTTATTTTGATGTTATCCTGAGCAATTCAGCATCCGATGGCAAATGTACTGGCTAACGGCCTCAATAACAAACAATGGTCTTTGGTGTCTGAAACAATAATTTATAAAATTGTCTGTGACCATAGACATTATTCAATAACAAAATTCACCGAAAGTCTTGGAAATAAAGTCCTGTATAACACACATTAAAGAGATTATAAAGAGGTAAAAAGAGCGTTCCAGATAGTAATACTTAAAATGCGAAAATACTAAAAAGTATGATTACAGAATTTTTTATATTCTATACTGAAAACACATATTAGGTAGTTAATAATAAAAACGTTCAAAGTGATCATGTTATTTTGCAAAAAACAAGAGCAAGCAGGTCCAGGAATTTTTTCATTTTGCATAACATCCCTCACAGCCAATTTTGTTGATAGCACAAGATTAATTTTAACACAATTACTCAAATTGGTAAGGAAATCATATGAGTTGTAATTTTGCAACTTGACGAAAAATCCTGGCCTGGACATTTACTACTTTTCAACAACAAGCATGCATGGGAGTGGGAAACTATTTGTCTATTTCTTGGAATCAAATTTAATACTTTGTTCTGTTTAAAAACGTATAACATCACTCAAATTCGTATTAAATCTTTTCGCCGTAGATCCATTCGAATTATTTTTGACGTAACTATGTAGGACTGCAAAACATCACGAAACTATAATTTATTAAAATTTAATATAGCGAATAATTTACCTTTAACTGCAATAAACAACCAGCATTTTTTTAAAGGTGTTAACATTTTTAGGTGAAGCCTTATATGAGCGCCATATAATAATCTAAAAGTTACCTCAAAGCGAAAGTAAAATATAAGAAAAGCCACCCAAAATAGACTTAAAACATATGACACTTATATAATATGCTCTAATCATTCTGTGCGTGTCTGAAAATGTTTAACAAAGTTCACATTTTAGCGATAAAAAGAAGAAAATTTCATTAACTATATATTTTGTTCTGATTAGAATAACGTAATATGATTAAAAAAACTTAACAAAACTATTGATAATATAACGTTATATTCAAACTAAGATGTGTGTCCTTTTAAACGAATGATTGCATCGTTTATTTTCTATCGAAAACATCTTACAATTCTTCTGAGAAGATCTATTTTTTTCGATTTGACGTATCTTAAAGTCTTAAAGATATACTTCAAATAATTACCTACTTCACTGGTGTCAAGAAATTAAGGAAATTTGACCAATTTCAGACGTTTCGTAGAATATCTACTGAAACTCGTGAGGAAATGCCCGAAATACCCTTGAACACTGAGGATGTAAAGAACATGTTTGACCTCATGTTTTTTAGGGAAGATTTTGTCGCGAGAACAATTAGGGGGGGGGGCAATAATAATTTTAATAATAAAATAATATTTTTGATCACCCAAGTAACAGAAAATACTAAAATTTGTCTGTCAATGTAGCAAATGACTATGTAGGTCCTGTTCAATATTTGTGTGCATTTGTGTAAGCATATCACGTATATTCGTGAAGATGTAAACATTTCTGTGAAAAATTCAAAAGTTTATATATAGCATGCAGAATTTTCAACCAAATTCAGCACCGCTTTCCAAAAAGTAAAAAAAAAAAAATGTAGAAATAGTATACTGTAATTAAAATATTAATATGTTGAATATTTTATGAGGCATGGGTAATTGTGTGAAATTAATTTTAACTGCGCATTCGCGAACTACAGCAAAGATTTTTTTTGTCATGATTTGATAGTCAATACTGTAGGGCAATTCATGTAAAAAGATCAGTGAAATATCGTGGAAACTCAAAAAGTTACAGAAATAATTGATAAATTCAGGAGGAAATCCTATATAATCCTTTCACGCAAATACTTAAGGTCATATCACTGACAAAAAACAAGACATGCTTAAATCTTGTTTGCTTATCGAACTCTTATAAGAGTGTACTTTCAAGATTTCCATATCAGAATTAGTTCACCATGAATATTACGCCTTATTCTTAATACATCCTTAGGATCTTGAATTTATTTAATACCCTTGAAATTAAACTAAACTCTAAAAGATAATTATAACATTTCAGAAATATTCGATTTCATTAAAGTAAAGTCTGACATAATAATTGATCACTTTTAAAATGTGTTATTTATTTGTTTACTGTGGAATTTTACACTGATGGCATATTAAAAAAATAATAATAAGACGAGAAAATAAAATAATCCTGTTTAGCGTAATACTTAATTATTAGGTATCTTAAAAACTGTAATTTACATGTTTAATGCATCTGAAAATTTCGTAAATACCCCTTTTTATTTGAAAAGGATACTGAGATAGTTTAACCTTCATGTCAAATTGCATTAGGCCGACCAATCTCTGAGTAAACGGATATCATTCCGTATCTATTCATTACACTACCCATTTATCAACGTCCTTTTAGTGTAAATAATCACTATCGAGGTAATCTTTCTCAAATAAATGTCTTCGAAAGCTGTAATTCTCGATATTTTCAGTAGAATGTCAAATCCGTATAGTAAACTATTGAATAGGGTTATACTAGTAAGGTATTATTTGCTTTCGTAAGAGATTAGCGGATATAAGTTGTCTCGTATTATTATTCCTCTTAAAGCATTTTTGAATGATTAAAAAAGATTGTGCGTTGTTTTAAGCAAATTACAGCTAAAATACTTGTAAAATACAATTTAAAAGTGTATGTGTTCAAAATCATGTATCTATAATAATAAGGAAATAAGTTTGTATGTGTATCTGTGTGTCTGTATGTGTGTCTGTCTGTCTGTCGACTGTGTTCTGAAGAGACCGCTGCACACAGAGATACAAAATTTGGAAGCAGGACAACTCTATAAGTATGTAGTTTTTCACCTTGACGTCCGATTTTGAAAATTTTGATTAGATTTTTAATTTAAATTTGTATGCGATTTTTAGCGTTTTTTCACGTTTTGCTGCAATTTTTCCACATTAGTAACAATAATCCGGTTCCAATATTTTAGCCCAATATAGTAAATTTTGTCCTCTTTTCGGTAAAGTTTACTCGGAATTTGTACAACAATTTTTGAATTTTTGGCGATTTTTTTTCCTTCGCTATTAAGACATTTTTCCAAGAATGCTTGATTTGTTGGTTGGTTGCCTCCATTTCGGCCACAGTTAAGTCGAAAATCGCTATTTGTTTTCCCTATTATCTTGGAGAGGGTTGATAATTCTTTAAAGATAAAAAAAATCGTTATTTTAAAAGGGAAGGGCGGGTTATTAATTATCCCGATTTGGATTTTTTGATTGGATTTTTTTTTAATTTAAATTTGTATGCATTTTTTCGATTTTTTTTTTTCATGTTTTGCGGTGTTTTTTTTCACATTATTAAAATGAATCCAATTTCAATCTGTTTTTTATATGGGATGATCATATACAGCGCAGAACAGAAGAATTTCAGTAGATTTCTTCGTATCGACTGAAATTGCTGAATGGGAATTTTCAACTGTGTTATACGTTTCCTAATTGAACTAAGTTTTAACGTACTATGTAGTATATAACGCAAATATATATACCCCATACAGGGCTGTACAAAAGAATTCGGATATTTTTCCATTAATAAATGATAATTTTTGAAACTGGGTTTTGAAATGTGTTAAGTGTTTTTCAAAATGTTTACTTACATATCATCTTTCACATTATTAAACAATGA
The DNA here is from genome assembly GCA_963931845.1 of Maratus michaelseni. Lineage (NCBI taxonomy): Eukaryota > Metazoa > Arthropoda > Arachnida > Araneae > Salticidae > Maratus > Maratus michaelseni. The sequence goes on from OZ007588.1 coordinate 461,943,844, forward strand.
AGTTTTATTACACTGTCCAGAATTTGTTGGAAAGTGGTTTATATCCTGTGCTTGAAGCATGCTTTTTCGTACTTATTATAGTTTAAAGATTTTTCTGTAAAGATGGTGAATAATGTTAATACATTGTTGTGAAAAAAAATTGCAGGAAATAGGAATGTTATATGTTTATTCATAACGTGATTTAAAGACCATCAAATTTTCATAAAATCAAATAACCCTCACTACTGACGTCAGTGAAATCGTACAATTATATAAAATTACAACTTTTCACTGTAATTGAATCAAAATTAAGTAATTTGTATAGTGATTTTTTTTTTTTTGCGTAAACATACATTACAAATATGGTTTCACAATTATTATAAGAAATTTAATAACACTAATACTATAAATAATTTTTAATGTAAATTCATAATTAGATTTCTGATTTAAACAAAAACAAAACGGTAATTAGTACAAATAAACACATCGGATTTACAATTAGCTACTCTCATATATAAGTTTTTACTTAGAAATACTTGAAGACCAACTAACTTACGCGTACTTTTAAATATTTAAAAATATATGTTCGAATATTTAACGTTACAATAATTTTTATTTCTTGTTTTAAAGAATAAATAACATATAATTCAACAACTCTCCAGAAAAACAAAATAACATAAAAGGCTTTCCAACATCAATTTGCGTTTTCATATGCCTGAAAGATATGAATAACTTGGGAATTTCAAGAAAAGTGTAAAATGCGAAATATTTTTGTTTGAACATTCATTACAATTGTAGAGGTAATATTTTGTTAGGGAATGTCATGATTCACATCCAAAATTAAGTGCTCAAAAATGTTTCTTGTGAAATCATTTAAAAATAAATATTTCTGAGTATTTTCAGATCAATTTCAATTTGCAAATTATGTGTAAATAGATTTTTAGAAGAAACAGATTATATGTTATACTCACAAAATCTAAAACTGTCTCACAAACAATCAAAAACTGTCTAAATGTTAACGTTATTTAGAGGATATTTAATCTTAATTTCACTTACTCAAAACAGAATATATTTAAAAATCTATCAAAGAAAATTTTAATTTATAACATATTGAAAATTCACGCAGCAACGAAAAATTTTAATAAAAAATTATAAAATAATTTTTGAAGTTAAGCAGATGATTACATTTATATTTTTTTCTAAAATATGCACTTATAATTTTCAGGTATAGTCATTTTTTTCAAATTGTAATAGATTACTAATTGATTGTAATAGATTATTACACAATTTTGGTGTTTTTTTTTTCGATTTTAACAAAATAAAAGATAGCTTAAATTTCATTAAACATCTTTGTAAAAAAAAACGTGTTTTCTAAAGCATTTTTTATGAGAAATTACATATAATTATTTAAACAGTAAATATCAATTGTTCATATTTGAAAGGAAATGTGGCTTTCTTTAACCGAAATATTTAAAGAAGATTTAGAATTATGTTATAGTATTTTCTTTAACTTTTATTATTATATAGATATACACTGCTCAAAACAATTAAAGGATATTGCAGTTTTAGGTGGATTTTGTATCTGGGAAACTTTTTAGCTGATTGATACATGGTCGACAGACATAGTAGGTTATATGAGAATAAATTACACATGTTTGGCAGAAAAAAATGCATTTTATTGCGCATTTGTGTACAAAAGGAAAAAAACACAATTTGTGCATATGAGAAAAAAAGAATAAGAAAAGGTGTTTTCTTCAAAGAAAATCATTTTCAGTAGGGGGTATGGTTTCCACGGGCGGCCAGCAACGTTGAACACCTTTGAGGCATGGACTCAATGAGGCTATTAATGACGAGTTGGGGTATTCTGCCCCACTCTTCCAGAAGAGCTCTTTCCAGTTCTTGGAGAGTTTGTGGGGGTTGTTGGCGGCCAGAAACTCGTCTTCCTAGAGCGTCCCAAACGTGCTCGATTGGATTCATGTCTGGAGAACACACTGGCCATTCCATTCGAACGATTCCTTCCTCGAAAAGGAAATCCTCCACCAGGTTTGCACGATGTGGCCTGCAGTTATCGTCCATTAAAATGAAGTTATCTCCGATTGCTGCAGCGCAAGGGACTACAATAGGTCTGAGGATCTCATCCCTATATCGGCGACCAGTCAGAGCTCCATCTCGAATGATGTAGAGGTCTGTGCGCCCGTCAATGGAGATGCCACCATACACCAACACTCCTCCACCGCGAAATCTGACACTTTCGTGCACGAACGCAGGATTATTCCTACTGCCACGGTCCCTCCAGATGAAAATACGCCTATTATCCGGATGCACAGAAAAACGGGACTCGTCAGAAAACAGAATGTTGCTCCATTCATTTCTCCCCCAGTTGACATGCTCGGTTGCCCACTCCCTGCGGTCGCGACGATGCCTTGATGTTAATCTAACACATACCATCGGTCGGCGAGCATACAGACCTACAGCATGGAGCCGGTTTCGGACAGTCTGAGTTGAAATCGTGGTGCCTGTAGCCGAGCGAAGGTGTTGTTGGAGAAGAGTAGCGTTCATGTTTCGGTGTCTCCGAGCTGTTAACGCTAAATACCGATCTTCATTGGGCGTTGTTGCCCGTTTACGACCTTGCCCTGGTCTTCGGCCTGCACATCCACTCTCCAAAAAACGGTTCCAGATCCTGGAGATGACACTTTGTGACACTCCAATGGCTTGCGCTACGTCGGCTTGAGTTTGGCCCCCTTCTAACCTACCAACAATTCTCCAAGCTTCTGAATCTGTCAAATGACTTCGCTGAGACATCGTACTCATCGAAACAAAGCAATCACTGAATGCCGATCATCCTTGTCTTCATTCTCTTTTATCCAGTTGAAAGTCAAATTTCATTCGCTGCCGCTGAAGCGACGTTTTTGACGTCGAACTCAAAATTTGCATACTCCACAGTTTGAAAACCAGAAAAATTTGCATTTTGTGATTCTCTTCTTCTATTTTCGGCAAAAAAAATTTTGTTTATATCTTTATTTTATATAAAACTTCAAATATCCTTTAATTGTTTTGAGCAGTGTATATTAAACATTTGTGTTTGTGCTACGAAATAAATCCTAACATGAATCCCTATCGAAGCTCTTCGGGATGTAATTTTCTGTTGCCGTTTCAATAATTCTGTAATATGTAAAGGCTTTCCGAAATTATATAAAAAAATTAAATGTTATGTATAGTAACATTCGAAGACGAACTATTTGGCAAAGGTATGGAAATTATTTAATTTTGATAAATGAGAACTTTCTCATTGATATATCCAAGTCGTAGAAACTGTCGCTAATGTATAAAAAAATAAATAAATGAATGAACACAATTTACATGCTTCATGCTCTCTGTAGAATATTCATGCGTTTCTGTGAATAATTAGTTTACAATTGCAAAGCATTTGTAGATTTAGAAAATATTTAAAGTAAAACATTTTTTGCGAAATTGCGCAATTTCGTTGCTGATTAACCTATTTAAAATGTTAAATATTTCATTTTTGTTTTCTTTTTCTTTCTTTCTTTTTTTATCAATCCATTCTGTATTTTCTATTTTTTTGTGATTGAAGAAGTAATTTTTTTTTTATTCACAATGTTTTTGTGAACGGACTAATTGAAGAAAATATGGGGAAAATGTAATGATGAAATTTTAATGTGTTATTTAATGATGAATTTATGATAAGTTATTTAATGATGAATTTATGATGTATTATATTATGAACAATTCATTACTTAGATTTAAAATTATAAGAGGACAATTTCCGATGACGATACCTCATTTTAATATATTTCAGAAATGACTTATAGATTAAGAAATTAATTTTAAGGCGTTTTTCAGTTAGCCAGCCACAAGTGATAAATCGCCAAATATTATGTATTATTAGAACTGTATGCGCATTACAAAAAGAAAAATAGTAAATTATGCACCAAACCCCTTTCGTCAAAATATTCCACTTGGCACCGAATCTGAAACAACGAATAATTTCAAAAATTAAAAAGTAGAAAATATTAATTTAAAAATAGATTGAAATATATATATATATATATTAACTCTCTAAGCGTTTTGCTCGTATTTTTCTGTTTCTCCAAAACAACTTAAATCGGCTCTAGATAAAAATATTTTTTTAACAAAATTATATTTTAAGATTTATGTAAAATAAAGCTATATGAAAGTACATTTTAGAAACACATGGGGAATGAAAATTTAACTTAATATAAGTTTTACATTATTTTTATGAAAAACCAGGAAAGCCCCCAGACGCTCAATTGATAGTTTAATATTAATGAAATTATGATTACAGCTATATAAAACAATATATTGAAATCCTGAATAGATAATTTAAATAATGTTTCTCTTTTCTGTTGCCAAATATTTAAAACAGTGCAAAAATTATATATTTTTTTCAACAAATTCGCTAGTTTGCGCTTTCTATTAAAAGAAAATCAAAGCCGAGTATTCTTCATAATCTGAACAAACAAACTCTCAGAAATGTTTGTCAGTTAACAAATTGACATAGAATTATAAATAAGTGATTTTCGAACTTTTACCTTTACATTTGCCATAATATCTTCAGTCGTTCCAAATTTCAAAATTATAGGTCAACAGTAAATACCTTTATGTTATGAGAGTACGTTTGCATGAAAAACGTTATTTTAAGGCCTTAACGTTTTATTGCATTAAGTTAGAAGCTCGAAATATTTACAAAACAATAGTGCCACGAAACTTATTATTTTATATTAATTGCAGCTTTATACCTTCAACCGTTACTGAGAAAACAAGTTGTTAATTGTACATCAAACATGACAAATGTTGACAAAATGTTTTCGTTCTGTAATTATTTCAGTGAAATGAATTATATCGTCTGTTATTATGATGTGATTAATTTCTGTAATCAAATAAGTACATTTTAAGTTGGCAACATTTTATCTTTTGTTGGCATTTACTGAAAATTCAAATGGGAAACTAAAGCCTAGCTTTGAAGTTTTCAGAAATTGGAATCCATATTTAGACTTTCTTTTTTCATTTAGTATCTATTTCTCCGGAAACATCCATCCAAAACACTGTCGGTAGATTATATGATTGCTATAATGAAACAATTTTAGTATACAAATTCGGTTTTTAAGTTCAGTAATACGGAAAAAATATGTCTCCATCTTAAATAGAACGTAATAACCATGTCAACCTAGAATCATTACCAATCATTGAGATGCAGTCACAGGAAATTGACATTGTTGGTCCTTTCAGTAATAATTATTCAGTTTTAACGATAACAGATAATTTTTCCAGACACATGGAATTATTCCCCTTAAAAGAGACTACTGCTAATAGAGTTGTTGAATTACTATTAAAAAATTTCACCTGTTTCGGGTGACCTTGCATAATTTTCTCAGATTTAGGTCCCCAGTTAATTTCTAATGTTTATAACATCTTTAACGAAACCCTTGGTATAAAAATATCTCATGCATCCGTCTCGCACCCCCAGGCAAATGCTATCGCTGAGAGGGTTAACTCATCAATTAAAACCTCAATTAATACCTTATTACTTGAAGGACATTCTTTTGAACATGCATTATTGATTCACAAATGCTTATACAATGGCTCTACACATTCATCTACTAAATTCTCACCTAATCTTTTACATTTTGGACACGAATTATCATTGATTTTTGACACATACGATACTCATGCAAATCAACCATTTCTTGATAATGTTGACGCATATAAATTGTTAAAAGAACTTGACGCAATCTACCAAAAAGCTTACGAAAACATTGTTTCTGCTCAACATCAAATAAACTAAAATTTTCTCAACATGCAAAATTAAGACAATTAACTGTCCAAGATATTGTTTATCTGAAGTCTAGAGATAAATATAAACCTAAATATACTGGACCTTATGAAATTATTATGAAACATTCACCTGTCTCATTCACTATAAGAAAATATCAGTATCCACATGCTGCTTCCTTTAAAGTGCACATTGATAGACTTTTACTAGCTCCACCTAGAAATACCTATCTTAATTCTAATTTTAACAATAATTCAAGTACTAATAATAACAATAATTATCAGCAAGATAAAAATAACAACACTCCTCATAACATAATCTACAGATATAATCTTAGAAAAAGAAAATAAATGTAATACCACATGTTTTATGTCATCTGGCCAGGACATGGAACTATGTTTGATTGTGTGCTATATATGTTCAATCTTTTACTAGTTTACTGGCTGGTACAGTTTATGGTGTATAAGATTATTTATTCAGTATACAAATTTGATTTTATAATTTGTTTTCTTGTTATAAATATCTATTAGTTAATTACTGTAATATTTTAATGCTTTCATTATAATATATTTATGTAAGTTTTCCCTGCACTTTATTGGAATTACATTAATTATACTTTCTAAACATTGTTTAATACTAATAAATGTTACTATTTCGTAATTTCTTTGTGCATAAAATAAATATTGGATTTTTAATATTGCATTATATTTTCATCCTATATTATAAAAGAATTGCTTATATACTTATAGCAAATTAATCACTTATTCCATTCTGTGTTCAAAACAGACAATTGAACTGTTATGATAACTACAAATCTAGTTGCAAATATTTTTAAGCAACATCTATAAAAACTATGAACAGTTTCTACAAATAAGAGAAAATATGTCATCTTTAAAAAATTGCTTCTGCAGAAGAAATATATTTTTATAAGCGCTTTCACTTGAGAAGATGACTACATATATTAAATAAACATTGGTGTGCACACATTGAACTGTTTGAAAAGACTGATAAATAAAAGACCTAGGCATCACATCGAACTGTTTGAAAAGACTGATAAATAAAAGACCTAGGCATCACACCAAACTGTTTGAAAAGACTGATAAATAAAAGACCTAGGCATCACATCGAACTGTTTGAAAAGACTGATAAATAAAAGACCTAGGCATCCCATCGAACTGTTTGAAAAGACTGATAAATAAAAGACCTAGGCATCACATCGAACTGTTTGAAAAGACTGATAAATAAAAGACCTAGGAATCACATCGAACTGTTTGAGAAGACTGATAAATAAAAGACCTAAGCACCACATCAAACTGTTTGAAAAGACTGATAAAAAAAAGACCTACGCATCACATCAAATGATAGTCAAACGTTGGTATTATCTTACATATAGAATACAATATAAAATAAATGTTCTTTGTGTCATATAAGTTATATAGTATTACGAATATTCATGTATTTTAGTGTATAATTTTTTATTGTGCTAGTATATTGTAAATAGATTCCCAAAATTTTAAATATTTTTTTTAAAAATGCAGATTTTTTTTCAAAATACAATTAAATTAAATTAAAAAAAATTAGCGGTCTTTTGAGTGATAATATGTGATGCAGTCACATATTTTATTTCTTTTTTTTTTCATTTTAAAATGTTTCAAAATTAATATTTCCCCATTTAAACTATTTAAGAAAAAAAACATTTATTTTTTTATTTCTTTATTGAGTGCGTCTTCCTAAATTTCCAATAAAGAAAACCTAATAATAAGACATAATTAATGTACTACTTTAAAATATCATTTCTTTTCTATTTTTTTCGTTACAGTTTGCTAAAGTGTTAAAAACAATTAAATTTTATACTTCCCATTTGATATTCATTTTTATTTCGGTTGTCTGTTTTTATTTAAATAAAAACGTTAATTTAAATAATAGCACAGTTGTGTTGGCAGACTTGGCGGCTCCGATATGGTTGTCGTATAAAGAATTGCAAAACGAAATTAATTGTTTGTTCTTCGAATCAGATCTTTTTTATACTAAGAATTCACTGTTTCTTATTTTTTATAAAATATTCTCGATGATATTACACATAATAAAAAGTTCAGTTAAATTAAAATTAAGAAATTTATTATTACCAAGCAAAAGCCTGGTTCAAACAATAGCCGGTTATACCGCCAGCCACTCGGTTCAAGAATTACATCACATCTGAATCTGAATTAAAAAAGTGAAAAACAGTAAAAGAAAGGGTTACAATAAGTATTATTGGCGACGGCAGATTTCGCCAATCCAAACAACAGAAAGGGGTTTTTTACACACTGCCCCCGGATGAACAATTACTATTGTTCATAATTCAAATTAAATTTCTAAAAAAATTTAAACTACATTGATAAGATAAAAATAGAACATACTTACAATAAGGAGGTTACACAAACAATGTTTTCGCAGGAGTAAATACTGAAACTAAAATATACAAAATAATAGGATTAGAAAACGTTAATAGTAAGAAAATGAAATTAAATTGTTCATTATAATGTTCATTATTAGTCCATAATATCTAGTTCCAGTTTGTAAATCAATTGGACTGGTCTTCTTATCACACCGGAAACAGTCTGAATGGCACATGATCTAATTTTTGAATCTCTTCCTAAAAAAAGTTCTGTTATTCGTCCACACTTCCACATGTGCTTTGGAGTTTTATCCTCATTAATCAACACAACATCTCCAACTTCAAATTCAGTTGGAGTTTTGACCGGAACTGTAAAATTGGCAGAACGAAGTTCTAGCAAATATTCCTGTCTCCAACGTTTCCAAAAATTATTTAAAACTTGATCTCGATATCTCAAAATTTTTGTCAGTGTTATTTTATTCGATTTAGTTTCTGAAACACAATGAAGATCTGGTAGAGAATTTATTCGCTTGCCGATGAAAAAATGAGAAGGTGTAAGTGGAAGCGGTTCACTGTTTTCTTCATAGACATACGTCAATGGGCGACCATTAATCACAGCCTCAATTTCGGTCAAAGTGGTTTGAATTTCTTCAAATGAGAGACAAGATCTACCGAGAACTTTCTTCAACGGAGTTTTTACCGAACGAACCATTCGTTCCCAAAATCCCTCCCGCCAACTGGCTCTTGGAACAATAAATTTCCAAACGATATTATTTTTATTAAGATATCGCAAAACTTCAGCTTTTGATTTTCGGCTCCAAACTTCTCTAAGTAAATTATCTGTTTTAATAAACGTTTTCGCATTGTCACTATACATTGTTTTACAAATTCCTCTTCGGACTATAAACCGTTTAAATGCTAAAAGGAAGGTTTCGGTAGATAAATTGGAGCACAATTCGAGATTTACGGCTCTAGTGACTGCGCACGTGAAAAAAACGATGTAAGCCTTTTCTTGGCCAGTTTTTGCTTTGACATAAATAGCACCTGCAAAATCCACAACACGGGTCTGGAAGGGGGGGGGGATTCTATTATACGATCTTTTGGTAAAGGTGCAATTTCCTGCTTTCCAGGAGAAGCTTTAAATTTTGTACAAATGAGGCATTTTTTCAGTACGGATTTTATCAATTTTCGCGCTCTGATTATAAAATATTTTTCTCGTAGATGAGCTAATGTAGTTGCCATTCCATAATGGAAAACCTTTTCATGGGCATTCTGAATCAACAGTTTTGTGAAAGTACTGTCATTTCGAGGTATAAAAGGATGTTTTTCCCTTTGAGAAAATTCTGAAAATTGCAATCTGCCGGATACAATCAGTAAATCATTCTCATCTAATTTTGGATTCAGATTATACAATGCTGAATCTTTATCGATGGGCTTTCCTTTTTTCAAAAAATCAATTTCACGATCATAGACAGATAATTGAGTTTGTTTTATCCAATAAATTTCTGCTTTTTCAATTTCTGAAGCTGTCAGCTCACTTGAAATTTTAGTTTTACTTTTGTTGATATTATTCAGAAATCTTAGGATCCATGCCGTAATGTTAAGTAATTTTGAAATATTACTAAAATTTTCTAATTTTAACAATGATTCGGGAGGTACAACACCTACTGTACAAGATATTTGGTCGGAACTCAACTTCGATGATTTTCTTTCATTCAAAGTGCTTTTATTTAGAATGTTTACGTTAAATGGTACCTTTTCAGGTTTTGGCCAACTGTTCTTTGGTAATGATAACCATTCTGGACCATAGTACCATAATTTATTTTTAGTGAGGTTATGTAAATTCTCGCCTCTAGTAAGAAGATCACTCGGGTTGTCCTTACCCGGAATATACTTCCAAAATTTCGAATCAGTCAAAGACTGTATTTCTACAACCCTGTTAGCCACAAAGGGCTTCCAATTCTTGGCTGATCCTTTTATCCAGTATAACGTAATAGTGGAATCTGACCAGATCTGCATTTCCAAATTTTGAAAATTAAATACATTTTTTAAATATTTAGACATCCTAGCAGCTATTAATGCCCCCATTAATTCAAGACGAGGGATTGTCAAATACTTAATCGGGGAAACTCTACATTTTGCCCAAATAAGACTGGTCATAATTTCATTATTACTTGTGATATATCGAAAATAATCTACAGCCCCATAAAAAATATGAATTTCAATTGGGTCCGAAAATTCTAAGCACTGCGGAAAATATTTGCGGGGAACCTCAAATTTATCTAAATGATCGATTTCTGAACACCAATTTTCCCATTCAATTTTTAAATCATCAGGGAATTTTTCATCCCATTCCAAACCCCTTTTCCATGTTTCCTGTAGCAAACTTTTCATACGAATAGAAAATGGTACGATGCATCCAATCGGATCAAAGATTTTTAACATGGCTTTAAGAACAACGCGTTTCTATGGATTAAATTTCCAATCATCAGGAAAGGATTGTACATCAAAACGTAAAATATCCCAATTGGTATCCCATAATAATTCCAAAATCTTCAAAGAATTATTCGAATTTTCTTCTGAGTCACATAATTTATTTTCCTCCCATATTTTTCTAAGTTTAACAGAATTAGTATTGAATTTTCGCAAATTCATACCAGCTTCCCTAAAAATACCCGAAGCGGTTGATGATAGATAAAAAACGTCTTCATCAGATTTTGACCCCGTTATTAAATCATCTACGTATAAAGATAAATTCAAGATCTTAACAACTTCAGGATGAACAATATATTTCCGAATATGATATCTAATCGTTGCAGCCAAAATAAAGGGACTGCAAGTTACCCCAAAAGCAGCTCTAGTAAATCTCAAAAAAGTTAAGTTATCATTTTCGTCACCAAATCACAAAAATTTTAAATAATCCCGATCCTCTTCCGATATCCCAATTTGCAAAAAGGCTTTTTCTAAGTCAGCGCAAAATGCAACATTATATTTTCTAAAATTCATTATAACATCAAGTATGTTCGGATTGAGATTAGGACCTGGGTATAAACAGTCATTTAAAGAATTTAAATGCTTTTCTTTAGAAGAAGCATCGAAAACCGTCCTCACTTTGGTAGTTAATTTATCCTCTCTTAAAACTGGTCTATGAGGCATAAAATACCCATTCTCAATTATTCTATCAGGGCAGTCCTCTACAATTCCGGTAGTTTTTTGTTCCAATACAATAGCCTTATATTTTTTACATAAGTCCTTATCCTTTTCGAGTTTACGATTTAATTCGTTAAAACGATTCCTTGCTATTACAAAATTATTATCTACTCTAGTTTTCTCATCCTTCCACAATAAACCCGTTTCGTACCTATTATTTACAAATTTTAAATTATTCTCAAATTTATTCACAATTTCCTTATCCATATCTGAAATATTTTCATTTGATTGCGTAATACCCAAAGATTCAATTTCCCATAAAAATTTCAAATACTCTCTCTCTAGATTTACAACGGACAGATTTAAAACAGATGCGTATTTCAAATTACTTTTTTTTATCCTCATAGAACCCACATAATGAGTGTCCGAATAAACTTTCACATAAAAATAGAGATTTAGTTATTTTCTGTACCTCTCCCTCGTGACAGATTTGATAAAAATAATCCGCTCCAATTAATATATTTATTTGAGAATCGCATGGCGCAGCAAAATTCGACAACTTGTAGGGCGCCAATTTGTCTGTTATCGGTTTGTTGAGAAGTGGGGGATGAATCGTTGCATTAGAAATTACGTCGGTAACCAAAGCTTCAATAAAAATGAAACGCGATTTGTCTTCAACATGAGATAATTTTAATTGCACGACGTCATAAGTTTTTATTTGCGGCTTAGTAGCTGCAAAGGAGAATATCTGAAGTTTTTCTCTACGAATAATTCGGGTATTTAATTTTGAAACTAATCGTTCTGTTACAAAAGATTTTTTACTACCATCATATAAACATAAATCATATAAACTTAAGGAAAGCTTAGAATTTATTCCAGATTTCACTTTTACGCAAGCTGTTTGTAAAATAACCTCTTTAAAAGAATTTTCATTTGAGTTGACTTTACAATGAGTAATAGAAGTGATTACAGAGTCTGCTGATTTGATTTCTTTCGGGATGGTCTAATTAGAATTCCTATTTAAACAAACCGAAAAATGATGAAAATTGCTATTACAAAATTTACATTGTTCAGAATTAAATTTACACTTGGCCGACACATAAAATTTTCGGAAACAAACAAAGCAACGTCCATGGATGCGCAATTTATCACGTTTTTGATGAATAGTACGATCTGTACATAATTTAGAATCGTGATCATTTTCACAAAATATACAAACACTTTTTACATTAGTAGCCAATGCCGAGGCTGAAGGACTGTCGCGTTTATAATTATTCAACTATTTATAATTGTTATTATACTTTGTATTTTTAGCACTAAAACTATTTTCAGAGTTCTGCAGTGTCATCGTAGCTTCGCGAGATTGCTCTTCGCTTTTAATGAAGGAAAGAAGCTCTTCGATCTCCATTTTATCAGTATTGGCTCTTTTACGATTAAAATCTAGTGCTATTTCAGATGGTATTAATTTCATTAAAATCGGGCAAAGAAGATGACCATAAATTCCTGACGTAACACCAAGAGAATTTAAATTTCTTATTTGAATTTTGCAATTATCATACAATTCTCGTAATTCTTTAACATTCGAAGCATTCTTTACCTGTTTTAAATTTAACAATTTACTCATATGAACATTGATAACTAGGTCGCTACGACCATAGCGATCTTTTAACAAATCAACAGCAGCTTTGAAATTTTCCTCGGAAAGTGAAAAACCTACAACAGCATTATACGCAATGCCTCCAAGCAGGGATTTTAAATATACGAATTTATCAATTGGGGTTAAATTAGAATTCTTCTCAATAGCATTAGAAAATTGCCCCCAAAATTCGAGCCAAGAACTGCAATCACCAAAAAATTTGTTTATTGTCAGCTTCGGCAATTTCATAGATTTCTCTATATTTCCGTTTTGAGAGACGGATTCATTTTTCATAAAATTTTGAAAAGCGTTATTTTGGTTTTGGGAGTTGCGTTCATTTAACTTCGTTAACTTCGTTAACTTCGTTATTTTGTAACGCGATTCGATAATTTTTTCACTATAGCTTTCTGAGCTTTCAATTTCTTTTTCGAAATCTGCATCAGCGATTTCGTCTTGTATGTCAGAATTTAGTTTTTTTAATGTTTCATATTTTTCATTTAATTCATCTTTACAGATATTTAACATATCAAACTTATTTTCTAATGACATGGAGTCATCTTCAAGAATTGTACATATTTTAGTACACAACTTAGTGGTTTGCGTTCGCAAACCAGCACGTTTCTTTTTTAACGTATCAATAGTGGCCATTTCAATTTTTTTTTTTTTTTTACAGTTCAACAAAAAAATATAAATTAGACTGAGCTTACCTCAAGTCTTCAGAGAACCATTTATCAAAAACAAAATCATAAATCTAATGCAGACATCAGGTCTCGGGACGCCAGAAATGAAGAATTGAAAATCGAAATTATTTATTTGTTCTTCGAATCATATCTTTTTCATTCTAAGAATTCACTGTTTCTTATTTTTTATAAAATATTCTCGATGATGCTACACATAATAAAAGGTTCAGTTAAATTAAAATTAAGAAATTTATTATTATTACCAAGCAAGAGCCTGGCAGAGAAACTCGGATATACCACCGAGAACTCGGAAAATTACATCACATCTAAATCTAAATTAAAACTGAAAAACAACAAAAGAAAGGGTTACAATAATTATTATTGGCGACGCCTAATCTCGCCAATCAAAACAACAGAAAGGGGGTTTTTACATCGTATTTGGCATGTTCGTTTCGCCAAAAGGCGATGTTTTTTTTTTTTTTACTTTCTGCGCACTCAATTTAAATTTTCCCTTTAATTTTTATCTAATGTCTTTTACCGATACCTTACTTTGCTAGCCAACTTGGGAATCTATTTTTTTCGCCAGTATTTGTGTTGGCGATATTTTTTAAATAAAATAGGAGATGGTTATGTAAGTGGGATGGTAGCAAGAAGGCTTGTGCTCCTGTTAACGTGGATTGAAAGAAAAATACTTATGTCTGTTTTTAATAATTTTTGGGTGCTAATGCTATGCCTCTTGACTTATCAGCGTCTTTGTTACTTCAATATTGACATTTAAATAAAACAATTGGTCGTGTACGAAATGGAATTATTTAATCTTTTGAAAGTCAACTTATCTTCCAGTAAAAAAAATTTTTCGAACCTGAGATTTTATACTCCACTATACGAAAATGGCTCATTGTGATGGTCGAACGCCACCACAATAATGGGATATCATTGAATTAATTACGTATGGTAGGATTTAATAGAATGAATAACGGGACTATAATATGGTCATAGATGTTATAAAATGTTATATACGTCATATATGACTCTAACTTGGTCATAGAGGTTATAAAATGTCATGTACGTCATATATATCTATAACATCATACATATCAGATAACTTGACGATACATCTGAGTCACTTGACGATGAATTCTCAGAAGCTGCTATAACAAGGAAGTACCCCTTTTTAAAAAATTCAAATTACTTAATAAATATTTTTATTAATATCTTTTTAAGTTTCGATTCAATTTTAATAAAATTTTAAATGACTCGACAAAATTCTGCAACGATTATATATATTAAATTTCAAACCATTTCTTTGGGTAGTTTTTGCGCTGTTATATGCGGATAGACGGACGGACGGATCAGACGACGACTATAGGTGCTACGTATTTATATAATTATGAACGCACCTAAAAAGGATTTAACAAACAGAAGTTGAAAAACGTGATCCTATAAGGTTTTTTTTTTCCATTTAAGATACGGAACCCTAAAAAATAGGAATTTGTAATGCAGGTTAAAGTAAATTTAAATTAAAATAAATAATTTCAAAAAATATCTCTGCTCAAAGTAAGATAATTTATTATTCTTCGAGGTACTAATTTGAAGAATATTCTTACGGGTGTCGGGAAAAATAATTCGAAAATTTAAAGGTTTGGAAATACGAACAATCAACGATCAATATTAGACGAAATAATAATTTCTGATGCTATTATTTAAAGATTTGGCGTTTGATCATATTAAATTTCGCTCCTGATGCAAAATCAATAAACCGATGGTTTGACATGTTTAAAGAAACAGACAGTGTTACTGATCTACCCAGAAGTACCAGGTCTAGTGCGAGTGCACCAACTGGTGATGTCGAAGAACTGAAGACTAGGATACAAGCTGCTGTGTGTACTACAACAGAAGACATGTTAAAGAACTCTTGGCGGAAACTAGAATACCGAATAGACATTTTCCGACCTACCAAGGGGGCACACGTTGAAATTTACTGAGGTACGTGGTCTTATAAAAAATTATAACAGTACTTGTAATGTATCCAACCAACATATGTGTAATCATAATGGTTTGAGCACAATAAATATTTATAATCAGGGCCCCCTATATTTTGGCATTATCAAATGTTCGAGTAGTTTTTATATTGTATTAATCCGATTTCTAAACACGGAACACGGTTTTTCGGATGCTACCAGTTCTCCAATAAACATTTTCATGTTGAAGAAACAGGTTTTTTTAGGCAAACATGATAAATTAAAAGCATTAAGTTTAACATTAAAATTAATAATGTCTTGTTACACTAGCATTGATAAATTTAACTAAGCAGCTGAAAACATTTCATTGAACATGGATGGCACACAGAAAAAGATATTTCGCGTTGAGAAAACGCATTAAAAACACATTTTAAAAACTACTTAAACTATCCAAAAATCAGTGGCAACAAAAGAAATTTTGTTTTAAAAATTCTTCTTCCATTCTTAAAAGTATTATATTGATCTACATATATGGTATCTACAGATCAAAAACGCTTTAGAACGTAACTCAGAAGAGGTTATTGCATATTTTCGTTCGTGTTTTTATTACACTTTCGTTGATATAAAATTTGCCTTTTTATTCTTTTTATTCTATACTTTTACAAAAAAAAAAAAAAAAAAAAAAAAAAAAAAAAAAAAACGCATTTTGAAAAAAAAAAAAAATGAACTGACGAATTTTTTCAAATTATCGATTCATTTTAAATTAAGACCTACACGTTCCATTTGTTTTATTGCTGATAATATCTACATATTAGCATAATGATTTATGTATGATAATGTTTTCTAATATCCCCTTAATAGCCACAAACAGGTAAGCATTTCTGAAACTTGCCTAAGATCATAAATGTAGTTCTGAGTTAACAGCTGTGATAAAATACATCTTCACGCATTTCTAATGAGTTTTTCCATGTAACAGAAACCTAGTAATTTAAAAAAAAAGCGAATCATTTCGCAAGAAAGGAAAAAAGGATAATTTACATAACTTTTTGGCCAAATGGTTTTTCAATACATTTCCAACGTGATGGGTAATATGGATTTCAAATTTAATTTTCAAACTTTTTTTCGTATTTTGCGCTTGGTATTGATCAGAAAATCCTTAAATATATGCAAACGGTTTTTTGCTGAGAAAATGGCTTAAACTGAACACTTATAATGATCTGTGCAATTTAACCCTCCGTTACCCGCGTCGATTTCTAAAACAGATTTACTGCAATCGTTTTGATAAACCGTGATCTATTTTTCTCTAATTTAAAAGTAAATGTAAACAGACTAAATGAAAAAATACTTTTAAAAAGTAAATGCAAAGCTTCGCAAAAAATATTCTTAAGCATTTGAGACTATTTTTTTCAAGTACTTGATTTGCTCATTTAGATTCCTTGCAATACTTAAAATCGTGTACAAAAAATGAGCAATTTACACGTTCCATTTTCAGTACTTATATGCACAAGGGGTCTTTTTGTTCTAAAATAATGTTGTTCATCAACATTGTAATAAAGTGTTTAAATGTATTACCTATGGTTTTCGACTTCAGAACATTAACTCAAAATTTTAACACTAGGGGGCGTTGTAAGCAATCTCAACAAAGAGCATGATAAAGAGCCAAATATTACAAAAAATATTTGTAAGAACTTGACACAATTTTTTCTATTTTGGAAGTACTTACATTGCTCATTTTTATTCTTTGAAATGATGAAAATCATCAATTTACACGTTCTATTGTTAAAATTTATATGCGCAAGGAGTCTTTTTGTTCTAAAATGATACTGCTCTTCAACATTGTTATAAACTGTTTAATCGTATTCCTATGATTTTCCAGATCAGAACACTAACTACAAATTTAAACAATGGGCGCGCTGTAAGCAATGCCAAAGAAGAGCGACGTAAGAAGACAAATATTACAAAAAATATTTGTAGGCATTTAAGACAATTCTTTGTATTTTTAAAGTGCTTAATTTGCTAATTTTGATTCTTTGAAATGATGAAAATCGAGAAGAAACAAATGACGAATATATACGTTCTATAAAATAAGTTGAAACTGGTGTGAAACACTAAGAACTAAAATAACATCTTAAAACACCATAAAAACTTTAAAATGCGCTAGGCCTTTCGAAAGATCTGAGTCTTTCTTCGTCAGGCGCAAAAAGACGTGCGTCTACTATGAAAGAAGCAGCAAGACTGAAATGAGGGGTAAGGGAGAGGAAACAAGCTGATAGTAGCTTGAAAGTAGAAAACAACAGCCAATAGGAAAACAGAAGACAACAGCCAATCACAGAAGTGTAAAAACAAAACAATAGAGAATACAAATTCCATGATGAAAATCATGAACAAACAAATGAGCAATTTACACGTTCTATTGTTAAAATTTATATGCGCAAGGAGTCTTTTTGTTCTAAAATGATACTGCTCTTCAACATTGAAGAGCTTGATTGATAGAAGAGGAATAAGGAAGTGAAAAAAAAATAATAATAAAAGATAAATAAATAAAATAGAATAAATAAATATATAAAATAAAATGAATAAATAATTTAAAAATAAATAATAAAAATAAATAAATAAATAAATAAATAAATAAATAATAAATAATAAATAATAATAATAATAATAATAATAAATAAATAAATAAAAAATAAATAAATAAAATAAAAATAAATAAAGCACACAAATACATTAAAAAACATGGAAACACATGAAAATTAAGAATTAAATAAGTAACCAAAATATATAAATATATAAAAAAAAGACTAAAATTAATTAATACAAAATAAATTATATGGAAGTACTGAAGAGGTTTTTCCAAGCAGCAGAGAGCATTGTGGAATCGGATTTATCATTAACAATAACTTCACGATTAAGATACACAGCTAAATTTTCCAGAAAGTCCAATTCAGAGATACTATTAGCATTAAAGATAATTTTAGCATTTTTAAAATTAAAACAATGGCCGGAATCACAAGAGTGCTTGGCAATTGAAGATTTAGAAATTTCTTGATTAGTTACATAACGAGAGTGTTCTTTTATACGGATTTCGAGATTTCTTTTAGTTTGACCAATATAAGATAAATCACAGCCATTACACGGAACATTATAAATTCCCCATTTACGAAGATCAGGAACAGGAGATTTGGTGGAGGGGAATTTGAATTTATTGACAGGTTTAAAGATAATGTTAAAATTGAAGCGTCTTAAAACATTAGTTAATTTGAAACATAAAGGAGGATAAATAGGGAGGACAACCAAATTATCAGGTTTGCTTTTCACAGATTTAGAAAGAGTAGATTTATAAGACGGTCTATTGAATTTCTTCACAGCATTATGGATAACAGAAGGATTGAAACCTCTTTTGACAGCAACAGTTTTTAAGTAATTAAGTTCATCCTTAAGGGATGCAGAGTCGGAACAAATTTTGAGAGCACGATTTACAAAAAATTTCAAAATTTGATGAAACTTGGTTTTATGAAAACTCAAAAAACATAAAATAATTTAAATTAAAAATACGGATGAAAAACAAAAACAAAAGCAATATGGAATTATATGAAATAAGAATTGGAAAAGCACACTTACGCGCAAAAAAAAAAAAAAAAAAAAAATATATATATATATATATATATATATAATGTCGCAATCTTTCTAGAAACCTAAACAACTTCACCGAATGACTTCCTGTTTTGTATGCTTTGTAAAATTTCATAAAAATTTTAAATATGATGTCAAAAATTGGATGTGCACGTTAAAAATTTCAGAGTTTGGTACAATTTCTCTAGGAAGATTGCTCCCTAAGCTTTTTGTATACATAAATTAAAACAAGAATTAATTCCCAATCACAACAATATTTTTGTTTTTTGCTGCGACAATTTAGTGATTAAAATGTATGGGATTATTTTTGACCGACTGTACATAAGACTATTCCTTGAATAAAAATGCTGAATGTTACCGAAAACAATAATGGTTTAAAAAAGAATCTCAGCAAATGTATTGGAATATGTGGATAGTTATTTTATTTCCCTAAAGACAATTATAAACATATATGTCTTTCATGGCTTCAAATGACAATGAAGTAAACGAAAAAAATATTACGGTGCTGAAATTAAATCGGACTTATTAAACTTGGGGACCTGCCCCTTACCATCTAAGCGCTTCAACCGTCGTTCACACCTCGCATGCTCTAAAACACGCTAATTTACTCTGAAAAAAGAAAACCCGATTACGAAATAGAGAATGATATTTTCGCATCCACTGGCAATATTCTGTTATCAGGATGTTCCCTTTGACTAGGGGATTTTGAGGTTCCAAAGTTCAATCAACCGTTGTCGTGACAGCTGACTGCTGTTTTCGTAATTGATTAACTAATATCTATCACAGTCTATCATCGTCATGTACAAAATGGTTCAGTAAAAAATGTGTCTGCTTCCTGGACTTTTATAATGAAGTGTATAGTCTATTCAAAAATAAGAGAGAAAATAAGTAAAAAAAACGCACGTTGGAATTAGCCGATTTTGAGATGTTTTGGCTACAATTGATAAACATCGCACATAAAGCCAGACATAAAGCCACACATAAACACACATAAAGCCAGCTAAACATTGATACTTACCTAAACAACGATTGTAGTTTTGCATGACATAGAATGCAATATATTGAAATAAATATGCAATTAATGCATGAATTAAATGTAATTATTATTGTTCTGCGTTAAATTTTAAACTCTAAATATTTGTCAACAACGTTTTCTAAATATATATTTTTTAAACAAATATTTACGACTTTGTATTTACCAAATTGCCAAATAAGCGAAAAAAGCGCACACTCCGTGGGAGTAAATTGACAACTCTTCTGTTTATTTAAATTCTCTTTTAAATTTGAATGAACTCTAGAAATTTTTCTTTTAAACGCTATAAGAATATCGTTTCAAATATGATGTTTTAAATATATTGTTTTGAATTCTATAAGGTAATTTTCCCCATTGAATGTTTTCACACATACTGATTTAATCAATTTAAATTATTTTTTCTCTTTTAATATTCACATGTAAAGTGGTTAGAAATCATATTATTTCGACTTTCAAAATATAACTTAATTGTCGCTATTGAATGCTTTTCATGTGTATTAAATTTAATCATTTTGAAATGTTCCTTCTCTTTTAATATTTACGTGTAACTATAATTTTACATTGGAAAACGTTTGCAAATTTTATTATTTGCGCTTATTTAAAATTTGACAGCAGCAGGTAAAATAAAAACGTCTTTTTCGAAAAATTGAAATAAATCACCATTGAGATGATAAAATTTTGAACAAAAAAATATTTAAAAAAAAATCAAAAATATAACCAAATTAAAAAATATAGTGGACATTGCTCACTGCTATCTAGTTACTTATGTTCAAGCAAAACATCGTTAAATTTCTATGCATAGTTTATGATCATATAAAACTTTTTAACATAATTATTTTGACCTACTTCACGATTAAATAGTGCTTAAAATAATTCGTCGATTTAAAAACAGTCTGCTTCAGCTCGTTTGTCATACCTGTTTCTATAAAACTACCAGTTTTCAAAATTTTAGATACAATAGTTTTTTTAGTATACGCCTAATACAGATTCCCGGTAAAAATAAATTCATTTACGGCAGCGATAGCATTAATTTTTTTTTTTTTTTTAGAATAAAGATATTCTTGAAAATTTCGTTCAAAAATACTTGTAAAACTAATATGCCGCTTGTATGTATTTTCTTATTTTTATTCCAATTGATATCAGAAACAAATGAAAAAAAAATATCATTCATCCGCAAACAAATGCTTTACAAATTAACAATAAAGCGTCTACGGAATAATATTTTGAGACAATCAAATTTCAAAATTTGAATAAATTAATTATTTGTTTTTCTTTCATTTTCATAGTAAAACAGTCACAATAAAAATTGAAAAAGGAAAAGCTGCAACTTTCCAGAATAAATGAAAAATTCTCATACAATTATTACAATAACTTTAAACACAAACCTCTTAACATTTTAATCTTACAATAGCAAATTTTTATATACTTAAATTAGTATTGGTTTTACATAAATACGATAGCCTTAAAAAAATAGCATATGATTTTCACTAAATAATTCATTCGGTAACATAGTAATTAACATGTTTGTTGCATAAGACAATAGAAATTCTAAAAAGCCGTATTTAAATAACTACTTTTCACTCTTGGACCATAATCTTAAAGCAGTCCATAGCAATACCCTTTAAAACTTAAAGAAAATCCGCTTCGATTTTTCCCATTTACTTGCTGAGTAAAATTTTAAGTTAAATCAAAGAAGAAATATACTCTCTATTGAAATATTTTCAGGCTTACAAAAGTGTATTAATGGATCCAATATTACAAGTGCAATACTTTCAGATACCAATAACTTTCGAGATAGAAAATAAAGATTTAATGTCGACTTTTAACAGCTCAAAGGCCATGATTGATTCATCTGGAAATACCAATAACTTACTTAAATACAATAGAAACAGGCACTGGTCCATGTAAGTGCTTTGAAGAAAATGTTGAAAGCAAAAGTCGACTTGAAAGAAAATATTTTCTAATATTATTTGACTTGAACACGTATTCATTTTATTAAATAGCTAGTCCCATTTATCTCTTTCGATCGGGGCAGTTATCCTTTTATCTCATTTATCTCTTTCTCTACAGTTTGAAAATTTATAAATATTGAAAATGTTTTGAGGAAAACAAATATTTTTCCTTTCAGAAATTGTGCTATTTTATAAAGTTATTTTGAAAATGCATAAATGATTGTGAACATTTTATCTCGAGATAACTTTAAAATATTAATATGTAGTATAATACCATAATTCCGTTTCGCCTCAAATAACTGAAGAATCGAGTTAGCTACAATCATGAATGTGGTGTTTAGATATAGTAGAATGGGTTGTATGCCCTACACTATGATGTACTAGGCAGTGACATCTAGTGGCAAAATATGTAGTTTGCGTTCCTATTTCGAAAGTAGTACTTAAGTGTTTACCGACCAGGGAACGTTTGATCCCGCTTATATACGGTCCAATGGAGAATCGCGGAGCGATTCCACATACCCCAAGGCACCATGTGAAATCCTGATGGTACGACAACAGTCCGCTAGCAGGAACAGTTACGAAAGTGGGGAACAGAAGGTGGACCCCAGCAGTGACTTCAAATTCGAAGCCCCTTTTGAGACTTGGTAATTTATCACCCACGGATTATTATTACGAAACCGAGATTTAAAGGAATCTCTGCAGCAGGTTGTACTAGGTTGCTAGCGTTACGCCTTATAGGTACGCAAAATGACTCCCCGGGTACTAAAGGCTCCAAAAGTACGAAGGTCACCCTGCTCAAAGGCAAGCAGTCGCTTGTGTTACGCCTTGGAGGGACGCGACAATACACCCCGGGTAATAAAGGCACCAAAGTAACAGGGAAAACGGTTTAAAATCTGCATAATCGAACGGGCGGTTAACATGATCGCTCCTCAAGCAGAAAATCAAAGCGCTACCAACTGCGCAAAATCCACACTCCTGCAACCAACAGCACAGAATATTGCACAACAAGAAACAGTAACCAAAGGTCTAAAGCCCTATACAGAGAGAACAAGTGCCACGCCGCCAGTAATAGACCCCACCACAACCAAAAACCCTGGTAGCCAGGGCACTAAATTCCAAACTGTAAAACCTAGTAGGAATTCATGGGGAACAAGAGAGTCTGTAAAAAGTCATGACCTCTGTGAACTGCAGTCAGCTTGGTAGAAATTTCTTTATTTTCTAAAGTAGTACGAGACACGGAGAAAAATTCAATTATAATGTATTACAGCGTCTTTGATTTAGTATGAAATGATGTCTTACAAATAAATGTAACTTTATTAGAAACCCTTAAAATGTAATTTTTTTACCACCATTCAGAATCTTAAATACGCTACTAATTGTATGAAAAGGTTTGGAATTATAAGGCAGGTTCACATTTACTAAAAGAGCTAAGATATACAATACATGCCAAGTACAGCATTTTTAATGAGAAAATCAAGTAAAGTATACTCAAGGTACCCCCTTCCCGCCATAGAGGCATAATGCCTTGCTCTTGATGGTGAACACTTTGAACATAATAAACTTCATCTTCTAACGAAAATAAAGTGTAACTTGCTTACATGTGTTAGCTTTATTAATAAATGTTACCTCCGAAGTGCATAAATGTATATGAAAAGCAAATATTCTTATAATGAAAAAATGTATGCGTGTTTTTTTTTTTTTATTAAAAAGTATTTCACCGAAAACATCAGTTACGTCTTTTAAATGATATTAACTTGTAAATGATATTAACGGTACATAACAGGGGGTTTGAACACTACAACATTTAAATCAGAAACGGTATTTTTATGCATCCAAATACTGGCTTACTTAATACTGAGTTTATAAGTTGCTCTTTATTGATTCTTTTATTCTTATGAAAATACTATATAAAAAAAGCTTTAAAAAATGTGCGTATTTATAAAAGTCAACGATTTTTATTACAATTAAGTGTGTGACGATTACTTACACGTGATATTTCAGAGAAAATTTTGCACTATGGTTTTTACAGATAATTGAAAATTAAAAGAAATTAAAGCGATATTTTTAACTAGTACAT
This sequence comes from Maratus michaelseni, assembly GCA_963931845.1. Lineage (NCBI taxonomy): Eukaryota > Metazoa > Arthropoda > Arachnida > Araneae > Salticidae > Maratus > Maratus michaelseni. The sequence goes on from OZ007588.1 coordinate 461,968,134, forward strand.
ATGTGAAACGATAATCTTTAATTATCCAAATAAATATATAAATAAATTGTACCATAATGTTTAAATTGTAAAATATATACCATTTTGGGCGAAACGGATAAAACAGAAGTTCAAAAAATAAAATAAATTACTTTACATTAATTCATAATTAATATTTTAATTACTTAACCACATAAATTAATTATAAATATTACAATTACAAAATACAATTAAACAAAATATTTAAAACATCTATTTCTTGATTGTTTAAAAATAATCTTTTTTTTTTCAGTACCATTGTCATATAATTTATTGAAAGTACAGACCATTTAACACAACCAAATCTGTTAATGGCTATACCATAAACCCCCTCTTTTTCTTCTATTTTGCTTATATATCATTTACCAACAATAGTTTCATGATGATTGGTGAAATTATGAAAAAAATGTGTTTTAGCATAATTTGTATTTAATGCGCTTATTAATTCTTTTAGGTATCAGTTAATATCCGCCTTTTTAAAAATTCAAACATCTAACACTTGATAATCGTTAAAATTAAATTTTACTGGAGCATGCTAAAATTAGGGTCCATCATTCTACTTTATGTGTACAGTACATATAAGAAATTTTCTAAAACATCGTATCTGCAATGGTACATTATCTCAAATTGCCCCCATTAATTGGGGTTACTTGGGCCACATGTATAAATAAAATCAATATTTGACCCAAGTTAAAATGCAGTGGAGTAACAAAGCTAGTCTCGTATAAAAATACACATATTGTCAACGAGCACAATATTTATTTTTAAAATGTTAAAAAAGGAGAAATCATCATTTGTTTAAAATTGTTAGCACTATGTTTATATAAATTAATTGATTCCATACGCTACAAAAAGATTGATATATTAATTCTGAACTTTGAAAAGGAGTGCCTGTGATCTCTAAAAGCTTTGTGAGATTGTATGTAGTAAGAAGATACCTATATTTTTTTAATGTTCACTTTTCCATCACATTGTCTACAACGTGAATGACTTAATCTTTTTTGATGATTTTGAGCTTTTACAAAGACATTTTACTTGAACTGTTTCCTCATTTCATATCATTTTCGTAACTATACCATAAAACGGAATAGATTTTTTTTTAATACTTTAAATTCAAGGCAGGTTTATTAATGATATAGACGTTGTTTTTTTCTCCTTTGACATATTAAAGTTTACTACAGCATCAGTGGTTGTACTGCCATTAAAATCAGTATTAGTAAATTCACATAAAATAAAATCCGAAGCTGAATCTTTCATCGATTATTCACCATCATCTACTTGAGCCATTATATTGGGTGGCTCTTGTTACCAAAATAGTGACACAGCAGATCACAAAAGGTAATAAAATAACAAATATGCGTATAACCAACTACATAAAAAATGCGGGGAAAGCTTATTTCTAAGTTAGAAAGCAACAGCATGCACTTGTCAAAATTTATTAAATATTACTACTGTTACATGTAAAGTAGTAAAAATTTTTAAATTAAGATGAAAACAACATCATAAAATGAATAAAAACAAGGAGGTCAAAAAGAAAGTTTGTCGATATATGAATGCCTAGTAACTGCTCCGTGCAACGAACTGAAGTGAAATTATGCTTATTTGAAGTGATGATGCTCGAGATTGTGGTGATGAAGACCAATGGAGCACACATTGCTACGGTTGCAGTGAAACATTATTGAATCTTTCGAATGGCAACACTCACTTCTTCCCAACTCAAAATGATCAGCGAATTGTAAAACCATAAATGGCGTTGCTACGGTGCATGTAACACACAAAACGACGTACAACACATCCAAATAACAAAATTCAAAACAATCAATAGCAATAGATACGAAAGAAAAAGAAAACGTTTTACTGAGATTAAAAGATTTCCACACTGCTTTTTGAAGGTTTTACACAAACGATTATTTGTGCATGGTATTCTGCGATTGGTGCTTGTGCGCATCTTCTGTCTGTTGCTATTGATTATTTTTTAATGCTGTTCTTTGCATGGGACCATCGTCACTGTTTTTCGTGATAAATGAACGGTTCCACACCATTTATAGTTGTTTTATTGCGATGTTAATTTTGAGATTGGAAAAAGTGGGTGTTGTCATTTAAAAGTTTTGATTTTTTCACACTAACTGTGCAGGGACCATTATTCTTGTTTCCCACTATGGAGAAAGCTTTGGTAACCCTAAAATGGAAGCAAGATAATAGTAACTTGATGTGACTTTTGTTTTTGTTTATGTTTCTTTTAATATTTTGTTTGACGATTCGAAATTACGAAATTTGGCATCTGATTTTATCGTCAAGGGCATATGTTTGCGAAATGAAAATAAAAATTTTACAATACCGTTAATTTAAAGTGAAAAACTTCTTTTACAATTTTAAAACAGATTTTAAATTGCTTTGTTTTACTTCATTTATATTGTTCCACTAGTTTACTCCATAGTTTCAGGTTTTTTAAAATTTATATTTTAATAAAGGGTGCTCTAAATTTTTTTACTCTTGAGCATATAAATTATGAAATGAAAATAATAAACTTTTACATATTGTGTAGTTTCTTTTTATCCCTAAATTCTACATACAGGATCTTTTGTAACTTTTACATGTTAAATTTTCCATCTATTACATCTAGTGCAGTCATCAGCATGTATATTTGCTAATATAACTTGTGAAGCCAAATTATGAAAAATGACTAAAAATTTAATGAAACAGTTGTTTAATTTATTGGAACTTTAATTAATGTCCAACACTAGATAGAAAACAAAAGTATATTTACATGGCGCACATATTTAAATGAGGCTTATATTGACAGGAGTATGTATTAGGTGATAACGAAAATTGGCTTTCAACAAATTATTACAGCATTTTCTTAATTGTTTTGCATTCCACATGCATAATCTGGATATTGACTATTTTCATAATTGTGTCAGCAACAATTTAGAAATTGCTAAGTAAAAGATAACTCGCTAAATCTGGAAACAATTTTATGAGTATAGGACCGGTCATGTTAGTGCCACTTTGTAAGGAAAGGAATAATGTGAAAGCGAACTCCACCCCTATCTTTTTTCTATGTCCCCCACAATCTCGAGTGCATACCTCCAAATAACTATACATCATATTTCATTTCGATAGGTTTAACGGAGCGGCCGCTATTGATTCATATATGGCTATGGATTCATCATCATTCAGCAAATGTCTTTATGACCACCATGCATTTCAACTTACGCATATTTCCCAAAATCGTGAAATGACATGACTTGTTTAAGCGTAATTGCACTCAATGGTATGTTCAAAGTGCATGCAAAATGGAAACATTGATGCCAAATGATCATTGAAAGTATTTCTTACGAAGAGGCTCCAGTTACCGCTGACCGTGTTACGTAACCAACTAATATTAAAGAAACATTAAAATAACAGTGTGCCATCTATTTAAAGCATTAAAAGTTAATATATAAAGCTCATATCAAAAGGTTTTAATGTTACGGTTTTTTTTTTATATTAGGGGAAGGTGGCCTAAAATGATCCCCATAAGTGAAAAACTTGTGTAAAATAACATAACTGTTTAAATAAAATTTTGGCCCTTAGCTAGTATGTTTTACAGCATACTTTCCATTATAAACATATTTTAATAATATTTTAAACTCAAATTGAGTAAGGAAAAAAATAGAATTTTTAAAATGTGTCCAAATGATCATTTTGCCCTCACCAAAGGGGAAAATAATCCTTCATTTAAAAATAACTGTAAATTGTTTTTTACCGGCAAAATAAAGGATATAAGAGTAATTATGTCCATACATAAGTGTGATTCACATATAAAAACATACTCCTTTAAGTCAACCAAGTCATATTTCTGTACATGAAAGACAGTATATCTAAATAAATACAAAAGTTAGTGCTTACCTTATAACAGATGTTATAAAACCCATTTTTTCAAAAAATCTTTTTCAGATGCATAATTTTGCGATTGCTTGAATACCGCCATTGCTTCTTCTCAACTTATCACAACTAGTTTATGTGTTACCCTGTAGATAGCGCGACTTGTCTGGAAAAAACATATGTGGATCGTTTTGCCCATTAGGATCATTTTACGCCACCTTCCTTTATATATAAAACATAAAACTATGTGCATTGAGTTACAGAATTTAATTTAAACCAGAAAAGTTGGAATTTACAAAGTGTAATATAGATATTACTGCGTCTTTGAGACAGAGTCAGTCCGTTTATAAATGCAAATATTTAACCGCAATTACATTAATGCTGTAATTAATTTTTGCAATGAAACAGTATAGAAAATATATCTAATCACATTTAAAAAATAAACTTTATTCTACAAAAAAATATATCTCATCTTCTTTAATTAATAAAGTTTGTGATACTATGAAAACAATAAATATACATAATTATAATAGGTATTCATATAATAGTTATTCTTTAAGAATAATTATACTAATTATGAATAAACAGGCATATAATTTTTCAGATATATTATTATGAAAAAAAACAACCTTAATGATAATAGTATGTATCTTTATCATGGAGTTCTATCTAATTCAGAATTTAATTATATTTAAATAAAAACTTCATATACTAAAGAAATTGTTTAATGTATTTGTTGTTATTTTAAGGAATATCATATTATCTCTTTATTAATAATCTAAGAAGTAAAACAGAAAATCATATATTTCTAAAGGAAATTGTTAATCTAAGAGCTAAATGTAGTAAAATAACTTTCATTTAATAATTTGCATTTTACTAAAGTCTGACTGAAATATAATTAAATTTTTGTCAAGATAAATATCCATTCTAAATGAATTTCTAAATAATTTTATAGAAAGATATTTTCAAAAGATTGCTTGCTAAATTTATGTCATAAATTCCTATCACATATAAATAGGATTTCTAAGTAATATTAATTTAATTTTTCTGTTACATTTGACGATATCAGATAATTAAATGTAGTTTTAAATGTAAAAAAAAATGTTAAAACGAAAAATTAAAAAATATATATTAAATTATTTTCACAGAGTGACAGTCATCCTGTAAAGATCTTTCAGTTACTTTAAAAAATATATATATTATCAGTACGTAATTAAACTTGAAAACGAATAAACTAATTAAAATAGAGATAAAATGCTTAAGTGATACAAAGAGGAATGATAAAAGGCTTATAAAAACCTTTTAATTATCGACATATGTTTCAGCGCTCATATACGGCGCTGAATATACGGCATTTTCAAGATATATAACGATAAAAAATATATTCTCACAAATTTTTGAAAATAAACATGAAAACATAAATTACGAGATCATATATGAAAAAAAAGCAGATGCTTGAAATAGTCAGTTGTAAACGTGAAAATTAATATTTCTTGATTCTATGATTATGTAACAAATAAACTGTAAAATTTTCTGCTGAAACATGTAAATGGGATTGCTAAGTAATATTGATCTCATTTTTCTGTAACAGGAGTTGATTTGAAAATAAATAATGTAGTTTTAAATGCATGAAAAGCTTTAAAAATTCCAAACCTTTCATAGATATCTAAACGTTCGTTGTGACAGTCATCTTATTAAGAACTGTCAAGTTTGTTTATTATTATAGACACGTTATGGTGTACAAAAAAAATTAAAACGAGTAACTGTGAAAATGCATTACTTATCTTCTACATGTTTAAAGTACTAAAACTAGAAGTAAAGCTAAATGAAATTACAATTTCTGGATATATTGCTGCGCTTCAAAAAATTGCAATTAAAGTTAACTCCTTATTTGGAAAATATATAATAGAATTACTTTATTTTGCATTTTGTATATACAATTTTACAGTGGAAACTGCGTCGAGTTTGTACACCATTTTTACCGCAATCTCGTAGTTTGATACGGGAAATGATTGTCTGTTAAAGTATTCCAAAAACAAGTTTTTATAATTAAAGTATGGTGATTGACAGCGCATAATGTGGAATACAGGGGATATGTGGAATCTTCTTAATCATCATGTCACATTGCTATAGATAGACATAAGTTAAACATAAATTATAAAAATTAATTAAGAAGGAGGGAAAGCAAAGTATCATTTTAATTCCTGATAACAAGTGTCTATTAACAGAAAAATAAAATGTAAATATAATATATATATATGTGTGTGTGTGTGAAGATAGGTCGTTTTTTCCATATATGTTCATTCAGAGACTTGGAAAAAATTCCAATTCTGGTTTTATTTTTCTATAAATTAAAGAAAAGTTTCCAGTCAGTGAATAAAATTTATAGATGTTTTATTAGCAAATATTATTTGGGCGCAACAGTGGTTAAATTTAATAAAAACGCTTTAAATCTTAAATTACTTTCTTTGCTCCATAATACATCTTCACTAACACTCCATATTTAATACAGCTTCAAATTTAAATGCATTCTTTCTTCATTTATTTATTTCTTGTTACATATTTGCATATATTTTATACATTGCTTATACATACATCTCATAGCATAAGTATATAATTTTGTATAACTTTCAGGCCAGACAATGGATTTAACAGAAAAACTTTTTATCAATATATGAAATTAATATTGATGAATAAATAAAATTCTATTATCGTAATCTATAACACAAGAATCGCTACAGCAGTAGGTTTTTTTTCCATGCTCAGGGGCTTTCAAGATAAATGACATAACTTTTTTCTTGTGACTGGAAGTAAAAAGAATATATTTTGCTTAAAATTGTTTTGTATTTATTTAATTGTACGGCTGAACATCGACTGAAAATTCCTAATACTGAAATGCGAAAAAAAATCTATATTTAGTTTATCAGTTAATCGTCCTCATGTTGTAATAATTCAATTAATTATGTATATACATAGAAATTATCTTATTTTGTAAAAGTGGGTTCAATTGAATTTGTAAATGCATTTCCTTTTTGTATACAGGGTGATACCTAAACTTTTTTTTTTTTAATGAATATAGGGTGCAAGAAAATCAAATGATCAGCATTAGTTTATCCCTCTGAACGTTTTGAAAAAAGGGTAAAATTGTAATGTTGTTTTCTCTGAATTTTGTTTTTAATGCTAAAAAAATAGGATTCTTTCAGCATTATAAATAAAACTTAATTACAAATATGAATGTAACCTTTAAGATTATTAATCATTCTTCAATGTTTTGAAAATTCATTAAATCTATAGAATTATATTTTCTTAAACATTGCATATATTGCAGTGAAACCTGGAGCTTAGTGAACGGAATATTACGTTCCACACGCTTAGAGGGTTATATATATGAAAATCGTTTAACATCCGGGTAATATACATTTCCTTTCAATATAGACTACAATAATGTAACATCAATCCCTCTTTGTTAAATTTGAATTGCAGCGAGTTATGCATTTGTCGATGAATAAAATGTACATCTCCAGAACTATATACAGGGAGAATCCGAACTTGTAGGCAAAACTTTAAAATGGATGTAGAACACACATAGACAAGCTCAAAACGCATGGTCATAACATAAGTTATGCAGTGTCACAGGGCGCTTTCTGATTGTATAGTGAATGATGTGTGATGTGTGAATGTGTGTACACAATATCTAGTAAGTGATTGCTGATTTATTTATGCGGAATATTGTTACTTACAAAAATGGCATTATGTATGACGATTAGAAGAAAAAATAAAAAATGCAAAGTAAATAACTTTATTTTACAAACAGCGGAATTCAAGTGAAGGGGTGGATTTTGGTGAAATGCTTTCTTTCTTCAAGTATTCACTTTGATCTTAGCCAAAAGGCTGAGAAGCGATCAGTTGTTTGTCAAATAAAGTTATTTACTCTTTGCAGTTTCTTGATTTCTTTTTTTTTAATTTATATCCTTATTAGCAATCTAGTTCTTAAAAATATCCCGCGTAAATAAAATCAGCAAACATTAGTTAGATATTGTGTATTGAACAGGATTTTCACCGCAACCAGAAAGCGTCATGTAGTGACGAACTACTTATGTTACGACCATGTATGGTGTTTTGAGCTTGTCTAGGGGAGTTATACCTCTTTTTAAAGTTTTTCGCATAAGTTCAGATTCACCCTGTATCTTTTTTTCTGATGTCAACATCGGTTTTTCAATGCACATACAAAACGCACAACGAAGAATGAGGCATCATATGAAAGGTGTTTCAACAGGTTTTTGATATAGTACATTCACATTTCGTTAAATCTCATTGGAGATAAAAATTGCAGTTAATTAAAAATTAATGGCAAAATGTATAAAAAATAATCTCAAAGACTGCAGTGCAAAAGCATCGTACGGGTCGAATGGTGCTGAAATAAACTCTCTGTTGTACTACCATAAAAATTAAACTGAGGATTAATTTATTAATACTGATTTTCTAAATTTTCCCTGTGTGGCAATATCAACAAATATCATAAATATGTTAAGCATTTTTTTAACCGTCTTCTGGTTAATACATACCATGGAAAAATTGCAAAGTGCCTTTGCAAAAGGGTGAAAAATCTTCTGGACAGGAAATAACAAATTTTAATTTAATTTAATTTACCAGAAGTAAAGGGTCACACCACGCAATTTTCTACAAAAAAAAAATTATTATTATTCGGAAGAATTTATAATTCTGATTATAAAAATATGTGGTTAGTTTGAAATAGAATAAAACTATCTATGTTATAAAGGGCAAACGTGTCCGTGCGTAACGCTGACGTCATTTTGCGAATGGCAACAGCTGACGATAAAATTTCGGTTTTGCGATTTTTGCTACTGCAATAGTTTTAATTTCTAAACATTGCATATTTTTAATTTTTACAGCGTTATATGGGGGAAAAAACCTACTTTCAGTTGCAATTTATTTAAAAACTTTATCGCAATCTATACTATTAAAAACCGTTCGCGTATCTATCTATGTAACCTCAAAAACTCGAAAATCACAGGGCGCAGGGCTAGGAAATTTTGCACACGGGTAGCTGGTAGGGGGCCCATGAACGATTGGGGCAAAAAATTCGAAAATTTTAAATAGATTAAATATTAATTAAAATCCATCCACAAAGAGATCTCATCAAAAACACGCTTTTTATCTTCGGTTGGTTGGTTGTATAAAATCTCCACAGAACTAATTAAATAAATCAAGGTAGGGATGATTGCAATTCCCAGTCGAGTGTTTAAAATCGATAGATCAGGGATTATATGAGATGTAGACAATCAACTTAATTATTGACCGTTGCCAAATGCTGAAAAGTTAATTTTAAAAGATTTTATCGACTTAATGAATGATAATTAGCTGGGTTTAAGGTTTGTTTTACATGACATATATTAGTATGATAGAGATTATTAATACAGAAAACTTTATTTAACAGATTATTTGTTAAATTTGCGGGGATGGAGAGGGGTGGGGGTAAACGACTTTTTATTAAATATCACATATATTTTACTTGACCGCGCGCCACCTGGCGGCGACTTTTTCATTAACTGACCCTCTTTATTAATAAATCCAAATCTACTGCTCTGATTTCAACTGAACTAATTACATTTAACAAATTTAACATTTTTTTGATTCACCCGTAAAGTTTAATCGCTATTTTATATAGATGATACTGCTATTTTAGAATAACAATTTTCGTAAAAATTAAATTTATGTTCCTAATAAAAGTACAGAGCCCGTATTCAGTTGATGCATACCAACAGTCAAAGTTAGTGATTTGTTTTTGAGCACTTGACCGCGCGCCTCCTCGCGGCCCCTCCCTCAAGGTTTTATCTCTAACTGTGCTTTATTTCCAGAACTCAAGTAATTATGTTCCGAACCTCTCCAAATCAGTTCCATTTTGCTAAATTATCATAATAATCAGCATTCATAGCATCAGGGTGTACTTCTAGAAAACAGTTACCAGTATTTCCGAATAATAGTCTAAGTCAAATTTCAAATTAAGTTCCTAGCAGAATCAATCTTTAAAGATGCATATAGTGGCTCTATTTATTTACCATTTGCTGAAAGGCACTTGAACATCCGCCCCCCCCGGCCCTCCCTCAAGGTTTTTTGTCTAACTGTACCCTGTTTCCATATCTCAGCAACTAATTTTCCGATTTCAGTGCAACGGATTCCAAACATCATATTTAACTTAATAATCAACGTCTATATCATTAAAATAAATTTGTGAGTAGCAGGTACCACTATTTCCGAATAACAGTCTAAGACAAATTTCTAATTAAGTTCCTAGCTTAACCAAACGAACGAATTTTTAAAGATGCATATTGGTCCTCGTAATTAGTAATTTACTGAAGCGAACTTAAACATTCGCTCCTCCCGGCACCTCCTTCAAGGTTTTTTTCTCTAACTATGCCCCGTTTCCATAACTCAGCAACTATCTTTCCGATTTCAACGCAACTGATAACAAACATTACAATTAACATTATAGTCACCCTCTATAACATTAAAGTAAATTTATGAGTAGTAGTTACCACTATTTCCGAATAATAGTTTAAGCCAAATTTGTAATTAAGTTCATAGCTTAACCAAACGAACAAATTTTTAAAAATGCATAGTGGTTCTCCTAATTAGTCATTTTCTGAAGGACACTTGAACATCCCCTCCTCCCGGCACCCCCCTTTACTGCAATGTCAGATATACATATTACGGACGCCATGCTGCAATACTAACAAGCTGTAGCGGGTGTTACGATAGTTATTTTACCTCGCATGCAAATAATTAGAGATTATTTAATTGCGCTTCATTATTTCATTTTTTTTAAATAAAAAAAACATTTTATCACAAACGGCAACAACATTTTTATTCTATTTATTCCCTTATTCCAAAGATATCGTTTTATCGTCTGCTGCCATAGCAACATAAATTAAGTTTCATTAAAAAATTTGCAAAGTAGTATTTTTTTTTCTTAATCGTATAGTTATTGAAAAACTCAACACTTTAACATGCGAATCAAATTCATTTTATTCACATTTAAGAATTAAATTCATGAACTCCCGTGCGTAGAACGGGTTAAACAGCTAGTTTACTCATTAATTACCGTTTTTAAATTAAATTTCAAACATGTATTTTTTTAAACCTATTTCTATCGATTGCAGACGATTACAAAATATTAATCCTATATAAATATTTAAATATTAACAATTATTAATATTATATATTTTATTACATTTTAAACAATGTAAAAAGTTCAGCATTTTTTTTCAGCTAATATTCAATAGCGAAATTAAAATTTCATTAAGCAATCAATAAATTGTATAAATAAAACACAAATTTGAGAGACATGTAATTGAAATAACCTCTTAAAACCGCTGAAATTATCAGAATTAAAAAAAAAAATTGCTGCAGATAACGAACATTTTAACGATTTCTTCGGCTCTTAACTTCTGTCACGAGGCCAATACAAAATTACTGCTTTTAATAAATTTCTAAAATTTATTATATATAATTAATATATTATATTAATTATATAATTAATATATATATAATTAATATATTATATTAATTATATAATTAATATATATAATTAATATATAATTGATATGTTTCATATAAAAATGCTCTTAGGTGTTGTCTGGAGGCAATCTAAAGAAAATATTAAGTGTAAAAAATCTATTAGAGTTTACAAAAAAAAAAAAAAAAAAAAAAAAAAAAAATGTTTTTACATATATTCTATATTCCGGGAAGCCCGGGTTGGATGCCCTAGTATCCATAAAAACATAATTTGAAATTTTCTGTATTATGCGAAAATATAAACCAAGATTACATTTATTACAGATAATAAAATAAAATAACTAACTGGAAATTAAGTTGGCAAATATGTATTAAATTATTGTTATGTATTAAATATGTATTTACTTAACTTTTGTAGATAAAAATATTTTACTTATGACTACATTTAAAAAAATACTTAAATCAAAGGAAAAAAAATCTTTGTTTCTCCAGAAAACACTTTTACTGAATTTATGCTGCGGTTTCTTTAAAGATCTTAATCCATACACGTGAGACGGCGAAAGTTTTTTTAGCGGTAAACTCGCTGGGTAAGTAATGGTTAGGGATGACTGAAAATTACCAGTTGTGCGGACGTAAGTGACTTTGCCACTCTCTTTGCTAACATTCTTGACATCTACGATGGATGGAGGTGATAGCACATCCTTCATTTTACGTTTAAGTAATACGAGAAGAGATAGAAGTATATTGTTATGGAAAGAATTATTTTTGTTTTTATTCTTCGAAAGAAATCAGGTGAAGAATCTTTTTCTTCTTTATCAAGATTTATATCTAACTTTTTATGCATTATAATTTTCTTGCAGTTTTTATTCTGAGGAAAATAAGGAAACAATTATTTAGCGTACATAAATACAGATTTTTTTCTATTTTGATTGAAAGCTGAACTTTATTCAGAAAAGCTATGAATGTATTACACAATTTTCGTACATATATCGGAAAAAATGTAGTCATTATAAAATATTATAAAACGTAGTTTTACCAATTATTTTATTTTGCCTTAAACATTAAAAAAGTTTTGAAAATATACTGATGTGTTAAATTAAGCTATGAATTGAAAGTAAAAATAAAAATAAAATTCTATATTACTGTTATTTTTTTATTCAAAAATGTACATATCTTCTATTTATTGTCGGGTGAAGTTACATAATTATGCAGGTAAAATTACATTTGCTTTTGTATGAGCATAAGTGAATTAAAATGACAAAAGATTTATGCTTATTCTTAACGTCAAAGTATATATCTTAATACCATAAACACAAAATAAGCAATTTAGCCACTTCATTTAAAAAAAAACAATATATCAATACCATTAATTTTCCGTTTTAAAAGTACATTTGAAGTTTAAACCAAAATATTTTGTCTTAAAAGACAAAACATATCTGTTGCAGGATTTATTTTTAGTTAGCAAATGTCTTTAGATAGTTCTTTCTTTCTTTTTTTGTAATAATGTAAATACTATTAAATTGAAAGTATTACTCAAAAATTTTCGAATTTAAATCTATACTAGCTGACACGCCCGGTCTTGCCCGGTATCGTGATAATAAATAAAAAAAAATAATTATTTTATAATAAAACATAAACCCGATTATATTTTTAAATGAAAAACTCGCGAAAAAATATTGATGTTTAGAGATAAAACCCCTAAATTTCTTGTTTTTTCACGTAGGGTCGATTCATAGTTTTAAAATAAAAAGTTATTTTTATCCGAACTCTTTGGAAACTTCATCGGTTATAAATAAAACTGTTTTACAGCCCGTGTAAAAATTTCGTGAAAAACTATTGTCATCGAGTTGTAAAAGAAATGTTTTCTTCCCGCTTTTTTGTTTGTTTGTTTGTTTTCGTGTCGGCTCCTTTAACATACAAATCAAAAATAGTTCTCATCTTCCGAACTCTCTGCAATTTTAATTGGTCATAAATATAACTGTATCCAAGTTCTCTTTAAACTTTTGCGTAAAATAATACATATTTAGTAGTGAAAACATGAGTTCTTAAAAAAAAAAGATTTCAATGCAATGGCCATATTACTCCATCCGTTTTCAATCAACCATTTTCAATCAACCCTTGTCAATCCCCCTAGGGTAAACCGGTGAGGACTAAACACATTTCCCGTTTCTAAGGGTAGAAGACTTAAATGAAACATGCTCAATGAGATGATTTTTGTGTGGAAAAGAGAATGTGAACTAGGCAGAATGCGCTTTTAACAATATAAAACATGCAAACTTTTCAATATGTTCTTGAGATTACAAAAATAACAAACTTTCAGATGTACAGATTACCCGTCCCAAATCTCGATCTTCCTTTTATTTTTATTTTAGGACTTTTTCTACATATACCCCTATTTTTAGAATACAGGAAAAAATTGTATCATCAATAAAATTGTTCGAATAACTCACAAAATACCTCGAAGTAAAACTATTGCATATAATTAAAAATACCTACACATAGTTATTTCTTATGTAAATAAATTTTAATCTGGTATAACAAATAACCTCCTTTCCTTTAGTGCACAAAATGTCATCAGGGATAATGGCAGTTTGACATATAAAATTTATCCCATTCCAAATAATCGTTTTTAATCTCTTACTTTGTAACTAACATATATCGAACATCCCTAAAACTTGCTTGTTTAAAAGCCAAAACAGCCTGTTCAATAGAGAAGTACTTATTACGCGCAATTTTTCTTCCAGCCTTAATGTAATTACACGAAGTTACTGTTTCCCAAATTATATCACTAGCAGCAAATGAACGAAAATAAGAGAGGACTTTTGAAGTGGCATTTGTTCACTTAATTTACATTAAGCGTTACTTTCATTGAATCAGGCTTGTTTACCTTATAATTTAGTATAAGTATTTGTCCCAAAAGGCAGAACTAAAATGTTAAACATTTAATTATATTCTTAAGCTAAATTTAGTCTTTTATTAAATAAGTATACCAGCAAATGTGCTTAAAGTATGTTACAAGAGATTTTTAAACAATTTTTGTTCTCCTAAAAGATTTTAAATCATTTCCACATACTCTCAGTTTAATGAGACCGTTTATATAAAAATTGTACTTTAAAAAATAGACAAATCATTTACAGCTATTTATTTACTCCTCAGATATTAGGTGCAACACCTTTTACATATTTTTTTATTATTTACTATAGAGCTTGTAATTATTTTAAAGTATATCGGAAAATAAATTTGTTATTAAAATACTCCTGAATGCAGTGCTCCATAAGGTATTCTGGTAGAACATTAAATTCCTGAATTAAAAACATGAAAACCTTTAAAATGAATCACAATTTAGTACACCTTACTAAAATAGGTATAAAAGGAAAATAAAGGTTTTAAAACATTAAAACCGATCTATAATGTTTAAATTTTCGTCGGAGTGTGTTTCATCTTTAATGTTTAAAACCGTTATTTTCATTTTACACCTATTTTAGTAAAGAGTAATAAATTGCGATTAATTTTATATGTTTTCATGTTTTTAATTTATATACAAAAGTGAATTTAGTTCCAACATTATAAAACAAAATTCTGCATATTTAATAATTAATTACATGTTTGAGTAACATTGAATAAATTACATTTTTGAGTTTAAATAGCTGTAAGTATTATTATTATTTATTTTGTTGTTGTTGTTAACTTTATCCACCAGAGGCATTTTCTTGCATTTTTTTTTTAATAAGCGCGATATAACCAGTGTTCGGAATGAGAAAACTCGTTGATTTGAAACTGCCGAGCTTAACTCACTTTCCGTGAGTTTTAAGATCAGTTTTACTCAATTTTTGAAAAACGAGCGGAGAGTTCAGTTGAACTCAAAATGTCCGCGAGTTTGAGTGAGCATTACAACTCATACTCATTCAATTTTTTTAAATAATTTCTTTAAAAATGTTCTCGCCACATCCCAAAAATGTAATCATTATAAAATATTATCAAACGTAGTTTTACCAATTATTTTATTGTGCCTTAAACAATAAAGAAAAAACTTGAAAATATACTATAGGAGAACTTCATAACAATTACAAATTGCTCTTTGTGTTAAATTAAGCTATGAATTGAATGTAAAAATAAAAATAAAATTCTATATTACAGTTCTCTTTAATACAAAAATGTACAAATCTTCTATTTACTGTCGGGTGAAGTTACATAATTATGTAGATAAAATTACATTTCCTTTGGTATGAGCATAAGTGAATTAAAATGACAAACGATTTATGTTTATTCTTAACTTTAAATTGTGTCTTTTAATACCATAAACACAAAAGAAGCAATATAGCCTCTTTATTTAAATATATATATATATATATATATATATCAAAACAATGGATTTTTCGTATCAAATGTACATTTCAAGTTTAAAACAAAATATTTTGACTTAAAAGACACAACATATCTATTGTACGATTAAAACTTCATACGCAAAAATTGGGATCAAAGGTATATGGAATATAATATTGTTATTTATGAGGGAAAAAAGGTATTTCCTTGTAGGTACAGAACGTTCAATTTGGCGAATATATTCGGTAGCTAATTTAAAAAATATAGTAAAAAGTTATTTTAAAATTTGCGTTGAAATCCTGCGAAATCGGATATATATTTTTCTAATCTCTCCAAGTGTCGGAATCTGTTTGTACTAAAGTTAAAATTTTCTAAGAATCAGTTGAAAAGGAAAATTATAAATGAAAAATCTAATATATAAGGATTTTTTAAATTTTCTAACCAAGGATAAAATCATACCTACAAGCTAACTGGACTTTAAAGAAGAAATTTCGAAATAAAAAAAAATATCTTTCATATTCTCAGAGCTGATGTTGTATTGTTTGTGAATAACACTGCATAAGTTTTTGATTAGATGTTTGCGGCGTGGTATGCTGGCAGTGTTTGGCCTTTGATTGTTTTCTATGATTTGAAAATTCCGTTTTTCTTGTGGAGAGGCACGTCATATAAGTCAAGACCAGATTTCCCATCCATATTTAGAATAAATCTCTGTACTATTTGCCAATCAAAGTGGCGAAACAATCGGGATTGGCCTGTCCGTATTAAATTGTACCCGATCCAAAACTGAAATTTCTGTTTAAAGTCATCGCGAAAATTAAAAAAAAAAATCTTCAATCCAAAATATGACTCCAAACTCGATACACGTCAACCCAAAACCGAACTGAATCCAAACCGAATAGAAAAAAAAATGAATACATGTTTTTATAATTGCAGAAAATTAGTCAACAATTAAATCTCTAATACACTGTTAAAAATTTGCAGCAAACCGTCCAGTCATTTGACCGTTTTTATAGAAAACGATAACATAACCGTAATTTAATTCCATTCTGATCATATTATTGCCCATATTATGGTCAGAATAAAAAAACTTATGGTTATGTAACCATTTTCTATAAAAACGGTCAAATGACTGGAAAGTTTGCTGCAAATTTTTAACAGTGTATCAATTTCATCTTTTTTTGTAGAAAAATGAACAAATATGCACTCATTAATATTGAAATATATATTATTTTCATTTATTATATATTCAGGACTTTAATTTGAAAAAAATAGTGTCAACCTGAAGTCCCAAAAAGTGAAAATCAATCTGAAACCGAATCATTTATAGTCAACCCGACCCGCAAATAAAAGAATCAGTCTGAACCCCTCGTTCCGGATCGATTTCTGATAAAATCGGTTCACCCGACCCGATTCAGGATTCTAATTGGAATACAAGTTTTTGAATTTTCCAAGTTGAGCAAATTCTGTTCATGAATTTAACTTATCAAGGAATATTTATACAAATGGTGGACACCGATATCTATGTGACACAGGATGAGGATGTTGCTCTGCTTATCTTAAGTTCCTGTTAACAATTTGTATAATTGTAAAGAAAGAAAAAAAACTATGCAGAACAGTCAATTATCGATAGCACCTATATTTGCAAACCGATTGATTTTCGACTAGACTTTATCACATGTCAAGTTGAATATGTCATATGTTTTCAAAAGTGATACTACATTTAAAATATCACTTACATCATTTTCTGAGAACAAATATATATCTTAAAAAAGGAATTCATTATTCGGTAAAAAAATAAAATAAAATAAATAAAACAAGATAATTTTATTTTTTAAACTAGTTTTAACACTGTTTAAATGTGCAAAATTTTCATAAACAATATGAAAAATGCAAAATTTTTCAGTCTGTTTTGAGATTACAAAAATAATAAACTTTTCGATATACAGATTTCCCGTCCCAAATCTTGATCTTCCTTTTATTTTTATTTTAGGATTTTTATTAACATATCTCATTTTTTAGAGTATAGGAAAATTTTGTATCATCGGTAAAGACGTTCCAGTAATTCACAAAATACTTCGAATTAAGTTGCACAAATCGTATAATTAAAAGTACCTACACACTATTTCTTATGTAAATAATTTTAATCCGGTATAATAAATAACTTTCTTTTCTTTAGTGCACAAAATGTCATCAGGGACAATGATAGTTTGACACATAAAATTTATCCCATTCCAAATAATCGTTTAAATCTCTTACTTTGTAGCTAACATATATCGAACATTCCTAAAACTTGTTTCTTTGAAAACCAAAACAGCCTGCTCAATAGAGAATTACTTATTTCGCGCAATTTTTCCTCCAGCCTTAATGTAATTACTTGAAGTTACTGTTTCACAAATTATATCACTAGCAGCAAATGAACGAAAATAAGAGAGAACTTACGAAGCGTTGTTTGTTCACTTAATTTACATTAAGCGTTCTTTTCATTGAACCAGGCTTGTTTACCTTATAATTTAGTACAAGTATTTGTCCCAAAAGGAAGAACAAAAATGCTAAACATTTAATTATATTCTTAAGCTAAATGCAGCCTTTCATTTAATAAGTGTACCAAAAAATGTGCTTAAAATATGTTACAAGAGATTTCAAAACAATTTTATTACTCCGAAAAGATTTTAAGTCATTTCCTTATACGCTCAGTTTAATGAGCTCGTTTATATAAAAATGGTATATAAATAAAAATAAATAAATAAATTTATAATTGTTTGCTTGCGCCTAAAATGTTAGTTGCATTATTTTTTTACAATTTTTTTAGCATTTACTATATAATTTGTTTATATATTGTAAGTATATTTCACAAGAGTACATTAAAATACTCTTTTATTCAGTGAAACGTAAGACATTTTAGTAGAATATTAAATTCATTAAAATAAAAATATACAGAAAAATAAGTGATTTCATTACCTAAAACATGACTAAAACTTTAGTTAGATTTTACAACATTAAAATATATCGAGCATTTTCTGCTGCGAACCCAGCCTTCATCAGGATTTATAATTAAAACTGGTGTTAAAACAAACGTCCAGATCACATTATTGTAAACACAAAGATGCTTACAAGAATGTGATCTGGACGTTTGTTTTAACACCAGTTTTAATTATAAATCCTGATGAAGGCTGTGTTCGCAGCCGAAAAAGCTCGATATATTTTAATGCTGTAAAATCTAACTAAAGTTATAGTTATCTTTTAGTTATCTTTTATGTTAACGGAATCACATGTTTTTGTGTGTACTTTTATTTTAATTTGACAAAGATGAAATTAAGCATTCCGAACTTGTTTTATTTATTAAATTCATGTTTGAGTAACATTCAATGAATCAATTTTTTGAGCATTAGAATACATATGGCTGTAAGGCAATCATACTCTATCATTTTTTTAGTGAACTGAATACACCAGAGGCAATTCCCTGCATAATTTTTCAGTCCTTCATACATTGACATTCAGACCAGTGGTTCTTTTTTTACAGCTTTTTGGAATTTGAACTTTAATTATAATCACCCTGTATGTATATATTTGGGCAATTTGTTAATTTCAGGAAATATATTAGTCATTTTTAGAATTTCATTAGACAAAATTTATCTATTTCACATTATTTCGTAAACTATAAGAATGTAGACTTTTTTTCTCGAATATGACAGATACGTTTACAAAGATTGATTGCTGTCTCTTAATTCTCCTCGATTCCGTAAACCTTTCCCATATTCCTGGAAATCGTTTGGAGAATGTCCGATCAGAAACTTCTTTAAACGATGAGTTTTGGAAGTTTACGGAAATGCTTCTGAAATAAAACGCCCTATTGTTGTCCGCAAATTTTGGGAAATACGTAATTGTTGACATCGACAATTTGCTGATTCATGATTGAATTTTCATCTAAAGACTTCCATACAAAGATTTTCAGAATGAATTGTGGGTAACTACAGTGTTACACTGAAATTACGGGTCGAGGAGGCAGGGGTTGTATGTAGAAACATTTTTGCTATTTTTTACAGTGTGTAAATCTTTATTTATAAATAATTGGAATTTCCTAACATTTAACGGAGAAATAAAGTAGTAAAAATAAAGGTATAGTTATTTTGGATTATATTATTAAAGAATGTTTATTATAAATGAATATTCTTAGCTTCTACTAGTACTTTCTGTAAAGTGATAAAATAATCAGTTTTGTTAAACATTGTCATCTTTTATTTAATCCGTTGTTCGTATGTTCGTAAATTAATCCTCTCAGCTCCATTTTTTTGCAAGTCCCGAATTCGAGGCCTCTGTAGATATTTGAAACATCTCATTTTAAATCAAATAAAGTTGAAAGAAGAATGAAACACCTCTCCACCACACGATTAAAAAAAATAAAGAAAAGAAAAGATCATGGGATATCAAATTAAATTTTAAGAATAGTACATTATAACTGTAGTCAAATTTTACTTTTATTACGAATTAATTTTGAATAAAATTTGAAGTAATATCTGAGGAATTTTAAAATAAAATTTAATTTACGTTATTAAATGTATAAATTAAAATAATCCAAAATTTTTCTTTACGTAGGGAAAAATTACTCATTTTAATCATGCATGCAAATTTAATTTTGCAGAACAAATGTTTAAACAAAATCTTGAAGCTGTCAGTAAAAAACAAACAAAGTTAAATAACTTAATGAATAAAATTTCATTATCTTCTAAAATTATTTTATTTTATTTTAACACAATATCATTTTATTTTACAGTAAAATAATTTCAAGAAATAAATAAGTGAGGACTTCATTTCTGAAAATTTCATTTCTGGTGTGGAATATTTCATATTTCCCTAAGTAAACGGAAAATTCGAAATCTCAGCCATGCGAAAGGAAAAGCAAGTTCAAAGCTTTTGAAAAAATATTTTAGCGTGAGGTCCATGATTTTTTTTCTCACTTTCAGTTTTCTTTTAAATAAATAAAAAATATCACAGGTAACATCTTGTGCGTTTCTAGGAAAAAAAAAGAGGTGCATGCTTTATTATTTTTTTTATGTTTTATCTTTACGTATTTGGTTTTTATTCGTAAGTAAAAATTAAATATCAATTTTAGTAAATTATTGGATAAGGTTCCTCTGTGAATCAAATTTTTAAACGCTTATTACTGTGTTTGTATAGAGCGATTATGAGAACATTTAAATAAAAATAAATTGTCATTCTGTTATTTTCTCTGTTAATTAAAAATATTTTTTACTTTAGTTTTCAGAGATACTCTTCAGAGACTACACTAGGGAGCCGAAAAATATTCATAAGATCAAAACAATGGAGAAGTCCTGTGCAAATTTCTTATTACCGTTTCAGTATTTTTAAATGGCTCTGTTTGCATAGGATATATCGGGTGCATGTCTATCCTTTTTTTTTCCCTTTTTATTCTAAGAACACTTTTAGTTTCGGTCGAAAATTGATTGGTTGGTTTAAAAAGTAAAACTGGAGTCAGAAGAATGTTGCATCCAAAAGAAAAAAAAGTATAAAGATACAACGCTAGATACAGATATCAGATATTCTATGCAAATAGAATTATTTATGAATATCAAAATACAAAAGTAAAATTTATAAAGAACGCTTCCGTTCGTTCAATGTCATCTTGTAGACTCTTAAGAAAAGATAATACTTTATTGCAGAAATTGTAATAAAGATGCATGCTGTATAGATTTTCCATAGAGAAAATATTTAAACTTGAAGAGAGCGCCTTCTCAAATCTAATAATTCCTGTAGTACGAAGATATTCTATATTTTAATCATTTATTTTTTTCATGGAATCTTTCTGAACACTTTATAAAAATGTTCAGTTCATTTCATAAATATATTAAATAATAATGACTAATGACTATTTAACCATTGTTATTTTTATATTATTGCATTGTCAACTTTTGTCTTATTGTTTTATTATAATTTATTTAAGCATACATATTTTTAAATTATTTATAATGACTTTTAAAACAAAATCTTGCTCACACATGAAAAAAGTAAAAGAAATTTTTAATGAAATTGTTCACTTAAAGAAAGTAAATAAGGTGATATAATTATTATTATTTTCATTTTTAAAACAATGGAATTCTATTTTAAGTCAAAAATATTTTCTTCTTAAAATATGAAAAGAGGAAATTTAAAAATTTTCATTTCTGAGTCTGAATATTTGATATCTCTCTAAGTAAATGGAAAAATAGAAATCTCAAATATGAAAAAGAAAAAAAAAGTACATCTCGTTAGAAACAGAATTTTTTTCATGACATTCGAGAATTTTTATGTTTATTTGTGTTTTAAATTGTATAAGGAACTTCATGTGTACGTTTAAAAAAAGAGAGGGAGCTGTATGCTTTTTTTTTCCTACGAACAAATTCGATTTTTATTCGTCAGTAAAACGTGAATAGTAATATTTGCAAGGTACTTGATAAGGTTAATGAAATTTTTAAACGTTTATCACTATTAAAATGTTTAACGAACTGGTGTGATACATAATTAAAGGCAAAAAAAGTAATAACACCATAAAAATAAGATTAAATTTATCTAAATAAAATAACTTTAACTTTATACTTGTAATTGGTGTTACTTAGATGTTTTTTACCTTCATTTCTTTGTATATTACTTTCATATATTTGAATATAAAGATTAAAAAAGAATGATAAAACTCAGCATGCCAATAATTTTTCTGTAATTTAAAAATATTTTTAATATCAACTACGATAGATTTAAGAATCAGCCAAAGAATTAGAGAATTAGAATTAGAAAATTAAAGAATCAGAAAAAGCAAGTCCAGATAAGATTACAAAATAACATTAAGTTACTTGATAACACGTTTAACTTAAAATTAGTTCATTTTAAATTTTCATTTTTTATGCAAATTTACCAATAAGCTGCGTAATCTCTCCTAGCATGGAAACTAATGGAAACAATGCGCCATCTCTCCTAAGTAGCAGATGCGCAAACTCTCCAATTTCGGTAGGAGAGATTGCGCAGCCTTTTATATAAATATGGCCGCTACTAAAACGAACCGTTGATGTTCACATTGTTAGTCTAGATTAGTAGCTTATGTGAAAACTTTTAAGTTTAAAATATTTTATACTACTGACATTGAATAGAAATTCTGATGAATAGGTATGAAAATTCAAGCACTCACTTTGGGAAACCAAAACAAAATAGCAATGCTTTATCTTAGACGCTCAAAACAATCAATGTGCACTTTCAAGTGGACACTCCACTACTGCTGTTGTACAACTACCTAGATTCGCTGCGCGCTCACTCTACTCCTTCCCCCCGAACCTGTATGTGCGCAATCTCTCCGACCGCGCCATCTCTCCTGGCTTTACCTTATATTTAAATAACTTAATAAAAAATTCGATGGAAAGGAAGTAAATATGGTGATATAATTATTATTTTTTTATTTTTTTAAACAGTAGCTATGTATTTTCCGAAAAAAAAATTCACAGAAAAATAGGATTTCAAATTTTATTTTTGAGGTTGAGTGTTTCACATTTCTCTAAGTAAATGACAATTTTGAAATATCAACCATGAAAAAGAAAAAAAAAACATTCTTCTGGATGAAAATATAACTTTTGCCACCAGTCCAAAGTTTTTCAATTCGTTTGAGTTTTAAATTAAAAATTCAATTGTGAGTTACTTGTGCTGATTTTTTTTCATTATCTTATCTTCAGGTATTCGTTTAATAAGTACTAATCTTACCATGTAATAGTAAGTTAGTTCTCTCTACGCCACTGTATAAAAGTTTTTATGAGGTAATAAAATTTAAAAAAAAATATTAAGTTTTTGAAGTTGCGGATTAACAGAAAAACACAAAAAGTGTAAATGCTGATAATTTTCTGTTTAATATGTTTTTAATTATTTCGCTACAGGTTTTTTTTCTTTTAATAACAAATATTTTTTTTATTGAAATTTTAAATATGTACAGATGCTGAATTCGTGAATATATGAAAGTGATTTAATACTTTTAAAAATCTACAGTAAACTCTCCAGTCATTTGACCGTTTTTAAGACAATGGTTACTTGACCATATTTTGAAGTATATGTAACCATATTATGTGCTTTCATGTTCCATGCTCAGAATACAGGTAAATTACGGTTATGTAACCGTTTCCCATAAAAACGGTCGAATGACAGGGCATAATGCTGCAGAATTTTAACAGTGAAGGGAAGGTTACATGGAAAAATATATGGAAATATATATATATATATATATATACTTCTTTTTAATACGTATAGTGTGTAGAATAAGCCAGTAGAACGGTTAACTGAAATTCAAAATATTTAAAAAGGTACAGTCAATTGAAAGCGAGCGCGGAACAGATGAAAAACAGATATCAGAGCTGATTCTTTGCTTCCTAGATATAAATCCAAGAATTGCGGACCGATGGGTAAGTTGCAAACAATAACGATGTACTAAAAATATATATATACTATTTTCTTTTAGTCAAACCTTAATCGCATTTTAATTGAAGCGGCATTTTTCAGCGCGTCGTGTAAAGTAACATTTAAATGCATCAACCAATCTACATTTTTTCCTTTTTTGTAAATTTAATTGTGAATTTACTGTTTATTTTGTGATGCCATGAACATTTCATGTGTAATAATAAAAATAATACTTTTTATGTCACGTTGAAGTTACAGAAAAAAGGGCGAAAAAAATGAGACTTTTTTCAAACTACTATTATTTTACTAAATTTTGTTCAAATTCACTAAAAATAGGTTCTTGCCCCCCCCACCCCCTCCCCAAATTCAATATATTTTCTGAATAATTTGATTTAATTTGTTTCAGATGCTTTTGACAAGCTGTGCTGTACAAGGTACATTGTGATGCGCGCGCTGCATACCCATATGGAACTGACAATATCTCTATCAATTTGACTATTTATTGTATAAAAACAGAAAATTTTATTGTAAAATCTATGAATAATAAGTGGGTAAATTAAGATTTTGTGTTTCTTTATTTTTTTCTATGGAAAAAAAATAATTATAATTTAACAAATTACAATAACTATTGGGAAAATAAAACTTAAAAAAAAAAAAAAAAAAAAAAAGAAAAGAAAAGAAAAAAAAAACTGTACTTTCATGTTATAGCGGCCTCCACAATTATGATTATGCCAAGGTTGCAGTTATGATTTCGCCACGATCATCGCAAAGCTTATATATGCATCCTACATACGCATATATATATTCCAAACACTCCTATGTGTGCCATATACGTCATTATACACACATTATTTACGTCTTATCTGTCGTATATACATTATATATACATGTCATATATTTATATATACATCATATATGCATCATATATGACTATAACTTGGCCACATACGTCAAGAAATGTTATATATATATATATAATATATTATTTATTATAATGTCATACATGCTTTATAATTTGGCGATAAATCTTGGTCGCTTGGCGATTCATCCTTGGGGGCCGCTATAACACGAAAGTGCCAAATTTACAATATATTAATGAAAACAGAAACAATTAAAATTGAAGACCAAGTTTTTTGCTTTATAAGACGATTTCTCATTCGACGTCAATTTTTTAATTCGGCTTTTTTTTCATATCATCTATCCTTTTTGTAACTTTAACATTGCTTTAACGATTTTATGCATTTATACTGTCTATTCAAAGAAAAATTCTTCTAAAGTTACAGAGTTTCGGTAAAAAATCTTCTAAAGTTCCAGAATTTCGTTAAAAACGCTTAAAAGAATAAAGTGACGACGTCAATAAAATAACGACGTCAAGTGGTCCATTCGCGACCGAAAACAACAACCATTTTCCCAATGGTTAAAAAAAAAAAAAAAAAAAAAAAACGTTCCCGAAGTTGGCATACTTTTTGGACGGATGAACGATGATCCCTTCTTAAACTTTCATTTTCAAAAATTCGTCTTCTCTCTAGTGCAAAGATTACGTGCAAGTTTCTCAAATGAATATCATTCATGCTTTTTCACTGATAAAGTAAAAAATAATAAAAAATAATAAATAAATAAAAATATTATTCAATCTATGTTTTACAAATGATTAGTAATTTAAATGCTTGTATTCATTCATTATTTTTCTTTTTCCTTATTAAAAGTTGAAAGCATGTGAATTTTTTCTTGCCACTATTTCATTTAAAATCAGTCAATAAATAAAATATACTTAGTGGCATTATAATTTTGTGCCATGAACTGAAGAAAAAGGAAAGAAAGAACAAATCTATGCAAAAAGTTATATTAACATTGTCGCTATTTACTTTGAATAACTTTAACTTTTCTAAACATGTTTAACACAAACAAAAATTCTAATTGACAAAGTATAATTTGATGCTTTATGAGATTCAAAATAAAAAATAAATCAGAATTCTAATTTAAAAATACGTAGTTTTCTATAATTTTTTCCCATTTTCTTGCTTTATTTTCAGTTACTCTAATAAAAATTCTTTTCATATGTTGCATTTACCCGATAATGAAAACAGTCTGTAAAATACAGGATTTCTTTCCTCTGTGACAAAATCAACAAGATCTCATGGATTACGCCATCTATTATTATCTTTTAAAATTAAATCGATAATTTCAGGGAATTAACACTGTACTGCATTGTTATGGATGAATTTATTATTTATTTCATTATTTTTAAGAACAAATTATTAACAAATAAGTAATTTATTACACATATTTAAAAACATTATAAAATTAAACACATTTGAAACAAATATTAAATTAGTTCGGGTTAAAATATTACTGAAAACGAAAATTATTTTTGCTAACTCCTGCTTCATTAATTAATAAAAGTTAATATTTGTATAATAAGAATGATAGAATAATATATAATATATTATAATAATATAATAATATATAATATGTTATAATAATATAATATTATATAATAATATATAATATATTATAATAATATAATATTATAATATAATATAATATAATAATATAATATAATAACATAATTTGTATAATAATAATGCAAGCTTCTCAAATGAATATCATTAATGCTTTCTCATTGATAAATTAAAAAAAAATATATTATCCAATCTATGTTTTACAAATGATTAGTCATTTAAATGCTTGTATTTATTTATTAATTTTTTATTCCTTATTAAAAGCTGAAAACATGTGAATTTTCACTTGCCACTATTTAATTTAAAATCATTACTATAATAATATAATAATTAATAGAGGAAAAGGAGTAAATATGGGCACCTTTTTTTATTTTTGACTTAAAGTGACATTCCTTTAAAAAAATTCTAGATTTTTGACTTCATTAACAACTATAACAAATTTACTTAATGAGAGGATGCAAAACAATGAATAATGTCAATTATTTCAATTCGAAAATGGAGATTTACAAAAAGCGTTTAAAAATGCACCAGAAAAAATTAGGTGCAATATGGGCCCTCTCCAAAAAAGTCACAAAAATGTTTTTTAAATGTTTTAAAAGAGGATAAATAAATACAAAATGGTAGAAAATGTATTATTACAAAATAAAATCATTTACAGAAATCGCAAATAAAACTGGCCACAATCTAAGTGTGCCCACATGTGGCACATAACACGTTTAACACACACTTCTCCGCGAGTGTCTTCAGAGAACTCTACATCACAAAATATGCAATTTGCATCGCTTGGGGCTGGTTTATCCGCATCGTTGATATCCAAGTTGATATCTTCATCGCTGTCCACAAAGAGAGGGTCACAGTAATCTGATGAGTCCGATCGTTTCGTGTGTTGAATTTTATTTATTTATTTATTTGAAGTCCTTTGGTCTTCCCACCCTTCCCTCCTGACATTGCGTTAGATTACGCACATTATCAGGTATATTATAAAATAAAACTAACGATTGCTTTCAGGATTTATAGATAGCAAAACTGTCCTTATAAATATCTATATAGTTTTTATTAATATCTACATCTAAGATAATTTTACAGTTCTCTTACCTCAAAGCATTTGTTAGGTTTATTTTATAATATATCTTTAAATCGGGGCCCATATTTACACCAACCCCACATAAGAAAAATGTCCACTTTCACATGTAACCTAAAGGCGTGCTTCTAAAAGTAGCTTAGGATCTCCGCTTTCCGGATATCACTGTGAAAGTATTTTAAACTAACCATAAGAACATGAAAAGAAAACGATTTCAGATAGCTGTCAAAAGTTTACAGTCCAGAGCACACACCAATTCACACAATAATTCACGCTGCATCCACACTACGTGAAAGAATGGTTCCAACTGCTCTCTGGTATCTCATATCAACAAATGTCATGATCTACAGTACTGGCCGTCTGTCTTCAGCACCTCCCATAGCCACTTCGGGGGGGTTGCTCATATTTTCATCTGTGCCCGTTTTTACACCTGTGCCTGTTTTTACACCTTCTTCTCTATAATTATATAATTAATTATAATAATTATAATAATATTATTATATTATTAATACATTATTATTAATTAATAATAATAATAATAATTAATAATAGTAATAATAATAATAATAATAAATAAATAAATAATAATAATAATTATTATTATTATTATTATTATTATTATATATTTTGTGTTTTTTACAGTTCTTTTTTTTTAAATATTTTTTACATATTTTTCTTTTACAGTTTATTTAGAATTTCGGTTTAACACTTGAGCCTTTATTACGGCAACTTTAATTAAGTCTTTATGTAAAATTAAATTCTACAAACCAATTAATTTTCTAAAATTAAAAGATATTTGTGCCATAAAAAATTATGTATTTCCGTAAAAAACAGTAAAAATTTGTATTATTCAATTAACATAGCAATAATTATAAAAATGAATACTAAAAATATGAATTTTATTACTTTCTGATCTTAATTTAAGTGTTTAAAAATAAAATGAATAAGCTGTAACAAATAGTGGAGTTTTCTTCTTAAAATGAAAGTTATGTCAGGATATTGTCGATTGATTTTATTATAAGATATTTACTGATATATTTTAATGTAGATTCAAATTATACATAAATGAATTTAGACAGGACGGAATGTTAGTAATATGATTAATGAGCTAAACATAAGCTGAATGATATATGAAGTATTATTAACTTTACTAGCCGCCACTGGCGACCAGTTTGGTCGCCCTTAAATGTATGTTAAGCATTGTAACAAATTATTTTTATTCATAATTTATTTTTTTCCTTAATCCTTCGCCAAACCGGAAAAATCTAATAGACAAATCAAGAACTTTTGCGATCGTGGTAGCATTTCGCATTTTTTTTTTTTTTTTTTTTTTTTTTTTTTTTTTTTTTGTTATGTATTTCATCTTTCTTGACAAAAACCACTTAACCCACTTTATAATAAATTAATCATTGTGTGTGCAATAAAATTGTGTGTTTTTTAATATAAAATAAATATTTCATAATAAAATAAAAGTACATACTGTTTTAGTAATCTCTGATAGGTATACCAGAAAATGGTATTTTCTCGCCAAAATGGCGCAAAAAAAAAAATCGCGCCAACCCCGGTGCGTCCGCGACAGCTGTTCCAATTTAAAATACATGACGTTTACATTTTTCTTTAAAATAGAAAATAGATAAATAAGAAATAATATCAAAAATCAAAACATTTGATTTCAAAATTAAAGTATCGTTTCTAATTTGCACACGCGAAAAATAAAAGCTGACAATTCGTTTCGAAATTTGATCCATTAAATATTATTACACGAGTTCAACTTACGTCAAGAAAAGAAAGAAGTTGAGTTGTATAAACAGAATTGTGGTAAACTTGGACTGTCTCACTGGTGCGAATTATTTTTTTTACACCAGGCAGCGGTCCAAAAATTCATGGTTTAATATTTTAAACGTTCACAACGAATGAATCTTTTTTTTGTTTGTTTGTTTACTTTCATGGATAGAGAATTTGAACTGCGAACCTAATTTAAACTGAAGTTATTGCAGAATGTATACATAATTGAACGTAAGTAATCTCTCAAATATTAATTTATTTTGAACGATCTTTCTAAAAATGTAACTTTTATGCAGTTTTATTGGAAGAAATAATTTTGAATAAAAATGACTGCCTGGCAAATGAAAAAGTGAAGCGGCCATCCCGGAACTGTTGATGACAGTCACATGACTTACGGTTTTATTAACTTTATAGTTGTAGTACCATTATTAATGATACAATGATATGATGTAAATGAAATAATAATCATAATTGCACGCGCAACAATATTAATAGAATTATTAAATATATAACATGCAATATTTTAAAAAATCAACCTTAAAGTTTGTAAAATATACAATAAAAACATTATAAACAAATAATATAATTAAATAA
This sequence comes from Maratus michaelseni, assembly GCA_963931845.1. Lineage (NCBI taxonomy): Eukaryota > Metazoa > Arthropoda > Arachnida > Araneae > Salticidae > Maratus > Maratus michaelseni. The sequence continues at coordinate 461,998,221 of OZ007588.1, forward strand.
ATATAAACAAATAATATAATTAAATAAATATAAACAAATAATATAATATAATAAATATAAACAAAAATGATGTTTCAATCATTAATTATAAAACAAAGAAATACTAAACAAGATTTGAGCAGTATGCAGTGTAGTACATTTAAAAAACAACAATTGTTGATGTTTTAATAAATTTTCATGTTATTAAAATATATTAAATCTTTAAAAGATTTAATTTCGATCGAATATTGCATTCTTTAAAAAATATTTTCATTTTTCAATTTATTAGAATACTAAAATAGATGGAATATTTATGAATTTTCCTGTTTCATACAGAAAGTTGCATAAATTAGCTTCTACAAGATTTCTTAAGTTAGAAAAACCTGTTGCTTGATTTTATACATATATATTTTTTTTTCACTTGTGTAAAACATCGGTAGTTATTCTAATATAACGGCGTTTACAAAGACTGGTGTCAATTATGTGCATATATACAAAGCCTATCGCCAGTAATTTAAAATGTTCTCAATCAAATGTTATTAAATAAATAAAGTGGTATTTTAACGATGGATATTTTGAAAAATAATCTTTTCAACAGCGACCGTAAGACAGAAAACTACTCCGACAGATTATAGAAAGCTAAAATGTATTTATTAAGAAAAATGTTTTCGAAGTATAAGGTATTCCCTTCGAAAGTTTAATGAACAGGGCGTTTGTGTGCATGATTTTACAACAATTAACAAGTTTACATAAACATAGATTTCATTCACGTACATCAAAGTTAAAGCCTCTCATAAACGGGAAATAATAAAATGGTGCGAAAATAAAAAGGTTTGTATCGGGCCTGGGTGATTGGGAAAAAGCCTTATATAGTCAAGAGGGTGGGTTTTGTGTATCATGTAGTGATCAACGAGTTTGTGTATCACGAATGAAGCATGAGACAATCAGAGATTTTTGCAGCTTTCGTAATGTTATTGGATTGCATGACTGGGTATGATCCTGGAAGGCTATTTAAGGCTCCTCATCAGTCAAAACTCTTATTACCCTCTCCAGTGTCCAACATATTGGATTGGAGTGCGTTCGTATTTTTTAAAATATCTCCTCAGCAAATAAAGTTATTTTTCTTTTTGCTGAATACTCTTTTTAAAGAATGTTTCTTTATTTCTTTATTTCTTTATATGACAAAATAGCTCTAAAAGGTGTACTTAATTTTGTATTCAAGTGCTAATATGTAATTGTTAATATCTAAGTGAATACGATAAGGTGGAATTAAGAATTTAACACTTGAAATAAAATTAATTGTGTAATCATGTATATTATTTCTGTTGTCAACACCCCTTTTTCTATGCATTTTCAAAACGTACAACAGTGAATGAGGTATCGTTCGCAAAGTTTTTGAACAGGCTTCTCGCATAGTACACTCACATTTCATCAAAACATGTTTTTCATTAAAAATTGTAGCTAGTTAAAAATGAAATCAGCATTGTTTTCATAAATGAAATGAAAGTTTTTTCTCAAATCAATGTTGCCACAAAAATAACATACCGCATTATACAATGTACAACAATGATTATAAAAAATAAATAATACAAAAAGCTAAGGTGATATTTTCACACAGGTTTATTTTATATTTATGATTAAAAAGTAAAATTGAGATTGAAATGTTTAAAGGAAAATTGTGCATAGATTGTTCGAAACAGTGTCATTTCACGTGTAGCCTGAAATGTATGCTTTATCATATTAGATGAAATTATATTTCATATGTATTCAATTTATTTTTCTTTGTCTTGTGTTTTTCCGAAGTGGATGTTGCCATCCTCTTATGCAGCTAAAATACGATTGTTATTTTTTTTCGTCGTACCTTTGATCGGTTTTTACTCTAACTGTGATGAAATAAATGAGATGATATTCTCGCTTTACTAACGTTGTTTGCAGTTATTTTTATCCTTCATTTTTCTTTAAAAGTTTAAACCTGCATCTAAAAAATATTACATATTGCTAAAAAATATTTGAGTGCAATGCGAAATCGTCGCACATGTCCACTGGTTTAGAAAGATTTTGTCAACTAAAAAATAAAGAGACATCTTACAAGAAGAGTAAACAGAAAGAATGAAGTAAAACTTTTTATTTGTAGAGAAGAAAATTAAAAAATATAAATGCATCCCAAGACTTCAGGTTTAACATTTGAGAATGTAATTTGCGGCCTGACAGATAACAACCCTTATGAAAGGAGTAACTCTGATGATATATATCAGTAAATCCTTGAGAACTTCATGAAACCATTTTCGAACGGTTTGTGTTGTGACGATTTTATAGTCCAACTTGATTTAGCATCTTACGACATGTCAGTGCCCAGCCCACTAATAACTGGCTTAGCCAACACCAAATTAACGTATTTCCCTCACCAGCTTAGTAGAACTTATGGATAATAATGAAAAAAATACTTCCAGCGTGTGCGAAAAAAAATATATAGTCTCATAAAATTGGTATGGTCATGTCCGAGTAGAAAACATCATGAGCTACTAGTTTGCCAAATAGAATTAATCCTCTTATAAAATGTAAAGGTGATGCTTCAAATTCATAAACAATCACCGTGTTTGACATTTTTTATATGTAAGTGTAATTTATAATACGTTATTCTAATATTTTGAACCAGGTAAATGTTATTCGAGTATTTTGAAGTGTGAATAATTTCTTTAATTTTTGTATTATTTCCGTTAATTTTTACACTAATTTATTCTGTAAAATAAGTAGATTCTTAAACTATGAAGTTTTACCCTGTATTACTTACTTTTACTATAAACGATACACAAAAAACTTCTTTTTTAAGTTCTTTCTGTTTTTTTTTTTTCGATTGTTGTAATCTTTTGGCTCGGGGCTGCATATACATTATTTTCCTGAATATGACAGCTCCCTATTAAGAAAGATTCCACAATTTAACTATATATTTATTAGTGACGGTGTTTGTTCTTTTATAGTCAATAGTTAAAACGCTGCTTGTAGTTCGCTTTTTTTTTAATAGTAGATACAAAGTTTTGTTTGTCAGAATGTCGAACTCCATAATTTTCTTGGTGTTTGTAAATTTATATACAGAGATGAAAGTCATTAATTAATGCGAAATGCATATATATAACAGGAACAAATGCGTAATAGTGGCATTTGATAACCAAATTTCTATGCATACTATATTATAAACATCCCTTATGTAGATATAACCCGTTCTGAATATTCCTGTCAATCACCGTCGAGCTATTTTGGCATGCTTTTTTGGAATTGCGTGAATGATCTAAGCATAATAACTTTTAGCGGATCTATTCTACAGGCATTTTTTTTTTCAATGCATGTCACTTTCAATCGCTTACGGGGATTTTAAATGTGGATATTTCTTAGTTTTCAAGTAACAATATTGATGATAACAATATAAATTAAATAATTAACTTCCAATAAGTTTACTTAAATAAAATTTACGTTAGCCAATGATTCCCCCTCTTACAACGTTAAAAATATCCGACGGGACTGCTTCTGGATCTTGGCCGTAAATTGAATGGTCCAGTTTCTTAAAATCGAAATGGTTACAATAATCCTTTCGATGCTTGCTGTTGCTGATTTTGGGTTTTTGGAATTTTTATAAACCACTGTAATTTTCTGAATGGGTTTTAGGTGATACTGTAACATTTTTCTTTCATATAACGCGATATTTAACTAAAACAAAATATCGTACTTATATTTACTCAAAATGCATTCTTTCTGTATTCATTTTTAATTCATTAAGGTAAGAACTGAGAATACAGGCTAAATTGTGATGCAGTCATATTATGAATACTTAATGCCATAATATCTCCAATTTCAGTTAATATACAACACATTCTAGTGAATATTTTACGAAATAGCGAGACTGACAAGTTTCTAACTTCCTTAAGATAAATGAAATTTGAATCTTAGTTTTCTCCTAATTCTGTAAAAGAAGTTTGACACCTGGCACACCAAAATGATACATTTTTAACATTTAGAATGAAATCGAACTCCACTGCATGTGAACGTACACTCTAAAAAAAATCCGTGAAAATACAAGAGATTTTCCGTAAAATTTTACGGAGAAGTTTCATTTTTCCAAAATGTCAGTACAATTTCCGTAAATGACATTAGTTCCGGTAAAGAGACTTAACATCCGTAACTATGCAGAATGTTTTCCGTAAATTTGATGGATTTTTTCCGTATTTCTTTCAAAACAGTACAATGTCCGTATTTCTTGCAAAACAGTGCAATTTCCGTAAATGACGCTTAAAGGTTGAGTACAGAAATCGCCTTTTTTGAAATGCGAATTAAGATTGTTGTATTTACTAGAGTTCTTCTAGGATACAGGCCTGGCCCGGCTCGACCCGCTGGCCCATTCTAACCGAGGCCATGTCAATTTATTGTGAAAACAATAGAAATATGTATATTTTTTAATGAAATATTTAGAAACTTATTTTATTTTTATAAATTACAATATATATATATATATATATATATATATATATATTTTAATCTACTTTTTTTTTCTTGATAGTTTTTTAAATTTATGATTTTTTTTTCACTATTTTTTTTTTAATTTATCTTTTTTAATGTGAGGCAATATTGTGTTATTTAAAGGTTTCATAACATAATATCTCTGCAAATTATAGCTATGCAAATTGGTATTAAACTAAACTGTTTTGGCTTACAAATTTATGAATTACGCTAAAATTTATTATTTTATAAATTATAATTTTACTAAGTTTACAATTTTTTCCTTAAATTTATAAAATTAGTTAATGTTTTTTTCTTTACTTTTATAAAAATCAAGTTTTTAATTTTATAACTTTTTTAATTTATTTCGTTAGTTCATATTTTTATAAATTAAACTAACTTAATTTAAATTAAATCAGTTAGTCCATATTTAAACTTACCTATCCCAAAGTCATTAATGAAAAAAATTTCTCTTTTTTTTTTAATATTTTTAAAATGTAATGTTAACCCCCCACAGGAGCCACAGAAATCCCTCCCGGAGAAAAATGTCTGAATTCAACACTAGTTAGTACTGTTGCAAAAAGAAGCAATTATTACTCTTAATACAATTTTTTTATGCATATAATACATAATAAATTAAAATTTATCTGTTATACGGCACCAAATAATATAATACAGCAAATTATTGAAAATTATGAAAAGAAATATTAATAACATTGGAAAAATCAATCTACAGGTGAAACCTAGTTTTTGCATCATGAAAAGCGATTCAAATAAGTTGCAGCATTTGAGCGAAAATCCCGACTGGTCATAACGCTGTGGTCTATGGCATCAGGCTAGTACACGGTACATTGTGGGTTTGAATCCGCTCGCAGCAAGGGTTGGTTAAATTCTATAAACTCACTCAGAAATGAAAAAAGATGCCGAAATGTATTTGTCACTTATAAGGTTGTACTCGCGAAGTACCTTGTTTTCTTTTTTTGGTCCTATAAATTTTATTTTAACGACATAAACATTTCTAAAAAATACGGAAGATATCTGTTATAAAACGGAAAATTAAAAACGGATATTTCAGAATTCACGGAAAATTTCCTTGAATTTACGGAATTTTTTTTCCGTTAAAATACGGAAATAGTACTGGCGTCTCGATTGCCAGTACAACTTCCGTTTTTTTCAGGAAATTTTTTTTACAGTGTACCGAAGAAGTGAGATGTACATTTAATTGAATCTAAGAATTTAAGAAAATCTATCCTTACCGGAAAGTTCTGCCCGTCAATTGTTAGACATTAGATATAGGGATTGATGTCTAATATTTAAATGATAGAATTTTCCGGTACGAACCAACTTTCCCAAACAGAAAGAACTTTCCGAACAACCCAATACTTCAAGACGACTGCGTTTTTACGTCTCTCAGTTAACACATTAGGTGCCATTTGTATCCAAATGAGTACAACTAATATGTCACTTGCATTAGTTTACCTTGCATTCAGATTCGGCTTGCTATATTCTAAAGGAAATAAAGCTTCATCCAGTTGTACGAAATAATACTGTTAGGTGGCCCCGTAGTATATAAAACCTCGGTGATCTAGTCTCCCAATAAGATTTTTTTCACATGGGTTTTATGTATCCAAATTAATTATTGACTCAACCATAGATAAACATATTATGTTATGTATTACTATAATATGATACTACATTAACGCACATTACTGAAAAGTTAATGAAAAAATAATGGTAGCCAAAAACAACGATTCTTTTTTACATCGTACTTTATATGTTCATGCATGCCAAAGTATGAATTGCCTTGTTTCGTCATATCATCGTATTTATGACTTACAGTTCGATAAGGAACAATGTCACTAGAATTTTCTGTAATTTTGAACTTGTTTTAATTTTATAATGGTTACAAAATCAAGCATTTGAGCATATTCTTCGCCAAACTCTTAAATTTGCAAATAGTCGAATATCAAACCGAAACATATTATCAGATAATTTCTAATAAATTATTTTAGTAATGCTTGTTTTATGTTGGCTTATTTATTTCAAGAAAATTTAGAAATCATGATGCCTGAAAAACACGCATGCAATACAATGAATAAAAATCTTGATAAAAAATACCAAACAAACTTTGAGATAATAAAATCCATTTATGCTATAAAGTTATTATTTTTCAATACAGATAAAAAAAAAGTTTTTAATGATAATTGGCTATTATACAAAGAATGCAACAGTGTAATTTGTGTTAAAGTTAAAAATTTAAAAATGAATATAAATGTGGATATGTTTATTTTTAGGTTTAAAAAACTTAAAAAGAGAATAAATGTTACCTTTTTTCCCAACATAAGTGTTTGTTTCTGAGATAACACGGAATAAATGCTAAACTTTCCCAAAAGTTTTATTTTGTTAAATAAAAACATTTACATTTAATGATTTAAAATCTCTAAAGTTATCTCTTAAAATAGTACAAAAAACAACAGTAACGTTTTCTTAAAAAGAGAAAGGAAAAAAAAAAAGTATAAGACTGACTTTCGTACAAAAGTAATTTAACAATTTCTCTTTTCCTTAACACTTTATTCGTAATGTGAAGAAAATAATCTGTTATTGCTATTTTATTATAGTAGTTTCAATTTTTATTTGATTAATCATCGAAAAAATATTTAAATCGATGACGAATTAAAAGAAAATTAAGCTTAGATATTTTTTCGTTCTGGTAACTGAGATATTATTACATATTTCAGTAATATAATTTTATTAATCGAATTCGTTTCTTGTTCATCTTTGAAAGGCAAAAAAGGTAAAAAAATAAGAAAGAAAGAAGATATACATTCGTTTTGATATATGTACAAAAGTTTTTTTAAAAATATGTGAGCATATTTATTATATAATCAACTAGGGAAGGACATACAAAGGGAATAGAAAAGTAGAACGACACTGCAAGAGAAGGAAAAAGATTAATTATTGAAATCCATTTACTGAAATATTTATTTCATAAACTTCTTCTTTCTTACTAGGGATTTCTCTGAGAAGAAAAATTTTAGCTAGCTTACATTACAAATAGTAACGTTCGGAGAAAAGCAATTCTGGAAAATTTCTATACATTTTCACATATCATGACCCTCCTATATATATATATATATATATAAATGTTCGAATATTATAGTATCTCCAGTTCGCCAGTGTATCCTACGAGTTTTATTAATGGTTTAATTTATGATTTTAGCAAAAGTAAAATTTATCGATTTGAGTTATATTCACGGATCGATTCTAGAGGTATTTCGATTGGACGTGATGGAAATTAACTATTTGATTTACATTTTATCTCCTATCTGCTTTCATGTCAGTTTCTGCTGGTTGATTTTATGGTCTTGTCATTTGAAGGATTCGTTGCACACGTAAACCCCGCAGTGCTTGTAGTAAGTCAAGCCGTCTGTCTTTTTTTTTTTTTTGGTTTTGTTGGTTTTTTAAATTGTTCTATAGTTAATGTTTTCTGTTTGTTCATTTGATAATGTTTGATTTAAGTTTAGTTTTAGTTATTTATTTGGTTTCAAATTTAAATTTCTGGAATTTTGGTTGTCATAGTTTTTATATATATATATATATATATGTGTGTGTGTGTGTGTGTGTGTGTGTGTATAAATCATATATATAGCTACCTGATTTTTGTCATGCTGTAACTCTCCTATTTATGAACCAAATTCAATGTGACTGAGCATGTATATAGGGCATACTAAGTTCCAACCGAGTTTGTTGGGCAGCTTCATAAACCATCTTGTCCCAAAATGGCGGCCCCGTAAAGATTTTAAATTCAAAAAGATGTACAAAAAACTTGAAATCTCAAAATTTATTACCCTTAAGTGTTTGGTCTTGATACAACAATTCAGGATTTTTTTTGTCTCTATCTTAAAATTGAATCTTCTATAATCGCGTTCTACGAATTTTAGCTTTGTGTGTTTGAGTAAAATTAGCTGAATTAAAAAAAAATTAAAAGTAACAGGGAAGCTTCCCTTTCCCCCTTTTACATGCCGGAAAGACTTTTTTAAGTTCTGCGTGATGTTCAAATTAATTTTAAATTCCACATATTAAATGGATAGTTGTTCGAAATTATAATAGAATAAATAGAGTTGTTTGAAAATGCCAGCCACCCTAAAATTTCAAACCGCTATATCTCAGCCATTTTTTCAGATAAAGGAAAAACAAAAATTGCTCCGGATTCTCCGGATCAAGGCCAAACATTTAGTGGAAAAAACTTTTTGGATTTCTAATTTTTTGTACAACTTTTTGAATTTGAAATCCTTAAATGGCTATCACAACGCCCCCTTCCGGCGGAATATCACCAAATTCAAGTAGGACCTACTGGCCATAGCCAAAAACATAGAAAAAAAATTGATTTAATTATCTGCATAACATCATACACTTTTCAATGATACAATAGTGAAAATCGAACAAAAATCGCGATCGCAGCGCCCCCTTTCGTCGAAATATCCCCAAATTCAAGTAGGACCTGCTTACCATAGCCAAAAACAATTTGAAGCATAACTTCATACACTTTTCGATGATACAATGAGTACGGACAGACAGACAGACAGACAGACAGACATTTTGTAAAAACATGTTTTTCGGAATCTCTGACCCCTAAAACGTGTAAAACCGTCGAAAACCGGAAGTCGAAAAAAATTTCGCTTACAATACTTTCTTCTATTATAGATAGAAGAAAGTAAAAATAGCAAAGTTACTTTGAGATAATAAAATTTTTGCTATATTTTTCCTCCGAATATGACTAATTTTAAACATTTATGCTATAACGATATTCTTTTCCAATATAGATAAAAACAATTAATGACAATTTGCCATTATAAAAATAATGCAACAATGCATTCTGTGTTAAAGTTAAAAATTTAAAAATGAATAAAAATGCGGATATGTTTATTTTCAGATTTAAAAAAACTTAAAAAGGCAATAAATGTTACTATTTCCCCCAATATAAGTGTTTGTTTTGGAGATGACACGGAGTAAATGTTAAACTTTCCCAAAAGTTTCAATGTGTTGAAGAAAAACATTTACTTTTAATAATTGAAAATCTCTAAAGTTATTTCTTAAAATAGTACAAAAAAACAATAGTAACATTTTCTTAAAAAGAGAAAGGAAGAAAAATAAACGCATAAGACTGACTTTTGTACAAAAGTAATTTAACATTTTTTTTTCCTTTTCACTTTATTTGCAATGTGAAGAAAACAATCTGTTATTTCTATTTTATCATATTAGCTTCAATTTTTATTTAATTAATCATCGAAAAAATATTTAATCAATGACGAATTAAAAGAAAATTAAGCATAGATATAGTTTCGTTCTGGTAACTAAGATATTATTACATATATCAGCAATATAACTTTATTAATCGAATTCATTTAATGATCATCTTTGAATAACAAAAAAGGAAAAAAAAAGAAAGAAAGATGATGTACATTCTTTTTATTATATGCACAAAAGCTTTTAAAAATATATGAGCATATTTATTATATAACCCATGATTTTTTTAAAGTTTAAGTGATTAAAAACACACATATGAAAAATTATTACTGTAGAGGCAATGTCAAGAATGCCCTACCACTAGGGAAGGACATACAAAGGGAATAGAAAAGGAGAACGACAGAGCAAAAGAAGGAAAAATATTAAATATTGAAATTCATTTACTGAAATATTTATCTCATATCTTTTTTCCTACTAGGGATTTCTCTGAGGAAGAAATTTTTAGATAGCATCAAATACAAATAGTATCGTTCGGAGGTAAGCAATTCCTGAAAATTTCTATATATTTTCACATATCATGAACCTCCAGTATATATATATATGTGTGTGTGTGTGTATGTGTGGGTGTAAATCTTATATATACATATATATATATATATATATACATATATATATATATATATATATATATATATATATAGGTTTTTTTTCATGCTTTAACTGTCCTATTTATGAACCGAATTGGATGTGACTGAGCATGTATACAGGGCATACCAAGGTCCCACCGAGTTTGTTCGACAGCGTCCTGAGCCATCTTGTACCAAAATGGCGGCCACTTAAAGATTTAAAATTCAAAAAGGTGTACAAAAACTTGAAGTCTGAAACGTTTTTATCATTAAGAGCCCACACTAGTCACGGGAAGAAACTCGAACGCTAATGTTAAGTCTAAGGGAAGGTTCTTGACAGATTTCTAGCTCGCATTATAATACACTGCTCAAAACAATTAAAGGATATTGCAGTTTTAGGTGGATTTTGTATCTGGGAAACTTTTTAGCTGATTGATACATGGTCGACAGACATAGTAGGTTATATGAGAATAAATTACACATGTTTGGCAGAAAAAATGCATTTTATTGCGCATTTGTGTACAAAAGGAAAAAAACACAATTTGTGCATATGAGAAAAAAAGAATAAGAAAAGGTGTTTTCTTCAAAGAAAATCATTTTCAGTAGGGGGTATGGTTTCCACGGGCGGCCAGCAACGTTGAACACCTTTGAGGCATGGAATCAATGAGGCTATTAATGACGAGTTGGGGTATTCTGCCCCACTCTTCCAGAAGAGTTCTTTCCAGTTCTTGGAGAGTTTGTGGGGGTTGTTGGCGGCCAGAAACTCGTCTTCCTAGAGCGTCCCAAACGTGCTCGATTGGATTCATGTCTGGAGAACACGCTGGCCATTCCATTCGAACGATTCCTTCCTCGAAAAGGAAATCCTCCACCAGGTTTGCACGATGTGGCGTGCAGTTATCGTCCATTAAAATGAAGTTATCTCCGATTGCTGCAGCGTAAGGGACTACAATAGGTCTGAGGATCTCATCCCTATATCGGCGACCAGTCAGAGGTCCATCTCGAATGATGTAGAGGTCAGTGCGCCCGTCAATGGAGATGCCACCATACACCAACACTCCTCCACCGCCAAATCTGACACTTTCGTGCACGAATGCAGGATTATTCCTACTGCCACGGTCCCTCCAGAGGAAAATACGACTATTATCCGGATGCACAGAAAAACGGGACTCGTCAGAAAACAGAATATTGCTCCATTCATTTCTCCTCCAGTTGACATGCTCGGTTGCCCACTCCCTGCGGTCGCGACGATGCCTTGATGTTAATCTAACACATACCATCGGTCGGCGAGCATACAGACCTACAGCATGGAGCCGGTTTCGGACAGTCTGAGTTGAAATCGTGGTGCCTGTAGCCGAGCGAAGGTGTTGTTGGAGAAGAGTAGCGTTCATGTTTCGGTGTCTCCGAGCTGTTAACGCTAAATACCGATCTTCATTGGGCGTTGTTGCCCGCATATGACCTTGCCCTGGTCTTCGGCCTGCACATCCACTCTCCAAAAAACGGTTCCAGATCCTGGAAATGACACTTTGTGACACTCCAATGGCTTGCGCTACTTCGGCTTGATTTTGGCCCCCTTCTAACCTACCAACAATTCTCCAAGCTTCTGAATCTGTCAAATGACTTCGCTGAGACATCGTACTCATCGAAACAAAGCAATCACTGAATGCCGATCATCCTTGTCTTCATTCTCTTTTATCCAGTTGAAAGTCAAATTTCATTCGCTGCCGCAGAAGCGACGTTTTTGACGTCGAACTCAAAATTTGCATACTCCACAGTTTGAAAACCAGAAAAATTTGCATTTGTGATTCTCTTCTTCTATTTTCGGCAAAAAAAATTTCGTTTATATCTTTATTTTATATAAAACTTCAAATATCCTTTAATTGTTTTGAGCAGTGTATTTTTAAATGATTTTTTTTTTTTTTTTTTTTGCATGGGATACCTGAGGCCTATCCCTAACGTTGTTAGTTATTACTTTTTCATTTTAGTTACAGTTTTTTTATAAGCGGATATTTTTAATTTCAGAACCGGTTGGAACCGATTCTGAAAGTGAAAGTACCCTTATATAAAAAAACTGGAACAAAAATCCAAAAAGTAAAAACTAACAACGTTAGGGATCGGACTCAGCTAATCTATAAGAAAAAAAAAAAAAAAAGCGAGCGAGAAGTCTTCCAAGAACCTTCTCATAGACGTAACATTAGCGTTCCAGTTTCTTCGGATGACTAGCGTAGGCTCATAAGTGTTTGGCCTTTATGCAACAATGCAGGAAATTTTCTTTTGTCTCTATCTTAAAAATGGCTCAGATAAAGCAGTTTGAAATTCTGATTTTTAATACAATAGGTTTCATTTATGAGCTTTAGAAAAAGTGGTTTCTCGCAAATTTACTTTAATTGTTGTAACTATTGTTGTTGCTCTCATATGCTCAAAACTACGTAGTGATATCCGCCAGAATCAAGTTATCGCAAAGCTTGGAGATATTTGGCAAAAATAGTGTCAAATTTGGTGAACAAAACTAAATCGCCATAAATGAAACCAACTGGTATGTTAATAACTGACTAATTTAAGGAAATTTTCATTCAAATGCAGTATTGGCGAAAACGGTGATTAAATCTTCTATAATCGTATTCTACGCATTTTAGCGCTGTGTATTTGAGTACAATTAGCTGAATTAAAAAATAAAAGTAACAGGTAAGCTTCTTTTTCCTCCTTTTACAGGCCGGAGAGAATTTTTAAGTTGTGCAGGATGTCAAATTAATGTTAAATTCCACATATTAAACGGACAGTTGTTCAAAATTCCGTGTAGATAATAGAATATGCGAAGAACTTGATAAAAAACAATCAATTATTATTATGATATTTATATTATGTATGTACCAATATATACGGCGAAAATCTACTAAAAATATAGTTTTATCAAATATATAAAAATACATATCTTTAGTTAAAGTTGTGCTTTATAAACAGATTGCAACATTTTATTTTATTTTTAAAGTCAACAAGTTTTAAAAAGTAATAAAAGAGTAGAAATATTTGTTTAAAGATAAAAAAAAATTAACCAGAAAAAACGTTTTCTTCACAATGCAAATCTTTGTTTCGGAGGCAATACTTTTGTAACTGTTGAATATTCTTAAAAGTTTTACGTAGTGCTAGAAAAATATTTACTTTTAGTACTTTAAAATTTCCAAAATTATCCTTTAAAACTGTTCATCAAACAAAAGAAATATTTTCCTAAATCGATAACGGAAGAAAATGAAAGTATGAGATGGACTTTTGAAAAACGAATTTAAAAATTCCTTTTATTTTTAACTTTTAATATAAAGAGTTAAACTGTTATAAAGTTTAACTGTATATAAAGAAAATAATCGTTCGAAAATATTTGTATTAGATTCCCTTTTATTGGAATTTTATTAATCATTGAAAAAATGAAATCAATGGGTGAAAAGTTTTTAAAATCAAAAAGAAACACAACAGTGGTAAATAAAACAATTTTTTATAGTTCTTTGTAACTTTGAACTTTGTGGTAAAAATGGTATTGTAATTTGAACATTATAATCTTATTATACCAGTGATTTTCTTACATATCTTATAACATAGAAATATGTGTATTAAAATGCTCTTTTTATAATCATAAAGTCAACGGGTTTTTGTAAAGTAATAACGACAGAAATATCATATTTATTATAAATTCGCTAATAGTACGGCAGATCGCCCATCCCTTAGACGACGACGGTCAAATGTTCTCAAACAACATATTTAAGCCAGTTTTAATGCTTTTTAATATCTCAAGTATTTAAAACGTACACATTAATCTTTCGTATGTATCTTTCCGTAAAAAGTTTTAAAATACATAAGCTAAGTTTATTGAAAATATGTATGATATAACAAAAATCTACAACTATGTATAATTTAATTTTGTTATTTTCGGTTATATAATGATTGAAAATTAGCAACTGTGAATGAGTCTGAATGTAAGAAAGTTGTTCTTAAGAGATCAAGAATACAGTTATAAGACAGCGATCGACAGCTACTGAAAAAAAATTTCATTAATATTTTTCAAAATAATTGAAGTAGTTGCTGAAACGTTTGTTGAAGCTTACTGTGGAGACACGAAACGTTTTAATGTCTGTCTGTTTGTCTATAACTCTCGTGATAACTACCACAAAAATGCAGCTTGTTATTAGGTAGGCATGTTGGTGATGTACGCTGAATTGGCTGTATAGTTTTTGGCTAAATTTTGTTCATTCATTTGAAAAATATGGAATATTTTCGTTTACGACATAATGCTTTTCTATGTGGATTTAGACAATTTTAAAACTTTATTATTCATTGTAATAAAAATGGCACATTTTAATAGTTGATTTAAATAATACATTATGGATGCTAAATTTTCGCTATGGTCTTAATCAAATCAGTTTAAAATAATTTTGTCAATAACTTTCACGGACATTAGAAATTCTGTATATATATTATGAAATTTTGTGCATATGTTCAAAAAAATGTCTTTATTATTTTTACAATTTTGAAATAATAAGCATATTTTTTTCCCATTTTAGGGTTCTGTACTTAAAAAGTAAAAGCGGAATCATTATAAGATCACTCCTGTGTTTGTCCGCCCGTCTGTCACTACCATTTTTCTGGTAAACTATGGGACGTGGAAAGTACAAATTCGGTTACACACAAATTTTGCTTTTCCGGCGGTCAGCGAGGCAGTTGACGGACGCTCGAGGTATCTATCGACGCAGAATCATTCAAGGATATTTAATTATGGTTTTCGAAAAAATTGTCGGTAATTAGTCAAGATATTAATTAAGTTACTTAAAAAAACTTTATTTTTATATATCGTTCGAAAGATCTTGTAACATTGAACTCAAAAATATGTTTGTTTCAATTTTAGGTATTATATTTTCAGAGATATCGTCGAAGGTATGCTGGAAAATTATGCCCCCCCCCCTCCTATTTCTGAATCTTTCTGAAACTAAATTTGTGAAAAAAATTAGGGTTAGTAGAAGTTTATATATTAATAAATAGTAATTAATAAATTTACTGTGCGGAACCCCTTGAGCGCAAGTTATACACTAACTTGATCGATTATTTCATTTAACGGTTGCCTAGCATCTGCATTTC
The DNA here is from genome assembly GCA_963931845.1 of Maratus michaelseni. Taxonomy (NCBI): domain Eukaryota; kingdom Metazoa; phylum Arthropoda; class Arachnida; order Araneae; family Salticidae; genus Maratus; species Maratus michaelseni. The sequence continues at coordinate 462,013,679 of OZ007588.1, forward strand.
GTAGCATATCAGTAAAAACAAAATAATTAAATCAGGCATTAGCCTGACATTTGACATTCTTAAAAGATAGATTTTCTGAATCTTTGGGAAACCTTATATGCTTAGAAATATACAAATTATCTAATATTATTAATTGCGGATTTCAGAATGTTACATACTGTATGAAGCGAAATGAATATTAAAATATCTTCAAAAATTTATGTTGGACCACTGATCTGAAGATTTTCTAGTTGAGAAATAAAGAAACAAGGCGTTTTATGTGCAAAAAACCTTTTTCAAATGGATTCTGCAATAATTCTAGATACAGAAGGTTCATTATCCTCAGAAGCTGTCTAAACTTAATAATAAATCTTAGCAATACTTTTTCCCCATAAAGTATGGAATAATCAAATATAAGAAAAAATATGTTTTTTTTTTCTCTTTTTTTAAAGATTTTGAAGCCGCCACAGGAAATGGATTTTTTCCCCCTTTTTAAAGACTTGAAAACATCCTCAAGATTTTCTAACTCACAAAAACATCTAATAAAAATGTTGGAAGAAAAGCTTGAAAAGCTTGTTATATTCGAATATCTGGTTTAGTGGGTCATACTATTGGAAGCAAAAATAATGCTTTATAAATATAGCTACATATATGGGATTTTTTGCGATCTAGCAATATAATGCGATACTCGCTATAAAGGACACACGTTACATCAAGCGCGTACAGTATATTTTGGAAATGTACTTTGCTCAGAGTATTGCAAATTCATTTTTACTAGGAAATCCCAATTTTGATATAAAGCCTCCCATTTTTCCCATTGAACACTCTAAAGATTCTTCCTTGCGCTTAGCTAATGTTTTGAATGAATAAAAAAATCCATTACTTTAAAGACTATGTTATAAATGCATTATCAATGTGAAAGGATAAAGCAAGGCAATAGCGAATGATATGGAATCATTACCCGTGTATTAAATCCTTTTCTTGTAAATTTTATGTTTTTGCATCAGTGAGTTTTTGTGAAAAATATAATTATTAAATTTTAAATTTTGCAGGATACCATACATTGGTGATGTACCAATATCAAGGAATAAATTTGAGAATTTGATTAAAGTTATGTTGGATTAAGCAAATAAAAAATACTGCTTTTTAGTTTTAATAATTGATATATTTAATGAAAACAAAAAAAATATATTAAAATTTCAGTATAATAAAGCGCAATACAACTGTTTTAAAGAAGAATCGGTAATTACAATATATTTTTGCCTATTCAGAATTATTATACAAAAAACCTATTTTGAAATTGAAACTTATAATTCAATTGAATAATTTTGTAAAAAAAAAAGACTCTTTTTATCTTATTTTTTCTTTGAATACAATGAATTTTAAAGAAAATATTTATTTTGTCGTGAATGGCGTAAGAAAAATGGTCCGTTTTTATTAGCACTTTCCAACCTAGTTGAAAAGTGCTTATGACTTCGGTTTGTCTGGCCGTATGGCCGTCCGTCCGTGCTCTAACTCCCGTAAATATGCTCGGATTGCTCTGCAATTTTTATATGTTATTGTTGTTATGTATGGCACGTTCCCCATTTCAACTGAAGTGTGTAGCATTTATAGTTGTCTTACAGGGACACTCAAAAGAATTCCGTTACATTGCGGTCTATGGGGAAAAATCATTTGCGGTTTATTTTAAAAATGTTTCACTATTGTAAACGCATTGAAATTTATATAGATCACTAAGATGCATTAGAAGAAGCTTAATATGGAATAGTAGGTGTATAGCACTTAGAGTTACTTTACAGGGACAGTCAAAATAATTCCGTTACATTACGTCTATGGAGAAAAATCGTCTGCGGCTTATTTAAATAATGTTCCTCTATTTTAAACGCATTGAAGTTTATATATATTACTAAGGTGCATTACAAGAGGCTTACTACAGAATAGTGTGTGTATAGCAGTCATCGTTCATTTACAGGGACACACAAAAGAATTCTCTACTGTCTGTTAACAATAATTCCTGGAAGTGCGTTTTAAGTTACTAAACGCGATTTTAATCTTAACTAGCTTTTTGTCTATTACGTGGTGTGTATAAATTCTGTAGATCCTATACAGGGCAGCACAAAAGTTCGCGAACACATTTCCGTTTATTGACAGAAACTCCAGAAGGAGAATTTAAACGGTGCGACGCGTTTCCTAACTAAACTAAAATTTAGCATCCTATGTATATATACAAATCTATAGATCATATACAGGGCTACATAAAAGTATTCGGATATTTTTCCGAATATTGTATATATTGAAAATTGCTGAAATTACGTTTTTAAATATGTTATGCGTTTTCCAATTTGTTTACTTAGATGTCATCTTTCAGCTTATTAAACGGTAATGATTTGTAAAATTATTTTAGAAGCGTTGGAAAGTGCTACATAATCTATGCTTGACGCATGATTTTTCGTTCTTGTTTTATTTTAAAATGGTCCGTTTTTATGACGTCTAGTTTTATTCCGTTTAAGTAAACAGCCGTTTTTATCTAGACTAAAAAACATATTTTTACAACCAAGCTTTCTTTTCAGTCGACGTGTATATGAGAAAGAGTGTCTTAATTTCTTACTTCAAGTATTTAAATGAATTATAAATCATATCTTAAAACGTGTAATTTTCGGCAGAAAAAAAAATGTAATCTTACAAATGTAAAAATAGACTGTAGAAAGGAATTAAAATACATATATATATACTACAACCTTTAGTATTATTTTATGAATTTCTTGTTTCAAATTATTTGATCAAGTATTTTGTTTCAGATATTTTTACTCTATACGATATAACAATTTATATTTTTTGCAATTGTGCATGTGACATACATTACATATCACAAATATTACAAAATATTAATAATAATAATAATAATGTTTTACCCTACGCCTACAGAATATACACATGTTTATTTTTCCTTACGCAAACATGATAATCTTTAATACGAAACCTTTTATGTTAATTATTAAAAAAATATTTTAAACAACCTTTTAAAATAGCTTTTCGTAATTGGATAACGTGACATATGTAGAGTATAGCACCTCAAGAAATATAATATACATCATTGGCTCTCAATCTCTTAGTTATCACGGATCTCTTTTCAAATACCCTCTGTCTTCGTGGATACCGACGATTTAAAGAAGAAATTACTGATATTCTTTAGACTATCGAATAAAGGATTAAAAAAAAACAGAGATATACAATCTAATTCTAATGTACCTTCAACGGTATTCTTATATTTTTCTATCATCTAATTGCGTGATTATTCAAAGAATCTAGACAAGTGAAAATATTTACACTGATACATTCATGGATCACACTTTCGGTTGGTTGGTTGGTGATTTATGATGGCCGATTATCTACACGAGAATAGACCCGAGGGGGGAGTGCCCTCCATGACGGTTTTTCTAAGGGAACCTAATCCATATTTACACAAGGTTATCCATGGTTCCAAGAAAGCCACGAAAACTCCGAACGATTGGGCCAACGGGCGCGACTGGCTTCGAACCCAGCATCTCCTGTCTACCAGTTTTGAGAGCAGAACCTCTCGGCCATTGGTAGGGCGACCATATTTTATAATCCCCCTCGACCTGTTGGCCGGTTGTCGGTTCAGGTAATTCAATAGGCAGAGCGTTCGCAATTTAAGCTAAAAGTCTTGGGTTCGACTCCAGACATGAAGACTTTTTCACTCAGTTGTCACTTTTTCACTCAGTTGGAAAAATGGCAATTCGTAGGATTATCAATCATCCCTAAAAATATTATTTAAAAAAATTGCCATACTGAAAAAAAGCTTGTATAGTAATACATATATGTTTATTCTACACATGTAAACGTATTTATGTAGAATTATACATTTATATTAGATGAACTGTGAATACTGTTGAGGCAATATTCTGAAAGCGCTTCCGTAGTTCGCATTCCTATCCTATTAATTTACAGAATATTCGCAATTTCAGATTTAATGGAACCGATATCCTAGACAACCAATTGTAAACGAACAAAGCCTAAGGAAATTTACCGAGGTCAGTCTGAATTATGAATAATACAATGGAACAATAACTGAGTAGTAAAGTGTTAAATTATAAGGTGATTTTGGAGCTTTTATGGGTGCATGATAATTATCTGGCAGGTAAAATTTTATTTCAGTGATAGTATGATCTATAAGTTTATAAAATAAAATTTTAAAGGAATATTGTAGAGTAGTTTTTTTTTTCACTTGATTTAAAATTTGTATCTGGAAAATATCCGAGTGAAGTTAAAATATAAATATATAGTAAAAAAATGTTTAAAAATATTTTATGATTCTACTGTAACTAAATAATGAATAAAGTTAATCTTACGTTCGCAGTCAATATGGTCTTTATATTTCTCAAAAAAAAAAGTACAAACATAGATTTTGCTGTAGGAAGTACATTTAAAAAATATTTATAAGCATTTGTTACGACAATAAGTTTATAAAAATTGTTGGAGATTTTTAAAATATATAACATAAATGATTTAAATTTTCAGAGAGCGAACCACGTCTTGTCATTAGAAAAAAAAAAGTAGAATCTTATAAAATGAATGGTTATTAAATTTTATTACGTAAATGAGAAATATATCAAAGTATTCGTAGTAAATGTGAACTCCAAATAAATAATAATTATTCAAATATTAACTGAATGGGTAAAATGAAATACAAATAAAATATTGTATTGATAAAATTAAATGTTAATACATTATTTCAAGTTGATAAAAAAATGTAGTATTTTTTAAAGGTTTTAAAAGTGAAACATTTATATATATATAAAAAAAAAAAAAGATATTACAATTTTTTATTCTGACTATTCTGTCTAAATTTTTATATTTTTTAACCCGAATATAATGATGATGACGACGAGTATGAAGTATGAGTGAATGTATATAGTGTATTTACAAAAATATGTATTGTAATTACCCGTCCTAGGAAGTTGGGTATAAATCGTGGTTTTCACTTTATTTTTGAAAATTTTTTTACAATTTTTTAAATATTATGATATTTGTAATAAGAAAATGATTACCAGTATGTTTTTGAGGGGAAACTTCATTTGTAATGGAAACTATTATTTAAGTTAGATTTTCACAATGAAAGTATATTATGCCAACATACAGTTTCTTTAAGTTGTTTCATTAATTGTTCTTGTTTATTCTACATTTCGCTTTTCAATTAAAAACTCTTATAATTTTTAAAATTTACTTATCGTAATACAAAATCAAAGTGGATGACTAGCACAGGTGTAGCAGTTAATTAGTACTTTTGAGATAATTAGCTGCAGATAGGGCATTAGGATTATTAAGACAAAACCACAATCCAATTTAGCAGCCACTTATCGTCACTAACACTAATTGCTTTCAACTGGTATCTGATGTTATCTCTTTCTTTCAGAGTTCACGTGTATAAAAAATATGTTTTTCAGAAATTTAATAATTATTATAAACAATACGCAATAAAGTCAAAATTTTGCCAATTTCAACTAAATCTGCAATTTTTTTTTGCACAAACATCAAATGAATTTTATCTTTTCGAAAAATCAATTAGACTTTCATTTCTCCAATCTTAGCAATATAAAAGGAATTCTTTAGAAACCAAATTTACTCAATTCATTCTGTTATGTAGTATGCTTTACATTGCCGTGCAATAAAACATCTTTTTTTAAGATATAAAGTGCACATATATATACAAAATGCATTAAATATTCTCATCAGCCCTTAAAGTATTTCTGCAGTTATCAATTTCTGGTATGTCAATGTTACATACATTTTACATTGTACAACATGTAAAATACGTCTTATATAGAGTCGAGCAAGAAAAGGAAAATTACCGTTAATTTGCGTTTTTTTTTTTTTTTTTTTTGTCTGTTGCATTGTGTATTTATGGGGTACCACTTAGATGTTCTGAATTTTATGGCTTTTTCAGGAATTTTTAAAAGAAATATGAAGTGTTTATAAAAATAATTTTTCACTAAATTACCGTTTTTTGGCGCACTCTAACAAAATATTATTATCGGTATATGAAGAGTACTTTTAACGAAAAATCTTTTTCAAAGTTTTGAACTCGCCAAAGCGGTGTTAACCCTTAACTAAAAATTAGTATTTTATGCCGTTTGTGCAATACCAATAGCTGCTATATGAACCGCAGAAAACATAAAATATATTACCACATATGAGTAATTTTTGCATAAAATAATTTTTAAAGATGTTAAGCGATTATTTTTGCTATAATTCACCGTAGATGGACTAATACTGGCGTAATAGAAATCTTATTCGATTTTTTTAATAGTTAGTATTTTATGCTAACCGGTGTACATAGGTTAACTTTTGCATTGCGATACGTTTGGCAACTTACGAGGCAGAAGACGAGATTTGGTACAAAATTTTTATTTGTCAAATTCAAAAGTTTTTATACAGCCTATAAAAATTTAGGAGTTGAATTATCCATAAAGTTTCAAATTACCTATGATATATTCGACATTTTTTTCTCAAAAATAAATATTTTATACATAGAAATTTTATTTTTCAATTGTCAATGATTTAGCATTATCATGATTTTAGAGACTTTAACAACATACCTCATTATTCAGTGAATTAATGCTGTTCAGAATCCATTGCTGGAATATCTGCATTTTAAATTTCACCTTCCGGCTTATATCGATATTATCTTTTGTACATTTTCTGATACAGCTTGGCATAAGGATTTTATGATTTTCGAACACTTTCGAATAAATCACATTCGTACACTGCAAATTCGCAGCACACATTGGGAACACATTTGGAACACTGATTTTTTTTTAAAAAGTGTTTCAGTCACCTTAATGTGTACTAAATGTGTTCCCTTAATGTGTTCCGATTATGCTCTGCTATAAAGAAAGTGTTCTGAAAGTGTACCGGAAGTGTTCTTCTCAGGATATCTGTTAAATCTCAACTTGGGAACACATTTGAGAACGCATTGGGAGCACATTTGGGCACACTTGTGAAATCATCGTTTTCAAAAAATGCGTTAGAAAGTGTGGTGAACAAAAGAAGTGTTTTCAGAAGCATTCTAAACACTCTTCCAAAAAGTGCGCTTACAAGTGTTTTAAAAAAGGTGACAAAATAAGTGTTCTAAAAAGTGTTCTCAAAAATGTATAAATATTTATAGTGTAGTATTGGAACCTAGTTTTGATTTTGAAAGTCTCTCCTTTATTTAGAAAGCTCTCTCTACCGAAGTCGCAGATCAAGGTTTTGTAAGAGTATTCTCGTAATGTAAAAGTACGTTTTATAATCTATACTAGATAAATAACCCTTCATTAATTATTTTTAGGTGTGGTGTATATTTTTTCCTATAAAGCAAAACCACCTAATTCCTAATTTTAAAAATCTATGAGTTGAAAATTTATATATTCTACTTAATTTGTTAATTTTTTTTAAATGTCTTGTTTTATGCTTTTATTGTGTGCGTATTCAGTAAATTCCTTTTTTTAGATCCAATGTTTAAAAATCACTCTTCGGAGAGAAAGCACGGTTATTTTCTAAGAAAATTTATTACCTCTAAAACAAGATTAGAATCTTTTGAAAAGAACAGTAAATTTGACTTCAGTTTTTTTTCCTGATAAATATAAAGGCTGGAAGCAGCAATTGTGCATTGAGAAATTTGCCTTCACTGAAAAAAGTTTCATGTTTCCCTTACACTGTTTTGTTGTGCAACAGAGGATATTGATATTGTTTATTTATGCAAATGGCTAAAGTTTGAGAAAAAAGAATTTTTCGACGAACTCTTAGATATATCTAACTATAGATTTTTACATAAAAAAGCTTTTCTTAAGAAGATTTTTCTCCGTTTATTGAAAAGAAATTTATTATATTTATCTTAAATATGGTTATTTATATTCTTTGGTATAATAAAGTAATATTGGTAATAAATATTCCATATGTTTCTTTATTATTTTCTTCATGATATATAAAAAAAGCATAGATAACTGTTAATGAAACCTCTTCTTTTTATAACGCAAATTTCTACATTTCATTCTCTTACTGAAATCCCAGAAACGTAAAATTTTAAATCATATTCAAATAATGAAATCTAATAAACAAAAAACTTCGTAAAACAAGAACGAAAAAGCATGCGTCAAGCATAGATTATGTAACACTTTCCAACGCTTCAAAAATAGTTTTACAAATCATACCGTTTAATAAGCTAAAAGATAACATCTAAGTAAACAATTTGGAAACCGCATAACATATTTAAAAACGTAATTTCAGGATTTTCCAACATATACAATATTCGGAAAAATATCCGACTACTTTTATTCAGAACTGTATAGGATCTATAGATTTCTATATATACTACATAGGATGCTAAATTTTAGTTCAGTTAAGAAACGCGTAGCACAGTTTAAAATTCTCTGTCTGGAGTTTCTGCCAATAAACGGAAATGTGTTCGCGAACTTTTGTGCTTCCCTGTATAGGATCTACAGAATTTATACACACCACGTAATAGACAAAAAGCGAGTTAAAATTAAAATCGCGTTCAGCAACTTAAAATGCACTTTCAGGAATTATTGTTAACAGAGAGTAGAGAATTCTTTTGTGTGTCCCTGTAAATGAACGATGACTGCTAGCCTCTTGTAATTCACCTTAGTGATATATATAAATTTCAATGCGTTTACAATAGTGAAACATTATTTAAATAAACCGCAGACAATTTTTCTCCATAGACGTAACGTAACGGAATTCTTTTGACTGTCCCTGTAAATTAGCTATAAGTGCTATGCACACCTTATTCCATATTAAGCTTCTTGTAATACACCTTAGTGATATATATCAATTACAATGTGAACATTATTTAAATATTTAAACATTATTTAAATAAACCGCAGACGATTTTTCTCCATGTAACGGATTTCTTTTGAGTGTCCCTGTAAAAAAAAACTATTAGTGCTACACACTTCCGTTGAAATAGGGAACATGCTACAGATAACGACAATAACATATAAATATTGCAGAGCAATCCGAGCATATTTACGGGAGTTAGAGCACGGACAGACGGCAAACGGCCAGACGGCCATCCGGCCAGACAAACCGAAGTCATAAACACTTTTCAACTAGGTTGGAAAGTGTTAAAAATAAAAATAAATTTTCAGGCAAATACATTTCTTTAACCATAAATTTCAAATTAACCTCCGAGAATATTTCTTAATGACAATATTTAAATTAATCTTATTTATATATAAACAATAATTTTCCAGATATAAGGAATATGTTTCTTTTTATTTTTAAAACTCAATCATGCTGATTAGTAAATATATCATAAGAATTATTGATTTTTTTTTTCTAACTAAGTGAAAAGGTGTCCATGCCGCGAGTCGAACCCAAGACATCTGGTTTAAATTACCAACGCTCTGCCTAATGTCAATCTTAACCGACGATGCATGCTGGTATAAAATGTGCACCTACGTGTTCATTGTTTAATGAAGTTCCATTATTTGGGGTATTTTTGTTGAGCTGTCCACATGACAAACCGGATGCTATTACAAAAAATGTTCTCCGGGTCAATTGTGTTGGCTGGTTGTTCGTCCAGGTAGCACAATAGATAGAAGGTTGGCGATTTAAGCCAGATGTCTTGGGTTGCACTTCTGGCTTGGACACCATTTTACTCAGTTGAAAAATAAATCCCATGTTTCTTACCATGAAACTTTTTAAAAATTTAATTTATTAACCATTGGGAAAATGGTTGTTGCTTTCGGTCGAGAATGGACCAAATGAAGTTCGCATTTTACTATTTTAACCATTTTTAACGAAATTCTGTAACTTTAGAAGAATTTTTTAAGCGTTTTTAACGAAATTCTGTAACTTTAGAAGAATTTGTCTTTGAATAGGCAATAGAAATGCATAAAATCGTTACAAAAATGTTAGATTTACAAAAAGGATAGATGCAAATTATCAGATATGAAAAAGTCCTTCCGGCCTGTACCGGGAGGAAAAGGTAGCTTTCCCATATCTTCGTTTTAAAATTTTAGCTAATGTTACACGAAAACAGCAAGTTAAAATGCAAAGAAACCGTTTACAAAAGATTCGTTAATACTGAATTTGAATAAGAAATTCGCCAAATTATTGAGCAATAGCCAAATTGGCTTCATTTATAAAGACTTATTTTGGTCGCCAAATTTGCCATATTTCGCCAAATGTCGCCAATTTTGGCGAGAATTTGGCGCTAACGGATATGAATATATAGTTTTATGCGTATGATTGGGAAAATGATTACAACAATGAAAGAAAATAATTTGCGAGTAATCGCGTTAATCTGCAGTTTTGTTTCAAAATGTCAGCCACCCTAGAATTTCAAACTGCTCTATCTCAGCCATTTTTTAAGATAGAGGTAAACCAAAAAATGCTCTGGAATCCTTGTATTAAGGCCTAATACGTAATTAAAAAGTAAATTTGAATTATTATTTTTTTGTATATTTATTTTAGTTTTAAATTTTTAAATGGCCGCCATCTTGAAACAAAATGGCGGACCAAGCTGGCCAACGAACTCGGTTGAGACATTAGTGACCTTAATACACACAATTAGTTTCATCAAAATCGATTCATAAATACGGGCGTTATCATATGACATAGGTCAGATATATATATATATATATATATATATATATATATCTACATTTGAACGGAGGGTGGTTTTGGGGGTCTGGGGGTCATGATCGGTGAAAATATATCGAAATTTTCCGGAACTGCTTTCCTCCGAACGGCTGCAATAGGTAGCTTTATACTTTTTTGTATTGAAAGCTACCTAAAATAAAGTAGAAATTTGGTACTTTCGTGTTATAGCGGCACCCAAGGATGAAATATTAGGTAGCTTTCAATACAAAAAAGTATAAAGCTACCTATTGCAGCCGTTCGGAGGAAAGCAGTTCCGGAAAATTTCGATATATTTTCACCGATCATGACCCCCAGACCCCAAAACCACCCTCCGTTCAAATGTTGATTTATATATATATATATCATGAGAGATGGCAGTATCTCGAGTGACGCAGCAAAAACCGAAAACCGAACGCCCAAAACCGAAATTTCCGTCACTCTCATATATACAGCTAGCAGGACATCAAAGGAAAATCGAAACGCCGACATTTATTATCTCAGTAAATATGAGGCATACCATTTCGATTTTTTCACATTAGTCTTATATCTATGGCCTAACTCTATCCTGAAATTTATAGATTTCTACATGCAGTAGATTTTGAGATCTGGAAACCAATTTTTAAGCGAAAATGGGAGATGTAATGGTTTAATGGGCACATAGTTGTTATCTCAAAAATGGATCGAAGGATTTTTTTAAAATTAATATATTATATTAATCAGTTTTAGATGAAGCGTTAATGATTTTGCGCTAACGTAGGAAAACTCTTGTTTTCAATATAATCCACTTTTAAAATCGGACTATTTTCTTACGCGTTTTCTCATAGCAATACATGGAGCCGAATCACCTCTTTTGACTGCTCAAACATAAGGTTAAAAATTTGTTCTCAGTATACAGTTAAGCTCGGAATAAATTTTAGCATGTAGCTGATGAATTATTTTGACCCATTTTTTTATACGAAAATATATTTTTAATTCGTAATATATATTGTATTAAATTAAATTGTTGCTTGTATATTTTTCTTTTTTGTTCAAAATACATTTCGCATTTTATATATCTGCATTTCGTTGAAAAACTATTTAGATTCATTTTTTAAATAGGGGAAATATTTTTTTATTATATGCATTCAATTTTACTGTTATTTATAACAAGGTTTTAATTTTTTAAGGATAATATATTTCTCGTTGGTTGGATAATATATTTCCCGTTGCTAAACGGAAGTCTGTCTGACAACCAACCAACCCGTTCTTTGGGCTTGTTTATGTTTTCATATATTCATACGCGCGCCGTGCATTCCCAGTACGTTGAATTGACACAGACTAAATTTTAAAAGATTTCATTCATGAAATCAACAGAAAAAATAACTCCAGTTCAACATGAATTGCATAGGATCATCAGTAAGTAGCATACATTTAAAAGAAATAGTCTAATCTATATGTAATCTGCATAAAACATTTTGTAAACAAAATAGGAAAAAACATTACTTTTTTTTCACGGGTAAATTGTTTTTTGTTTTTCGGCGTTTCGTAAAAATCTGAATTTTTGATCTGTCTATGTAGTTTTAGCCATTGTAATATGAAAAAGAAGCAAAAATAGTTAATAATGCCTGATTTTAAAACTTTTTTGACTGTTTATTTATTTATTTTTAAAAGAATTTTATTTGTATTATACATTAAGTGAAATTAGCAGCCAGATGAGTCTTAAAATAAAAATACTAAGGTGACCATTTTCGCTTTCGAAGTTTGTATTTGATTATTGAAAAATGAAAAAAAAAAAAGAATGTAATATCGCAGAATGTCTTAAATGTATTTTAAAATTAATTTAATGTGAAAGCATGAAGTTAAAATAAATAGCTATGAATATTATTTTAAAATTATAATAAATAATAATAGTTATTTTTATTTAACTTCATCTAGATTGATATTTATATTTAAATGAAGAAAATTTTGACTCGCTGGCTCATTCTGCTGTCACATATTAGATTATAATCTATAAATCTAACCTCATATGAATTTTTCATACCATAAAAAAGGGAGGAAAAAACATAATGACCATTATTAAACATATTTCTATGACTGATAGAACTTTAATGGCATTTATTTTCCTCTCAAATTTGTTTGAATAAATTGAAAAGGGAGCGACTAAATTTAGTCTAAATATTTTTTAATATTTTTCGCAAAAAAAAAAAAATATATATATATATATATATATATACTATAATTAAAAATGTGATTCTTTTTGTATTACAATAATTAAAAGCTAAACATACCTAAAAAAATTAAGATCATGGAGCACTGAAAAGCATTTATAAAATTTGCCCTTGAATAGAATTAGCTTTCCTATTTTGTTTGCAAGTATCGATAGATTTAAAACAGACTTCGGGTTTTTCATTTCTTTACAAAAAATTATCCTACTCACTGATGGTCTCGTGTAATATATTTCATATAATTTAAAAGGGGTGGGTGTAAACAATAAAAACTACAATTTCAAAGTGTTAATACCAGTGTATCAAAAATAAAGTTTTTAACAACTTACATTCTATACAGAATACCAAAAAACAATTTTCTTACTTAACCTTAAAACTTCAAAAAGCGATGTGTGTTGTAAATTAAGGAGGATGACATAGCTGTGGCTAGAAGTGAATAATAAGGGGGAGGGGGAGGGGGAGGCTCATACTTTTTCTCTCTCTGACACATGAATGCACAAACAAACACACACACACACAGATATATATGATCAAAGTATTATACAGAAAGATAAATTAGTAAATACAGTAGACTCTCTCAAATCCGCAATTTTCTAAAATCTGCACATTGTTTCAGATGTAAACAGTGAAACTTACAGTTAAGATATAAGAAGGAAATTCAAGCTTTTTTATTTTGATATCATTCTGTACTGATTTTATTATCTAATTCTGGTTAATATCATTGAACTCTTACTTTTTCATAAAGGAAGTATAAATTTATCTCTGAAATTTTTCAAGATAACACTGATATTAGGGTGATTGATCTTTTTATCAAATACATTTATGTAGGGGAGACCGGTACACAGTGGACCACTTTTTCAATTAACATTTTTTTTCTCTTTAACAGACTGACCGATCTGTAGGAAAATATTTTTGAATATTCCTTAAACCTTCTTACATCCATCATAATTTTCTCACAACATAGTTTTCAATACATGTTTCAAAAACTATGTTTCTTATTAAACTGTTTATAATAACTATTTATACTAAGAAAAGAAAAGGCCGCAGAATTTTCCAGTGTATAACTAGCGCAAAATTATACTTGTGAAATAAGTGATGATGTCAACAAGTAAATGAAAACCTTACAAGGTTAAACCCTAGAACAAGCGAGACAGTTGGTGGGGTCAAATTTGGCGAAGCGATAAATTAATTTTTCTTGCTATTGGTTTGTTTACAAAATTCTCTGTGTTTTATGGTAAAACACAGGGTATTTTTCCTGTGTAGTAGTATTTCTAGTGTACTAGTGCATAATTATACTTGTGAAATAAGTGATGATGTCAACAAGTAAATGAAAAGCTTACAGGGTTAAATCATAGAACAAGCGAGATAATTGGTGGCGTCAAATTTGGCGAAGCGATAAATGAATTTTTCTTGCTACAAGTTTGTTTACAAAATTCATTGTGTTTTTTGCATGCACATTCATATTGCTGGCACAATGTTTCTTATTAAACTGTTTATAATAACTTTATTTATAGTAAGAAAAGAAAAGGCTTCAGAATAAAAATATCCAGTGTATAACTAGAGCATAATTATGCTTGTGAAATAAGTGATGATGTTGTGGCGGGTTAGCTGTATCCTGAACTGTTTCATGGATTTTTAGCTTTATTATTATTTTAACCAAAATAATTATTCTTTAATATTAATTAATTTTAAATGGTAATTATTTTAAACTACTGTTTTTAATTTATATCGTCAAAATAATATAACATGTAATTTTATTAAACATTAAATTAATTTGCATCTATTAATTAATTTTGTAGTTGTCAAATGCAATAATGTAGATGCATTTGACGGGTAACGACTGCCAATTTGGAACAATACAAATAGTATAACAATGAATCGACACATACATGTGTTAGTAATCGCTGCTTTAATGAATTTCATTTATTTTATACATCACTATATAAAAAAGTTTCTGTATCCAGATATGTTTTTTTGTTGTTGTTTTCAAGAGGATGAAATGTGCATACATATGTTAATGATAGCTCATAGCTGCTGTAACAAGTTTCATATATTTTTGAGGTTGCTGTATTCTGTGATTTTTTTTAATTAATTAATTTTTTTAATTATGGGCGAGAAACATTTGTACATGTATCAGTGACTGAGGCTTTAATGAATTAAGCACTCGGCGATAAAACTGGCGATTAAAAATGTGGAAAAAACCGGCCTAATGCAGGATTTTCAGATTTTCTTTTTTCCCTTCACGTTTTTTTCCTTGTCTGTTTGACAAAATTCTTGATTTTCTTTTACCCAATCGCTGAAATTAATGATTTTTCCACACCTGATCTATGAAATTAATAATATTTCTGCATCTGATGGATGAAATTTATGATTTTTATGTGCCCGATTGAAGAAATTTTTTTTTTCTGTGCGTGATCGATGAAATTAATAATTTTTATGTTAAATTATGTTACTCGTTTACTGAAATTAGTGATTTTTACGCGTCCACTTGACGAATACGTGATTTTTACGCACCCATTCTACAAAATTCATGATTGTGTCACACCTGATCGACAAAATTCATACTTTGCCGGATTGACGAAATTTTTTTTTATCACCCGATCGACGAAATCCTTCATTTTTGTACACTCATTTGATGAAATTTGTGATTTCATGTGCAACCTTGAGGAAATTAATGATTTTTTTATGCCCGATCAACGTATTTTTTGATTTTCATGCGACCGTTTGATGAAATTTGCGATTTTCATGCGCTGATAAATGAAATTCATGATTTTTACCCGCCTGTTCGACGAAATTTATGATCTTTTCTCCCCCTATTGACAAAATTCATGTTTTTTCTGTGTATGATCGATGAAATTCATGATTTTTACACATTAATCAATGAAATTCATGATTTTTACGCTACCAAATGAAGAAATTTGCAATTTTTTCAGAGACTAATTGGTATCTAATGCAGTTTAATTCATTCGACTCGACAATTTTTGCGCACCTGATCGACAAAATTCACACTTTTTATGTGCTGGATTGACGGATTTTTTTTTGTCATCCGATCGACGAAATTCTTGATTCTTATCCAGCCTTTTGACGAAATTTGTGAATTTTACAAGCAAACTTGACGAAATGAATGTTTTTTCATGCCCGATGAACGAATTTTTTTATTTTTATGCAAACGTTTGATGAAATTTGCGTTTTTCATGTGCTAATAAATGAAATTCATGATTTTTACCCGCCTGTTTGACGAAATTTATAATCTTTTCTCCCCCTATCGATAAAATTCATGTTTTTTCTGTGCCGATCGATGAAATTCAGGATTTTTACACATTAATCAATGAAATTCATGATTTTTACGCTGCCAAATGAAGAAATTTGCAATTTTTTTCAGAGACTAATTGGTATCTAATGCAGTTTAATTCATTCGACTCGACAATTTTTGCACACCTGATCGACAAAATTCACACTTTTTATGTGCCGGATTGACGAATTTTTTTTTTTTTTTTTATCATCCGATCGATGAAATTCTTGATTCTTATGCAGCCTTTTGACGAAATTTGTGAATTTTACAAGCAAACTTGACGAAATGAATGTTTTTTCATGCCCGATGAACGATTTTTTTTATTTTTATGCAAGCGTTTGATAAAACTTTCGTTTTTCATGTGCTCATAAATGAAATTCATGATTTTTACCCGCCTGCTTGACGAAATTTATGATCTTTTCTCCCCCTATCAACAAAATTCGTTTTTTTTTATGCCGATCGGTGAAATTCATGATTTTTACGCTGCCAAATGACGAAATTTGCAATTTTTTCCGAGACTAATTGGTATCTAATGCAGTTATACATTCGACTCGGCATCGACAGGATATATCGATTTTAGTTCCTATCTTGTGTTCTATGGGCCCAATCACGAGGAGGTATGGCTCATTCGACTCAAAATTGACAGCCTCAAAGATTTCAGCTTTGTTTGTATAGAACAGAGTGCGCCCTCTAGTGGTGGAAGATGGAACTAACGGATTTTGTAGCTAACTCGAATTCTATGGGTCCGATCACAATGTAGTTTAATTCATTCGACTCGACATCGACCGGATATATCGATTTTAGTTCCAAAATTCACCACCAGGGGGCGCTTTCCTATCTCGGGTTCTATGGACTCGATCACGACAAGGTATGGCTCATTCGACTCGAAATCAACAGCTTCAAAGATTTCAGCTATGTTTGTATAGAACAGAGTGCGCCCTCTAGTGGTGGAAGATGGAACTAACGGATTTTGTAGCTAACTCGAGTTCTATGGGTCCGATTACAATGCAGTTTAATTCATTTGACTCGACATCGACAGGATATATCGATTTTAGTTCCAAAATTCACCACCAGGGGCGCTTTCCTATCTTGGGTTCTATGGGCCCAATCACGACGAGGTATGGCTCATTCGACTCAAAATCGACAGCCTCAAAGATTTCAGCTATGTTTGTATAGAACAGACTGCGCACTCTAGTGGTGGAAGATGGAACTAACGGATTTTGTAGCTAACTCGAGTTCTATGGGTCCGATTACAATGCAGTTTAATTCATTTGACTCGACATCGACAGGATATATCGATTTTAGTTCCAAAATTCACCACCAGGGGCGCTTTCCTATCTTGGGTTCTATGGGCCCAATCACGACGAGGTATGGCTCATTCGACTCAAAATCGACAGCCTCAAAGATTTCAGCTATGTTTGTATAGAACAGAGCGCGCCCCCTGGCGGTGGAAGATGGAACTAACGGATTTTGTAGCTATGGGTCTCATCACAATGCAGTTTAATTTATTCGACTCGGCATCGACAGGATATATATCGATTTTAATTCCAAGTTTCACCACCAGGGGGCGCTTTCCTATCTCGGGTTCTATGGACTCGATCACGACGAGGTATGGCACATTCGACTCGAAATCGACAGCTTCACAGATTTCAGCTATGTTTGTATAGAACAGAGTGCGCCCTCTAGTGGTGGAAGATGGAACTAACGGATTTTGTAGCTAACTCGAGTTCTATGGGTCCGATTACAATGCAGTTTAATTCATTTGACTCGACATCGACAGGATATATCGATTTTAGTTCCAAAATTCACCACCAGGGGGCGCTTTCCTATCTCGGGTTCTATGGACTCGATCACGACGAGGTATGGCTCATTCGACTCCAAATCGACAGCTTCAAAGATTTCAGCTATGTTTGTATAGAACAGAGTGCGCCCTCTAGTGGTGGAAGATTGAACTAACAGATTTTGTAGCTAACTCGAGTTCTATGGGTCCGATTACAATGCAGTTTAATTCATTTGACTCGACATCCACAGGATATATCGATTTTAGTTCCAAAATTCACCACCAGGGGCGCGTTCCTATCTCGGATTCTATGTACCCGATCACGACGAGGTATGGCTCATTCGACACGAAATCGACAGCTTCAAAGATTTCAGCTATGTTTGTATAGAACAGAGTGCGCCCTCTAGTGGTGGAAGATGGAACTAGCGGATTTGTAGCTAACTCGAGTTCTATGGGTCCGATTACAATGCAGTTTAATTCATTCGATTCGACATCGACAGGATATATCGATTTTAGTTTCAAATTCACCACCAGGGGCGCTCTCCTATCTGGGGTTCTATGGGCCCGATCACGACGAGGTATGGCTCATTCGACTCGAAATCGACAGCCTCAAAGATTTCAGCTATGTTTGTATAGAACAGAGTGTGCCCTCTAGTGGTGGAAGATGTAACTAACGGATTTTGTAGCTAACTCGAGTTCTATGCGTCCGATTACAATGCAGTTTAATTCATTTGACTCGACATCGACAGGATATATCGATTTTAGTTCCAAAATTCACCACCAGGGGCGTTTCCTATCTTGGGTTCTATGGGCCCAATCACGTCGAGGTATGGCTCATTCGACTCAAAATCGACAGCCTCAAAGATTTCAGCTATGTTTGTATAGAACAGAGTGCGCCCCCTGGCGGTGGAAGATGGAACTAACGGATTTTGTAGCTATGGGTCCCATCACAATGCATTTTAATTTATTCGACTCGGCATCGACAGGATATATATCGATTTTAATTCAATGTTTCACCACCAGGGGGCGCTTTCCTATCTCGGATTCTATGTACCCGATCACGACGAGGTATGGCTCATTCGACTCGAAATCGACAGCTTCAACGATTTCAGCTATGTTTGTATAGAACAGAGTGCGCCCTCTAGTGGTGGAAGATGAAACTAACGGATTTTGTAGCTAATTCGAGTTCTATGGGTCCGATTACAATGCAGTTTAATTCATTCGACTCGACATCGACAGGATATATCGATTTTAGTTTCAAAATTCACCACCAGGGGGCGCTCTCCTATCTGGGGTTCTATGGGCCCGAGCACGACGAGGTATGGCTCATTCGACTCGAAATCAACAGCCTCAAAGATTTCAGCTATGTTTGTATAGAACAGAGTGCGCTCTACTGTGGTGGAAGATGGAACTAACGGATTTTGTAGCTAACTCGAGCTCTATGGGTCCCATCACAATGCAGTTTGATTCATTCGACTCAACATCGACAGGATATATCGATTTTAGTTCCAAGTTTCACCACCAGGGGCGCTTTCCTATAGGGTTCTATGGGACCGATCGCGACGAGGTATGGTTCATTTGACTCGGAATCGACAGCCTGAAAAATTTCAGCTATGTTTGTATAGAAAAGGTTGCGCCCTCTGGCGGGGGAAGATGGAACAAACGGGTTTTGCCATGCATTTTTATCCTTCTAATTATGTTACTCTCTCGCTGTATAACTTTAAAGTTGAGTCTTGGACTCCTCTCCTCGGGCCACCACCCTCATATTTTTATTGGGGTCTTAGGGGTCTTTTTTAGCATTTCTTTAAAATTTTATTCTAATGATTAATTTATACCCTATGCCTAATTTCGACTAATTGGCATTTTCATCAATAACCGCAAAAAAGTAATGATATCAGTACAAAAACCCTTAACGTGTTAAAAGTTGTGACGCAGCACTTTCTTTTGGCTCTAAGTATTTTAAATATGGGTCTTAAAAGCAATGTTATCAAATTTAAGTGACGCTATGTTAATAATTTTTTTTAAATCATAATTTTCTTTTTAGTTTTATTTGTATTCACAAGTGTAATTATTATTTTAATATGAAAAAATATATAAAATTTATTCGCTGATGCTTTTTCATTCACATCTCTCATGAATTCAAAGTATGGGTTTTAAAAGAAATGATATCAAAATTTGAGTGACACCTTGATGTGAATTTAATAGGACTGTTTTAAAATTCAATTTATATTATTTTTGTTTTGTCTTCTAAAGTATATTTACACATACAAACAATACTTTTAATTTTTTAATACACTTTTAAATATATTACTTTCACTGAGCCTATATTATGTATTGGAATGTATCTATTTCAATAAATTGATTTATCTTCTGTGCCACGCTATCCAACATCATAAGTAAAATTTATGTAAATGATTATTTTGCGTCATAGTATCCAAACAAAGGGAAATGTATGCAAATGGATAATATGACGCAAAATAATCATTTACATAAATTTTACTTATGATGTTGGATAGCGTGGCACAGAAGATAAATCAATTTATTGAAATAGATACATTTCAAAATTGCAAAATATGAGAAGAGAACTTATTCTTATCAACAGTTTAAAATAAACGCCGTAA
Source organism: Maratus michaelseni (assembly GCA_963931845.1). NCBI lineage: Eukaryota > Metazoa > Arthropoda > Arachnida > Araneae > Salticidae > Maratus > Maratus michaelseni. The sequence continues at coordinate 462,034,220 of OZ007588.1, forward strand.
TAAAACTTTTTGTTCGCAAAAATATAGATATGAGCGGTCTCTTTTAACACGTTCTAACTTAGTTGAAAAGTGTTTAGGACTTTGGTTCGTATGTCTGCCCACGCTCTAACTCTCCTAAATATACTTCGATTTCTATGATATTGGTACATGTTTTTAGAGGTTTGCCATAGCATGTTCTCTATTTAAAAATACGGTATTAAACTGTTATAATTCGTTTAGGCAGAGGAACACAAAAAATAATTCATTTACATTATGTTCTATGGAGATAAAACACTTGCGGAAAAGTTATTGATGTTACACCACTGCATGCATATTCATCATATTCATCACTAAAGTGAAGTACAACAATATTTGTATAGAATATGAAGTGAGTAGCTTTTACAGTTTATTCGCAGGGACATACAAAAGAAATTCTATATATATTGATGTATGGAAAAAATTGTTTAAGGTGCTTATTGATGCAATAAAACTAATATGCAACGCTACTATGCTGGACTTCAACAAGCTTTATATATAATATGAAAGAAGTAGAATACGTAGATTATTTACAGGGATACGCAAAATAGATCCGTTACAATCTGATGTACAGGAAACAATTGTTTGCAGTGAATTTGAACATTATTACACTAATTCAAACTTAACAAATTGGAAATTGTACGTTAAACGTGACAAATATGAAGTGCGTTCGTTTCGTGGTATAACTAGTTTTACGATGTAAAAAAATCATCGTTATCTTTTCAGTGAAATAAATTATATCGTCTGCTATGTGCGAAATGACGAGGCCTTTTTTTTTCTTACTACGTATGCCATGCTTACAGATGCGAATTTTTTTTTACACCAGACAGCACTGTAAAATTCATCATGGAGATCTTGCTTTGCGAATGAATACCTCCATGGTTTAACATTTCTATGACTCAGGATGAATGAAGCTTTATTTTATTTACTGTAATAGATTGAAATATTCGGCTGTTAACCTAAATTCCAGTGATCCCCGCTGGAATCTAATTGTATAGGCACGTTCACCATCGAACACTTCAATTTGAATTGGCATCCGTGAACGGCATAGATTTGCATGTAACGAATATGCAACGCCACCTGTCGTTCTTCTAACGGATTCAAACATTTTAAAAGTCAGGTATTTCTGGAAATTCGAAACCGTTTGATATGCAATATTCAGGAATTTTGAGTTTCATCATATCACCGTAACACGTTTTACAGAATGAGCCATCATCGCCGATATTTGTATAAAATGTCATCCTTAGAAATTCTTCGGTCGCTCCTTTAGCGATTAATCTCGATTTCGAAAGACTACGAATCAAAGTTTTAAACCATAGTTGATCGCAGCAGTAACATTTGTGGTACCATCGGATATAGTGTCAAAAAACCGATAGGCTATTATTTGAAATTCTGGTGGTTCGCAGGCCCAGTTGAGAACGATGTTCCGTTTTTGTCGTTTGACATCGTGCGCATCGAGTGGAGATACTAATTTATTACGTTTATAAGCTCTTTGCAACGAGATAGCTTCTTGAACGCGAAAATTGGGATATTTCCTTTTAGTCTTCATAATTTTTAGCATTTTATTATGATGAACCTCTTCAGAGGGAAAAGAATTAGGAGGACGTCCCATTTTAGGGCGCGGAACAACAGCTGTATCATTCTCGTGCGTTGTAATCCAATAGCGAGCAGTAGCATGCGTAATATCCAATGTACGTGCAATTTCAGAAATCGAAGTATCGGCATAATAAAGAAAGAGAATTTTGTTGAAATTAAGTTTTGAGTTTCATGTTAATTGATATTAAGAATCACGTGAACTTAGCACATGTACATTTTATCTGTAGAAAACAACTAAGCTTGGGTTGTTCTAAGGAAAAAAGGTTTTTTTAAAATGTAATGATGGCTGTATTTATCCAAGATATTAGTTTTCTATTAAAATTTCGTCAATAGTCGTTTTCTTTTAGTAAGTTATTTTTCTACATATTTAATAGGTTATGGGCTACATCTCGCTATGAACTGCGATAGTTTGTTAAAGTCTGATTAATTAAAATTAGATACAGAGAAATTAAGTTTTACTCATGGTAACTGAAGTAAAACATTAGTTTAGCTTAGTAGAGAAGATTATCAATAAATTTTTTTTTTGAAATCTTATCCAAGTTTAAGATTTAGAAATGGATTTAGCTAAGCAAGTTAAATTATTGACTGGTGAAGTCGACTGGCCAATATGGAAACGCAAGATTAGAGATTTACTTGACTATCATGAAGGAGCACTTGATGTTATTGATGGTAAATTAAAGAAACCTGAACCGCTAAGTAGCAGTGCTAACGAAAAAGAAATCAAGGAACATAAAGTAAGTTCTGATTTATATCGTAAAGCTAATAGTTACGTAAAATCCGTGATAGCAAGTACAGTTACTGACGAAGTTTATCAGAAGATTATGGATAAAGAAACAGCACATGAAGTGTGGGAAGCCTTAAAGCATCATTTTGAAGCTACGTCAAAAGACCAGTTATTTAAGATATGTACAGAGTTTTTCGCATTTAACTGGACGTTAGGCGATGATGTCTCAACTCACATAGCTAAGTTAAGAACCATTTGGAGTGAATTAAATAATGGACTTAAAGATATAGGTGAAAATAAGTTACCGGATTTGATGTTAGTTTGTAAAGTCTTGCAGATTTTACCACGCAAATTTGAAACATTTAAGTCCAGCTGGATGCTGTTGTCTAAAAACGAGGACAGAACATTTGATGAGTTGACAGAGCAACTTTGTATGTTTGAAAGAAATTTTATCAAAACCGATGACATTACTGATCAGGAAGCGTTAGCTGTTTCAAGATTAGAAAAACAGAATAAAGATAAAAATTTCAAATTTATCAGGAAATCATATAAAGGAGATACTTGCAACTACTGTAATCGTAAAGGTCACTGGGTAAGAAATTGTAGAAAATGGATTTCGGATGGAAAACCTGCCAAAAAGTCGCCAAGTAATGATACTAAAGACATAAAGAAACCCGCCAATGGGGCACTGATGTCTATTTCTGTCGAAACTTATACTTCGGAAGCAGATAATTCAACAGCTTTTTGGATCGATAATGGAGCAACTCAACATATCACGAACTGCGCAGAGTATTTTACAGATTTCACGCAATTTCTTAGTCCTTGTAGCATTAAGGCTGCTGGAAAGGAAAGATTGGCTGCTGTTGGAAAAGGAACTATTCGTTTTAAATCTTTTGTTGGTAGAAAATGTCAAGAAATTCAGCTGAATGATGTCTGGTATGTACCTGAAGTCAACAAAAATTTATTTTCGGTGTTAGCTGCTCAAGACAGGAATCAAAATAGTGAATTTCGATCGACATCTACTGAATGTTGGTTAAAGATAAATGGTCAAGTGGTAATATATGGAGCACGCAGTGTATCTGGATCTTTGTATAAAGCAATTATTGAGCCAATTATGCCAAAGAAAGTTTTAGAAATAAATAATACTGAGCAAGACTATTCTTTATTGCAACTTTATCATGAAAGATGGGGTCATCAAGACAAAAGTCATATCAAAGAGAAGCTTGAAAAAGAATTAGGAATCAAAGTTCGACTGGAAAATAAATTATGTGAACCATGCATTTATGGAAAAGCACATCGCTTACCTTTTGGAAATAGAAACAAAACAACTGAACCAGGTGAGCTTATTTCGGCTGACCTTTGTGGTCCGTTTCCTGAATCTTTTCAAAAGAAACGATACTTAGTTGTATTTAAAGATAGTTTTACAAAGTTTCGGTATGGTTATATCATAAAAGAGAAGTCAGAAGTCAGTACTGTGTTTAAAAATATGCTTGCTCATGCTAAAACTATGGGATACAGAATCAAAGAATTTTTGAGCGATAATGGTGGAGAATTCGACAATGGAGAAATTAAAGCAATTCTACATGAAGAAGGAATTATGGAAAGATTCACTGCACCTTTTACATCACAACAGAATGGATCAAGTGAAAGAGAGAATCGAACAATTGTAGAAATGGCAAGAACATTCAAATACTCGAATCCTGAAATTAGTTTTCCTGATGCAATGTGGGCTGAATTAGTTTCTTCTGCAATATATATCCTAAATAGAACGGGAAAATCTTCAGTTGAAGGATTTAGTCCTTATGAATTGTGGATCAGAAAGAAACCTAGATTAAAGCATTTACGTGTTATAGGTTCTACGTGTTATGCTCATATTCCTGTACAAAAGAGAAGAAAAATGGATAGAAAAGCTATCAAAGGTTATCTAATAGGTTACGATTCTGATGAGCGTTACAGAATTTGGCTGAAAGAAGAACACAAAATGATTTTTTCTAGAGATGTAATTTTTCATGAAGAATTAAAAAAATGCGATAATTGTGTTCAGTTACCATTCAACGATAATGAACAAGAAAATATAAGTGATATTTCTAATCAGGGAAAGTACGAAGAGAAACAACTTCAAGAAAATGAAGAGGAAGATAATATAAACGATAGTGAAGATGACAGTGATGAAGAAACTAAGCGATCACATGACATACAATTAAGAAAACGTGACACAATACGGAAATCTGTAAGGTTTGAAGATTATATAATGGAAGCTGAGTCACTAATTCACGAAAATGAAAATCCCGAGACATACATAGAAGCAATCAACAGCAAGGAAAGTTCAAATTGGACAAAAGCGATGGAAAATGAAATAGCCTCTTTAAAAGAAAATGAGACCTGGGAATTAGTTAATTTACCAGAATATTCAAAAGCTATACCATGTAAGTGGATTTATAGAATTAAAACAAATCCAGATGGCAGTGTTAACAAATATAAAGCCAGGCTTGTTATAAAAGGTTACAGTCAACGTAAAGGCATTGATTACAGTGAAACATTTAGTCCAGTAACAAAATTGGAAACAATACGAGCAGTATTGAGTATTGCAGCTGAAGAAAAAATGCATTTATCGCAATTTGATGTATCGACAGCATTTTTGTATGGAGAAATAGATGAAACAATCTACATGCAACAACCAGAAGGATATGAAGACGGAACAAAAAGAGTATGCAAGCTTAAGCGAAGTTTGTATGGTTTAAAGCAAGCTCCACGTTGTTGGAATAAGTGTTTTGGTCAATTTTTATTAAAACTTGATTTTAAAGTAAGTGATGCCGACCCATGTCTATACATTCGTGAGAGAAATGGGAAAAAGTTAATTATAGCATTGTACGTAGATGATGGATTAATTGCTGCAAATGATCAACAAGAGTGTGAAATATTCATCGAAAAATTGAAAGCCAGATTTAAGATAGTTACTGGAAACGCCTCTTGTTTTCTAGGACTTGAAATTGAATATCAGAAAAACGGATCTATTACTATTAGTCAGAAAGGATATGCCAAGAAAATTCTTAAGAGATTTGGATTTGAAGAATGCAAGCCAGTAGCAACACCAATATTAAAAGAATCAAGATCGCAAAATACTGAAGAAATTAAGAAAGTTGATTTTCCATATAGACAAGCCGTTGGAGCTCTAATGTATCTAATGGTAGGAACGAGACCTGATTTAGCTTACAGCGTAGGAGTTTTATCAAGAACGTTAGAAAATGCATCTGCTGAAGATGTAATGAAAGTCAAAAGAGTTTTTCGCTACATAGCAAAAACGAAAAATTTTGGTATTAGTTATCGTGTAACAAGTTCAAGACGAGTATTACAGTGTTACAGTGATGCAGATTTTGGAGGATGTACAAAAACTGGAAGATCAACATCAGGATCCGTTATAATATATGCTGGTGGTGCAATCTCGTGGCACAGTCAAAGACAAACTGTTGTAGCTACTTCAACTACAGAAGCTGAAGTTATAGCAGCATCTGAAACAACTAAAGAAATTATTTGGCTCAGAAGATTATATGAAGGTATAATAAATCTAAAGGAAATACCTATACTTCAAGTAGACAATAGTGCAGCTGTAAAACTTGCACATAATCCTGAATATCACAGAAGAACAAAACATATAGAAATAAAGCATTTCTTCGTTCGTGAGAAAGTATTAGAAGGCAAATTAGTTGTAAAGCAGATTTCAACTGATAAACAGATTGCAGACATTATGACTAAGCCATTAACTAAGACCCGATTACTTATCTTATGTGATCAAATGGGATTAACAGACTAGAGACTAAATATGCAATTAACAAGGGAAAGTGTTGAAATTAAGTTTTGAGTTTCATGTTAATTGATATTAAGAATCACGTGAACTTAGCACATGTACATTTTATCTGTAGAAAACAACTAAGCTTGGGTTGTTCTAAGGAAAAAAGGTTTTTTTAAAATGTAATGATGGCTGTATTTATCCAAGATATTAGTTTTCTATTAAAATTTCGTCAATAGTCGTTTTCTTTTAGTAAGTTATTTTTCTACATATTTAATATCGTCAATTTCGTTTAATATCGTCGATTTTTAATATCGTCAGTAACAACCATTTGTATAGTTATGTATAAAGGGTGTCGATAAGCTAACCAAATTAACTAACTAATTAACCCGTTCTTAAGTTAGCTTAAAAACGGAATGACAACAAACAATTTTAAAATATCTAAATAACAAATAAGAATTCCCTTGTTAAATTGTTGAGTTGTTCAATAACTATTCGATTTAGAAAAATATTTTTCTACTACTGTGCAATTTTTTAAAATGACATTTAATTTATCATGTTGCTATGGAAGCAGACGATAAAACGATATCTTTGGAGTAAGGGAATAAATAGAAGAAAAAGTTTTGTTGATGTTTGTGATAAAATGTTTTTCTTTATTTTTTAAAAAAGGTATATACATAATTCACTTTTATATTTTAACAGAATAATAAGTCTACTATAATTTGTTACTCGTGCTATAGCCAGTATACACGATACACGTCGATCTTTTTACGCATGAAGGTATCGCTATAATACTTTATTGTGAAGTTTGGTATTTTTTTTAATTCAATATTTAAAACAACGGCATAATCATTATATTTGAAATTTATGTCAAGAAAAATACAACTTTTTACCTTTCTAACGCAGTTTGTCTAACAATTTTGTGACAAATACTTTTCGAGCTATTAATTTTTTCAGTAACTTCAAATGTTTCATTTTCCGAGATTAACCTGTGGCAACGATGGATGGCTGTGACTTGTCATAAACATGATTTTTACTGTTGCCTGAAATAATAAGCCACCCTGTGTGTGGCTAATAAATAATATAATATAATAAATAATATAAATAATATAATATATATAATAATATAAATTTATTTCATACTAGTATTTCATAATATTTATAAAATAATATATACATTTATATGAGAAAAAGTGGTAGTTTTTAAACAGATATACATGACTTAAAATATAGATTGGTTTCAGTCGTAGTTCTAAAAATTCTTCTCCTATAAAATCATGATAAAAAACGTACTCATATATCAACATAAATTAGAATTATTCTATTTAAAAAAGATATCACCATTTCATTTAACACGAACGAACAAGTCTAAAAATAAGAAAAATGTAACAAAATATTTTTTTTAGAAAATCATAGCCTTAGCATAACAGTTTATGTAATAAAATTTATGTGTACAAATTAAATATTTTCAGTACTAGCAAAGAAGTAAAGCGTCTCCAGACTTCCTATTTCTCAATATAAAACTCATTACGTCCCATTCAATGAGAAACAAATTCAATTCTTTTGGTCCCCATGCAACCTGATTAGTTGAATAAGGCAGTGGACTGGTACCCTTAATGAATTCCCAGAGTAATATTCTTTTTTCTGATTTTTTATATCCAATTTTGTTTATCTATTTTCGAGAGAGTATTGCTTAAGAAATCTTTATCACAATTGCTATTTTATTATTTTTTTACAATGATTGTAAGAATGATTTTCAATAAAATTGTAAAACTCATATTACAATTCGTTTTTTTTAGCTAACTGGACGCAGAAAAAGGGGGTACTGTTTCGGCCGCAGACAATGTACAGGGTAAGTCAAAATGAATATAGCGATTACAAACGAATATAACTATTTATTGGAAAATAATTTATCGATAAGATTAACACAGAATGTAGACGGAACTTCCAAATTTTGTATACATGCGTCATAGATGTTCTATGTGACTTCCCTTCGTCACACAGACAACATCTAGGTAGGCGGTACTCCATTTCACGCCATACATTCTGAAGCATTTCTTCAGTCACCGACGCAAGCGCATTACAAATGCGTACTTTGAGTTCTTCAATTGTTTTGGCCATGGGAGGCACGTATGTCTTTCACATAACCTCATAGATCGGTCGAAGTGGATGCGACGATGTCTTCTGCTCTTGGCCACCGAAATCTCCGGACTTGACACCCTGCTATTTTTTCCCATGGGGATATGTGAAAGTGCCTCCCATGTACCTCCCATGTCCAAAATAATTGAAGAACTCAAAGTACGCATTTGTAATGCGCTTGCGTCGGTGATTGAACAAATGCTTCAGAATGTATGGCGTGAAATGGACTATCGCCTAGATGTTGTCCGTGTGACCAAGGGAAGTCACATAGAACATCTATGACGCATGTATACAAAATTTGGAAGTTTCGTCTACATTCTGTGTTAATCTTATCGATAAATTCTATTCCATTGAATAGTTATAGCCGTTTGTAATCGCTATATTCATTTTGACTTACCCTGTATTATTTCACTTAATCATATAATTATGTGTATTTGGAGTGCGTCGATTTAAAAAAAAAATTTTTTTTTGATTCGCTATACTGCGGAAAACTTGCCTCTAGGGTAGCTTAGTAAAATGAAAAAAACAAAATAAATAAATTTTTACGTCTGGTGGTTGCGCATCGGCCCGAAAATTTGAGAAAATAGACGAATTTCATAATATTTCTAGGAGGGGGCGAAAAAACGTTTTATTTGTTTTTTGATTCGCTATACCTCGAAACACGAGCATCTAGAGCAGCTTAGTAAAATGCCAAAAAAAAAAAAATTGCGTCCGGCGGTAGCGCATCTGCCTCTAAATTAGAAAAAAAAGTACGATTTTTATCATTTACCTAATAAATAAAAATAAATCAATAACTTCTGTAAGAAGTAGGTATAAACATATTTTAATAGAACGAAGTATAGGAATGATAAACAAGTTGGAAATTGTACGTCAAACGTTACAAACGAGGTGCGTTCGTACGCACGTTTTAGAATTAAATTCATGATATCCCGTGCGTAGAACGGGTTAAACAGCTAGTTAAGTATGTGTTTTATGACACTGTTCATACAAATATCTTAACTAGTTATATAAATATTCAGATATATATGTATCAGCTAGTTATATAAATATTCAGATCTTGATGATTTTTAATTCTGTGAAATGAATTATATCGTCTGCAGATTAATTTCTGTCATAAAATAAGCATCTCGGTCGCTTCACGATTAAACTTCGGAAGCTCCTATAACAGAAAAGCACCGATTTAAAAAAAAAAAAATTCAAATTTCTTAATAAATATTTTTATTAATATCTCCTAAAGTTTTGATTCGATTTTAATAAAATTTGAAATGTCTCGACAAAATTCTGCAAAGATAATATATTTTAAATTGCAAACCATTTGGTTGGGTAGTTTTTGCGGACGGACGGACAGACAGACAGACGGACAGACAGACAGACGGACGGACCAAACGACGACTATAGGTGCTACGTATTTATATAATTACGAACGCACCTAATAAATGAAAATCTTAGAAATACACCTACGAATGTTTTGGAAAAGCTTTCACCTACTATTCAAAGTAGTCTAATGCCATCCAAATCAAAAAGGAAACAGAGTGGAACGCATCTTACCGATCCACAAAATATACATTGAAAAATACTTAAGAAGGAAGCAGCTGCAAAGAAAAGCAAACAGCTGAAGATAAGATGCTTCCAGAAAAAGTGCGGTAAAAAAAACTGAAGGAAAGAAAACGAAGGGCAATGAGGATGAGTGCACTGAATGTCGAGGAATGTACCAGGGTACAACTTCGATCAGTGACTGGATTCAATGTATTATTTGTGGCAGGTAGGTGCACTAAAGCTGCACCATTTACAACAATAAGTGCATCGATCGTGGACGACGACAACTTCGGTCAGCAAACAAGAATACATGGAATCTGTGGAAATGAAAATTGACTAATTTTAAGTTAAACGTGTTATCATGAAACTTAATGTTATTTTGCAATCTTTTCGAGGCTTGCTTTTTCTGATTCTTTAATTTTTTTCTTTAATTAAAATTCTTTAATTGTTCTTAAAATTCTTTCCTTTTTCTGATTCTTTCATCATTTGGTTGAAATATTCACTTCTAATACAACAATGTTTCTTCCTAAAACCTTACAACAATGTCATATAAGTGTAATTATTATTTTTAACAATTTAATTGTAGTTATTATTAGTAACAATCTCTCCTACCCATGTGCGCAATAACATCAACTCTTTAAGAACAGATTGAGCAAAATAGCTTTTATGGTTTTATTATAACTGTTCTATTAAATTACAGCATAACAACAATATAGCAATGAAAATGCATAAAAAAAACAAATGAAGTCAAAATTATTTATGGATAGTTTAACAAAAAATTAATATTTAATTTGTTTATTATTATTCTATTGAATTGTGCGCAAACTCTCCTAGCTTTACTTTTTACTTCTACAAAAATCTTCAAGCATGTTTGTCTTTATCTGTTTAAAATTTAGGACTCAACTTTGTGATATTCAAATGCAGTCTATTAGGAATCTGAAATATACATTTTTTTTTTCAATTAATAGAAATTTTTATAGAAATAGAAATTTTTATTAATAGAAAAAGAATAATTACACATTTAATACTGGCTTATTTAAATAAAATAGTTTAAGTTGTTTTAACTACCTATGGCCTTATCATTTTATGTAATCTATTTCAATTACTTTAATTCAATTGAATATTAATTAGAATCCTGCACGATTTGGATACAACACAAACCGAACCCGAACATTCTGCTTAAAATCAACACGAATCCTGACGAAAAAACAAAAATAATTCGGGACACAAAACTCGACCTGAATCGTTGCCATCGAGACACTCAAGGCCAAGTGACAAGAATGTGACGTCATCGCTAATAGACCTACTTCTCATCTTATCACTTTGATAGCGAGAGAGAATGTCGCTTTCTCTAAAAGCAAACTTTCAAACAATACTCTTACACGAAACTTGATTGTCTTATATATGCATATATACTCTATTCTTACTGAATATAAAATAGCAATTCAAAATATTTTTTTTATAAATCTGAATGGAGATATATAAAATAATTAAAATGATAGCAGTAATGTTAAATATTTAAAAAAAAGGAAAAAAAAACAGAAACCTGTTAGTATCCTATTAAGACAATAGATATATTGAAAAAATGTTACCTATTTAATTTAGCTATGGAAATAAAATGCAACTTTTTTTAGAAAAAAAAATGAATGAAGAATTGTAGATTAACATACCTACTTTTGAAGAAAATTTATTTATTATAATATAGATACTTTGTTCCACACATTATTATTAAAAGTGAAAAGCTTTCTTTATTCAGATATCTTGGAAATAGCACCATATCATTATTTTTAAGCAATTTTTTTCAATGAAATATTACTAGCTACTCATAATACATTTTCCAATCAATGACCAGAAATACATATATCATATAGCACTAAGTAATCTCTTGTTTAATAATATATTAAAAGGAAGTGATATCATCAAGATCTTTCATGTTATAATTTTATAAAATCTGCTTCATACTGGAGACTGAAAACTTGAATAATTTTGTAATTTGAGCTCGATTTTCGGATTCGAAGAGTTCTCGGACGGGTACACTATAATGGCATCCAGACATATAACCGTATTTTCCAAATCTTTCAAACACATTTCAAAATATGCACAGGGTTTACAAAAATATAGTTCACTGTTTTTATTGCCCCCAGTTTCTGGATCCATCCGTTTCAATATCAGATGGATGAAATTGGAGTTCTCAACCTTTAAAAGAGAAAACACAGTTTCAGAAAATAAGTTATATAAAAAAGTGCTTTAACATGTGCACATTAATCAAGGGTCGATCCAGGCAAAAATTGGGGCCTATTTAGGGACCCTTCACAAAAATCTATTTAATAAAACAAAGCCCTTCACAAAAATCAATTTAATAAAATGAGCCCATTCACAAAAATCAATTTAATAAAATGAGCCCGTTCACAAAAATCAATTTGATAAAATGGAACCCTTCACAAAATTCTTTTAATAAAACAGGCCCTTTACAAAATTCCTTTTAATAAAATAGACCCTTTCACAAAATTCTATTCCATAAAAACTTACTATTTATTTATTATATTGTGACTTTTAAAATGTATAATTTGTAATCAAACAAGTTCACCAGAAAGGAAAACTTCAGTAAAAGGATTTTAAAAAAGTTTTTGTTAATAAATGCATGGTTCAAATTTGAGTAATTGTATTTCAACTTTCATTACAGAATGTTATTTTTCACAAAAATATAATAAATTTCACAAAAATAACATTTACTTTTCACAAAACGGCCCCCAAGAAAAAAAAAATCCTGCATCGACCCCTGTTAATTTTATAATATGAAAGGTTGTACTCAAAGGATTTGAATTTTTTCTACCACTAAAAATACTGTTCCCTGCAGGGCATATAAAAAGTATAAGGGTATAAAGATAATTTGTTTTAAAATCAAATTAATTAGATTTTTGAAATTATTATTTTTTTTTACCTCTCAATTGTTATTTTACAGTTTCTTACTTAAATTATAATTTTAAAGTGCAATTAATACATATTTTTTAGTATTATTATGACATCTTACAAATTATTGGTTGCCTTTAAAAGAAAAAAAAAATTAATGATCTATTAAATTTTTCGCACAACTATTTAAATATTTTCTCAATAAAGAAACACTGATAAGTATAATTAATATTAAGAAGAAAAAGAAATCTTGCAAAATACATAGATTGAGGCACATTTTCCACCTCATAAATTTAATAAAATCTTATGCTTTTTCTCAACACAATAAAACTAAAAATTAAATTTAGATAGAATTCTTAAGAATTCTATGCTAACCCAATCTAAATTAATTATTTGCAAAATCTTTCAAAAGCTTCGTCTATATATTTTTATTTAGCAAAGTGTGCTGCATAAATATTACCATAACCTTAAATTTTTTCACATGAATACACTTCTAATGAAATGTAAAGAAAATGTGTCATTAATATACTTTTAAACTTAAAAACTAGTGAGTAACTTACACATCATATTTATACATTTATGATATATTTAGGTATTATATATTCTTTTCAATGTAATTTTTTACATTTAATCCTAAATTATATTTTAAAATAATTTAAAACATCTACTAATCCATATTTTAGATAATAAAGGTTTCAAAAAGTGAGTCCCCCCCCACCACACCCCTTTTTTTTACTTTGTACATATTTATAGAAAGAGTAAAAGAAATTAGGGTGAAAAAACAAATTCATTTCTAACAGATTAATGTATTTTGCATCAATTTTATGCAAAATGATGAATAAAATATCTAAAATACAGTTTCATTAAACTTCAAGTATATGCCTTTGAGAATAGATAAAAACAAGGGTACAGGTTACAGGGTAATTGAATTGAATGAATGTAGATATAATACACATAGTACGCGCACATAATACATATAATACATAATTGGGTACATAAACACAAATAGATATGGATGTACAGCAATTTAACAACACTATCCTCAGTAATACCGTTCAATATTGATAAAAGTTAAGACAATCTTATATATTACGGTACCCATAATCAGAATAGTTTTCAAATGTTCCCCAGGAAAATTACATTGCCCAAAAGCTATCTGTAAGAAATTTCATATCGTAATATAAGCATAAGTAATTAGGAAGCATTTCATGGAATAAAGAAAAGAACACAATAAGTACATTGAGTTGAATTAATCTTGTTTTATTTATTAACTACCTACACTAAAAAATTTGAAAAAACATTTTGCATTAACTAATTGCATCATGCTTAGAATTTTACAAACTGAAATGCACTAAGTGTTTTTCAAATAAAATATAGTCCCAATAGGAACATCATTTGAAAGTTTGATGCTAGTAAGACGGTAAGGAATTTTTAATTTTATAGATTGAAAACGAAAACAAATATTACAACGACTACTTAAAAAATAATATTTAAATACTGAACTTACCTTTTATGAATTTAATATCTTTGGACACTTACGTGGTATCCCAGATATCTCTTTTCTTCGGATATTTTCATTTACTAGTCCACAATGCATTCGAACATGAACTCCATTAACACAATTACTGTTACAAGCTGCTAAAATTACAACCTGTCTGTGCGGTGTGGATGTATGCCGAAATTTCACAATAATGCATGTGCTGTTCTCATTACTGTATAGTTATACGATTTAACTTAAAGGCGATAAAGAACAATTCTATTATTTTAAAAATAAATGAACGCTCGTTTGAAATGGCGGCCACTGAATGAGACGAGTGATCGGGTCGTTCGACTGACAGTGACGTCACGCGAAAATTTTCAAAGCGTCATTTGGCCTTGACTGTCTCGATGGCAACGCCTGAATACTAAATATTCAAACTTTAACTCGACCTGAATTCGAAGCGAAAGCAAATTAATCCACATTTCCTAGAAAAATATCTCTAATATCAATTTTATCATTTCTGTATCACACTTAATACATATACAAATTAATAAATATTCATGACTTTGTTTTGAAAAAAAGGGTAAACCCGAACCCGACCTGGATGAGACAAAAGCTAACCCGAACCCGAGCCAAACCCGAAATATTTAATGTCAACCCTAGCCGAACCCGACCGCAATAGATAAAAATACATCATCCTGAACCAATCCGAACCGCGGGTAGAGTCGTGTTCGGGTAAAATCCGGTTATCCGAACCGATGCAGCACTCTAATCTTAAGCAATGAATTTGTTTCATTTGACTGTTTTTTGAATTGTTTGTAAAATTTGAGTTTTTCTACGAACTTGTCTAAATGTTTAAAAGATTGTTGAAGGAAATTGTTGAAAATTTATTAGTTTCAACAGATGCAGTAAGAACTTTAGTAGGATTAAATAACACAAATGTTATTCGTGCATTAATAGTTTTTCTTTTATAGTTCTATTTGAATTATTTATTTCATACATTTTATTACGTAAATATCCTTTATATTTAAATCAAACAGTTGAGATAGTCTATAAAATAAGACTAAGTAAGATTATAAAATGAAAGGTTCAGGGTTCATAAGCCGTGTTTTTGGACCATGAAATACGACTAAAATTCGATTTTGTTATACTCACTTAATTATTTCACTTTGTAATATTAGAAGGTTTATCCTGTACGATTTCAGCAATATTTTTTTTGCATTTTGTTCGGATTTATATAACTTACACAAGCTCAAAGTTCGTGTTATTCGTAGTTTTTGATGAAAAATATACAATTTCTCCTACCTTTACCTCAATTTTTAATATATATTTTTAATATTATACTATGAGCACAGCTTTGCAACACTTTTATTTTTACATATATTGTACATTTTTATGTATTTTATAATATATGTAAAGAAGAAAGTGTTGCACGATTGCGCTCATATAAATAATTGAGGTAAAATTAGAAGAAATTGCGTTTTTTTTAATCAAAAACTACGAATAATACGAACTTTGAGTTTATGTAAATCATATAAATCCGAACAAAAAGCAAAGACTATTGTTTAAATCATACAGGATAAACTTTCTAACATTAAAAAGTGAAATAATTAAGTCAGTATAACAAAATCGAGTTTTAGTCTTATTTCAATGTCCAAAAACACGGCTTATGGACCCTGATTCCTTTGGAAAATAAAAATACGTGAGATCACTCCTGTAAAATTTGTTTTTCAGCATATAGAATAAAAATTTATTGAAAATAAAATTACTAAATTCTGAAATTTTAGAATCATTTAATTCTCGAACTCTGAGAAATAACGTTGTCAGAGTTTAAATAGAGTATTTGATTACTCATATCCATCTATGGTTAGCAGTATTATTAAGCAGCATTCAGTATTAATTAACTAATGGAATTATAGTTCTGAACCTATTATTGATAAACTAAAATGAGATAATTTACACACTCTCGTAATAGGCTTGTTTGAAGCAAACAATAGTATACGTATAATACGTCGAAACTATTAATCTGTTCTAGTATGTACATTGATCTATATTTTACAAGAATAAGTAATTCATAGATATCTATTTATTATCTATCGAAGTTTAATATGTTTTCAATATGATTTTTTTTTCTTTTTTAATTTGCTGAGCACGCTTCTGTAATGAAAAACGAAAGGTTTTTTTAAAAAAAGCTTTTAAAAAGGAAAGAAAATTATGTGATAAAAATAATCCAAGAGGAAATCTAACAATATTACTTATTTTTTTTAGGTTATGCTTATTATTGATAGTATTGTTTATTATTGATAGTATTGCTTATTATTTTGCTGAGCATGTTTCCGTAATGGAAAATCAAAGGTTTCAAAAAAAGCTTTGAAAACGGAAAGACAATTATGTAATAAAAATAATCCAAGAGGAGCTCTAACAAGATTACTTATTTTTTTATGTTATGCTTATTATTATTTTTTTAATTAAAATACAATTATTACAAAAAATATTGCAAATGTATTTCAGAGATGCTTTTTTAACATTTTTCCAAAATGTTGAAAAGTGTTAGTGTATGGAGTTTGTCTGTCCATGTGCCTGACTCTTTGTGAACATAGTAAATGGAAAGTTCACAAAAAAATAATATTTATAATCAAACAGATATTAAAATAAATTTTCGAATAAGCGCATTAAAAGATCACCACCATAAAGGTTGATTTCACCTATTTCTTTTAGTCAGCACAATGAATAGTTATTGAAGGCAAAATTGCTTAATTATGAAATTCTGGAAGCAATTTAATTCCAGTAATCTGAGAAATTCCATCATCATGGTTTAAAGAGAGTTTTTGATTACGTATTACGATATATTGTTAACAATACATGTATGAATATTTCAGAATAAATCAACTAGTGGAATTATAGCTCTAAAACTATTATTGATCGCTGAAAAGAAAATAATTTACATAGTTTAATAATAGATATAATTGATACAAAGAAGACGTAATGCGTCGAAATTCTAAATTTATTCATTTATCTTGTCTGGCACAGTATCTCATTCTTTAGAATTTATGTCAATTGAATCATCAACCAACTGAGTGCGTTCTATTATGTATTATTTCTCTAAAATGATAATGTACACTGTAAAAACAAATTTCCCTGAAAAAACAGAAAATGCTCTGGCAGCAAAGTTGCCGACCAGGCTCCGTTTTTACAAAAAACTTCTGTTTCGGTATTTTCCTGTATAAAAGATGGATATTTTCCGCTATTTAAAACTGGAAATGTCTGAAATTATAACAAATCATAACACTTTGTAATAATATACTTATTTTAATTGGTAAAAGGCGTAAAATAAAATATTTATAAAAAAAAATAAAATAAGTTTTTTAAGACTGTTCAGGCCTAAAAACAGTTTTAGACAGGTTTAGACTGAAACAGTCTCATAAAACTTATGGTACTTCTCTAGTATCCCGTCGACCACTTTTCATAACAAAACACTATCGCCAAACTGTAAGATTAAACGCCAAAAATGCAGTCCCATTTATTTGATGTCAGAAGAATTATACGTGCCCGTTATGCCATCAAGTGGCTTTTTAATTCGACATTTGCGTGTATTTTTCATTATGTTTTACTGATTTATTAGTTATTTCATTAATTAAAATAACAATTGCGTCCTTAAATTCTTATATTTTATTTATGTATTTATTTTTATATTCCAGTGGCAACGTTCTCCCGTTTATTTGGCGTTACAGTTTGAGATATTTTTTTGTTATGAAAAGTGGTCGACGGGATAATAGCGAAATACCAAACTTATTTTACTTTTTATAAAGATTTTATTTTACGCCTTTTACCAATTAAAAGAAGGGACATTTCTGTTATTAAAAACAAATGTGTTATATAACGCAAGATAAAAAAAATCTAAATAATAATTATATACGCCGATGCATATTTACACGGAACAGTTATTTTTATTACATATTACTTCCCCGTTTTTTATCGCCTTGCTTTCCTCCGGATTCGAATCTGGTTACTCGCCATTCTTTGTTCGCTGCCCTATCTGGCCGCATTCAACGACTTGGTTATATAGATGTAGAAATTAATTACGACATTTTAGCTGCAATTTTCCAGTTTTCTATCAATTAAAAAGGAGCATTTCCGGTTGTCTGTCTTCGAAAGAACATTTCCGTTTTTAATTTTCCACAAGTAAAGAAAAAAAGAACATTTTTAGTTTATTCCGCGAAAATTTACGATTTCCTCCTAAAATAGAAATTTTCCTATACCTTTTTTAACTGCTAAAAAGCGTAAATAAAAACTTCATAAACAGTAAAATAAGTTTTATTAGACTGTTGACATGTTTCGACTCCATCGGAGCCATTTTCAAAACAAATAAGAATATTCTACAATTGCACGGTTGTGGCAAACTTATTATTTGAAACGCCATTATTTAATTTTTCACGTACTTTTTCAGATTAAGCGCGTTATTATTATTATTTTTTACTTGGATGTTTATTTCCATATTTGTAACCATGGAGCAACTAGAAAGTTTGCGTTAAAAGACAGAAATTTCATATAAAATCACCCTTATATATACGGAATTGTTTTTTGTACACTGTTAAAAATTCGAAGCAAACTGTCCAGTCATTTGACTGTTTTCGTAGAAAACGGTTACATAACCTAAATTTAACGATATTCTGACCATAAAGTGAGTAATAATACGGTCAGAATAACCTGAGAATATAGTTAAATTACGGTTATGTAACCGTTTTCTACAAAAACAGTCAAATGACTGGACAGTTTGCTGCAAATTTTTAACAGTGTACGTGTACAGTGTATAAATAAATAATGAAATATTATTAAATTACCGATGAATAAAATTACAAAATAGGTTAAATATTCTTTTAAATATGAGAAAATATACGAAAGCTTTTATTTCGGAGTTATCAAGAATTTTTGAAATACCGGATTTATTGACATTAATTGATTAAATTTAATAAATCGAACTTAATAATTGTTTCATAAAAGCGCTGCATAAAGTTAATAAACATAGCTAACCGACAATTACATTGTGAAATTTTTTTTGAAATACCAAATTTATTGATATTAATTGATTAAATTTATTAAATAAAACTTAGTAATTGTTTCATAAAAGCGCTGCATAAAGTTAATAAACATAGCTAACCGAAAATTACTATGTGAAAATTTTTTTGGAATACCAGATTTATTGATATTAATTGATTAAATTTATTAAATCGAACTTAGTAATTGTTTCATAAAAGCGCTGCATAAAGTTAATAAACATAGCTAACCGACAATTACATTGTGAAAAAATTTTGTCAAAATTTACGGTACATATACTGGCAACTTTGTGACCAGTATATATACCGTAATTTAAGTGGACGGTATATGTACCGTAAAATATTTAAAGTATATGTACCGGCTGCACTCTTTCTTCTCCTCAAGCCTGCACGCATTACGTAGCAAGAGCAAGAGCATCACTTCAGGGGTTGCTGTACACCGAGGCGGGGCTACCAGCTTTTTCCTTACTGAAAAATAATTATTTTACGGTATAAATAGCGAGTTTTTACTGCATAACAATCACTTTACGGTATAAATACCGTTTATAATCGAAATGGCACATATACGGTTTTTTTACGCTTGATATACCTTAGAAGTATGGTACTCATACCGTAAAGAGTGAAAACGGTACAAATACCGTTTATTTACGGTACATCTACTGAAATTTTACGAAAATATTTTACAGCGTAAGCTCATTAATTAGATTAATAAATTTAATATAAACATGGGTTTATTGCACATTTTAAAAACTTTATAAGATCGAGATCGTTTCAGAAATTTAATTAGGATCGAAAATCATTATTGCAATGCTTCATTTTCTAAACTGATAAAAAAATGATTATTGATATACAGAACAACTGAACAAAATCTATAGATTATTTTATCGCACTGGTAACTCAAATGTTTTTCACTTTAGTAAACTTCTTTGATATTATTAATGTAAAGTTCTTCTCGTCTCATTTACTCTGTAATTGATATTGGACAGAGGTTTCGACTGAAAAAAATATTATGAATTATCCCTAAATGTTTAAAGAAAGAAAAATCTATTTCAGGAATACATGTTTTATTGCTTTTTTCTATCATTAGAATACTGTTATCCCATCTATTTCTGTTTCATAATTCAGCTTTTTTTAAAGAATTGAACTAATTCATTCTTAAGAGTTAATAAAAGTATAAATACAGTTTTATCGCTTTTATTTGATAATTGATTTTAACATTTTTTCTACAATACTCCAATGAACTAAAAATAACATGTGAAGACAGATTCTTTTTAAAAATATAAAACATAAATAAAAATAAATAACAAGCAAATGTAAGATAAATTGTAAAAGATGTAGATTAATTAATAATTTTAGTTCTGCTGAAAACTTTATTACATATTTATTTATTTATTTATTTATTTATTCATTTATAACTTTATACTAATTTCAGCTACTATTTACAAAATTCTCTGTAGTTATAAATAAACGACGTTTAATGTAAAGATTATTCTAGATAATAATAATAAAAAAAAATGTGAGTCAGGTATATTCTTAGCTAACGGCTGCGAGTCAGCACATGCATTTTTAAAACTTACGTTTCAGAACATGAACAAAATACATATTTCACAATAAATGCTGATTTTTTGAAGAAAAACTCATTATTTATCAGCTTTTTTCTATAAGTGTTTATAAAAGTACACTCGTGTCGAAAAAAGTATATCATTTAAGTTTTTTCATCTCTTTACAAGTAATTTAATACGCTCTTAATAAAGATGTGGCAGCATGCCTAGCTACTCTTTAATAAGGGTACTCGAGCAAAGGAGAAAGTTTTCATTGCGATCGTGTACTTATGCACTATTAATATTGTGGATGAATGAAAAATCTATTATGTCTTTTTACTTACCCATCATACGTAGTATAGGGTAAGTCTTGTAATCGTTTTGAAAATCGATTTTTTTTTTTGACGGATTTACACGTTTCAGACACCGGAGATTCCGAAAAACATATTTTTAGAAAAAAAAATTTTTGCCGTCCGTCTTTGTGTCTGTAAACGCTCTATCTCCCGAAAAAATTGAGATCGAGACTTGAAATTTGGTATGTTCTTAGTATGTAATAATGGGAAGAAGCCTACTGAATTTCAGTAACCTCGATTATCCGGAACTATTTTTTCGGACTCTCGAAATATTCGTTCTGATAAAAGATATATAAAAATTTCGAAATTGTTTATTTTAAGGAGTGAATATAAAAGACAATAAAAAATCATAAATTTTGCATAAAGCATGAAGTCTATCGGATTATAAGTTGCCAAGATATTTGTAATCCTATTTTCCGCACTCTTCGATTTTTCATGACTCTGTATTTCATCCAAATTTCAATTCAAAGATATATTTTAATTGGAAATGAGACGCTTAATCACATGCAATAAACCGCTAGTGAATAGGATTATTGTTTTTGGAGTTATAAGGATGTTTCTTTTAAGCAATTCAGTAATAGAACATTTAAAGCTTATGAAGCCATCAAGCCACGATTTTATTCGAATTGCAATGCATTTTATAAGTAGTTTACACATTTTTTATTTTAATATGTTAGATTATGCATATCCATGATGGGTAAGTATTACGGTGGCCCCCGACGACTAGTTTAAATTTCATAAAGTGCGAATGGATCACGGGAATTAGGTTGTCATGGATATTTTGAAAAGAGATGCTAATTAGTTACCCGTGGTTGCGTAGTGCATATATTGCGATTTTAGCAACTTCAGATTTGGAACAAATCCTACCAAAGTGTGTTCAGTGTCGGTAAGCTATGAAAGTGAAGAAGATGGAAAAAATTCACTACTGGGACGATATAGGGAAATTTCAAACATTCGGTTAATGGTGTTGCATCTAGTGAAAAAAGTATCATAGAGGACATTTTGATAGAACATCTCGAATATGGAATTGATTCTCATGCGAATGAAACTAAAGAAAATAGGTGAATTCGTCAACGTTATTCTAAGACTTTCACTAAATCCATAAATCTATAAAGCTTAGCTTCCTTTGGTGGTTATCTACTTATCCATGTATCGTAGGTGATGCAGAAACACTAACACTGTATATCTTTTTCATTGATTACAGTGAAAATGTCTGGTAATATGAACTTGAAAAAGGAATGTGACAATCCAGTGGCAATTGCTGGTCAACGCACTTAAATTAAGAAAGTGCCATCAGAGGAAAATTTTTGATTATTTCATACAATCTAATAATTCAAAATTTACAAATAGCAATTGACTTCCGCAGTGGCGCAGACGATTAAGATCGGTTCCCGTCAAGCTCACCGAAAGCGTAGCAGCATCGACCATGCTCAGTGCATGGTCAGTGACTACCTCTGTGGACTGTGGCTGCTGTGGAACAGCGTACGTTAATGGGAGGTGATGCACGTAAAAAATGTTCGTGGCTCCCATGTCCTCCAAGTTTGAAAAACGATACCTCTGGGGGTGCCAATCCAGGTGCAGGTCTCTCACCTAGAATTGGTTCGAAAATTAGGAGACCAGCTCTAGAAGTCCAACCTTTCTTAAGGCTATGGCACCCCTTGGATTATTTTTAACACAATTATTTCAAATTGGTAAAGTAATCATACAAGTTGTAAATTTCCAACTGGACGAAAAAACTTTGATCAATAAGGTTAACTGGATGAATTATGCCCTCCAGATTCGACCGGGATAGCTCAGTGGTATCTATAGCGTGGCGGCTTCAGCCAAGCGATCCCAGGTTCGAAAACTGGCCCGGACATTTTTCGTCCAGTTGGAAATTTACAACTTGTATGGCACCCCTTCTTTCAGAGAAGTGCCATGGCACTTTCTCTGACACAAAAACAACAACAACTGCAATAGAGTGGATCTGTTATATAGAAAACTAACATTTAATAATATTTTTTTACAAGTGCATTTACTTCTGCTAAATGTATTTAAAATATATTTCTATCTTATATTAATATCTTATATAAAGTATATCAATGTCTTACATAAGTATATTAATATCATATATAAAGTATATCAATGTCTTACATAAAGTATATTAATATCTTATATCAATATCCTATATTCATATCTTATATAAAGTACATTAATATCTTATATGTGGGACGTATAAATAAAAAAGTAGATCTACAAAGAAATGATTTATTTATTCTTAAAAGGATTATTTTTTAAACTGTCTTATTTTCTGTACTATGATTTAATTTGTTTTAATATTACATTAGGAGCAGTAATACAAATTATTAAGTATTGATACGCAGCTAGAATATCTCCTTTCTAAACTGTTTATAGTGCAGTAATCATGAACATATCACTTATATTATATGCCAGAAACTCATACATCTCAATTAAATCCCCCCCCCCCCCCCGGCCATCTGTACTAATACTTGTTGCAACCAAAAACATGTATAACAGAGAGAATTCAGTTGCATTAATTTTATGTTTTTAAAAATAAATAAGTGTTCCTTTTAATGCATACAGCTTTATTTCAATAATATATTTTAGTTCTTTTAGGCTATTTTAATTTTTAGACGCCCATTAATTCCTATGGATCCAATCTCTTTTATATATAAATTTAGTAAAAAGTTATAGATTTTAGACGGATATAGTATAACACAAAATATAGTATAATTGAATTAAAAAATATCCGTAACTATGTAAATATAATATTCAAAAATAATAACCGAAACTTTATACTGAAACAATTATAATACATAATTTATTATCTTAATACAACATTTTGTAAAAGGTCGTTTTTATTTTGCAGCTAATAATGAATAATAAAAAATAATTTTATACAAATGAAAATTATAGAAAATCATCTTTTTTAATCTTTTTTACTATGTTATACGGTGTAATTTTCATTAAATCTACATTAATTATTGCCGGATTCAGTTGTTTGTAAGGAAATATATTTATTAGTTTTAAGTACTTTATGCACTAATTGAAAAGGAAAAGAAAATCGAATGTGTTTTTTTCACATTTTAATGAGAATTCTTTTTTATTTATTTGATAAAATAAGGTGTCGTATTTTTCTCCTCTTGAAAAGAGGTTTAAATAATTGAGTGAAAGTCTTGCTTCATTTAATATGTTTAAATGCTTGTTAACTTGTTAATTTTTTCTCCGCGTTTAAAAAAAATATGATATCAAATTCCATCGAAGCATTATCTAATTAGTAAAATAGAAACAAATTTTAAAAATAAAATTAAAAATTTTGGTTTAACCATTTTTTGTCAAATTCAAAATTTTCAATTAGTTAATGTCTCCTTCTAAAATGGCATGTAGCTTAAATTGTGCAAAATATACATCAGAATGGATATGCACTAGTTATTATGGATTGATTAACAATTTTGTAACTTCAGAATGATTCACAAAAGTGAAATACACTAAAAATAGCTAATAATATGGCTGCATCATCGTTTATATCCTGACCTGTTTGCATTGCACATTTTAGTTCTCGTGAAGGTTGTTTTTCACTCACCTAAAACCTATGAATTATTTTTCAAAAGAAAAAATTATAAAAGACATTTTGTCGGTGCGAATATTTCAGATGGCCTTATAAAGTGTATCAGAAGTATTTAATTATTCTTCTTAATCCATTTTAGTAATATAGAAAATACTGTTAGTGGTAGTCAAATAGATATAGTGTTTTTCATAACGATTATGCTAGATTTTTTATAAATATGTAAGTTTTACTTACAAAATTTCCATCGAGTAACATATTTGTTTTTTCTTGATATTGCATACAACATATCTGAATCGAAATTTTATATTTCAGTATTTTCAAAAAAATTTAGTATTACTTGGTCTGTTATAATTCGTAACATACACCTAAGCCAATTAAAAAATTCAGTTATGTTGTCTTAAATATTTTATCACAAAGGAACAATCCTATATATTTTTTAATTTATTAAAAGTTTACGCAATTTAAAGGAAAATCAAATAGCCTGATCTTACGGAACTATCCGTTACAGAAGAATGCTTACATATGTATTTAAAATTTGTAAAAAAGGGATACTTTTTATTTTTTATATCTACGATAAATTTATAGACTCATTCAGATAAATAAATATACTAAGGTGCGTCTCAAAATTTTATGGACAGGCGATTTTTCAAAATAACAGCTAAGAAAATAAAGCAATAATCACGAAAAAAATAATTGGCATATGGAATCATGACATAAGCTTATTACGATACAGAAATGTTATGTTTACATCACAGATTGTTTGTAAAAAAATAAAATTCAAAATAAGCTGTCTCAAAAATATATGAACAATGAAACGAATTTCTTTTATTACCACCGTATCAGAAAAATTTGCATTTTCTGCGTTCTGTACTTGTTACGTAACCACTTCGAAATATAAAATCACTGCTCTTTCTTCAATTGTCGAACAGTTGGAAAATACCTCGCAACGTTGAATTCTCTGCTACTGATATTTCTAAAATTTGGCATTTAAAGGCACAAAATCTTAAAGTTTCTGACATTGCAAAACAAATTAAGCGTAGCAGATCTGGATTTTATGCAATTTTATCAAAAAATGACAATACGATTGCAAAACACCGTTCAGGTCGACCAAGAAAAACATCTCTAAGACAAGATAGAGAAATTTTGTGGGCAGTTTCAACCCAAAAGAAATCTGTTCGGGAAATTGCGAGGACTTTGGCATTCCCTATTTCCAGATCTACTGTTCACCGTCGCATACAAGTAAGCGAAAATCATAACTATCGCAGTATCTGTCGGAAACCTATGCTGAAAATGCACCATAGAAAGACTCGAGTTCTTTGGGCTAAAAAACACATGCATTGGACGTATGAATGGTTGTGTTTTCTGTAGGGACGAAATTTTTTTTAATTTGGATGGCCCTTATGGCTGGGCATACTATTGGCATGACTTACGAAAAGAACCTCGCGAGTTCTTTAGTCGACAAAAAGGAGGGGTTTCACTAATGTTGTGGGGCGCATTCTCTTTCAACGGAACAACCGATATTGCTTTTCTTAATGATCAAAAGTGCTCTGAGGATTATCAAAATGCCCTTTAAAGCAATCTACTTCCAATCGGAAACATCGTAGGGGAGGAAAACTGGAAATTCCAACAGGACAATGCGTCGATTCACACCTCCCACTCAACAAAAGCTTGGTTTAAACAGAATCAAGTGACTGTTATAGACTGTCCAGCCATCAGCCCAGACTTGAATCCAATTAAAAACCTTTTGGGAGTACTTTCACGAGAAGTGTATGCCCACGGTCGGCAGTTTTCTACTATTCAGGAATTACAGCAACAAGTAGAGCAGAGTTGGTTCTCTTTACAGCCGCACATACCCCAAACACTAGTTGGAAGCATGCCTGATAGGGTTTTCAAGATAATTAAAAGGAATAGATACAAAATTTGAATTTAAATGCAAAATATTCGAAAAGTCGATATATTTTTGGGACAGCCTATTTTTATTTTTATTTTTTTACAAAAAATCTGTAACATTTATGTTTTTTTTTTTTTTGCTGAAATAAATTTATGTTATGATACTAAATGCATATTATTTTTTTAGTGATTATTTCTTTATTGTTTGAACTGTTATTTCAAAAAATCGCCTGTCCATATACTTTTGAGATGCACTATATTATCTCGCGTAACATATCTATAAAAGCAGAAGTATAAAAAAATAATTTTTACTTACTCTTTTTATAATAGTAATGTGAAGTACAGTTTGAGAATTTACATAGAAAATGTTAACTCTCGATAAACATCACTTTGAAAAGGAATTCATTTTTAAAATTCTCGATAGACATTTTTATTAGATGAGTAGTAGAAATGCCAGAGGAAAAACAAAACACAGAAGAAAAATATGCCATTTTATTACTTATTTTAGCATTTTCTGGAATTCTTAGACGTGTTAAGTTAGAAAAGTTAAAATTATTAATATAATTTTAATTTTCCTTACTTGAGATTTACCAGAGTATTCCTTAGCTGAGTTTAATTTCCCTTATCTGCTCACACAATTTTATTTAGAATTAATTAAACTTTGTACACACTTTGCAGAGTGCTTGCTTAGCCCAATAGCCACAGTCAAAAACTTACACATTTTACAGATAACGGAAAACCAACATAATTGAACACCAATTCTGATATATGAACTATAAACATTTTTTTAAAAAACAAGAAAGAAAGTCCTTTCAATGATTGGAATGAAATAGATATAAATATTTAAAAATAAGGAAAACAAATTTCAATATTCTTTCTTTATTAGACAGGTGCAAATATGCAGAACTGTGATTTCTTTCGATCGATTTTGATTTAATGTTTAGTCAGATATAAATTATTGAATAATGAACAAATTAATATTGAAATACAATTTCGGTTATTTGGACATTGATATGTACTATTGATATGCACTATTCTATGTACTTCATAACTTTTCTTCTTTTACATGATACATTTTAAGTCCAAACATAATAAACATAAACATTTTACATTAAAGAGTTTTAGACATTATTAATTACTAGCTGTTACCCGTGACTTCGTTCACGTAACATTAAAAAAAGAATAAATGCATTAATTTAACAAAACATTTCACTTGATAATTAACAACATATATAATTAACCAAAGCTTTATCACATTTTATAGGAGACCATATTTCTTTGCTATAGGAGCCTTGACATAACCCAGTCTTAAAAAAGTGAAATTTCATGCCAAATAATATATACAATCGCGAAAATGAAACTGCAACTAATGAAAAAAGGAGGACCCAGTAAAATCGTGAAAATCAAGGAATTCCTTTTCGTAAAACGAAAAACAACACTGGCAGAATTCTTCTATACAACAGTGCATTTTAGGTGGTATTTGGTGTACAATTTGTATATGTGTGCATTGCTAAATGGGCATTATTATATTGTTTACTTGCATAGACATATGTTATATATTTCTTACTACATTATTTTGTTGATGTATATATTAAATTAAGTGTTTCACGCTAAGTGGTGTAAATAGTGAACAAACTTCTTGAGGTTTTTATACATTGATAGATATTTCACAAAGATATAACAATCTGATGCGATTCTAAAATGTAAATAAAGGTTGCTAGAAAGTACTTTAAATTCTGTTCAATTTAACCTCGATATTTTCTCTATCGCGTCAAGAACACAACACTATTAGCAAATAAATACCAACGACACAAATCTGATTATATAAATTTACATATTTTTGTTAGTATATATAGGATTATTTTAATTTATTTCATGCGCTTGAAATTTTTTACGCTTTCTCTAGGGTTAGGTGTCGAATAAATGTACTTTCTTGTTATTTTATTTTGCCATTTCTATTTATTCTATTTTCCATTAATTCCATTTATGGATATTGATTTAATTTACATATTCGTTTCAAAGAATATTGTTTAAAGTTATTATTAGGATTAGGATAGGATATGATTAGGGTTAAGATTAAGATTATAAACTGGACGACAATAGTATGATTAATTCAGGTTTAAAGGATGAACCAGGATGTCTATTTACATCATGAAGTAATAAGAAAATTATCGTCTGATATTTTTTAATATGTTTTACACTCATAGTTGGCATCAAAGGTGAGCGAGGAAATGATCATCTAAAATACCATTAAGTGTTTACCACGCAAAAACAAATCTGGTTACAACAATGTATTTAATTTTGCGCCAAATGTCACTTGATAAAAAAAAAGCAAATTGGCTATGGACCCGATTACAGATCCCTAATCTTCCTATTCTTGGAAATTTTCTACCTATATGTGAAAACCTTTTCTACCGTATACAACGCGCTTTCACGTTTATAATATTATGAATTGGAACGATAGGCTTGTTCAAGTTTACATAATTCGGCTGGAAGAAAAGTTTGATTACTTTTTGATTTCTTCTTTGCTTTTGTATTACGCGAATTTGTCAGTAAAATTGATTTTCGTTTTGATAAAATTGTTGTTTTTTAATTTTTTAGAAATATTGTAATTTTACTTAAACATTGCTTTAAAATCTATGCAATTTTTCTTATCCTACAAGACTTTACAAAAATCTATTATGAAACAACTTAAAAAAAAGCTATATTTAAAAACGACAACAAAGTTTTTCCTATTTTAAAACTAAAAGAAATGTAAAATTAAATTCCGGTTCGAAACGAGGATTTACAAATGTGTTTCGATTGTGGGAAAATGATAAGTGGAAAAATGCCGTTTCGATAACATTGTTGTTTTTTAAGTTTTTAAAAATATTGTAATTTTACTTAAACATTGCTTTAAAATCTATGCAATTTTTCTTATCCTACAAGACTTTACAAAAATCTATTATGAAACAACTTTAAAAAAAGCTATATTTAAAAACGACAACAAAGTTTTTCCTATTTTAAAACTAAAAGAAATGTAAAATTAAATTCCGATACGAAACGAGGATTTACAAATGTGTTTCGATTGTGGGAAAATGATAAGAGGAAAAATGCTGTTACTTCGACACAATCATATTAAATCTTTAGCTTTTATGAGAAAAGCAACATTCTTTTAAAAATTATAGTTATTTTTATTAAGATTTTCTGATTTTCGATACGGATAATTTTGCGATGCATATCATTGACATTTGCCATCCAATATTTTTTATTTATGTATTTATTTTTTTTTTTACTTTTTAAAATTTAAATTAAAAGTATGGTATCTTTATGTTAGCCGTGTGCAGACGATAAATCGCCAACCTATCCCATCATTCGTATTGAATTCATTAAAAATATAAATCTTTCACTCGTTTCATTTAAAACACAGAACTTTAATTTACAACACATATATTTAAAATACATATATTACGTACATTTAAAATAATTCCTTTCATGTCAAAAAGAAAAAAAAAAGAGAAATTAATCACAAATAATTTGATAACCCAAGATCATTTTATTTCAACATCAAAACAAATCTGTTTTATTTTTCTATATATGACATCATATTCGCTTGCTTTCCATACTTACTCATATTTATGCACTTTGTATTATTATCAAATATTTGAAAACGCACGTTTTGTTTCTAATATGACATCATTTCATATTCTGTTTAATTCTTAAATAATTCATTTCCTTTTCATTTTTCACGTGGAAAATTTTCACTTGAAAATAAATTGTTAATTAAAAATTATTACTCAGGGGTTTTATTTTATATTGGCAACGATAAAGTATTAGCAACGGTAAAATAAATTTAACCATTTTAAAAAAAGCTGCAAAACCCGGACCTTTGGGCCAAACCAACCAAACCAACCAACCATTTAAAAATATACGAAAAAATGTCCATTTATTCTCTATGAAAATAATGAAATTTTGAATTATTAAGAAAAATATTGAAATAAAATAAACAAAAACCATTCTATGTTCATTTGAGGGTTATTATCAACTTATATGCAAAGATACAGGATAATTAAATGCTTCATTTTGACGCTGGCTTCAGCCTAACATTTGCACACAATCAGATTTATAATATTACTAGCTGTTACCCGTGACTTCGTTCACGCAACATTAAAAGAAGAATAAATACATTAATTAAGAAAATATTTCACTCCCGATAATTAAAAACGTTAAAATTATCTAACTATTTATCACATTTCATAGGCGACAATACGGTATTTTTTTGTTATAGGGACCTTGACATAACACAGTCTTTAAAAAGTGAAATTTTGTGCCAAATAATCGCGAAAATGAAATTGCAACCAATGCAAAACGGAGGGCCAAATAAAATCGTGGAAATAGACGAATTGGGTAAAAACAAATGTCAATTTTACCTGATAAATAATTTTACTTTTAACGCCTTTGTGAAACGTTTTAACAGCCATCCTTCAAAAAAACATTAATTGGAAATAGTACATGCTTTTTCTTTAAATTCAGTTCTGCTTCCTTGGTTTAATGTATAGCTGAAACAAATCTTATTTTCTAAATAACAGTATGTTGACAGGCAATTTTTGTTCTCCAGAATAAATTGATTCATGAAGTTTGAATATGTGAAAATATGTTTTTATTTTTCGGATAATTTACTGAAATCAAGATTTTGCTTTCACCATCTATTCAAAGTGAAAATCAATTCTGTTTTTCAGTTTTAATGAGAAAATGGTGTAAAAAATATACAGATCTATTTTATTTCTCCTTTTTTATACACAAATATGGAGTAATTTACTTTTCGTTTTTAGAGAAACTTCGTTAAAATTAACAAAAAAGAAAAAAAATCTTGGCATCTAATTTAATTTTTAAAATTCTGACAGTTTGTGTAACATCCTCGGATCAATGATAACCGGTATAAAGTAAATCACGTTGCGTTCGATATTCTGGCACTGTAAATGAAAATTGTAAATTCACGGGCATTCTCAGTCAATTGCTGCCGTAATTTTACGGGAAATGCCCCCTTTTATAGGTAAATGGTCCATTTCAGTAAATTTCATGTTTTTACGGGCAAAAACCGTTTATCTAATAACAAAGCTCGTTTATCTAGTCACAAAACCGGTTTTCTTATGGACATTGCCTGGAATCTCTGCTGCAGTAATTTTACTGCAGCAATTTTTTACAGTGAGGAGTAGTTGCGAAATACAAACATAGATTCGTGTTTATTTTCCTTTTCTTAAAATTATGATGTGATTTTTAGCAGAAAATTCTCATCTGTATATAACGGATATTCATGCTTAATAATCAGTATAGATAAAAAAACATTTAAATTTTTCGTTATAAATATGGCGTGAAACTCATCTACTTTCTATACTTACTGATCCTTATATTATTAATGTAAGGAATTGATTCACACTCATTTTAAAACACATTGGAAAATTCCCGTTTTATTTCACATATGACGCCTCTTTTTCCCTCAGAGAAATCCCTTTTTAATGACATAATTCTTGTTAATTTTCTTTTCCAGGCAATTAATTTCAGTACTGGCATAGGGGAAATTATGTTGCTTTAACGAAATAATATTAAATCTTTAGTTTTTATCAACAAAAATGGAACTATTAACATTCGTCATTTTTTTTTTAGGTAATCGAGTAATTTCTTTTAGTTTTAAGAATGAAAATAAATATTTCTCGCTATCCATGACATCATTTTCGATATGGATAATTTTGCGGAGCATATTATTGACATTTGCTGACCATTTTCTTTTGAAACTTCTTTTTACTTTTTTAAAATTTAAATAAAAATACTGTATAGTTATATTAGCCCTGCGCAGACAGTAAAACGCCAAGAATTATTACCATACAAAAGAAAAAAGCGAAGAAAAAAAACCCAAGATCATTTTATTTCACCAATTAAAGATTTCCGCTTTATTTTTGATGTATGGCGTCATATTCGCCTGTTTTCTATGGTTACTCATATTGAAACCTTGTATTATTATCAAAAACTAAAAAAAAGTACGTTTTATTTCTAATAATATTATTTAATCTTCTTTTTAATTCTTTAATTTTTTTATTTCATTTTTATTTTTCACGTGAACATTTTTCAATTGAAACTAAATTGTTGACTAAAAATTATTATTCCGGAATTTGAATTAGTTTTGGCAACGATAAAGTAATAGCAACGGTAAAGTAAATTTAACCATGTTAAAATATTATACGAAAAAAATGTCCATTTACTCTCTATGAAAAAACGAAATTTTGAATTATTAAGAAAAATATTTGAATAAAATAAACAAAAACCAGCCTATGTTCAAATGAGGGTTATAATCAATCTTTATGCAAAAATACAGGATCATTAAAGGCTCCATTTTGACGCTGGCTTCAGCCTAACATTTGCGCACAATCAGATTTATAATATTATTAGGATTAGGATAGGATTAATTATCAATTCAATTATTGCAATTTATTAAAGTAATACATTATTTTTTCATAATTATGATGGGCATTGTAATTGTATACATATAAACTGTACAAAACTTACTTCAATTGAAATAAAAATGATTACTATAAAATGGGTAAATAAGCATTAAATTTAGACGAAATTTTCAATGGTAAAACACATAATACATTAAGTGAACGCCCCACCAGTGCCTGAGAGGTTCTGCTCTCAAAGCTGGTAGACGGGAGATGCTGGGTTCAAACCCTTGTCGCGTTTGCCGATCTAACCGTTTAGAGATTTCCGTGGTTTTCTTCGAACCTTGCCGTAAATACGGGTTAGGATCCTTTAGAAAGACCCCCACGGAGCGGAGTCCCCCCCCCCCACCCCGAGGGCCTATATCCCTTGTGTAGATAATCGGCCGTTATAAAATCAACCAACCAATAGCTAAACATTTAAATATCAATATTCTGTTGGTGTATGTCTGTATGGCAAATATAATGTTTTCTGCTTGCGCTATTAGTTTGAATGTCCCTATTATGAAGGTCATAATTTTTTTACATTCATTCTCTCTAAACTTTAAAATACTCTGCGCGACTAAAGATTTAGATGAATTTATATTTATCTTTGTATCAAAAGTAGCAGAAAGAATAATAATTTTTGTATAGAAGTAAGTTTATAATAAGGGAAAATTTTTTGTTTTTAAATCGCAATTTTGCCAATGTTTGCCATTTTCATAAATAGTAATTATGAAATGCAACAAAATATAAATTTTTAGAACATAAATTTTCCTAATATTGAAAAGGCTATGAATAATTATTTTATATATAGTATGTATATACATATATATTTTTTGTACGTATTTTTTGTATGTATTTTTCGTATGTATTTTGTATATATTTTATATGTATATACATAATATTTTAGTGTAACGAGAAAGTAGAGTTGGTTTTTCAATTAATATCTATTTAATATGAAGTTATTTAATGTTATAGAGTAATTGTAATTTATTTTTTCTGTAAATCTTGTTACTCAAAAAATTTAAAATCTAAAAAAATAAATTAATGAACAATCTCTCCTGGTAGTTTTATACAATGAACAACGGGTTCACATATATATACGTGTATTTACACATCAAAAGAGGAAAATTAAAATCTCAAACTAATTAACTATGTATGAAGTAGGCGGTAATTATGCAGAAGAAATTGCATTATACATCATCTTTTTAAACGCATCTAAATCTGAAAATAACATGAATGCAGTGAAATAAAGAGTGTTTTTTTTTCCTTCACACAGTAGAGCCTAATAGCTTATATTTATGAATAAATGAGGTGTAATAAAATGCTCTTCTTCATTGCTTACACAAATGTTTAAACATGAATAATTATTTATATGAAGATAATTCTTTCTGGGTTATTTTTTATGTTTTTGTGCATTTAAATTATGTTTTTGTGCATAATTAAACATGTAAACAATAATATTATTTTTTATTCATAATACCATAATTTGTTATATATTCTTTTTATACATACAGAGTGATAAAAAATAAATAAATAAGGTGCTGTAGCAAACACAAATAAATAATATTTGCATATTACACCAGGATGGTGAGATGTTTTTTCACTTAACAACACAGCGTGTGTCACTCCAATCGGAATATATTAACTATAGATCATAATTTTGATAAAATTGAACCTATTTGAAAGCAATTATCAAATCCTTATATTCCTTTGTATGAAAACAAATTATATCATGCATTGCATCATCAAATTTTATCAAGCAATTACATCATTCTTTTTACTGCCACGGATTTTTGTAAACATTTCCGAGAAGTTTTCTGAATGTTTCAGTTTTCTCACAGCGGAATATCGGTTTTTATGATGCTATTATATCTCAATTAAATATTTTGTGCTGAGTAAATAAATTTGGTACTTCTCTATTATCCCGTCGACCACTTTTCATAACAAAAGACTATCGCCAAACTGGAACGCCAAATAAACGGGAGAACGTTGCCATTGGAATATCAAAATAAATAAATAAATAAAATATAAGAATTTAAGGACACAGTTGTTATTTTAAAGAGTGAAATAACTAATAAATCGGTAAAACATAATGATAAATACACGCAAATGTTGAATTAAAAACCACTTGATGACATAACAAACACGTATAATGCTTCTGACATCAAGTAAATGAGACTGCATTTTTGGCGTTTAATCTTACAGTTTGGCGATAGTTTTTATTATGAAAAGTGGTCGACGGGATAATAGAGAAGTACCGTAAATTTATACATACAAGAGTAACAAACGAATATTACAAATAATATAAAAAAAATCACTTGTTAACTTTAAATTAAAGTATAATTATTGCTTAAAGTGATAAAATACATAACACAAAAGGTTTAAAAATACCTTTTAATATAGATGACATATGTTTAATTTGCTCAAACGGCGACTTCTTCAGATGAAAATGATAAATAAAATATTCTCGCAAAGTATTTGAAAATTATAAAGATAAATCACGAGATCACATGTCCAATGTAAGCAGGTGCATAAATTGTTCAAACTGGAAAACATGAAAATTATTATTTTTATTTTAAATTTTATTGCTTTTTAGGTGCGTTCGTAATTATATAAATACGCAGCACCTATAGTCGTCGTTTGGTCCGTCCGTCTGTCCGTCCGTCTGTCTGTCTGTCCGTCCGTCTGTCTGTCTGTCCGCATATAACAACGCAAAAACTACTCAACCAAATGGTTTGCAATTTAAAATATATTATCTTTGCAGAATTTTGTCGAGACATTTCAAATTTTATTAAAATCGAATCAAAACTTTAGGAGATATTAATAAAAATATTTATTAAGAAATTTGATTTTTTTTTTTAAATCGGTGCTTTTTTGTTATAGGAGCTTCCAATGGATGTTAAATCGTCAAGCGACCGAGATGCTTATTTTATTACAGAAATTAATCTGCAGACGATATAATTCATTTCACAGAATTAAAAATCATCAAGATCTGAATATTTATATAATTAGCTGATACATATATATCTGAATATTTATATAACTAGTTAAGATATTTGTATGAACAGTGTCATAAAATATATACTTAACTAGCTGTTTAACCCGTTCTACGCACGGGATATCATGAATTTAATTCTAAAACGTGCGTACGAACGCACCTCGTTTGTAACGTTTGACGTACAATTTCCAACTTGTTTAATTTGTAAAGCATCGCGTGACAAATTTTAGGTGCGAAATTTCCGGTGTTTATGAAATACCATTCACCAGGACAGATGGAACATTACACTTTAATCAATAATAATCATACTTTAATTAAAATAATATTCGTTTTAATGTTAATGTTAATGTTAAGGCGCTGTAAATTTATCATGTTTTACTGTAAAACATGTTTGTTGAATGATAAAATGTTTCAATGAAAAGGGATAAGTATCCGAAAATCCACTATTCCAGGTTTGAAAAACTAATTGATATACTATAAAAAGTACTCATAATCGTTTCCGAAAGTCGGTGGAAGCAAGCAAGGGATTGTTTTATAAATGTTTATTTAAATCTAAAAAATATATCAGTTTCTGACGTTTCTAAAGATAAAGAGCGCTTTTCGTAATGGTTAGTAACATGAGGTTATTATATATTTGCATTTGAGGTTATATTATATTTTCTAGATTTAAAAAAAAAAAAAGAAAAAAAAAAGAAAAGAAAAAAACATTGTCTATTTTTTTAGTGTACAGTAAAATGTATGAGGTATCAAATACATTTGGGAATATTGAGCGTCTAGTTCGGCACTATTTGGATATGGATGGTATGCATTTCTATCACGTCTTGTGATTTAGTTACATTTCACATAAAAAAGGTCAGTTTTTTTCCAATTTAGTTAAAATATATTCATTATTGTTAAATTTAAGATATATATCTGACTTCGAATTCGACTGAGGCAACCAGATTTCTTGACTGAGTAAATGGATAGTGACCGTACACTGTTAAAAATTTGCAGCAAACTGTCCAGTCATTTGACCGTTTTTGTAGAAAATGGTTACATAACCGTAATTTAACTATATTCTGAACGTATTATTGCTCATTTTATGGTCAGAATATAGTTGAATTACGGTTATGTAACCGTTTTCTACAAAAACGGTCAAATGACTGAACAATTTGCTGCAGATTTTCAACAGTGTAGTTTCGTATACAAAAATTATTTGTTTTAGTATACTGTACTACTTCTTATAGTTTGTTCAATCTTTTTTTAACAATACTGTATATTGATATCAAATTGGAAGACAGATGGACGGAGGAACATGCCATTTATGTATCCTAAATAAATTCATGTATTAACAGCATGAAACTGAAACTTTAAAACA
Organism: Maratus michaelseni; assembly: GCA_963931845.1. Lineage (NCBI taxonomy): Eukaryota > Metazoa > Arthropoda > Arachnida > Araneae > Salticidae > Maratus > Maratus michaelseni. Next base: position 462,071,623 of record OZ007588.1, read on the forward strand.
AAACAGTGTTATCAAAATTGAATCAAACAGTCATAAGATATGCGTGATCATTTTATTGACGAAATGCGTTAACATCCTTCCTTTGATGTCGTTTAAAGCTTCATACTACTGTTAAATCTTCTTAAAATTCAATTCGAAAAAAACATAAAACAGTATTTTTTTCTGATTATTTAAAAGAAAAATACATAAAAAAATATTTCTATTAATACGCTAGTAATATCTAAAACATTGTCAGGTATTTTCAATCTAATCGAGTATTAAAATGATACTATAAAGCGGTTTTTATAAAAATGTTTAAAACGTATTTTTTTTTTTTTAATTGTACAAAATATTTCTGTTGAAGTACTTAAATGGAATCTTCACGGATTTATAGAACATATATCTATATTTTAAGAACGAAACTACAGTTTCGTTTATTTTAGCAAAATATATATTTTAAAAAGATTGTTGAAATTATTGCATAATTTTTCATACTTTATCTGGCATAGATATGTTTTTTTTCGTCCTAGAATAATAAACAAATTAAGATTCAGACTTAAAATATAAATATAAACCATAAATAAATGAAGATTGCATGTAGAAATATGTAATTTCTGCTAATGATATATTTCCTAACCGTTTTATAATTTTTAAACTAATAAAGATATTTTTGTTATCTGCAGCGTTCCCAATAGTGCGACCTATTTATCATAAAAATATTAGTAAGAATTATCAGAATTTATCCCTGCCGAAATAACAGTTTAATAAAAAGTTTATTTCGGCAGGGAATGGATTATTAACAGGTTCATTGGATATTTACAACAAATTTCATTGGTTGATAACACAGAAAAGAATTAAATTAACTTATTTATTTTTAATTTCATTTAATTAATAACAATGGCTTTGTGCATTTATATAATCTTTAAAGTATAAACGTTGTCATATACACTATGCATTTTTCTAAATTTTAGAGAAAATCAAATGAAGTACAAAATTATTTGTTAGGATGAAATAGGAATTTCTAAACGTAGTTGAATTCGTTGAAAGCTTTAATAAAAATCTATATTTTGAAACATGATATTTGTCGAAAATTAAATATGCACTAATTTATTACATTTCTACATTTATAAAAATAAATATTTATGAATAAATGATTAATGCTCAAAATAGTATTTAAAAAAAGTTTAATTAAACTTTATAGATTTTAATGAAGATTGTTTTTTGTAAGCGATCTATAATATTGGTGAATGGTGATCATAATATTAATTATTATAATATAAAACCTGCTTAGACAGAACTGCAAGTTACTGAAAAAAAATTATACGAATTGTCGATTTAGAAAGTACATTGTATTTTATAATCTTATGTTATTGTTTCAATCGGAACATAATTTTTCTTTTGTTTCCGTTTAAGATATGATTCCGTTATTGAGATATTATATTTTCACATTTTTTAATCTATGACATTGTTTACTATATATACTAGTTTCGCTGCATTGTAATACAAGCAGAATTTATGTATGGAAATTTTTTAATTAATGTTTTGTGGAGAACAGAAAATAAAAAATTCGTATCCATTTCCTCTGAAAACAATCTTGGTGATAGACTATATTTTCGTCTACGTACTGGGTGATTCCAGGTAGAAGTAATGGCGGAAACATTTTACATTTCTCATGATAAACAACGAACTTACAATTACAATTGTATACAAACAGAGTACAGCTCTGAGATATGGTATTTGTTTTTGAAGGGGTTGTATAAATATTAAAATACGGAATTTCTATATGGTCATATTTTCCTATATTTAAAAAGAAATGTTGCCCTGCATCTGAGAAAGACATTAAAATAATCCCATTATTTAGGACCAAAACTAACTGAGTTATGATATTTTGTACAGTATGAAATTTCAGTGTTTTCTGGAACGTAAAATGGAAATCTGTTTTTGCTCTTTGCTGGTGATTTACAGACAGATCCTTCTAGAGGCCAGTTACACCTGTCAATAAAAGTCTATCACCATACATAAAGAAAATAAGGTGTGGGGTGCACCTTTACCATCACTCTATAATTACCTATAGGGGCTTCTGATTGCAGAAGACTCCGTGATCGTCGCCTAATTAAAAGAAAATTATTTATTTAAGGAAAATTAAATGTTGCGTTGTGTTAGAAGAGTATCTAATTTATGGCCGTTTGTTTTGGACTGGTGAGTATAGAGTTCCAAAAAAAATTACCAAAACAACCCTACAGATAATTTTAAATAAAAAAACATACCAAGATCAAAGTTAAGAAAATTAAAGAGAAATATTTAGGTTTTAAAAATCAATTAAGCAAACACTAAAATTAAGACAACATATTTTTTTAAACAAAAAAACAATTACTTTATTTACATTAAAAAAATAAACACTTAAAAAACATAGTAGATATATATAAATCAACCTTTTTTTTTTACAATTTAAGTTAATCCTTAAACATTCTCAGTTACTAAATGACACGTTCTCCTGCCGTAAAAAAAAAACAATTATATTCTGGCGGTACATATACAAATGTTAGGTTGGTAATTTTATAGCAATACATCATACCTGGATCATTAAAGATGAACTTAAGTCCTGGACTTAGGGGATTGACCGGTGCTAAGCCGAACACTGGTGAGGGCTAGTCGAAGGGCCTCTTTTGGGGCTTAACTTCGTCGGAACACTTTAGCACATTCTACTGGGACTACAAACTTCACACTCACATTTTTTTTCAACCACCGCATTTTTTCCTTTTCTCTGCAACTGCTCTCTTTGACAAGTTCTCCTCAACTGATCCTCTCTCCAAATTCGGGCTTTTTTTCCCAATCGACAGGACACCTCCCACTCTACTTGAATTTTTTACAATCTTGAGTCTAAATGGCCGAGTGCGACAATCGCCACACCCACCTTTGATGCTCATTTGGCGAACTGTCCAGCCAGTGGCCACAACTTTTTGGCCCCCTTAATTTAATCAGGCACCTCGGTGTCTACCATGAGTCCCAGTTGTCGAAACTCAAGGTACCACACACGAAGCGTGACTGACAGCCCCCATAAATTTACAGTCGTAAAGATTTCAAAAATGGCTGCAACCCACCTTCTGCGTCTGCCAGCGTTCATAAAAATGCCAATCATTTTGCTAGTTAAATTTATACCAACCATTGTACCGCCATGATGTCTAGATAATTACAGTGTAGCATAAAAATGTATATAAAAAACACAGTAATTACTAATTATACTTATATATATAAATGCAAAAATAAACATTTACTTATACTAATTATAAAATATTAAAAAGGAACACTCAATATATACATATAAATTTCCAAGTGTATAACACAAAAAGGTGGTGAACACTTTCCACCAGTCTTAAAGTTCAACTACGAGTAACTTGAAATTCGGGAGAATCTCATTAATGTAATCCAATTTTTTTTTCTAAATAATTCAAAACGTACATTTAAAATTTAAAAAAAAATAACTTGAAGTTGATTATTTTTTAACATTTGATGCATTTGTTGTCAGACTGAAGAGTTAAAGACTAAAAAGTAACAATAAGAAAAACTTTCACCCTTTTTCCCCAATAAATTCCACAATACTTGAAAGGGTCAGTGTCCATAAACTATATTTTTGACCCATAGAATAGACTAAAACTCGAGTTTGTTATACTGACTTAATTATTTCGCTTTTTAATATTAGAAGGTTTATCCTGTACGATTTCAATAATACTTTTAGCATTTTGTTCAGATTTACATGACTTACACAAGCTCAAAGTTCGTATTATTCGTAGTTTTAGATGAAAAATACGCAATTTCTCTTAATTTTACCTCAATTATTTATATGAGCGCAATCGTGCAACACTTTCTTTTTTACATATATTACAAAATACATTAAAATGTACAATATATGTAAACGTAAAAGTGTTGCAAAGCTGCGCTCATAGTAAAATATTAAAAAATATATTAAAAATCGAGGTAAAATTAGGAGAAATTGCGTATTTTTCATCAAAAACAATGAATAATACGAACTTTGAGCTTGGGTAAGTTATATGAATCCGAACAAAATGCAAAAAATATTGTTGAAATCGTACAGGATAAACCTTCTTATATTGAAAAGTGAAATAATTAAGTCAGTATAACAAAATCGAATTTTAGTCTTATTTCATGGGCCAAAAACACGGCTTATGGACCCTGATTCTTTATCATTTGTATGTCTTTAAAAATATACATGCTAGATATATATAGTAGCAGTTACAGGTATGCTGTTCATGTGCTTTGTAATATATAGGCTCATACGTGTACCTTATATGCACAGCGAATAACTGTCGAGATAACTATCGACCACTAAGCGTTTCTATAACATATCAGTCCTGTACTAAGTATTATACTCGCAGAGGATTCTCGGTTTACTGATCTAATGGAATCAATGTCCAATGTCAGTTATTCATTAGGTCATATAGTCACCAAGTTAGGATATATATTGAGAGCATAATCTATTTCATTATTATGATAATTAACAATGGAAGCTATATATATGTGTATATGAGATAAATAATATGTTTTAAATTTCACAGATTACGAATTAAAAGATAAACAAATCTGGTACAAATTCGCAGAATCTAAAATGTCATCTTGAATAAGGACATACGTGAAATAATTTAAAACTAAAATATAACACGATATATACATTTAAAGGAATATTCGAAGATCCGTGTTGAAATTGTCGTCCCCGAAATCACCCGAACATTTGCTTTTTCATAATAAAGATATTTTTAATTCCATTTAGTGGCGTAAAAATTGCGCAATGTTAATTTATTTCTAACATGCTATGCAAATTGCTAAATCGAAAATGAATGATAGGTATCATTTTAAAATTATAAATTTTTTAGAGCATATACATAAAACTCCGCAAATAAATTATACAAGCAATCAATTGTGACTGTTCGGTAAAATTATTGACAAAAGGTCCAGCACATTTGAATTATTTAGGACCTTGCGTAACAACAATTTAACATTAATAATATGTGTTTTAAACAAATTATTCTAATGTCCCATTTTCAATTCACTCAATTATTAAATTTTAAAAGTTTCTTATTTCCTACAGAAAAGCATTTCAATAGGAAAGAAAATGGTCCCTCATTTTTCGAACGAATCAACCAAATTAAATAAAACAAGTTGGAAATAGTATGTTAAACGTGACATAGGAAGTGCGTTCGTTTTATAACTAGTTGCACAATGTAAAAAAAAAAATAGCCTTAGTATTTCAGTGAAATGAACTATATCGTCTGCTATTAGCGAAATGAGCATGCCTTTTTTTCCTATTACGTATGCGACGTTTACGGATGCATTTTTTTTTTCTACACAGACAGCACTGTAAAATTCAGCATGGAGATCTTGCTTTACGAATGATTATGTCCATGGTTTTCGATACATTACAGAATTTCAATAAAAATATTCAGTAAAAGATGCACAGACCCAACTTCAAGCGCAAACCAGAATTTGTGCTCGCAAGTTTAACTACGATTCGAAGAAAATGTAAAAATATATTCGATTTACTATCCTTGTGAGAAATGTTTTACCATCATAACTCTTTTTGAAATTTAGAAATATTTGCTTAAAACAGCATTAAACTTGACGAACAATATTTCGTAATGTATATGCGATATCATTGACCGATACATTATGTACTTCCAACATTCTTATGATATGATCGTATTTTCAAGAAAGTATAATAGCACTTTTAAAAAATGTTTTATAAATATGTATAAAAGTAAAAATAGTTTTACAAAAAAAAACTACTCTTTTATAAACATTCAATGTTTATATTTCAAATCATGCCTACTTTCATGAGAACAATTCACGTTGTTCCAAAAAACATATCTTTACAATACGTTATTTTGGCGTGGGTCCTGATTATAAAAAATTCACCAGTTTGATTTACGCGGTGTTGCATTTTTTGCTTCATTTCTTCTATAACATATGGCAACAAGAAAGTAAAATAAACAAAAAAAGCCCATTATTTAAACTGTCTATTGAGGATTTCTAAATTGCTTTCAAAATGTATGATCATAATTATGTATTAAACTATTAATTTATTAAAGCGTATTTAAAAAATATATACTGTATTACTCTTCTTTTCTTCTATTTTTTAGCGATTAAAATATTTCATTGTTGCAGTTTCATAGCCAGCTGGGCTATTTTGGCGAGCATAGTTTGGCGCATAATGAAATACATTGTTTGTGTGCCTCATGTATAGTTGTAACACTAAAGATTATTTGGCGATTTATCACCAATAGTTGGCTAACTCCAAAATACTTTAAAATTAATTTATTAACTTATAATTAAGTTCTAAAAATATTAAAATGATGTATTATCGTTACAAATACAATTGTTGCCGAAACGTCAGTGAAGGCTTACTGTGGAGACCCGAAAAGTTTTTGGTTTCTGTCTGTTTGTCTGTCTGTCTGTCTGTCTCTGCGGCGATAACTGCCGTAAAAATGATCCGATTAGTTTGATTTTTGGTAGGTATGTTGGTGAGATACCCGGAATTAGCTGTATAGTTTTTAGTTACATTGGGTTCATTCGTTCGGAAAATATGGAACATTTCTTTTTTGATCATAATGCTTTCCTATGGGAATTCAGACGATTTCGAAATTTTTCAGTCGTTGAAAATAAAATGTCGCATTTGATTAATGTATTTAAACGGTAACTTATGAAGGCTAAAATTTATCAAGTCAGGTGTTAAATTATTTAAATTAGTTTGAAATTTTGTTTATACATTCGTCAGATTTTTTAAATTAGGTGTATAATTTTTGGTGCAATTTTATACATCTGTTTTAATAATATAATACATTTATTTTATCACTTTTTGCAAATATTAAAATGCATTCATTTTTATTTTCCTTTTCAATTTAACAGTAACCTAGCAACCATATTTCAAAGAATATCAAAATGATAAAATTCAAGTAACTCAGACGATTTTGCTACAATATTTTATTCGCAAAATAAAATATTATTGGAGGATTTTAATATTTTATTGAAATAAATGAGAATTTATTTTGTACAAGTTACCTTTTAACTACTATAGAATGATAGCCGAAACATTTTTATATGAGATATTATTAATTTTCTGGAAGAGATGTAGATTTTTCGTGGTTGAAAATTAGTATTATTTTAAAAATAGAATGTAATATCTCGTACAACGAGATACAGTGTCTCACATAAGTGATGGGACACTTGTGCTTTACAAAAGGAAACTAATCAAATAAATTAAAAAAACATGTACACATTTTTTTTGTGGGTGTGTTTCATACTTAAATTTAGTAAAGATTATTACATAACATACATTTTGTCAAAATATTAAAATATTAATTTAATAAAAATACAAATGTTTAGAACGGAGCAAAAAATAGCTCACATAAGTGATGGGACACCATTATATACAGTGTCTCACATAAGTGATGGGACACTTGTGCTTTACAAAAGGAAACTAATCAAATAAATTAAAAAAACATGTACACATTTTTTTTGTGGGTGTGTTTCATACTTAAATTTAGTAAAGATTATTACATAACATACATTTTGTCAAAATATTAAAATATTAATTTAATAAAAATACAAATGTTTAGAACGGAGCAAAAAATAGCTCACATAAGTGATGGGACACCATTATATATGCAACAAAAATCGCCTGAAATAAGCAATAAAAATATTTTTTGGGGTTTTATTTTTACTTAAAAGCAATTGGCAATAATTTATAAAATCGTCTGCAGTATTTCTCTCCAGTTTGTTTTGGAATTTTTGTGTTTTTTAGCTCTGTGTAGCCATGAATGCTAAACGAAAAGAAACTTCGCCTGAAATTCGAAAATTAGTTATTAATTTGCATATTGAACGTGGAAAATCTATTAGAAAAACTGCTGAAACAGTTAACTTGAGTCGTTCAACAGTTTTCAATATCATTAAACGATATAAAAAGAATCATATGATTCAGGATAAAAGAAGACCTGGCTGACCATCAAAGCTATCCAATGGAATAAAGCGAATTATCGTTCGAAATATTAAAAAAAATCCAAGAATTAGTGCTTCAAAAGTTGCTGCTGATTTACAAGCATTATATGGAATAATTGTTAATCCTGAAACTATTAGAAGGGTAATTCGATCTGCTGGATATCACGGTAGAGTAGCCAGGAAAAAATTCTTCGTAAGTGAAAAGAATAGAAAACTCAGACTGGCTTTCGCAAAATCCAACATAAATAAGAATTCTGATTACTGGAATAAAGTTATATTTGCTGATGAGAGTAAATTTAATATATTTGGTTCTGACGGTAGAATCTTGGTGTGGAGAAAACCCAGGGAAGAACTTCGCAAACAGAACTTGGTACCAACAGTAAAACATGGTGGAGGAGGAGTTATGGTATGGGGGTGTATGTCGTCCGCTGGAGTTGGTAATTTTGTTTTTATTGACAGTATAATGGATCAGTACAAGTATATTGATATTTTAAAGCAAAATTTGAAATCTTCAGCACGAAAATTGAACCTTCATAACGATTTTAAATTCTACCAGGACAATGACCCCAAGCACACTGCTCTGAACGTTAGACTCTGGCTGCTATATAACTGTCCTGAAATAATAAAAACACCACCACAATCTCCAGACTTAAATCCCATAGAGAATATTTGGCAAGAATTGGAATCAAGAATTCGCAAACACACCATTTCTTCAAAACAACAACTAAAATCGGTGCTTCAAGAAGAATGGGGTAAAATCACTCCAGAAATCACAAAAAAAATAGTCGAATCCATCCCAAAAAGATTAAATCATGTTTTAAAAGTAAAAGGAAATCCAACAAAATATTAAAACCTTTTAAAAAGTAAAATTTGTGGATAAATATTTGATGGAAAAGTAAGTGGCCCATCACTTATGTGAGCCATTTTTTGCTCCGTTCTGAACAATTGTATTTTTACTAAATTAATATTTTAATATTTTGACAAAATGTATGTTATGTAATAATTGTTACTAACTTTAAATATGAAACACACCCAAAAAATTTTTGCACATGTTTGTTTATTTATTTTATTGCAGTTTCTTTTTATAAAGCACAAGTGTCCCATCACTTTTGTGAGACACTGTATGCAACAAAAATCGTCTGAAATAAGCAATAAAAATATTTTTTGGGGTTTTATTTTTACTTAAAAGCAATTGGCAATAATTTATAAAATCGTCTGCAGTATTTCTCTCCAGTTTGTTTTGGAATTTTTGTGTTTTTTAGCTCTGTGTAGCCATGAATGCTAAACGAAAAGAAACTTCGCCTGAAATTCGAAAATTAGTTATTAATTTGCATATTGAACGTGGAAAATCTATTAGAAAAACTGTTGAAACAGTTAACTTAAGTCGTTCAACAGTTTTCAATATCATTAAACGATATAAAAAGAATCATATGATTCAGGATAAAAGAAGACCTGGCCGACCATCAAAGCTATCCAATGGAATAAAGCGAATTATCGTTCGAAATATTAAAAAAAATCCAAGAATTAGTGCTTCAAAAGTTGCTGCTGATTTACAAGCATTATATGGAATAATTGTTAATCCTGAGACTATTAGAAGGGTAATTCGATCTGCCGGATATCACGGTAGAGTAGCCAGGAAAAAATTCTTCGTAAGTGAAAAGAATAGAAAACTCAGACTAGCTTTCGCAAAATCCAACATAAATAAGAATTCTGATTACTGGAATAAAGTTATATTTGCTGATGAGAGTAAATTTAATATATTTGGTTCTGACGGTAGAATCTTGGTGTGCAGGAAACCCAGGGAAGAATTTCGCAAACAGAACATGGTACCAAGAGTAAAACATGGTGGAGGAGGAGTTATGGTATGGGGGTGTATGTCGTCCGCTGGAGTTGGTAATCTTGTTTTTATTGACAGTATAATGGATCAGTACAAGTATATTGATATTTTAAAGCAAAATTTGAAATCTTCAGCACGAAAATTGAACCTTCATAACGATTTTAAATTCTACCAGGACAATGACCCCAAGCACACTGCTCTGAACGTTAGACTCTGGCTGCTATATAACTGTCCTGAAATAATAAAAACACCACCACAATCTCCAGACTTAAATCCCATAGAGAATATTTGGCAAGAATTGGAATCAAGAATTCGCAAACACACCATTTCTTCAAAACAACAACTAAAATCGGTGCTTCAAGAAGAATGGGGTAAAATCACTCCAGAAATCACAAAAAAATTAGTCGAATCCATCCCAAAAAGATTGAATCATGTTTTAAAAGTAAAAGGAAATTCAACAAAATATTAAAACCTTTTAAAAAGTAAAATTTTTGGATAAATATTTGATGGAAAAGTAAGTGTCCCATCACTTATGTGAGCCATTTTTTGCTCCGTTCTGAACAATTGTATTTTTACTAAATTAATATTTTAATATTTTGACAAAATATATGTTATGTAATAATTGTTACTAACTTTAAATATGAAACACACCCAAAAAATTTTTGCACATGTTTGTTTATTTATTTTATTGCAGTTTCTTTTTATAAAGCACAAGTGTCCCATCACTTTTGTGAGACACTAGTTACTCTAAAGAAATTAGCGTAGTAAAACGCATCCATACAGCCTGAAATAGCACAATTACTGGAAACTGAGATCATAAAATGCTATCACAAAAAATACATTATAGCGCCAAATCAAGGTTGCTATTTAGTGAATTGGCAGTGGGCACGATTATGAATGATTACACAATAGGTTTAAAAGTTTCCAAATAAGCCTATTTTGGGGAGATTTTAGTATGCTATTGCCATCGAATTAGATCAGGATGTACTTAGGTCAAATAAATATTGTACAATGACCATCAAAACTGTTTATCCGAAACAGAAATTGTAATAATACTAGATTTCTGAAATAGATAAGTGAAATATATAGTAGATTCAGTTTACATTTCCATAAGTTACTTTTGTACAGGAGATATTATTCAACGTATCAATCAGATACGAGTGTTTCGTGATTGGTAAATATTGCTATTTAGGTATTAGGATAACATGAAATTATTTTCAAAATTTTTGCTTATCGTAATAAAACCACTGTGCAGAACGAAATGGAAGATATACTAGAATCATTCAGACAAATAATAGGAAATCACGAATAAAAATTTAATAAGATTACGGAGGGTTCAGTGGGGTTGAGCCACCCACCCCACCCCCTGAAGAAATGTATTTTTTTTTAATCTAAAAAATAGAATAAGAAATTCATAAGAATGTCAGAATATTATTGCATAAACCGTGTTTAATTTAACGTTTAAGTTCTGAAACCTTCGAATTATTTTATATGCATATAAATATATATGTAGTAATTTAAATAATTTAATTTGCGGATTGTAAGATATTAAATATTATGAAAAGTGAGTTTAAAAAACATTGACTTTCAGAGCTGACGTTGAGGCTCCTGATCTGTAGATTTACTAGTTGCCGAAACGTCAGTGAAGGCTTACTGTTGAGACCCGAAAAGTTTTTGGTTTCTGTCTGTTTGTCTGTCTGTCTGTCTGTCTGTCTGTCCGTCTGTATGTCTGCCTGTCTGTCTGTCTGTTCCGCGATAACTGCCGTAAAAATGATCCGATTAGTTTGATTTTTGGTAGGTATGTTGGTGAGATACCCGGAATTAGCTGTATAGTTTTTAGTTACATTTGGTTCATTCGCTCGGAAAATATAGAACATTTCATTTTTGATCCTAATGCTTTCCTACGGGAATTCAGACGATTTTGAATTTTTTCAGTCATTGGAAATAAAATGTCGCATTTGATTAATGTATTTAAACGGTAGTTATGAAGGCTAAAATTTATCAAGTCAGGTCTTAAATTATTCAAATTAATTTGAAATTTTGTTAATACATTCGTCAGATTTTTTAAATTAGGTGTATAATTTTTGGTGCAATTTTATACATCTGTTCTAATAATATAATACATTTTATTCTATCATTTTCTGCAAATTTTAAAATGCATTTATTTTTATTTACCTCTTTAATTTAACCGTAACCTAGCAACTAAATTTTAAAGAATATCAAAATAATAAAATTCAAATAATTCAGACTATTTTGCTACAATATTTTATTGGGTGATTTTAATATTTTATTGAGAGATTTTAGTATGCTATTGCCATCGAGTTAGATCAAGATGTACGTATGTAAAATAAATAATATAGAATGACCATTAAAACTGTTTTTCCGAAACAAAAATTGTAATAACACTAGATTTCTGCAATAGATATAAGTGAAATACAGTAGATTCAGTTTACATTTCCATAAGTTGCTTTTGTGCACGAGATATTATTCAACTTATCTATCAGATGCGAGTGTTTCGTGGTTGGCAGGTAAGTAAATATTGCTATTTAGGTACTAGGATAACATGAAATTATTTTCTGAATTTTTGCTTATCCTAATAAAACCACTGTGTAGAACGAAATCCAAGATATACTAGAATCATTCACACAAACAATAGGAAATCACGAATATAAATTTAATAAGATTACGGAAAACATTTCTTTTTAGGTCATAATGCTTTCCTATGGGAATTCAGACGATTTTGAAAATTTTCATCCATTGAAATAAAATGGCGTATTTGATTAATGTATTTAATGTGTAAGATATGAAGGCTAAAATTTATCAAGTCAGGTCTTAAATTATTCAAATTAATTTGAAATTTTGTTAATACATTCGTCAGATTTTTAAATTATGTGTACAATGTTTGGTGCAATTGTATACATCTGCTCTAATAATATAATACATTTTATTCTATCATTTTTTACAAAAATTTCCAGTGCATTTTATTTCTCTCTTTCAATAAATGGTTGCTAAGCAACTATATTTCAAAGAATATCAACAAAGGAAAATTCAAGTGAATCGCATTATTTTTACGCGAAGTTTTATTAAAAATTGCCAATTTTCGGGTTTTAAGTTTTTAATATGCTTTTTTAGCACTTTCCAACCTAGTTGAAAAGTGCTTATGACTTCGGTTTGTCTGGCCGGATGGCCGTCTGGCCGTCTGTCCGTGCTCTAACTCCCGTAAATATGCTCGGATTGCTCTGCAATTTTTATATGTTATTGTCGTTATCTATGGCACATTCCCTATTTCAACTGAAGTGTGTAGCACTTATAGTTTTCTTACAGGGACACTCAAAAGAATTCCGTTACATTGCAGTCTATGGGGAAAAATCATTTGCGGTTTATTTTAAAAATGTTTCACTATTGTAAACGCATTGAAATTTATATAGATCACTAAGATGCATTAGAAGAAGCTTAATATGGAATAGTAGGTGTATAGCACTTAGAGTTACTTTACAGGGACAGTCAAAATAATTCCGTTACATTACGTCTATGGAGAATAATCGTCTGCGGCTTATTTAAATAATGTTCCACTATTTTAAACGCATTGAAGTTTATATATATTACTAAGGTGCATTACAAGAGGCTTACTACAGAATAGTGTGTGTATAGCAGTCACCGTTCATTTACAGGGACACACAAAAGAATTCTCTACTGTCTGTTAACAATAATTCCTGGAAGTGCGTTTTAAGTTACTGAACGCGATTTTAATCTTAACTAGCTTTTTGTCTATTACGTGGTGCGTATAAATTCTGTAGATCCTATACAGGGCAGCATAAAAGTTCGCGAACACATTTCCGTTTATTGACAGAAACTCCAGAAGGACAATTTAAACTGTGCTACGCGTTTCCTAACTAAACTAAAATTTAGCATCCTATGTATATATACAAATCTATAGATCCTATACAGGGCTACATAAAAGTATTCGGATATTTTTCCGAATATTGTATATATTGAAAATTCCTGAAATTACGTTTTTAAATATGTTATGCGTTTTCCAAATTGTTTACTTAGATGTCATCTTTCAGCTTATTAAACGGTAATGATTTGTAAAATTATTTTAGAAGCGTTGGAAAGTGCTGCATAATCTATGCTTGACGCATGATTTTTCGTTCTTGTTTTAATGAAATAGATGAGAATTTATTTTAAGTACTAAAAAATGATTACCAAATCGGTTTTCCAAATGAAAATAATAAAAACGTTGAATGCGTAAATTGAATATAGGTCAAATAAGAGGAATTTAAATTTGTATAAGTATAATTTATACACGAAATTTTATTCAACTTCAGAAACATATGATGTTTAGTAGTTGAAATATAATTATTCTTTTAAGGATAGGATAAAATCTCTTGTACAAAGAGATGGTTATTCTAATGAAATGAAAATTGCAAATACATTCAGACATATACTCAAGAAATAAAATTGCACAATTACTGTAAATTGATAATAGAATATTAAAGTGACAACGGGGGGTTCAGGGGGGCGGAGCCCCCCTGAAATAATGTATTGTTATTCTGAAAAAATACAGTAACAAGTAGTTTATCCTATCATTGCATTACATTGTGTTTAAGGGGATACTTCTAACATTTCCGAAACTTTCGATAAATTTATATTCTTATCAATGTATAAATAACTTAAAAAGATTGAATTTTAGTGTGTCAAATATTTTTCAGATAATGTTAAAAATTAGTAAGAACAATGATTTTCCGCGATAACTGCCGTAAAATTCGTCGTATTAAATTGATTTTTGGTGGGTATGTTGGTGAGGTTCCCGGAATTAGCTGTATAGTTTTTTGTTACATTTGGTTCATTCGTTAGGAAAATATACAACATTTCTTTGTAGGTCATAATGCTTTACTATGGGAATGCAGACGATTTTCAAATTTCAATTTCAACTGAAATGAAAATCGCATATTTAAATAATGGATTTAAACGTAAAATTACTAATGCTAAATTTTTGATATTATGGGGGTTTTAAATATATCCAATAGCTTTGAACATTTGCTGATACATTCATTATATAATTTAGAAATTAATTGTTTAAATTATTGTTTAAATTGTTTAAATTAAATGTTTTGCATCTGTTCGGGAAATATAAAACATGTTATTTTCATATCTTTTTACAAATTTTAAAATGCATTTCTTTTTACTTTGTTCGTTAATTTATTAATTGCTTATCGACCCTATTTCAAAGAATATCAAAATAATAAAATTTCGCACTATTTTGCTGCAATATTTTATTATCAAAATAAATTATTTTTGTATTCTATTGACATAAATGAAGACTTTATTGAATAAAAGTTCATTTTTTTTAATCTAAAAAGTTACATGAATAAGAAGTTCATAAGAATTTCAGAATATCACAGCATAAACTGTGTTTAATTTAACGCTTCTAATTTCCGTAACCTCCGAAGTATTTTATATACCTATAAATATGTACGCAGTATATAAAAAAAAATTAATTTCGGATTGTAAGATGCTAAATAATATGAAAAGTGAGATTAAAAAAACAATGACTTTTAGAGCTGACGTTGAGGCTCTTGATCAGCAGATTTACTAGTATAATTCTGGGATATCAGAAAGTGAGTGAAAAATATGAAATTCCATCTTTACATATAAAAAACAAGTTGAGTTAAATAAAAGTATGTAAAGGAAAACAGAGTTTGCTTGGAGTGACTTACACTTTTACTGAATAATTGATCTGCAACTTTTAAGTATTTCTTTTCTTTTTCACTTCTAATGGATTGACAATAATTTGTCAATATTTTGACACTATACAATAGTTTGCGTGTATTCTGTATTTTTTGGGAAGATCCTGTACAGCGTATATCACCAGCTAGGAAGACCGAGTTATGTACAGTTAAAATTAGCTTTGTGTTAAACTCGCCAAACTTCAATTTTTCGTAGACTTCTAAGTATTTTGTAGATCGTAAGATTCACTGTCCAATTCCAGAAACTTTTGGCTTCGACCGGAGTACTTCCTATATAGTTGCGGAATTAATTGTGAGAAAGTTCTATGTTCCCGATTGGTTGAATTCTGTTTTCGAGAATGTTCTATGGAAGCTTATTTGTTGATTTATGTATCTCGGCTCCTATTAGGAATTTCTAGAAAATTACTTCCGATTGAAAAAGTCAATTCTTTCAAACTTCACCATAATTTTATCAAATTTTGACGACATCCTTTTAATTGGCACAAAACGTGTGTTTTGGCATTAAAAGTCTTAAAAGTCTATTTTCCTGCCAAAATTTTGCCATATATCGACATATGTAGCGAAATGTTGCTAATTTGCAACTTCGTTTACTGCCCACTGTTCAAGAACTTAATAATTATTTCAATCTTCATTCCCATTGAATTGCATTGACCTAAGTGACCTCAAAATGATCCACTAATCGAATTTTCTCGAACACGTTAACTAGAGTCAATCGTCTTCTCGTGACCCAAAACGGTAAGAACTAACCTTTAGTTGAAATCGTTAGAGACGCATTTTAG
Organism: Maratus michaelseni; assembly: GCA_963931845.1. Classification (NCBI taxonomy): domain Eukaryota; kingdom Metazoa; phylum Arthropoda; class Arachnida; order Araneae; family Salticidae; genus Maratus; species Maratus michaelseni. The sequence continues at coordinate 462,087,975 of OZ007588.1, forward strand.
ATAAATATTACATACAAACACGCAAGATATGCTCGTAAGAATATAGGATATGCTATGAATGAAAATGAAAATGAAAGGAGAAGCATTTTCACGTGTTATTGGTTAATCATTTTTAATGAGTCTCAAAACTTTCAATGTAACAAAATTGTTCACTATGCCTTTTTTATTAATCAAAACCATAAGTTATTGTCGGGGGGGTTGTCCTATCTCATAAATTTTAATTTAAGAACATGGTAAAACATATTATCACATATTCATAAAGTACAACTCAAAAAGTTTCTTTAATAACACAAACGAATTTATATCTGTCTAATGTTGCGTCTCAAAAGTTTAATAATCAACAACAAATAATAATTAATATGAAAATTTTATCAAATTTATCAAAAAGTTACTAATGAACTATTAGGACAAAGTAAGAAGAACAACAGTACGCACATTACTTTCTCTTGTACATTCGCCATTTCGAATTATCATGTTTCAGTCTTCCAGTATACGACGCAGCATTGATTGGCTGAGAATACTTAACTTTGTTTTTGTTATTTAAAATACTTTTTGAGTTGTACTTTTCGAATATGTGATAATATTTTTCGTCATGTTCTTAAATCAAAAGTTATGAGCAGATATACCTCATAGGAGCGTTAGTTATGAGTTCTCATGATATTAATTATCTACATTCTTATGTTATGATAGTATTTTCAAGAAACTAGGATAATGCTTTTAAAAAATCTTTTTTTTTTCTATTTTTTAGCGATTAAAAAATTTCATTGTTATAGTTTTATAGCCTACTGGCCTATTTTGGCGTGCGTAGATTGGCGCATAATGAAATATATTGTTTATGTGCCTCAGTTGTAACACTAAAGATTATTTGGTGATTTATCACCAACGGTCGGCTAACTCAAAAATGCTTTAAAATTAATTTATTAACTTATAATTAAGTTCTAAAAGTATTAAAATGTTGTATTATCATTGCAAATACAACTGTGTACATAAATTTTATAATTTTGGAATATCAGAAAGTGAGTGAAAAATATGAAATTCCATCTTTAGATATAAAAAACAAGTTGAGTTAAATAAAAGTGTGTAAAGGAAAACAGAGTTTGCTTGGAGTAACTTACACTTTTACTGAATAATTGATCTGCAACTTTTAAGTGTTTTCTTTTCTTCGTCACTTCTTTTTTTGGAAATAATTTGCGTATATTCTGTATTTTCTGCGAAGACCCTGTATAGCGTATACCACCAGCTGGAAAGACCGCGCTATGCACGATTAAAATTACCTTTGCATTCAACTCGCCAAACTTCAATTTTTCGTAGACTTCTAATTATTTTGTAGATCGTAAGATTCACTGTCCAACTTCAGAAACTTTTGGCTTCGACCGAAGTATTTCCTATATAGTTGCGTAATTAATTGTGAGAAAGTTCTATGTACTCCGATTGGTTGAATTCCGTTTTCGGGAATGTTCTATGGACGCTTATTGGTTGATTTATGTATTTCGGCTCCTATTAGGAATTTCTAGAAAATTCCTTTAGATTAGAAAAGCCAATTTTTTTTTTAATTTTGCCAAAATTTTACCAAATTTGACGACATTCTTTCAATTAGCACAAAGCATGTGTTTTGGCATTGAAAATCTTGAAAGTCGATTTTCCCGCAAAGTTTAACCAATGTCACCAAGATTTCGCCAAATATGGACAGATGTAGCGAAATGCTGCTAACTTTGCAACTTCGTTTACTGCCAACTGTTCAACAACTTAATAATTGTTTCAACCTTCATTCCTATTGAATTGCATTGACCCTAAGTGACACCAAAATGACCTACCAATCGAATTTTCTCGAACACGTTATCTAGAGTCAATCGTCTTCACGTAACCCTAAACGGTAAGAACCAAAATTTAGTTGAAATCGTTAGAGCCGTTTTTTAGATAAAATTTACATACAAACTCGCAAGATTTTCTCTTAAGAATATAGTTTGTGTTATGTATAAGAACAAATAAAAATGAAAATGATATAAAAAGCATTTTCACATGTGACTAGTTACAAATTTTCTAATGAGCCTCAAAACTTTCAATATAACAAAATTGTTCACTGTGCCTTTGTTATTAATCAAAACACAGAGTGCCTGTAATTTATTATCGGGATTTCCCTATCTCATAAATTTTAATTCAAGAACATGATAAAAACTATTATCACATAGTCATAAAGTACAACTAAAAATTTTTCTTTAATAACACAAACAAAGGTATATATGCCTAACGTTGAAACTCAAAAGTTTATTTATCAAAAACAAATAATAGTGAACATTTAAATTTTATCGAATTTATCAAAAAGTTCATTCAATGAACTATTAGGACAAAGTAAGAAGAACCCGCACTTATTTTCTCTTGTGCATTCGCCATTTTGAATTCTTATGCCTCAGCCTTCAACGATGCGACGCAGGTCTGTTTGGCGGAGAATACGTAACTTTGTTTGTATTATTTAAAATACTTTTTAAGTTGTACTTTACAAATATGTGATAATATTTTTCGTCATGTTCTTAAATCAAAAGTTATGAGCAGATATGCCTTATAGGAGCTTTAGTTATGAGTTAAGAAACCCCAGCATTATTTATGGACTTTCTGTTTATTTGTTATTAATATGTGTTTTGGGATCCAAATTTAATATGTTTGAGAAACGTACAGAAATTGAGTATTCTGTAAATAATATTTTAATGGAATGCTTTAATGACGGATTTCCCAAACTTTTAAACTGTTGTACCACTTAATCGAATTTCGTAATTTCGGCGTACCATCGTTCATAAGAATAACGTTAACATTTAAAATGAAATTATTATATCACTAAATTAATATAAGAAAGATTAATATTACGTCTGATCAAAAATTATATAAATAATTATACCCTATATTCAGACAATTTAATACATATTAAAAATACATTAAAAATACATTAAAAATACATTAAAAACAATTTTGTAGACGTTTTGGACCAATATTAGTCGCTCCTCAGTACAATAAAAACGTAATAGTCATGTAAGATGAAATTTAAAAAAACTTACCGAAGCAATCATGTCAAAACCCTCGAAATCGAAGTTAAAAGTTAAAGCACAACTGTAAACTGTGAAAGAAGTTGGACTGCTTCATGTTTTCAATAAATTAATACTTGAATTATCTTCTTTCATAGATTTTCAAAAAATAGTAGTAACACCATGCTTATATTTTGACTAAGATTCATTCAATAAATAACAAGAAACAAATTATAAAAAAAATCAGACAAAAAACCGAAAAAGTACGTAAAATATCTTATTGAAAATTTATTAATGGTAATTTATTACGAGAAATCTATAGTATACATGGCTTATTAGCATATATTGACGAACTTGCTCGAATGGTTAGGGGTTTCTAAATCTAAAGTAAGTTTTTAGTTGTATAATAATTTTCTGTATAAACTTTATGTACCAGTATCTGAAAGTTTATGTACCAGAACTTTTACGTGTACCATTGTTTGTAAAACCATCTAATAATGGATTATCTAAATTAAATTGATGTTAAATATTTTATTGTAAATGCATGTAAAATAACTGCATAAAAATGTATTTATTTGTTATAAAAAATGCATAAGTATGTAAATTTTTAAAAATAAAACAAAAACAAAATTGAACAAAAGTTATATATTTTATACGTCTGAAATATATTATACAATCCAATGGTTGGAGTATCATAGTTGAGATTTTTTCCAACAGAGGAAAGAATTCCATATAAATATGACAGCCCAGGATATCGTCGGGATAGCCCAATAGGGAGAGCGTTGGTACAGCAAACCAAAGTACCCAGGTTCGAGACCTGGTCCAGGCATATTTCCGCTGTGTTGGAAAAAATCTCAACTATGATACTCCAACCATTGGATATAATTTACCTAGTTGAATATACTTTCTTCTGTTCATTATATATTATACTAGCTGACCCACCCGGCGTTGCCGGGCAGACTGTAATTGAAAAATATAACAGAGGAGTGGATTTCATAAAAAAGACTGAATAATATTTATTTATACTAAAAGCTTGTAAAAAATTGAATAAGAGCTAAAATTTCAAAAGTATAACAGTTAAGTTTAAAAAATGAAACGGTCAGGGAAAATTATTACACTTACTTTTCCCTTTTTACTAAAAATCCCTTTCTAATTTTCTATTGCTAATTGTATTTTTTAAATTATATATATTAAATGCTTGCAAAAATGAATACTTCAAATGAAAATATATCTGTTTAATTGTTAATGTTGACAAATTATAAATTTTGCACTATAATCAATAAATCATTGTTTCCATTTTATTCCCGTAGATGGCAACACAAACCAATGAGATACATTTCATTCGGGTGTTGCCATTAAACAATTAACAAATAATCGCAATTTCTGTGCCACGTACGATATCGTATTATATATATAGATATTATGGCGTTTAACATGTTTTTTCTTTACCTTGGTAATTTTATTTCTCGTTTTATTTAGATTGGGGATATATGACCTTTGTTTAACCACGAATGTTTCATATGCTTACATTTTTAATTCTTGTTATTTAATCATTATTGTACGGTCTAAATTTTTTTTAAATATAATTTTCTTTTCTGTAAACGATTATCATGCTTGAATTTTAATATTTGATTGCTTAAATCTTTATTTAAAAAACAAATTTTTATTTCAAACTCGTCTTCTCCCAAAAATCTTTTTGTAAACGATTATTTTTCTCTAACGTCTAAGTTCATTCTTGCAGAACGGACGGTTGCAATAAAAAAATATCTGTCATTCAAAATGAGATTTAAAATATCTTTGAAAAAATATTTGTATGTTTCATAAAAGAAAATTTTATTTTCAATATCTACTAAAAGAGAGAATATACAAAAGATTTTTGAAAATATTGTTATCTCTAAGCACAATAAATGCAGCTTTATATTCCTATAAAAGAGTGATACAGCATTTTTTTTTTCATGAAGCTGATTCAAAATTGAATGTATAAAATAATTCAATGAATTTTGAGAAACATTTGAAAATCACTTTTGTAATGCATACAGAAATTTTCGAATGTCTTTTTAATAAGTTATTCTTTTTAATACGTTAATCTTGTCTGTTTTAAAAATGAACTCACTTTAGAATGGAAACATTTTTGTCTGGTAAAAGGGAAATATAACTTTACGATTCCTAAAAAAAAAAAAAGTATATTTTTATGAATTTGGACTGACTTTAACTTAAGAAGAATTAAGTTGCATGTACAGAATTAAAATAAACTTACCGATGCCTTACATACTTGTGAACGAAACGTACGAAATATCGAACAGCAGAATATTAAATCCATAACGTACCCCATAAAAGTGGTAGTGGTTTGGGGTAGTTTTTGGTATAGATTATACATTCAGAAAAAAAAGATACCCCTCCCTACTAATTATGCCGCAAATCATCGTATTAAAATGTGACAGGACACTACCAGTTACTAATTGTGTCAACTATTTATAACTATAAGTATATGCTTCGGAGGAAGGCTAAATGTTAAAATTGTAACAAATTTTAAAAATTTCAACACTGTCACATAATTTTGGCATAGTTGGAATCTTCGATAATTTTTTTCGGATACAAACACGGGTAAATCATTTGCTCAAGTAGTTCAGGAATTAAGCAGATGTTAAATTTTGAAAAGCTAATGTAAAATTTATTTTTAATCGTTTCAGATTGTAATGCGGTAAATTTTTAAAGATAAACTCAAAATGCACTAGACGAAATGAAGTTTTGGCTCATTCGCTTCTAAAAGCGAATATAGAAGCGAATCTGGAATCTTCAATCGCACGTTTAACGCTTCTAGATATTAATTTTTGTTAAAACTTTCATATGTTACGATAAATATTTTTTCCGAATGCTAATATCTACAAAAACAACTTTTCAAAAGTAAAAAAAAGCCAAGCGTAAAAAAAAAAAAAAAAAAAAAAAAAAAAAAAAAAAAAAAAAAAGTTGTGGCTAAAAAATGGTGTGATATCAAATTTCCAAGCTATTATATTACTTATTTAACTTTTTTCCATTAAATAAGTTATAATATATATAAGTCGAGTGCCTACGTATATGTTAATAGAAATCGTTTTCTCCTGTACTAAATACAACCTAACGAGTTTCTGAAAATTCAATTTTTTTCAAATTATGCATGATGGGCTTGGCAGCCATCTTTACATATTATTCACAAAATTCTAAGCACACAAATCCGTAGTTAAAATCCGAAGTTCGAAATTGTTATTTAAGCAAATATTTTAAGCGTTTCATTTATAGACTTGTATGCTCTGAAAATTGTGTCTTAAGATAATGATAACTTATCTTAAAGATTAATCTTATGATTTATTTTGTAGAGTAATTAATAATTTCAAACTAGTAAAAATCAATTTCTCAAAATATCAGTCTAATTTATCTGTCCGTAGTTAAAATCTGCAGTTCGAAATTGTTATAAACATATTACATTGCAAACGTATTACGCTTTTACTTTAGAAATTTGGGTGCTTTGAAATATGGAAAGATGGCCGCCAAGCCCATCATGCATAATTTGAAAAAAATTGAATTTTCAGAAACTCGTTAGGATGTATTTAGTACAGGAGAAAACGATTTCTATTAACATATACGTAGGCACTCGACTTATATATATTATAACTTATTTAATGGAAAAAAGTTAAATAAGTATTATAATAGCTTAGAAATTTAATATCACACCATTTTTTAGCCACAACCTTTTTTTTTTTTTTTTTTTTTTTTTTTTTTTTTTTTTTTTACTTTTGAAAAGTTGTTTTTGTAGATATCATTTCTTTTTTAAAATAGATTAAACATAATTTAAATAATCTAAACATGAGAAATAATTTAAAATTACATTTTACTTTCAGTCATTGTTTAAAGGGTTAACTAGAAATACCAGTAGATTTTTCAATTAAACTAATTACACTCTTAAAAACAACATACTAAATGTGGCTTGTTATAATACTTGTTATCCTCCGTTAAAAAATATCACTGACTTATCCATGAAATGAATAAAAATGGAATACGTACAGAGCGTGTCAGCGCTGCATTTGAAATGAAACGTGATATCACGCCCTTTTATTATTAGCTCTAGCTGGCTTCGCCCGCTAGCGGGCCCCTAATTTACATCGGGCCTCGAATCTTGTTAAACCTCGAATAAGATAAACCTCGAACCGAACGAACCTCCGACCTGGTTCCCCGCTGCCTTCGGCACCGGATAATCCCTTAATTTGCACATCGAATAGTATAAACCTCTAACCAAACGAACCTCCGACACGGGCCCCCGCTGCCTTCAGCACCGTATAGCAGTCGTGCTGCGCACGCTCAAGTTCCATCTTCCACCACCAGGTAGCGCAATCTGTTCTATATGAACCTCGGGCACTGAAATCGTTAAGGCTATAGATGTCGAGTCGAATGAGCTATACCCCGTCGTGATCCAGCCCATAGAACCAGAGATAGGAAAGTGCCCCCTAGTGCTGAAAAAATTAACTAAAATCGGAAAGCTCTATCGAGTCGAATGAGCCATACCCCGTCGTGGTCCGACCCATAGAAACAGAGGTAGGGAAGCGCCCCTGGTGGTGAAAGCTAATCGCGTTTGGGGGGGGGGGCAAAGCGGGGGAAGAACACCGGAGATGCATAATAGGATTAAGCAGTCACAGACCTTTCCAGCGATGTATCACATGAGGGGTATCTGCAAAATTTAGAAAATACCCCCCCCCCCCTCGCATAATATGATTAAGCGTTCACAGACCTTTCCAACGATATATCACATGAGAGGTGTCAGCAAAATTTAGAAAAGTGCCCCCTTTGGGGGGGGTGAAAGTGCGAGGATGGACCCCGAAGATACATAATATGAATAAGCGGTCACAGGCCTTTCGAACAATATATCACATGAGTAGTGTCGAGGGGGTCGCAAAATGTGGGGGGGACACCTGTGGTGCATTACATGAATAAGTGGTCACAGTCCTGTGTAACGATATGTGACATGATGGATATCGTTAAAATTTAGAAAAGTGTCCCCCCCCCCTTATGTAGGCAAAACGCGCTCCGCCCCTCCCTATAATTTTTGACGCAGCTTTATTTTTTTTAATTTATGTTATGTGTTATAAAATATCGTAAAGTTTCAAACAGATAGCCTTATTATACTTCCTAATTTTGTTGACACCCCTCCCCATCTCCTCCCCGAAATGTGACGCGCCATTCTTTTATATAAATTTTTTATCATGCGTTATAAACTATCTTAAAAGTTTAAAACAGATCGCATTGGAATTTAATATATTTGCTGAAATTACTATTATATATAGAATAATATAGAAATAAACCCTCCTTTAGCTTGTAATTAAGATATATGAACAATTTTTAGATTTTCTGAAAGCTGATTTTTATTTATGTATTTATTTATTTATTTATTTATCTATTTATTTATGTTTTGTTTATTTATTTCTTTCTTTATTTATTTTGCATTGCCCTGCGCATGTTTGGAATTTCTTAGCAGTTTCTTAGATTTACATTATTTTATTCAATTAAACATTGTACTATTACAATAAATTTAAATGGAAACTTCACTTCTAAAACAAAAATAATTTAACAACTGAATTTCATTAATGTATAGAAAAATGACGTGAAAGGTATGCCAACGAACGAAATGCCTGTCCTTTACCGTGTTTTTTTTTTTTTTTTAGATATAAATGAATCGCATTTAATTTATTTCAAAAATTTTGTTTACGCTTGGAAAGAAATTTTAAATGCCGATAACTCTTAATGTATACATTTTAGAAGGTACATCTTCCCTCAAAAACTAATTTATTTTTAAAGATCTTTCTAAAAACGCAAATTATATATTTAAAATATTTTTTAAAGCATAAACACTACGTCTGATTACTTTATTTTACAATATTATAAGAACACGCATTTTATCAGACAATTAAATACACTAAACAAACATGAATGAAAAATTGACCTGGGCCAGGACTCGAACCTCATGCGCACTGTGCTGACGCCCTGCGATTGCGCCACCCAGAACGATACCCTTGACCGGCAATTTCTCATACTTATTCATGTTGGAAATAGTCATCTGCCACAGTTTGCAGTCATATTTAATTGTCTGATAAAATGTGTGTTCTTATAATTATGAAGTTTTATTTGAAAAAAATATCTTCAGAAGAAAATGGTTGACTTGCAGATGAAATTTGATGTGGTTATAACCTGGAACTGATTTGTGCTATTATAATACAGATGGTACATGGTCGTTGGCGGGTTTTATCTCTGTTTTGGCATAAATTTTTAATCGCCAAGTTAATTAACAGTATTTTGCTAATTAAGGATAGTTTTTTACACTGGATTTTATAAAAGCACATAGATTACGTAATTACTTGTCCAAAAATGCAATCCTTTTATTATTCTGACCAATATTAAGGTCTGTAGCTTGTTTGAAAAAAAAAAAAGTTTGACGAAGAAAAAAGTGATTATTTTAAGTAACTCGACGTTTCTTTAAAAAATCTATATCTCTGTTTATAAATCACTTATAAAGATGAGTTTGGTCTTAAATTGAAGAAATTCTTCACTAGATTCTTCTAGTTTTCGTTTTTTTTTTCTGCGACGCTTGGTTTATTTGATATCTGATATTTTAATATGGCATGTTTTGTTGATTTAACATTGCGAAGTCGCTTTCTGTAAGTAAGCAGTAGTGTTCTTTAGTTCAGTTCTTGGCGTTCTTTGTGAGGCGTTTTTTTTTTAGCTTGGCTTGGCAGAGCGACCGCCCTGCTTGATCATATACACTGCTCAAAACAATTAAAGGATATTTGAAGTTTTATATAAAATAAAGATATAAACGAAATTTTTTTTTGCCGAAAATAGAAGAAGAGAATCACAAATGCAAATTTTTCTGGTTTTCAAACTGTGGAATATGCAAATTTTGAGTTCGACGTCAAAAACGTCGCTTCAGCGGCAGCGAATGAAATTTGACTTTCAACTGGATAAAAGAGAATGAAGACAAGGATGATCGGCATTCAGTGATTGCTTTGTTTCGATGAGTACGATGTCTCAGCGAAGTCATTTGACAGATTCAGAAGCTTGGAGAATTGTTGGTAGGTTAGAAGGGGGCCAAACTCAAGCCGAAGTAGCGCAAGCCATTGGAGTGTCACAAAGTGTCATTTCCAGGATCTGGAACCGTTTTTTGGAGAGTGGATGTGCAGGCCGAAGACCAGGGCAAGGTCGTAGACGGGCAACAACGCCCAATGAAGATCGGTATTTAGCGTTAACAGCTCGGAGACACCGAAACATGAACGCTACTCTTCTCCAACAACACCTTCGCTCGGCTACAGGCACCACGATTTCAACTCAGACTGCCCGAAACCGGCTCCATGCTGTAGGTCTGTATGCTCGCCGACCGATGGTATGTGTTAGATTAACATCAAGACATCGTCGCGACCGCAGGGAGTGGGCAACCGAGCATGTCAACTGGAGGAGAAATGAATGGAGCAATATTCTGTTTCCTGACGAGTCCCGTTTTTCTGTGCATCCGGATAATAGGCGTATTTTCATCTGGAGGGACCGTGGCAGTAGGAATAATCCTGCGTTCGTGCACGAAAGTGTCAGATTTGGCGGTGGTGGAGTGTTGGTGTATGGTGGCATCTCCATTGACGGGCGCACTGACCTCTACATCATTCGAGATGGAGCTCTGACTGGTCGCCGATATAGGGATGAGATCCTCAGACCTATTGTAGTCCCTTACGCTGCAGCAATCGGAGATAACTTCATTTTAATGGACGATAACTGCAGGTCACATCGTTCAAACCTGGTGGAGGATTTCCTTTTCGAGGAAGGAATCGTTCGAATGGAATGGCCAGCGTGTTCTCCAGACATGAATCCAATCGAGCACGTTTGGGACGCTCTAGGAAGACGAGTTTCTGGCCGCCAACAACCCCCACAAACTCTCCAAGAACTGGAAAGAGCTCTTCTGGAAGAGTGGGGCAGAATACCCCAACTCGTCATTAATAGCCTCATTGAGTCCATGCCTCAAATGTGTTCAACGTTACTGGCCGCCCGTGGAAACCATACCCCCTACTGAAAATGATTTTCTTTGAAGAAAACACCTTTTCTTATTCTTTGTTTCTCATATGCACAAATTGTGTTTTTTTCCTTTTGTACACAAATGCGCAATAAAATGCATTTTTTTCTGCCAAACATGTGTAATTTATTCTCATATAACCTACTATGTCTGTCGACAATGTATCAATCAGCTAAAAAGTTTCCCAGATACAAAATCCACCTAAAACTGCAATATCCTTTAATTGTTTTGAGCAGTGTATTATGGGTATTGTGCTATGTTTATTGTTGGTACCAATCACATTTTTATACGACAATGTGAGGCAGAAATAGTACGAGGGAGTGGGTTGGTATCCATTTTTTCCACGACTGTACAATTACATAAAAGTTTGTAAAATTTCATAGAAATTTTTAGAAATATGTCTCTTTTTTTTTTAAATTTCAGTACAGGACCAATCAGAAACACCAAAATTAAGAAATGTCCGAAATTAAGATAAAGTTATTTATTTAGAAGGACAGTGCAACAATGAATTTTGTAAGCGACATAAGCCCATTTCTCTTACTACTTACTTTTTTGTTTTCGTTGAAAATTGCACTCTACTTTTGGAAGACTGCCAAAAAGAAGTATCTATTTTCAGAAGTGTATAACGATGTAAGCAGCGATGAATCGCTATAGCTGTCCATTATATTTCTCATACATCTCTCTTAAATTTTGCATAATTTCAATTTTCACATCATCAAATAGGGAAAAAAAATCTTCTTTAAAATAAAATTTGTTTCAAACATGTAGCTAAATTTAGTGACTTTTTATGGCTTTTAAAATAATTTTCAAGCATGAATTTGCTTTCAACCTCAAAAGTGTATATTTGTTTGCTACAATAATATAATGAAGTTAGTGACAAATTTGCCACGATTTGCAATTGATTGCCAACAGAAAATTCAAAAGCATTTTTTTTTTGTCAAACAGCTATTTACCACTTTTTAATCCTCCGTAATGGGATCCACTTCCAAACATTGCCATGTGGTTACAATACGTTTAAAGTGAATCTCACCACCACTAAAGATTTTAAGAAACACTCTTCCGCTAAATCAGATTTACTCAAATATACCGTTTGCCTGCGGATTCGATTACGGAATAATAACCATAAGATCAGATAAACCATAATATACGGCAATTTGGCGCTAAACTGAATGCTGTCAACAAGAAAAACGGATTATATATATTTTTTTTTGGAACGTGACTCAGCTTAGTAAAGCATATGTTTTCTTTAAAAACATTCAGAGTCTTTTATTAATCTGATAAAAACATAGGTAAATTTAAATACTGTATGTTGTTCTAGAACAAAGACGAATTATCTAGATTCGAAACAATTTAAAATTCCCATTAACATGACTATGACCATTTTCAATATATATATATATAACACAATGTATTACACTTATAATATTTGGAAAATTTAAAGATCGAAAAATTCCGATGAAAAGGAGACCTATTGTTAACAAACACTCAAGTCAAACCTATGACCTGGAAAAATATTTAAAAGACTATTATTAAAAACGACTACCGCCATCAAACATATCAATAATCTCAACAAATCAATTTATACAGAAAATAACAGAATATAAACCAAATCCAGATGACTACATGATTAGCTTAGATACAGAAGAAATGGCTAATATTATAAATATTAAAATAGACACAGAATATGCAGACTGTGATATCAGAAATACATTACAAAGCGCAACGAATTTATTACTAAGGAAAAACTATTTTGAATTTAATAACCAGATATATAAACAAATAAAAAGTGTACCGATGGGATCTCCAATATCAAACAGAGTAGCTGAATGGAAAATGCGAATACTTGCATATGGTTAAGGTACGTGGACGATATATTTGTAATAACTAAGCAAAGTACAAATATCCCCCCCCCCACTTACTGGAAAAACTTAATTCATACGATCAGAATATATAATTTACCATAGAAACAGAAAAAGATAACGCACTAGCATTCCTGGACGTACAACTCATTCGATCAGAAAACAAACTACTAACAACAGTATTCAGAAAACCAAATGCAAATGTTCACATAATCTCAAAATACTCCACAACCCCTTTCCCATACAAGATAGCTGCAATAAATGCGTACATTCATAGGGCCCTTAAAGTATGTTCAACCAAAGACCTCTTATATGCTAAAATAAACAAAAGTTAAACAATAGCTAAGGGTACAGGATACTTCACAAAAACAGTACAGAAGTTAATCAAACAAGTTGGAAATTGTACGTCAAACGTTACAAACGAGGTGCGTTCGTACGCACGTTTTAGAATTAAATTCATGATATCCCGTGCGTAGAACGGGTTAAACAGCTAGTTAAGTATATATTTTATGACACTGTTCATACAAATATCTTAACTAGTTATATAAATATTCAGATATATATGTATCAGCTAGTTATATAAATATTCAGATCTTGATGATTTTTAATTCTGTGAAATGATCGTCTGCAGATTAATTTCTGTAATAAAATAAGTATATCGGTCGCTTGACGATTTAACATCCATCGGAAGCTCCTATAACAAAAAAGCACCGATTTAAAAAAAAAATCAAATTTCTTAATAAATATTTTTATTAATATCTCCTAAAGTTTTGATTCGATTTTAATAAAATTTGAAATGTCTCGACAAAATTCTGCAAAGATAATATATTTTAAATTGCAAACCATTTGGTTGGGTAGTTTTTGCGTTGTTATATGCGGACAGACAGACAGACGGACGGACAGACAGACAGACGGACAGACAGACAGACAGACGGACGGACAGACGGACGGAGCAAACGACGACTATAGGTGCTACGTATTTATATAATTACGAACGCACCTAAAAAGCGACGTCAAGATATGATAGGATACAACCAGCTCAAAAAGAAATAAAATTTACGAATTCAATTCCGTTTATAAAAGGTATTTCCCTAAAATTAAAAAGATAATTAAAAAAACTTGGGATAATTACTCCCATCACCCCAGATCCATCCATTTTCAAATTAATTAGATCAGACACAGAAAAATTTAATTATCAAAATACATCAGGGATATACAGGATTAATTTCAACGATAACGAAGGAAAAGCTGTTTCATATATAGGTATGCCGAAAAGAAAAATTCAAGACAGAAGGAAAGAACACAGAAGAGATATAAACTTAAATAAATCAACCACTGCAATAGCCAAATTAAACAACAATCCCCAATTACAATAGATTTCAATAATGTAGAAAAATTAGCCAATTATAATAATTTAAACTACGCATTACAGAGGGAAGCAAGAGAACATCAAATTCAGAAACATGTAACGATATGGCTCACGCATAAATTGATAACAGATGGCGGCAGATGTTATTAGGAAAAGGCAAAATGGAAGTTTTCAACAGATCGACTGACGGAGTAGAAAATATAACATGAGTGACTGAAGATGCCTGAGAGTAATAGGTGAAAATATTTTTACTTTTTACATTTTTTAACAGATTTACGGGTGTTGTGTGGTTTTAAAGGTGTTTTTAAGACTTTTGGTGTTTTTAAAACTTATGTACAATACCTGTTTATATGTTAGACAATAAAATAATGTCTGTGAAAATAGGTTGTGCAGAGAATTATTATATATTTTTTTAATAATCAGGTATTATTTTTAACACGGGTGAATGAAAACTTATTTAAAATTATGTCAGAATTTTAAAACAAAATTTAACTTTATATATATATATATTTAGAATATGAGATTTTCACAAGTGAATGCATTTCAACTTTGTAAAATTAGGATCTATGTTTTAATTATTTTTATATTACTATTTATTTGAGCGCATAGTAGGAATATCAAATAGAGAGTCACTCATATATATATATATATGTATATATATGTATATATATATATTTTTTTTTCTGGCAGAACAACAATGAAACTTATTTCAGAAATATTTTCGTAAAATTAAAAATTTCTATATATATTTATGAGGTATTGTTAATATTAATATGAGGTTTCTTGTTGGTACTTCTTTAAATGGTTCCTAAAATACGGAAAAAGATTCCGCAGTTGTACTTAAGCCACTTACACAAATGTTTCTTCCAACATGAGAAACATTTTCCAAATTTTTACAGTATATTTAATAGTTACTATCAACTTAATAGTTTAGAAAAGTTCCAAATTTGTAAACATCATATCTGATTTTTAAGTTTTTGAAAACTAAATGAAATAAGAACTCGTATGCATAACAATGCATAAAACAATCGATAAAAATATCGCTTGTTTAAGAAAACAAAAATAAAATCTACAACGAAAACGCAAAATAAGTGGAAAACACTACATATCTTGGTAAAATATCTCTGTGGAGAATTATTTTTGAAAATCGAATTTTTGTAAACAACCACTGAATTAAAAAGTTATGCAACAATAGAATTGTTTGTGTACTGTTTTTTTTTTAATATTTACACATGTTTCCTAATGTAAATGTTTGTCTCGAAGCTTATTTATTTATATTATTTTACCAGCTGTGTTAAACGCATATGTAACTTACAGAAAAAGAAACATCTTCATTTTTATTGTATCATGAGCGCAAAAATTTTTCTTAAAAAATACAACAAACAAAAGTAGCTTTCACTAAAACCAAAACCGGAAGATAAAATATTGAAAAAAAGATTTCTGAAGGATTTTTCTAGACGTGAAATTTACCAATATATCTTTCATTTTCACATTCGGTTTTATTTAAAATAAAACAAAGAAAATATTTTTTTTTGTAAAATTTTGTTACATAACTTCTTTATTTATCCATTATTATTTAAAATATTAATAATTATCTATTATTAAAGAAGCTTTTAAATAATGAAAAATATTTAACGTAATAAAAACCAGAATGAATATTACAATTATAAATGTAATTTGTTATCATTTTTTCGGTTAATATTATTTAATTATTATTATAACAAAAATGTCATAAATTTGAATAAAATAATGCGATTTGACCTATATTTATGAACTGTAAATATATATATATATATATATATATATATATATATATATATATGTGTGTGTGTGTGTGTGTGTGTGTGTGTGTGTGTGTGTGTGCCAATTATTGCGGGTATTGAATACATTTATTTATGAACTGGAATGTTCTTATTTAATCATAGATTCTACAAAGGCAAATATTACTAAGAAATAACGGTAACCGTAATTTGTAACACGTGGCACCTCTGTATGCATAAAAAATTCTCAATTGTCAAAATCGCAATTTTCATGCTAACATAAAGAACACACATTTTTAAAAACCTGTTGAAAGGGCAACGATTCGAATTCTTGTTTCTGCGCATATAGAATTATCGAAATTGTATCACAAATATAACATTGAGTTTATCGTTATACAACTCAAAAAACTCAGATCCCAGTCGCATTGTATACAAATGTTCTTTTCCATTTATATATGGAAAATAACTAATGGTTTTATCATAAAATGAGTGTAAGTGGCACATAAATCTGTAATTTTATAATTTCAATGAAGTTGAAGGAATTTTTATAATTTCAATAAATTGAGTTTTATTTTGATATTTTTCCTATGTAATGATTTTTGTATTTGCATATTAATACACTGCGCATTTTGTACTCTTTCTATTACAGTTTCTCGAGATTGATCAATAATATTGCTTTGCGTAAATATAATATTGCCTATGAATCACATTATTTTATTTAAATTTTCTTTATTCGTGAAATAACTTGCCAGTCATGTAAATACCACATGCGTATTTCGAAATTCGTAAAAATAACAGACATAGAAGCGAAAATCCCGCGCATTGAAGAGTACATAATCATTTCTCACCTTTGAAATAGCAAAATCATTTTCTACAATCAATTAAAACTTTAAAAAAAATTCTTATTCCGTGATAAATTGCTCTTTGAGAAAACATTCTATGTATCGTTTTTTTTTCTAAAAAAAATCATTTAACTTAAAAAACTTTATTTCATTAAAGAAACGTTTGTTTTACGAATAAAATAAAACATTTAAAAAAATCTATACATCTTTTTCCCAATGTAAATATTTCTTTTTTTTTTCAAGATGTGTTGAACTTATCTGAAAGTTTCACTAGTGCAAGCGAAATATTTATTTTTAATACTTTAAAATCTCTAACCTAATCTTTTAAAGCAGTACAGCAAACAAAAATAACGTTTCCTTAAAGAAAAAAAAGAAGAACAAAATAATGAAAAAGAAAAACTTTTTCCATAAGTGAAATTTCACAATTTTTCTTTTATTTCATATATGAAGGGAAAAAAAGAAATTTTCTTTTAGATATTTACTTTTAATATATTTTATTACTCTTAAACAAAGAGTTAAAATACAAAAAATCTTTAAAATAATAACATTATAGTAAAACGTTTTCACATAATCGTAATTTGTTTCTGATTTTATACGTGTGTATATTTTATTTTGTGTAAAATGGTGTCATAAAATTAAATGAAACAAAGTGCATAACCACAAAATAAGATCCCTAAATGTAATTAAAATCTAGAGAAATGCTTAAGTGATACCAAAAGACACAACAAAAGGCTTATAAAAACCTTTTTAATGATCCAACATACGTTTCAACGCTCCCTACGGCGTCATTTTCAAGAAAATATAATGATAAACAAAGTATTCTTGCAAATTTTGAAAAATAACCTTGAAAACACGAATCACGAGATCCAAATATGTAAAAAAAGAGAAAATCAGGTGCTTGAAGTAGCCAACTGTAATCGTGAAAATTATATTTCGTTATTGATTTTTAAACCGGAAAAGGACCTCGTGCCAAATTTTATCCATGAATTATTATCCGTGAATCAATAGAAATCTACATGCGTAACGTAAATATTTGCAACGAATCCGCCTCATTTGAATTGCCTAAAATTTGGCACGAGGTTCTTTTCCGGTTTAAAAAGCAATAACGAAATATCAATTTTCACGATTACAGTTGGCTACTTCAAGCACCTGCTTTTCTCTTTTTTTACATATTTGGATCTCGTGATTCGTGTTTTCAAGGTTATTTTTTCAAAATTTACAAGAATACTTTGTTTATCATTATATTTTCTTGAAAATGACGCCATAGTGAGCGTTGAAACGCATGTTGGATCATTAAAAAGGTTTTTATAAGCCTTTTGTTGTGTCTTTTAGTATCACATAAGCATTTCTCTAGATTTTAATTGAAACGAAGTGATTTAGACTGCGATGTTATTGGTTCATCATTTCATATTGTAATTAAATAGCAAAAAATACATAAGAAGTTTTAAGTGTTATAAACGCATTTTTATAGTATAGCACATGCGACGTTTGCTCAGAGGTCTTTTGAAATAAAAGTGTGACAAATTTTCATTTGCTCTCATGGAGAATCCTAAAAACTGTTCGCAGATGCATCGTATGAGTTTCGGAGAATAGAACAATAACTTACGAAATTCTACACTCGTTTGATTTTTATTGTGAAAAAACAATTCCGTTACAATAAAATAAGTCTAATTTGCAAAGAAATGGGATAACTTATAGTTTTTATGAATTTAGTTTGATTTCTATTAATTATTTTTAGACTCAATTGAATACAACCTGCATTAAGGGTTGTTTATTTTTTTAAATGACTTAAGAGTATTCTGATTGTAAATTTAGGGGGTCGGGGCAAGAAAGTGCCAACCACATTTTTGGTGAAATAACGCTAACACTGTAATCTGTTGCTTAATATTGTAAATTATAATATCCCACATTAGAATTTGTTTCTAATGTCACTTGGTGGCAGCATATGTCTCAAGTTTCGTTTTTGCTACAAACGCTAATAGAAGATAAGAGCTAATATATAATAAGATGGCTAATTTACAAAGAACGTAATAGTAATATCATTAAAGTAATGTCATATTGTTATTCAGAATATCTCAAATATTACTAAGACATTGGCGACTTTATGTTAAACCGATGTTAAAACTTTATGTTATATATCTTGATTTCAATATTTGATCAAATTTTCAAAATGAAATATACCAGAAGCTCAAAAATGTGCCTTAGCACTCTCTTGGACCGACCCTCTCAATTTTTGAACTTTGGCAAGTTCTTTATATTCGAAATTTCGATCATCACGATAAATTTTAACTGATAATTTAAATCCTTACAAGATTATAATAATTTATCTTACGCATTTAGTTTATAATTTATGTTGTAATATAGTTTGGAATCTTAAATATGAGATTTAAAAGTTAAGCACTAATAAAATTTATTAGCACATATTTAATGATAAAATGCATCTATTATCATTAAAATAATATTATCAAATTTAGACATAATAAAATGAGACAACTCGCATACGTGTATGTTACACATGTTATATGTACTTATGCTAGATTATATGCTTCTGACATAAATAGCGAATATTGTTAGGGGAATAATTTCAAAGTGATCCCATAGCTTGCAATTCTATATACAGGTAATACGGAGAATATTCACGTATTCAGAACTAATGGAATCGATATCCTAGGTCAATAATTGATGAACAAAGGTTATGGAAATTTATCGAAGATATTCTATGTACTATGATTAGTAAATTGAGAAATTCCACTCGCATAAGGCTTCAAATAATAGTATGGCTATAGTTTCATTGCTGAATAGTGGATAGTGTGGATAGTGCTGATAGTGTGGTCAATATCAACGAAAATTCGTTGAGACAGAAAACATAAATGACACAAAGGAGAATTATACTTTTGCAAAACATTAAATAATGATAAATCAAATCTGCTGCATTTTAAGTGATGAAGACAGTTTTAATTGTTTTGATATTGTGGTGTAATTTAAATGAAATTCTGCGTCACAGAAAATGCTTTAAGATCAATCTTTAGTTAAATTTGTAAAATAGACGCAAGTTCAATTCTAAACAGACAATCTTAATACAGTAGATGTATATAAATAGAACAAGTAAGAATCAATAGGATTTTTCTTTTGTGTAGGCGATAGAAGATTGAAATGTTTCAGGATATCAAAGCTGTTAGAGATATATTCTTTTTTTAAAAATTTCTTCTTTCATTATGTTAATGTAGTTTGCAATTATTGTTGTACGGTTTAGAATGGTAAACAAAAAAGTTTTAGAAAGCATATTATGTGTCGATAAGCCTTTAAAAGTGGACCCTAAGATACTCATGTAAATTTTAAAATATATCGTAGAAAAGTGATTAACTAACATTACGCAATGAACTATTATTGAATGAATCGCTGAATGAATAATGTATATAATGGGTATTAAAAATGACAAATTGATACCTCTGTAAATTACTTTAATTATTGACGCTACAGAAACGCAAACTATTTAATGGCACTACAAAAAATATTTTGTATAAATATATAAAACTACTAAAATATGTTAATGTGCACTGCAATTAATGTCGTATGTCTTCGTAAATTATTTGGAAACATAAACCATTTAATGACACTACAAAAAATAGTTTATATAAATATATGAAACCTATAAAATTAATATATATATAATATATATAATACATTTTTTATTCTATACCTAATTGTTTCTTTATATTTTTGTTTCAACACATGTTTAATAAATTTACACTCATAAATCACTCAAATAAAATATTTAACAAGTTGGAAATTGTACGTCAAACGTAACAGATGAGATTCGTACGTACTATAACTAGTTTCGGGGAAATGAATTATAGCGTCTGTTATTATGATATGATTAATTTTCGTAATAAAATAAGCACATTTTAAGTTGGCAACATTTTATCTTTTGTTGACATTTACAGAAAATTCCAATGGAAAACTTAAGTTTAGGTTTATAAATTTCAGAAATTGAAATCTATATTTAGACTCTTTTTCCATTTAATATTTATTTCTCTGGAAACATCTATCCAAAAAACCGTCGGTAGATTATATGATTGCTATAATTATACGATTTTAGCATACAAATTCGGTTTTTAAATTCAGTAATACGGAAATAATATGACACCATTTGAAATAGAACGTAATCACCATGGCAACTTTAAATAATTATTTATCATGGGATATCATTGAATTAATTACGCATGATCAGATTTAACAGAATGAAGAAAAACTTTTCTTAATATCTTTTTAAGTTTTGATTCGATTTTCATAAAATTTTTAATGACTCGACAAAATTCGTCGACGATTATATATATTAAATTTAAAACCATTTGGTGGTTTAGTTTTTGCACTGTTATATGCGGACAGATGGACAGGCGGACGGACCAGACGACAACTATAGGTTTTACTTATTTATATAATTACGAACGCACATAGATAGATGACCTGTATCAAATTTTAACTAAACGCTCTGGTTTACAAACTTTGGAATAATACACGTCATCAAAAAAAGGTGAGCTCACAACGCGGACAACAAAAACAAATTGTTGCCATTCCATAAAATAACTTTACACACAAAATTGTTAGAGTTTACTTTTGACGCGCTACTACAGTACCTATAATACATAGTGTTGAAACCGGCTATCCCAGTAATGTTTTAAAAAGTTCTAAAAAATTGTAGCCGATAAATGTGCAACGATGCTGTAAGACAATAGGGCGATCGCAGCGACATCTGCTAGCACTTTTCAACGCAAACATTGTATTGCAAAAATTTCGTAAATATAATATGTATTTTGAACAGTTATAAGTTGTTAATCAAGCAATCATATAAAATAAGTTTCAGAATATATTTTAAGAGGATAATTATATATCATTATTGTTAAATCGCTTCAGTAATGAAACGGAAAAAAATATTTGTTTTTGCAGAAATGTGCAAATAAAAATCCGGACAACTTTAGCCTACTACTTCAAAAGAGAAAAAAAACGATACTGCAAATTGATGATTATTATTATTACTTGAAATTTATCAAACAAATTCTACTCTTCAATGTATTTTTAAAGTTGCATTTTATCATTTTTTATCATTGCACATAGAGAAAATTAAAATATATGTGTTAAATTACTTTAATGAAAAAGTAGAGCCAAACAAACGAAAGAAGCTATTTTAAATATTAAAATTACACCGGAACAATCACTTTATTGATTTGATAAAGTTATGTTAACTTTATATGTTTGTAAAATATTTTTGTGCATTTTAATTATGTGTGCATTTAAATGACAAGGCTTTGTGTATTGAAATATAGTCTTATGATAATTGTGCTAGTTTATGTGTAAAATATAAAGTTTGAATCAGTTACTCGCGTGGTTATTGGAGATATTTTGAGAAGTTAAAAACAATAAAAAACATTGTAAAAGCTGTTGTAATAAAAATAAATATATATATTTTTCTTTTTTTCTTTTTTTTTTTTCAATTTGTGTGAGTAAGTGTGGCAAGAATCTTTCCTATTTGCATTTTTACTGCCGGGGAATTAAAAAAATACCCAAATTTTATCCATTCATAGCAGGTTCTGCTTAATCTGATGTATGTATAAGAAATGGGTGCATGAACATAATATGGAGTAAATGGGCCAGAATGAACGCTTTTAAGGAATTTTTTTTATTAATTTAAGTATTTAAAATACTTGACACCGGCCGAAAGGTTTTCTCAATTTGATTCTTATACAATGTTTACGTTGAAATGAGCTAACAGATGTCGCCGCAATCGACCTCATATCGTTCAGCATCGTTTCACATTTATCGGATGCAATTTTTTAGTACTTTTTTGTAGCCGGTTTCTGCACTATTTATTCTAGGCACTGCAATGCTACTACTTATGTAGGATCGCTTTCGATACATTTACTTTCTAATACACGCCCTCGGCCTTGGAACCTTTAAGGGTTCAAATAAAATAGATCTTAATTTAAGTTCTCAATCAACTGTTATTAAAATGAAATAGGAACAATTTTATGAATTGAACGGTTAAATTATCCAGTAAGATTTCTCACTATGGTGACTCTCAGATGATCATCAGTACCAAAAAATATTTTAATAACTCTTTACAGTCTCATTGAAAACCAGGAACGAGCTAATTTTTATTCAGTACAAAAAAAACCAACTTTTAAATTTTCCGTTGAACGAAACATTAAAAAAAAAATACTCTATAAAGTTATTTTGTTGTTAGATAAGGTAAAACTAGTAATCTGTGGCCATCGCAAAAGTTTTGTTTTTATATTATTCTGATATATTAATTTTAATAACACTTTTACGCACAAACATTAACGAAGTAGAGTGCATTTATTTCAATTGAACTCGGAGTTACAGTGATCAGAGAATAAAAGACACAGTTCTCTCTGTTGAGTATTAAAATACACTATTAGACAAACATATATATTTTTAACTAAGAACTTCCAATAAAAAAATATTGCATTTCTACCTGATAGAAACTAATGTACAGCTATAATGCTGATCGAAAAATAAAAGAGATGGCAGCATCCCCTATTCAGTGAAAAAGACAAAATTAAATCAGCATAATTTTTAATAAAAACCTGACAGTTTAAATTTGGTGAAATTCCATACCGCAAATGCTGTACCGAGAAAAAGGCCTTACGAAAATCGTGTAAAACACACCACAGTGCCTTTGTTGAGTAAACAAAGCAAAAATTGAATCAACATAATTATTAATAAATATCTTAGATATTAATTTTTGTAAAATTCTCTGCCAAAGAAGTCGAGATATAGCCCTCAGGGAAATCGTGAAAAACATAACAAGCAGTGACACAGTTGTTATTTTGTTATCACCTAACCTGTATTTTGAATATCACCGAAAACGTAATCTGTAGCAATGCATGTCAATGTCTAACTGAATAGGGATATTGAGGAAATTCCAATCCATTGATGTCGAAATAGGGATATCATAGAAGTCGTGGAAATATGCAGTATACAGCGCCAACTTTTGGGCTATATACAACAAAATATTTTCAGCATCTATATGCGCCAAGGTGTAACTGAATACGACGTTTGATAAAATTTTAAATCTATAGATCCGCGATTAGCAGAGTCACCTCTCGGACGATATGCACTCAAATCAAATCAGTCAAAATCTAACAGAATGGAGTGAAGGCTGAATTCCGTGTATTAGTTGCTGTAGATAGAACGCCCACAATTTTTGCGATGCAAATATATATACAGACAGACAGGCAAACAGATAGACATTTTTCAAAAGTAATAAATCCATTTTCAGAACATCACAAAACTTGTAAACACATCAAAATACGTAGGTTGAAAATATTTATTATACCAAAACTTTCTTCTTATATACATAGAATAAAGTAAAAATCCATTAGAAGTGAAATATACAGGGTGTTTAAAAAATGTCCGGTATATTTGAAATATCAATAAAAACTAAGCGGGCAGCGATAGAAATACACCATTTGTTGCAATATGCTTGGGACAACAGTAAATTTTCAAGCAGACAAACTTTCGAAATTAGTTACAATTTTCAACAACAGATGGCGCTGCAGTCTGGAAAATTCTAAACCACGATATTTTCCACATATCCACCATGCGCAGCAATAATGTGGCGTAGTCTCTGTACGAAATTACTAGAAACCTTTGTAAACGTGTCAGGCGGGATGGCTTCACATGCAGAAGAGATGTACTGCTTCAGTTGTTCAATTGTTTCTGGATTGTGGCGGTACATCTGGTCTTTCAAGTGTCCCCACAGAAAGAAGTCACAGGTTTACAAAGGTTTCTGGTAATTTCGTTCAGAGACTATGCCATTATTGCTGCGCATGGTGGATATGTGGAAAATATCGTGGTTTAGATTTTTCCAGACTGCAGCGCCATCTGTTGTTGAAAGTTGTAACGAATTTCGAAAGTTTGTCTGCCTGAAAATTTACTGTTGTCCCAAGAATATTGCAACAAACGGTGTATTTCTATCGCTGCCCGTTTAGTTTTTATTGATTTTTCAAATATACCGGTCATTTTTTAAACACCCTGTATATATCTTATAGATATTTACAGTACTATCAAATAATATTAAGCATCTGCAGAAAACCTATTCCTGTATAAAAGAGTCGTTTCATTCTCTTCAATGGAAGAATAATTCCAATCTTATAGTTTCTAAGCAACCTGACTTGTATAATAAGGAAATGCAATGGTACGAGTGATGGATTGTCAGATAAATAGGTCAATATTTTATTTCATTATACTCTTTACTTATTTGTTTCAATATACTGCTTAGAAAAATATTATCAATGGATACTTCGTTTTTATTTTCATATAGCTTTCGATTAATATGAATAATAAACTCATAATATTTTATTTCTTAAAAAAAATAAGAATATATATTATTTTTATTGATTTTTCAAATATACCGGTCATTTTTTAAACACCCTGTATATATCTTATAGATATTTACAGTACTATCAAATAATATTAAGCATCTGCGGAAAACCTATTCCTGTATAAAAGAGTCGTTTCATTCTCTTCAATCTAAGAATAATTCCAATCTTATAGTTTCTAAGCAACCTGACTTGTATAATAAGGAAATGCAATGGTACGAGTGATGGATTGTCAGATAAATAGGTCATTATTTTACTTCATTATACTCTTTACTTATTTGTTTCAATATACTGCTTAGAAAAATATTATCAATGGATACTTCGTTTTTATTTTCATATAGCTTTTTATTAATATGAATAATAAACTCATAATATTTTATTTCTTAAAAAAAATAAGAATATATATTCTTTTTATTGATTTTTCAAATATACCGGTCATTTTTTAAACAACCTGTATATATCTTATAGATATTTACAGTACTATCAAATAATATTAAGCATCTGCAGAAAACCTATTCCTGTATAAAAGAGTCGTTTCATTCTCTTCAATGGAAGAATAATTCCAATCTTATAGTTTCTAAGCAACCTGACTTGTATAATAAGGAAATGCAATGGTACGAGTGATGGATTGTCAGATAAATAGGTCATTATTTTACTTCATTATACTCTTTACTTATTTGTTTCAATATACTGCTTAGAAAAGTATTATCAATGGATACTTCGATTTTATTTTCATACAGCTTTGGATTAATATGAATAATAAACTCATAATATTTTATTTCTTAAAAAAAATAAGAATATATATTCTTTTAACTTGGACATATTGAAATTTAGATAGTTTGGTTCTTTCATTTATATAATCACTATCAGGCTTTGCCCGCTACGCTGGTCGCTTTCTCCAAACGAAATATAAACTTGATCTTGTGTTTTAAAGCAATATGAACTTTTACCTTGATTGTCCTTGCGCAATGCTGTAAAACGTAACTAACGCCATTGCGTTGTTATATTGTCTAATTTTTGCACAATGTTTGGGCTATTAAACATAAACTTGTTTATGTAATCACTTATGGAAGAATTTGCTAAAGAGCGATATAACAGTATGCAATATACTAAAACTATCGCTGGAAAATAAACAATGCAACTCTCATCGAAATCCATTCTGTAGAATTAAAAAATATATACTTCATGGGTTCAACTGATTACAGAATATGCTCCCTATAATTCTATAAGTAAGTAACGTTGAACATATATATGATAATTGTTTAAGAAAATGCAATATCTCACGAACTATCGGACTTAGAAGAACGTACTTGGTACCATTCGATTCAGCATACAAAAATACATTAAAATATGTTATCATTTAACCATAACTATTTTTGATTTTTAAGGGATTTTTAAAAAGTTTGTTCCACTTTAGGGGTTGAGTTTTAGAAAATCCCGTCTTAGTGCGCCTCTACATCCTAAGAAGTATTTTTCCTCCAACTTTCGAGTTTGTAGGTTCAGTAGTCTGGGCTGCGCGTTGATCATCTACCCAGTCAGGACTTTCGATTATATATTTAGATAACAGTTTGCCCGAATAGATTTTGACACATTATCTTATAACAATGAAAAGAAGTCCTTCGCCTTTTATTGACAGTTTGAATTTCTCCACTTGCTGTAATAACGCATGTAGTTTTAGAAATAGGCAATTGTTTTGTTAGAATTTTGATGTTTTGGCGCTAAACACATCGCCAAATTAGAAAAAAATTCAATAACTCAAGAACTATCGGACTTAGAAGAATGTACTTGGTACCATCGATTCAGCATACGAAAATACATTAAAATATGTTATCATTTGACACATAACTATAATACTCGATTTTTAAGGAAATTTTTTAAAGGTTGTTCCCCTTTTTACTCCCTTTAGAGGTGCATTTTTTAAAAATCCCGTCTTAGTGTGCCTCTACATCATAAGAAGTATTTTCCCTCCAAGTTTCGAGTTTGTAGGTTCAGTAGTTTGGGCTGCGCGTTGATCATCTACTCAGTCAGGACTTTCATTTATATATGTAGACGAGCAGAAAACGTTATTTTTTACCTACTATAACACTTTTTAGATATAACTATTGTGGATTAAAATCGAATAAACACGAATATAGTCGTCGTAAATTTAATAGAAAAAATAAAATCGTGTACTGGAATATTGTATAAGAATTTTATTTTATTTTTTATATTCTTAAGGAGAAACATTGGAATAGTGAAAATATTTGGCTTCCGATTCTGTTTATGGATTTCTATATTTTGGTATGTCATGGAAAGTTTTGACTAGATTTGGAAGATGTCAGTCTGTCTCTTAATCTGGTCACCCTGTCTCAAGAACTAATGCACGGATTCTACTCAAAGATCAAATTAAATTCGACCTTTGCATAAATTGTCGATTATGGCTTTGAGTGTATATCTTCCAAAAGGTGCCGCTGCTATGCTGCATGTTTCACGAATTCCGTGGTATAGATATCTTAAAAACTAATATTCGGAATTTCATCAAAATTCATATTCTGTTAGATCTACACATATATTGATGCTGATTACGATTGGGCGTACGTATACCGTCTAACAGGTGGTTCTTATATGCTGTGTTTCTCACTATTTCATCGATAGCTAAATCTCCAGAATTAGAGTACATAATTATATTATTAAATAGCAACATGTCAAGAACTAATGCACGAAATTTCTCGAAACTTCATATTGTATTACACTATGGCACAAAGTGATGCTTGTTAGGTTTGGTTATTTATTGCTCAACAAATATGGCTGTAATGCAACATATTTCGTGATTTCTTCATTATCAATGTATCAAGAACAAATTCACGGAATTTCATCAAACAGCATTTTCTTTTAAACCTTAACATAAATAGATGCCGATTCAATTTTCACTTTGATCCCTCACTGGTTGAGCTAATTCCCTATGATTGGGAAAAATACATAATCGGGACCACAATCAATGAATGTAATTTAGTGAGCGTGATTTGTAAGAATATTAACTCCATTCTTGTAACTGTCATACAGTTTTAACCCCATTGTTACCTGAATTGCTATCTTTTAATGCTGACTTTGGAATTCGGATCCGATTAAGGAGTATTAGCTTTATCTTTTTTTTTTTGCGACGAGCATTCTAATTGCTTTATTTTCTATTCTGTAGAAATGCTCCAAATTATATGTTTTACTTTAATGATTAAAGTATATATTTTGAACAAATTTTAAATTTTAATGCGCAACAAGGGCAGTGTTTTAATTCACTGATAACTGTAATTCTATGATAAATTCGACGAAATGCTCTGTAATTGTTTGTTATTATAAATTAATGTATTGTAATTGTATAGCGGGATATTTTTTATAGCCACAGCACAGTAGTTGTAACCGATTTCAAACATTCAAAGGAAAATTGTATAAATGTCAATGCATAAAAGAGAAATCTTTAAAATCAAACTTTTCAGATATTGGGTAATTTGTTTTTCATATCGCAATCTCTGACTTTACCAGATAATGCGATCTTTAGATGATACGTATAATAATCCATTTTCCAGATGTAATTCTTTGTAAGACTGTAAAAATAATGCAAGATTATACAATCGTAGAAAAAAAAATATACACCTTATAGTAACTCATGCTTCACATCATAGTTTAAAGATATAACTGCTTCGAATCGATTCGTATAATAGTCCTCCTTACTTACTTAATTTTTGCTTAGTGTGTCGTTTACATAGAGCAATTGTATCAAATTTAACAATTTTCAAAACCGGCACTTAATTTTGACTTCATATTGGGATTCTTCGATACATTTTACGTTCGGATACCAAAAGAGAAGTCGTTCAGTTCAATTAATTTAGGAATTTTGCACGTTTAACATCTCTAGAACATTGTGCTCAGTTTCTTGAAGATCTCATAAATAGTAAAAGAGATATGTTTAATTTTACGTATCTCTCTTTAATATCTCTTTTTTTAAATGAAATGTTTAAACTCATTTTCCCCGTTTGTGTTTTTTCATATTCTGTATAGAACCAAAATGTAATTATCTTTGTAAATGAAATATTTAAACTCATTTTTCCCTGTTTGCGTTTTTTCATATCCCGTATAGAACCAAAATGTAATTATCTATGTAAATTATCCGTGTAAATGAAATGTTTTAACTCATTTTTCCCTGTTTGTGTTTTTTCATATTTTGTATAGAACCAAAATGTAATTATCTATGTAAACATAAGGGGATTTTTTTAAATGTATCTTAGATTCTATAAGAGATAACTAAGTATCGATTTTTTGATGTCTTTAAAAATTTTGTAAAAAAAAAATCTCAACTTAAATATATGGAATTTTTATGGGTTTATTCCATATACATATAATTGTTATCTTTTCTTCTGAACAAATCTTTGTATAAAAAATTTGATACTTAGGTTTGTAGAACAAAGTACCCTGAGTGTACGATAAAAATTTAGTTTGTAATACCAAAATTGAAAAAGATGAAGGAATTTTAACATTTTAAACTAAAAAAAAACATTTTATAAAATATATATTAATTTATTAACAATTTAAGGCCTGTTATTATCTGAAATGATATAGCTTTATTCAAACATGGTACAAACAATTTAATATAGGGGTTATTTACAGATAATTGTGTTGTCACCGTGTCCCCTTAATCATTATAAAACAGATTATTGCAACGCAGGTAGTTTTAGGTAGCTTTCATTACAAAAAGCTGCCTATTGCAGCCTTTCGGAGGAAAGCAGTTCCAAAAACTTTTGGCATATTTTCACCGATCATGACTCCCAGACCCCCAAACCACACTCCGTTCAAATGTTGATTTATATATATACATACTGTAACTCTCTTATTTATGAATCGATATGGATGTAACTGAGTATGTGTATAGAACATACAAAGGTCACGACCGAGTTCGTTGGCCAACTTCATCCGCGATCTTGTTTCAAAACGGCGGCCCGTTAAAAATTTTTTTTTTTTTTTAAATCACAAAGATTTATGAAAATTATCAATTGAAAAAGCTGTTTCCTTTAATTGTTAGACGGGGATACAAGAATTCCGGAACATTTTTTGTTTTGGCTTTATCTTAAAAAATGGCTGGGATATGGCGGTTTGAAATTCTAGTGTGGCTGAGATTTTGAAACAATCTGATATTTGTTATGCTGTAACTCTCTTATTTATGAACCGATATGAATGTTGCTGATCATTTGCACAGAACATACCAAAGTCTCCACCGAGTTCATTGGCCAGCTTCATGCGCCTTCTTGTTGTTTCAAAATGACGGCAAGCTAAATTTTTTAAAGTTTATTAAAAATTCAAAAAAATGTCTAAAAATTTATAAATTGAAAAGGTTGTTTCCGTTAAGTGTTAGATCGTGATACAAGGATTCCGGAACATTTTTTGTTTTGGCTTTATCGTAAAAAAAATGGCAGAGACATGGCAGTTTGAAATTCTAGGGTGGCTGACATTTTGAAACAATCTAATATTTATTATGCTGTAACTTTTATGCGGAAATTCGCATTCAAATTCAGTATTAATGAAAATCAGGATTGAATATTCTATAATCGGATTTCAAGCAATTTAGCTTCGCTTGTTTCAGTAAAATGAGTTGAATTTTTAAAAACATGGACTATGAAAGTTACCTTTTCCTCCCGGTACAAGCCGGTAGGACTTTTTAAAACTTACCTCAAAAGCTACTTAACAAAATGTGATACAATTTTGGACCTGCATATTTGAAGTTTGTAGACATCGCTTTATGTTAAAAAAATTTATAAGTTTAAAATTCATATTTTATTTTTTTGAAAATTATTTTTAAGATGCATTCAAAATTACAAAATATCAGAAATAAATCATAAAAATAGTACATTAAAGTACACAAAAGTTATTAAATCTTTGCTGGTCTAAATAACGAATGACAGCATTGATAATTTATTTATCTTATGGTGCAGAACCTCCCAGAAATTGGTACATCTTAGATTATGTGGACGAAGGCGTACGATCAATTAAAGATTGATTATATTAAATATTTGAGAGTGAAACAATTATATGTATTTATTAATTATAATTAATGCATTCCATTATCTGTAACATTGTAATTATCTAGCACCGAAATAAATATTATTTGACGGAAATGTCATTTAATTATACATTTCTGGCAGCACCGTAATTCTAGAACATACAGTAACTAAATTATTTGCTGTTTAAATAAAGCATTTAATAATGAATTACTTATAATATTAGCAATACACATAGGTAATGTTTAGAATAAATCAACTAATGGAATTATAGATATGGATTTATTATTGATAAGCTCAACGCGCGGAATTTCTATAAATGTAATTCTATCATAGTTATAATTAGAGAAAATATTATTGTATGTAATACGGAGAAAAGTGTGAAAATAATTAAGTAGTTCATATTTCTTGTAAATGATAAAAATAGCCTGAACGAAAGAATTGATTATATTATCGATAAATTAAATATAACGAAGAGTACATTTTTTGTTAATACAGGAAAATATAATGTAAATGTGCAATAACGAAAATATACAATAACCTCTTCTTAGTTATTCACGATTCTGAAAAGCGTTATTTAAATTTAGAAAACTCTTAAACAAGTATATTCTCGAGATTTAAAAAAAAGCTTTTCTAAATCGTTTCTCTTGCTGCCGCTGATTTTCGGAAACATTTCCGAGTAGTTTTTGTAATGTATTAACAGTTTTCTCAACCCGGAATATTGGTTTTGAGGATGTTGTCAATTCTCAATAAAACATTTTCAACTGCGTAATTGAATTTAAACATGCAAGAGTAACAAAGTAATATATTTTTTAATTGATAATATCAAAGCTGTTAATTTATCGTCTTTGTCTGTAAAACATGTTTGCTGAACACTAAAATGTTTACTTGATAATTAATAGTATCCGAAAAACCTATAGTTCTTGTTGAGAATCGGCGTGGAAAGGCGACAAGTTTTCAAATTAGAGTTCTAAAATACTCTACGCGTTTTGTGACTGGTTTTCTTCAGAGACCTATTAGCGACGAACAGAATGCCGTAAATGCATAGAGACTTTTAGGAGATTAACTGAGGTAATTTATATGGTATTTTTGTACATTGTATTAAAATGATATTTAAAGCTGATATCGTGTTTGAGTAATAAATTTGTTAATAAATTAGGAATTTCAACATCGTCCTCTAATTGTGTTTTTCTTTAACCTGGTAATTAAATATGTGTTTCAAATGATCAAGATAGAACAAAATATATGTCTTTAAAATTTATAATAAAAATATTGATATTTTCCCATTCAATAGATGTGTTAAATCCCAATGCCATTCAGTGCTATAAAAATTTACATAATCTGAAATATTAACTAAATTAATTAAATATTTCTATACGAGTCATACCTACCAATGACTTGGCGGATACCAATTTAGTTGTTAGAAATGATTTGTGCACTGACTTGTTTCCTGCCAATAAATCAATTTTACTGATAATTTCAAGTTAATGAATTAAGTATTATTCATGATTTTCCTGCTAATGATGACAACTGGACTTTTTATTTTGAAATTAGAGATGATTGAAGAAAAATGGTTAATAAGGATCTAACAACTATTATTGACTGTTCTGTAAGCACAAGTCTTGTAATTTAGCGCCAGGAAGGTAATAATACAACTTCTCAAATAACGTGCGATGTGTCTGATCAAACATATTTAACATTGCACAGAAATATAAGTGATGAATATTTTGAATTTTTTCAAATAATTAATGCATATTTTTAAACTTTAACGTGCAAAACCAGATCCGATTCTATTCAAGAATGATCTGAAGTGAAACCAGGATCAGACTCATACATATCTCCTCTTGAAGTTAATCTATATCATGCTTTTAAATCTGCTTGTTAAAACAATTTCACCAACAAATCAAAATCCAGCCATAAAGCGAAAGGCAGTTGGGTCAAACTTTGCTGAATGTTTACGAATAATTCAAGCATATGTAAAAAGTTAATTAAGTAAAAAAGCAAAAACCAAAGACAAAAATTAGAAAAGAGAGAAAAATTAAAGCTTAAAAATGCAAAATCAGCATTTCAAAACCAAAATTAGGCAAAAACTCGAAGTCAATCGCTAAAACAATCTGGGAGTAAAGGTGCTGCAAAAATATTTACAAAGAAGCCTAAACATCAAACGTATCTAGATCGACACCATTCAGAAACAAAAAAGAAAAAATAAGGCCTACATGAAAGATGAAAACCAAAAATATTTTAAGCACGCTGGAAAGCATGATATTTGGTAAAACTTGTTGTATCAGTCAATCATTTCTTGTTCTTTCCATCGTCAGAGTGTGTAAAGTATAAATATTGAAGTATGCATTATATAATTATAATTTATTCAAGATCATGTATCTCAAAGTTTTTTTTAAATTATTATTAAATAAAATTATTATTAGTATATTAAGTAGTTCAATAATAAGGTATTCAAGTCTCAATTTTATGTATTTTAACTCTTTATTAAGTAATTTAAAAATGTATAGCAATTAAATTAATATATGAAGACGATTTGACATATATAAAATGCATTGTCATATTTGGGAATTTAGGTGTCTCATTTAAAAGAAAGTTTAAAAAAGTAAAAAAGTAAAACCAATGACAAAAATTGAAAAAGAGAGAAAAATTAAAGCTTAAAAATGCAAAAACAGCATTTCAAAAACAAAATTTGGCAAAAACTCGAAGTCAGTCAATAAAACAATCTGGAAGTAAAGGTGCTGTAAAATTGTTACGAAGAAAACTAAACATCAAAATTATCTAGACCACACCCTTCAGAAAAAAAATGAGGCCTACAAGAAAGATGAAACGCAAAAGTAATTTAAAAGCAAGCTGAAACGCATGATATTTGGTAAAACTTGTTGTATCAGTCATTCATTTCTTGTTTTTTCCATGGTCAATGTTAAGAGTGTGTAAAGTATGAATATTGAAGTATGCATTATATAATTATAATTTATTCAAGATCATGTATCTCACAGTTTTTTATTTAAATTATTATTAAATTAATATGTGAAGACGATTTGACATATAAGAAATACATTGTCATATTTAGGACTTTAGGAGTGTCATTTAAATTTTAACTAACCTAAATGCGACAAAAAATACATAAATGCGAAAGTCGTATATTGTTGACTTACATTACAGGTAATGATTAAATTTCTGCAAAAAAAGTTAATTTGGAAATAAAGACACAGTATTCAATAATTTTCTGCTTAGTAAAATATATACTTATTTAATAAAATGCAAAATATACCTTAAAAGTGACAAAACTATGGAAAATCGCTTCGCATTTAGTCACAATTACCTTATATTTCACAAAGTAGCAGTTTCAATAACCATCAAAGGTATTCTGCTGTAATTAGAACTGCATCACTTCATGGAACATAACTCCTTCATCTTTCATCTCAATTAATCTGAACTCTGGATAATTACGCAGTGCATTACCTCTAATATAATGTCAATTCCCAAAATCATTAAGGATCAATTAATTCAAATCTAAGAAAATCTTGATATCCTTAGAAAATCTACAGTTTCATTAATGTGTAGTTTTTGCTACACATTCTTCCATAAATATATCATTAAAAGTTTTGACAGTTAATTGTCATTTGAATCTAAAAAATATATATAGTGAACATTCACCAATGCATGAAGCCTAAATAGTAACAGATATCGATATTCTGTACGACTTTTTTAAAACCTTATCCAAATCTGTTTATGATGAATAAAAAATGAACGCCACATTGCACGGGAATGCTGATGAATATATTGCAAATCATTTTGTTTTCCCTGCTAGCAGATTCTATTATAAATGCACTTAGAACTATTGTTAAAAAATATACCGGCAGTTCACTTACAGTTTTTTTTTGTGTTGTTGAAATTGAAATCACCTGCAACAATCAAATTTAGATGCACTTCGACATACCTAGAGATAGGATAATCTAAAAGATAATCTAAGAGATAGGAATATGCACAGAACGCAAGACATTTGAAAACAAAATCACGACAAAATCTTTATTTAAAAAGCAGATGAACAAAGTATCAGAAATGTTTCGAAAAAATATATATACTTCTTTAGGTAAAACAATACTACATGTTATAATTGAATTATATTGGAATAAAAACACGATGACTATTTCTCACTCGAAGACGAAGACTGAGACCACGCTTCTGAAAGAGGTCGCAGATTTTCTCTCTACAAGTCACATGTCAATCATATTTTATGTAAAAATAGATAATTTTAATACGATTAACAAAAAAAAAAAAAAAAAAGAAAAAAGGAAAAAGGAAACGCGAAACTTTCTAACTTATTTTTAAACATAAAAAAACTCATGATACTTGATAGCATAATTTTTTAAAAGATTTAAAACTAAAAACTTTTTTTATTATAAATTAATTATATATTGAGTTATAAGTGATTGCTCTCTCAAAACTACTGACTTTTAATGTCTAGGAATTATTCTATGAATAATTTTAAAAAAAAATTCTTTCCATAATTGAATTCAATTGGATTCAAAAACGTGCATTATTTATCACTATGATTCGCCTTACCTAAAACAAAGAACTTGTACAAAGTTTAAACTTGGCATTGTGCCAAGCGCACTGCGAAGAGAAGTCGAAAAGTTGCAAAGTCGCCTTGCTCCGTGTCACGTTTTCTAGATGGGGTTTTAATTAATATATCAGCTACTTACAACAATGTGTTTTGAAAATCATTATCAAGAAAACTTGGATGATTCCGCCTCGACAGATACATAGAGCGATCGTCGACATCACAGCTGAGCGCACCCAAAGTAAAGTTTTTGTGTGTAACGGTGAAATGCTTTTTCTCAAAAACTATGTGACCTCTGATAATCGCCATAATGTTCCTCCAAGGTTTAAATAAACTGCTACTATCCGTAATTTTTCTATTACTTTAGTTGCAGTAGCTTCGGAAATAGAAGGAGGCATATTTGCAGTACAATTTTTGCGATATCTCTGAAAATATAATACCTAAAATTAAAAGAAATATATTTTTTTAGTTCGGTGTTACGAGATATTTCACACGATATACTAAAAGAAAATTGTTTTTTTCAATTAACTTAATTAGCCCGAGAATAGCGAATAATCTATAAATATGTGGATCAATAGCCTTCCACGTTCCATAGTTTACGACAAAAACGGCTGGGAAAGATAGACAGACACCCGAGTGATATTATAATGGTTCCGCTTTTGTTTTTTAAGTACAAAACCCTAAAAATTATATTTTCTTGCTATTAGTTTATCCTTATTTGTAAGGTACATATATAACAAGTTGGGTATTGTACGTTAAACGTTATTACGTACGCCACTGTTACAGAGGAGATTAATTGTAATGAAAAAACTGGCATCAACAAAGTTATAATGCTTAATGATAAAATGAACCCAATGGACAATATTTCCGTGACGTCACAGTAAATATGAATTTTTAATTGCTTATAAAACACATGGATAAATATTTTTACCGAAATACTTAAACATTTTAACTATATTTTAACTTACAAATTAAAAAATTCGGCCTAAAAGTCACGTGCTTTTGCTATTTAATATTTATTTTTTTATGCTCGCAATCATTGAGTTCAGAAAATAAACTCTGTACGTCACAACAGTGGGCGTTAATCCGATTGCCGACTTTATGACGTCATAAGCAGAAGTAAAATTTTAATTTAAGATTACGGCTAATTAATTAAATTTTCGAACAAACGAATGTACGATAACAAATCTGTGACCAAATACCTTTCATTTAAAAAAAGAATGATGTAATTTGATGTAGTAGTTTGTTCTCACGGATTGTCGAAACAAAACGCTTAGCGTTTTAAATATATAGATGATTTAATAAACTCAGTACACGACGATTGTCTACTTTACCTGAGATTTGAGGCAACAGTACCACCGGTTAATTTGAAAGGCACGCTATTGTTTGGTAATTTTGGATTAAGGCAAAAATTAAGGTAGTCCTTGGAAAAATACTAAGATGGCAAGAACGAATTATGCCCATTCGCGTATGGGAACGAACCATGAATAACCAGATTGTGATTATCATTGGTTACCCAGTTTAATCACTTAAATAAATTTTAACTTTTTAAAATCATGTGCGAAAACACTTAATAATATACATAAAATATTTAATCGGAAATTACCTTCAAACGTTTGCATAAAACTTTTTCCGGAAAATGTTCTTAATTTTTTTATCAGACTTTTTTACAATAAATATAATTATACTTTAAGTTAGCCTGGAGCAAATTTTTACAATAGCATTTTTTCCTAGTATTTTTTTTTTAATTTTGTTGTGTGTAAATTAGAAACAAAGCGTTGACACTGAGATAAGATGTTTTCTTTTATGATATTATTTATTATTTTTTTTTTTTAGTTTTAAAGAACTGCGTGAAATGCATGAATTTTAAATATATGTATTTTTACAGCCACTTCAAATCTAAGTATTTTAAGTGAAAGTTAGGTGTATTTTAAATAAAATGAGTAAAAGGTTTATCTTTTAAATGAAAAGAATAATGGCGATGGAAAAAAAAATTCGATTTATCCCCTGTGTCCGGGTAACTGAAAAGTTACAAAATAATTTATATGAACATCCATTGAAAGGCCCAATTTAATCCAAATTAAAACTGATTTTCCTTTATAAGACTGCAGCGCATCTAACTGTAATATATATAAAATTTCTACTTTTCAGTTAACTCAAATATAAAAATAACTTTCAGGAAAATCCAAACTGATTACAAACTTATTCTCCCTTAAGAGGAGATTTATTATCCCGTCTTCAGTGTAATCCGCCTTCGGCTTTCTCTTAAGGCGGGATCTTTTTTCCAAAACAAATAACAGTTAAGTCTCTGAAAATTCAGTACTCTCAATATTTATTATACCACCTTTTTTTTGTAGGAGGATAAATTCAGAACTCTACAGGAAATAATTCTGTTCCAACATTAAAGTTTAAGTGAATTTAGGGTATTTCCAGTAATGTAAGTGAAAAAAAAAAAACTTGTTTTTCGAAAAGTAATTTTTTTATGGACTTTGCTTACTCACTGAACGTTTGAAATAACTTGAAAAAAGAAACACAAGCTTTCATTATTACAACAAAAAATCTTTTTAAATAAGAAAGCGAAAAAAAAATTAAGAAAAAAAATAGATGCTTCATAATATTTTACAAATCTATTCAATTTGGACAAAAAGTATCTAAATCTTTGTCAAATAAGAAAATTACTGTGAAAAGTTATGTTTATTAGAAAGAAGGAAACATAGGAGAAAGGTTGCCTTGATCAGGAAGAAAAAATGTTTTATTTAGCTCTATTTCTTTGTGTTTATTCTTTAGTGTTTATTTTGTAGTCCTTAAGACTATATTTTTGCATGTATCGATTTTATATTTGTTTATTTATGTATGTGCATTGATATTTTATGGATTTTATATATGTGTATATATGTATGTGTATTGATATAATAGAGACTTTAAATATGTGTATTTGTATATAAAATTTATATGTGTTGTTTCTTATTACTCCTATTTAGGTGAAAGTTTATGCATATATATATATATATATATATATATATATATATATATACAGGGTGTAACTGAAATGCTTCAACAAACTTTGAGGGATGATAGTACTCATGAAGACGAACAAAAAATGCAATGGAACATGGGGTCGCAAATGACGTTTAACCCCTTCAGGGCCAGTGGTATGTTTATGAAAGCGCTTAATTTTAATTCCAAAACGCCATAATGGCACCAGATTTTGCTAAAATCTTTTCCATTTAATATGTATGTGAAATATAGCCTTTTTCTTATTTACAAACAATTTTTTTTATAAATTCCGGTGCCAGTCATTTATTTCAACAT
Source organism: Maratus michaelseni (assembly GCA_963931845.1). Classification (NCBI taxonomy): domain Eukaryota; kingdom Metazoa; phylum Arthropoda; class Arachnida; order Araneae; family Salticidae; genus Maratus; species Maratus michaelseni. The sequence goes on from OZ007588.1 coordinate 462,127,200, forward strand.
TTTAGTACTAAAAGTAGTTTGCCCCTAAAAGGCTTAAAGGATAAAAATAGAGAAAATGCGTCTGAAAATGGACTGGCACCGGAATTTGCAAAAAAAAAAAAAAAAAAAAAAAATTGTTTGTAAATAAGAAAAAGGGCTATATTTCACATAAATATTAAATGGAAAAGATTTTAGCAAAATTCTGGTGCCATTGTGGCGTTTTGGAATTAAAATTAAGTGGTTTTTAGACATACCACTGTCCCTGAAAGGGTTAAATGTTATTTGCGACTCCGTGTTCTATTGCATTTTTTGTTCATCTTCATGAGTACTATCATCCCTCAAAGTTTGTTGAAGCATTTCAGTTACACCCTGTATATATATACATATTATGTCCTTGTTGAAAGAAATATTTTATTTATACAAACTACATATCACAATAGATGAATGAAGCTTTAATAGAACAAATAATGATAGTCCCAAATATTTATTCATATTTATTTAAATTTAAACCCGTGGACATCCAGTATTGAACGGTATATGGAGCTATTTAAAACTGTGTTTTTCAAAACACTGCCTCCATCTATTTAGTAATCATATTTTTAAAAATTGTACTATGCTTTTGAAGCTATCGCATCCTACTGACACCTAAAATTTCACGAAAGCGGACTATTATCATCTCTTCCATTGATTTTTTCTAATCATTTTGAAACAAAAATTTATATTTTATTCAGAAAAATGCAAAAAATCACAATTTTCTTTTACAAGGAACGACATTGAATTACTTGCACACTGAGCGCTGTTTCAAATCTACTTTAGTTCACAAAATAGTTTTTAAAAATGGAAAATCTTTATGTTAGTAGTATTGAAATTTTGTAGCTTTAAATGATATGTGTTATGTAAAATAACTATAGTGTTAAAAGAACACTGAAAAAGAATAGTACTAAAGTTAAAATTATCAATTGTCTTTTATAAAATGTGTATTTTTTGTTGCTGTTGTTGCTTTTGTTAGGGACAATGATCCTTTTCTTTCGAAAATTAGTCAAAAAAAGATTTACTTAAATATTAAACCATAATAACTTAAAATTATCAGCGAAATGTTATATCATTATTTTAAGTTTCAAATGCCTTTTAAAGGTTTTTTTTTTTACTTTAATTGTAAAAAAACTTCATCAGTAGATGTATTTGCACAACAGAGTGTCATTATATAGTGTTCCTTCTAAAATTAAAATAAATAAATATATACTTTGTTTTAAATTTTTGCAATTTTAATTAAAAATATTAAAATTTAAAATATTTCAATTTTCGTACTCGTTTCAGTCTTTGAAAAATTAAAATCTCTCGTTTTTCTAGAATTTCATTCTTGGAGTTCTGAAAAAGAAAAGGAAAGCAAAATTATTGTAATTATTTTTGATTTCTTAGTATTTTTATACTAATATGACATGTAAATAAAATCTACCAAAAGCCAGTTTGTTTTAAGAAGTTTATTAATTTAATCAAAAGTTTAAATTTATGTGTTAATATCATAATTCCATAATTAAGTTTCATATATGAGCTTTAGATAAAATGAATTCTCGCAAATTTACTTTAATTGTTGTAACCATTTTTTTAATTTCATACGTTCCAAACTATATAGTCATATTAGTCAGCGGCTAATTCTCGACAATCATGGCGACACTTGACTTAATACAGCAAAAATTGGGAATAAATAATAAATCGCCCTAAATGAATCCAACTAAACTTGGATATAGCAGACTTATTTGGCGAAATTTTTATTCAAATTCGGTATTGACGAAAAATAGTATTGAATCCTATATAATCGGGTTCAAAGCATTTTAACTTTGTGCGTTTGAGTAAAATGATGTGATTTTACTTACCCATCATACGTAGTATAGGGTAAGTCTTGTAATCGTTTTGAAAATCGAAAAAAAAAAATTGACGGATTTACACGTTTCAGACACTGGAGATTCCGAAAAACATATTTTTAGAAAAAAAAAAATTGCCGTCCGTCTGTGTGTCTGTGTGTCCGTGTGTCTGTAAACGCTCTATCTCCCGAAAAAATTAAGATAGAAACTTGCAATTTGGTATGTACTTAGTATGTAATAATGGGAAGAAGTCTATTTAATTTCAATAACCTCGATTAACCGGAACTATTTTTTTCGGACTCTCGAAATATTCGTTCTGATAAAAGGTATATACAAATTTTCGAAATTGTTTATTTTAAGAAATGAATATAAAAGACAATAAAAAAACATAAGTTTTGCATAAAGTATGAAGTTGATCGGATAATTAGTTGCCGAGATATTTGGAATCCAATTTCCACACGCTTCGATTTTTCATGACCCTGTATTTCACCCAAATTTCACTTCAAAGATATATTTTAATTGGAAATTTGACGCTTAATCAGATGCAATAAACTGCTATTTAATAGGATTATTATTTTTGGCGTTATAAGGATGTTTCTTGCAAGCAATTCAGTAATCGAGCCTTTAAAGTTTGTGACGTCATCAAGACATGATTTTATTTGAAGTGCAGTGCATTTTATAAGTAGTTTACGCATTTTTATTTTAATATTTTACATTATGCATATCTATGATGGGTAAGTATTACGGTGGCCCCCAACGACTAGTTTTTAAAAACAAGGAATACGGAAGCTAAATTTTCATACCGCTACAGGTCGGAAGAACTTTTTTTCAAATGCTATGCTCGGAAATTTTATGAACATATGTTTAAATGATTTGGTTAAAAATCAAAATACACCATTGAGTACGAAAGCTTTTGCATAGATACGAATATGCGAAGTGAGTCATTTATATTACTTATCAAATTTTGCATTCAAGCGACGGTAAATACCACCCTTTTCTATTACAAAAACATTTGTATTTTCTGGAAATAATATATATATATATTTTATTTTGACATAAATCTACTTGCAAAATATATTGTCATGGAATTGTGAAGCCTTACTTAATTTTCACTCTTAGGTAGTACAATTGTGTATTTTATTTATTTAAGTTAATGCTTTAAAACAGTTTTCAAAGTTATCTATAATAATTAATAGAGAAGTTTGTGTGTGTGTGTTTGCGTATGTGTCTGCGCGTCTGCCCAGAGTTCTCTCAAGAGACCGCTGCGTACTGAACTACGACATTTGGAAGGAAGGAACCTGTACGTTTTACTTTATGCACTTCGAATCCACTTTTGGGATATCTTCAGAACATTTTTTAAATTTAATATTTTATGTGATTTTTAGCTTTTTTCGATATTTGAGACGAATTTTCCATATTACTAAAATGTATCCGGTCTCAATTTTTTAGCCCAATATAATAAATTTTGTCTATTTTTAAAAAGTTTATTCGGAATTCGTGTAGCAATTTTTTTAATTTTAGGGAATTTTTTTATGTTGTTTGTTTTTTCAAGCTTTGGGATGATTTTTTCCCATTCGAAGAAGAAATTCAGTTTAAATCTTTTATCCCGCCATTCAAATATTTTGGCTGCTGCGATTATTGAATTTTTCGCGATTTGTTATGCAATTTTTGAATTTTTCGCGTTTTTTTTTGCGATTTGTTATGCGACTTCTCGCGTTTCACGGCAGTTTTTTGACATTTCCGAAACGTACCCGATTTCAGTCTTATCTTTCTGAATTCATAGTAAATTTTGTCCTCTGCAATTTTTGAATTTTTCACGAAAGTTTTTTGTGATTATTCACGTTATTTCGCGTTTCCCAACAATTTTTTCAATTAAGTATAAGGAATCCATTTTCAATCTTCCCAATAATGTAAATTTTGTCTTCTGCAGTTTTTGAGTTTTTTGAAAATTTGTATGGGATTTTTTGCGTTCTGCGGTAATTTTCTGACATTTATAAAAGGAACCCAGTTTTATTCTTTTAGTAAATTTTGAAATTTACACGAAATTTTTATGCGTCTTTTGACATTTACGCGATATGCGATTTTTAGTGTTTTTTCGCGTTTCGCGGACCGTTTTTCACATGATAAAAGGAATCCAGTTGTAATATTTTAGCCCAGTATAGCGACATTTGTAAAATGAACCCAGTTTCATCCTTTTAGCCAAATATAGTAAATTTTATGCTTTTCAAGTTTTGAAATTTGTGAGAAATTTTCATGCTGTTTTTTTGTTTTGGCAATTTTAATGCAATTTTTGGTATTTTTTGGTATTTTTTTTTGTGTGTTGCAGATATTTTTTCGACATTCGTAAAATGAATTATGTTGCAATATTTTAGCCTAAAATAGTTAATTTTTTCCTCTAAAATTTTTAATGTTTAGAGAAATGTTAAGCATTTTTAAAAAAAATTTTCGCGTTCTATTGCGATTTTTTGACTTTTCATAAAATAATACAGTTTTAGTTTTTAGTACAATATAGAAAATTCTGTACCCTGCGATGTTTTAGTTTTTCGCGATCTTTTTCTACAATTCTTAGCAATTTTTCCTATAAAACTTATGTCACGGAACTATCTTGACCAATTTGAACAATACATAGCGCTTAAAATAATAATTTTTCAGCTTATTTATCGCACAATTTTTTATGAAACTGTTAGTTTTTATGCTTTTATATGCAATAGGTTTTGCAGGATAAGTTGAGAAATTTAAAGGTCAAAATAGATTCAATTAGGTAGCTTTAGTAATTTTTCTAGAACCGAGAGATTTTTCATTGCGTTTTATAGAAAAACACGATAGATTCATAAACATATAAAATACAAATGTTTTATGCCATTCATTCATTCAAATATTTCAAAATAAAAACAATGCAAGTGTGTATATTATATATTAATTTATTGATATTGGACGAATTAATAAGAATTTACGCTCACCGTAAGGCCTAATGTTGGCTTTTCTAGCAAGAGAAAATAAGTTGTAAAATCTTATAAATAATTTATAAAAATTGACATGTTTGACTTCATTCTTCCGTTTTTAAATGTATTCAGCAACACTAAATTTCTATAAAAGATTGTTAAAAAATGTGTCAATTAACATGGTTTTTCATTTAAATAAAACTTCTTACTTAAAAATATGTGTATAAAATCTTGGTGTACATAGAATATCCAAAAACTTTCTTCAGGTTGAACATTGTAAAGTATATAAATTTTAAAACTTCAACCTTTTCTTCTAAAAAGCAAAATTAAATTTCTATTTTGAAATCTGTTATTAAAAAAAAAGGTTTGAATGCAAAAGGTTTTACAACATTTTATTTATTTTAATAACAGCTTCAAGAGAAATTTTATTGTTTTTTTCTTTGAAATTTCATTTCAAATTCAATTTTGGGATCAGATTATGTTTTTTAAAATGTGTGTGAAAGAAATTTAAAGTTTGTGAAATTTGTTCTACAAAATTTCTATTCAAATTATATGTTTTCTCTTGTTCAACAATTACAGCGTTCTTATTGTTATCAGACCTTTTATGTACTATAACAAGAATTGCACCCGACTGCGCTAACTGTATTTCTACATATTAAATTTTTTTCTGCATAAGCTGCATATTCTTATTTGTATTAAAACACAGAAATGATGTTTCTAGCAATGCAAATTTATTAAATAAATCACATCATAAAGTAAATTGTTTATTTCAAAGTGTTACATTAAAACAAAAAAAGGTAATATAAGGATTAGATAGGTGTTTTCAGAATAAAGTTGTATCAAAGTTAAGAATTAAATATGAAGACATAAAATTTTCAGAGAATTTTAATAGAATTGATCAAAATTCCATCAAATATGATTTGATAGATTTGATAGAATTGTTGATTCTCATTTTAATAGATGTTTGATAGATAGTAAATTTTTGTAGAACTATAGTTACTAAAAAATTGTTAGAATTTGGTCAAATATATTGATAAAATCATTAGGTCCACTCACCACAGTATTAGATAATAAAAGTAGCTATAGTAAAGAAATGAATAAATGAATTTAAGCAAAGAGCTTCTTAAATTTATTTGCATATAACATTGCATATGATATTTTAGACTGCATATGATTTTTTAGAATAATTTAAAATACTCTAAAACTCTCATAACGTTCTTTTCTTAATATAAGGTAAAGCTAGGCGAGTCTGCGCACAATTCAAAAGAATAGCAATAAAAAATCTAAATATTATTTTTTTTGCTAAACTATCCATGAATAATTTTTACTTCATTTGTTGTTTATGCATTTCCATTGCTATTTTGTTGTTATGTTGCAATTTAATAGAACAGTTGTAATAAAACAAAGAAAGTTATTTTGCGCAATCTCTCCTTGCAGGGTTGGTGTGATTGCGCACATGGGTAGGAGAGATAATAACTACAATTAAATTGTTAACAATAATAATTACACTTAAATGACATTGCTGTAAGGTTTTTGTGAACAAATTTTATTGTATTAGGGGTGAATATTTCAACCTAATGCTTAAAGAATCAGAAACAGGAAATAATTTTAAAAACGATAAAAAAAATTTAATTAAAGGGAAAAAATAAAGAATCAGAAAAAGCAAGTCCAGATAAGATTACAAAATGAAATTATGTAACTTAATAACACGTTTAACTTAAGAATAGTCCATTTTCATTTTCCATTTTTTTATGCAAATTTATAAATAAGCTGCGTAATCTCTCCTAGCATATAAAATAGTGGGAACAATGCGCCATCTCTCCTAAGTAGCAGATGCGCAAATTCTCCAATTTCGGTAGGAGAGATCGTGTGCGGCCTTTTATTTAAACATGGCCGCTACTAAAACGAATCGTTGATGTTCAGAGTGTTAGTCTAGATTAGTAGCTTATGAGAAATCGTTTAAGTTTAAAATATTTCGTACTATTGACATTGTATAGAAATTCTGATGAATAGCTATGAAAATTCAAGCACTGACTTTGGGAAAACAAAACAAAATAGCAATACTTTATCTTAAACGCTCAAAGCAATCAAAGTGCACTTTCAAGTAGACACTCCAATGTTGCTGTTGTACAACAGTAGTGACCTAGTAGTAACAGTAGTAACCTAGAGTCACTGCGCTCTCAATCTACTCCTTCCCCCCGAACCTCTATGTGCGCAATCTCTCCTGGCTTTACCTTAAACTTATTTTGTGCTCATAAAAAATATTGTTTGATTAGATTATTCTTCTGATAAACTTATCTTTTAATTAGACATTGATATAGATTAATTGTACTAACTGCATAATTTTTTTTGTTTGCTTTTCAATAGTAAAAACGATGACTTTGAAAAAATATTCTTCCTAAATTGGTGCATGTGTATGGTAAAAATTGATGACTTTGACTTTCATTATTGACAAAGAAACTGCATATTTATTTTTCGAAACTATAATTTTGTTCTTAGGGTTTTCAAATAAAGTATAATAAAGGCATTTCGCTTTTTAAATTATAGTTTCGCTTTAGATCTCAAGAAATAAGAATATGCTGATACAATTTAAATGGGAAAAAAAGTTATTACCTAAATTTGTTAAAATTTGACTTTAAAAATTTATTTTTATTTTTCAAATTTATAGTTCATTTTTTATTATTTTCAATTATATACGGAAAATATACGTTACGCTAAAAAATGTGTTGATTAATATAAGTAGATAGACGCATATTTTTTAAAATATATATTTTTCATATTATTTCAAGTTTCTAATAAATAAGATACGTCTGGGTTTAGCAAATGAAATAAACAAAACGAAATTACGATTAAAGGCATGATTTAATTAGACATTATATTAAATTAAGATATGAGAACATTTTATGTTACAATACATCATATTTCATTGGATATTTTGTGCTGCTTTGTTATTAGAATATGAAGTCATTTTTACGTATTTTTCTATTTCATTTAATAATGCGAAAAAAAAGGTTTTATGTATTTCTAAAGCTTATTATACATATATATTTTATGATTTTTTTCTAAATTGCCATATAATTTAATAATATCATAGATATTAGGAACTATTTCTTTATTCTAAAAGTATACCGAAAGTATTTCGTGAAGAATATAGTACTCGTAAATGCTATTCACCTGTATCTAATTGATGAAATATAAAATGAAAATATTATTCTTTCGAATATAATTTTTAAAGTAAACAATTGAAGAAATAATAGTAGAAATTTCATTAAAATGCGTATGAAATCAATAACGTGAATTTGATATTTAACTGTTATCCCATTCGGTATTTTGTTATCTCATACTTCACATTTATGTATGTTGTTAGTGTATATTAATATTTTAAAAATAAATAAATACTATTCCTGTCTTTAAAATGGAGTTTCGGACAATTACACCAAAAATATTACAATTAATTTTGAATATTGTAAAAATATTCAAAAATTTTTACAATCATTCGTTTATTTGCAAACATCTAATAAACGATATATTTCGTAATTATTAAATAAAAAATAAACATTGCACATCGTTTCAAGTGCACTCTAAACTTACTTCTAACACATTTCTGGTGTCCTTGAGATTTTCAAAAGTTTCACTCATATATGTTTGGATTATATATATTTCATACTTACTTTCTCTTCAATAGTATGCTGATAGCTATACTAATAAAATAAATTTGTTTGTCAATCTGTGTGTGCGATGGCTAGCAAAATCTACCGCACCTAGAAGTCCAAAAAATTGGGTGAGGAGAGTCCAAGGCTCGTTTTATGCACCCGAGGCTTAGATTTTAACATTGTGATGATTAGCCGAGATATTAATTAAAAACTCGTTAAACATCGCTTCGAAAATGCGATCTTTTATCTGAAAATGCCACTAAAACCTTCAAAAACACAAAAGAAATAAATGATTTGATAATCGCAGACGGAGAAATTTTTTCATTTCTACTTATCCCCGAATTTCAAGAAAACTATTCCACGTATCGATTTGAAACTCACAATATATATGTAGAGTATTTTTTCTGATTCCTAAAATCCAAATTTTGTGAAAATCGATAGCTAACTTTTCTTATATTTTGAAAAAAAAAAAAAAAAAAAAAGAAGTCACAGTTTTTTGGACATATTCGAATTAAAAAAAAAACTATAGCGCTTATTTATTTGATTTCAGGCATATATACATAAAAAAATTAAATCAAAAATTAGAATTTTCGTAAAAATCCGTTCATAATTTGCTGAGATATTAATTAAAAACTCATTAATCAAAACGGAAAATTATTTCTTTTTATTTCATTAATACATCTGCAGACATTTGCAGGGGTCGTATTGAATTTACTTCCGTTGCTTCTGGGGTCCGTCTATCAATTTACTTTTCGATATGAAAGAAAGAAAAAAAAAAGAAAATCAACAGTAGATGTATAATTAAAAAGTACAGTCAGAAATGAAAAGATATATCAAATATTTAAAACTATTTCAGGTAGGTATTTAAAAATTGGTATATATACACAAAATTATATTCTGTTTTAGAAATTTGAAAAATCGAAAAAATCGACAGGTAACTTTTTTATTTAGTTAATCGGTGGATACCTACTTTATCACAGGTGATCAGAGGAGTTAACTTTTTAAAAAAAAATTAAATATCGTGTTAATAATCACTGATTTTGGTTTCATTTTAGGTTTATTTATAGCAATATTAGTTCAGATCTCAGTTAATGTGGATTCTTGGTAGACAAGTTGTCCTTTCCAAGTCTCTCTCCTCCCACGATTTCTCTTCATTCCGTACCCCTCTCAATCATGACTTTCGTAATATTGGTAGGATTTAAATGAAATCTTTTCTGACATTCTTTCCAGGTCCCCCCAGTTACTAAATAAACTTTTTTTTTTTTTTTTTTTTTTTTTTTTTTCTCAGCCCTTGAGTCCCACCGTTTCTGAATTTTAATCATTTTCTCGGATTCTAAGGCCCCGATTTCAACAAGAAATGGTTCGTCCAATTTAAAATGAATTGATTAAGATTTATATCAGCTGTACGTTGTCGCAGGCAGCGAGGACCCGTGTCAGATGTTCGTATAGAACAGATTGTGCCTCCTGGCGGTGGCAGGTAGAACTAAAAGATTTTGCAGCGTGGGCGCAGAATGCCTGATATACGGTGCCATACGCAGCGGTGAGCCATGTTGGAGGCTCGGTCGGAAATAGGTTTGTTTAGAACAGAATGCGTCCACTGGGGGTGGAAAGTTGAGCTAAGAGATTTCCAAAGCGTACGCCCTGTATCCAACGCCGCCCTGTATCGGCGGCCGAGGCAATGAGGATCCGGGTCAGAGTTTCGTTTTTTAAGAGATTTGAGGTTGTTACACAGGCTAGAGAAATGCCGGGCGAATCTGCTAGTTAGAAACAAACTAAGCTTTTATTATTAAATGTACCCAAAATACTAATAATTAAAAAAAACATATAAAAACTTATTGCTAATGTTTATTAATTGGAACAAAATGTACACAACATAAGCATTTTATCCTTTTTAAATATTGCGTAATATTAAAAACATTATTAGGTACAAAAAAAAATGTTTGTTATGATTTAAATTTATGCCTAGAATTATATATCTGGTTGTTCAAAGAAGAATATAGTGAACATAAATTACACAATCTTAAAAAACTGTAAATTCAAAACAATGATAAAGAAATTAATATTATCATAAAATTAATCATTTTAACAAATTGTTAATTATTTCATAGCACAATAATGCGTGAAAGATTAAAATACATTTTTTCCAGCAAGCACATTTTAATCAATATATTAATTATTTTTTAAAGTCTGTATTAGAGTTAAAAAGCCTTTTAAACATTAATCTATTAATTTCTATTTTCATAAGCTTATTTTTTTTTTAAATCTATTCGATTAATACAAAAAATTAATTCCAGCACATAAATATTTCATTTTATATTTTCATAAATTATTTGAGAGTTAAGTTAATTAAAAGAAAACAAATTAAACTATCCGTATTTTATGTTAAGAATTAACTTTTTCATTCAAGATTGAATCTAATTAATTTTAATTGAAATATTTTCACAGAAAATTTTAAATTCAATGTTTCATAGTATTTTTAACTGACGCGTTTGAAGAATTTTATATTTATTAATCATTTTGTTTTTGTATAAACTTTTGCATTATTGTAAAATGTTTTAATTTAGACAATTCCATTATAAAGGCTCTATTCATTCACATTTTTAAATATATATATATATAATAGCGTGTAATCAACATTTTATAATCAACTTTAAAGTTGATTATGCAAGAAAACATTTCGATTTAAATTTTTATTTAAATATTTACATTAAATTACACTAGGATATTGTTTCTATTGAAAAAGGATATTCGGAAGAAAATTTCATTTTATTATATTTGTAACAGGAGATATATTCCCCCATGGCCGTTTGCTAGCTGCGAGCCTTCTGATTTATTTTTCAAGTCAAATTAAACCGGAAATTTTATTAATTAGAGAAGTTAATAAATAACCATCTGGAAAAAAATAAATATTCAGAAAATATCTAATATATCTGTAACAAAAAGAAACCATAGTGTATTAAGAGAAGTATATAAATAATGTGAAAATATATTATATGTATTTATTGTACACCATGTCTATAACAAATTCAAGTATGCATAACTTTTACGTGTTTTATATGCAGCAAATTGAAATTTTTATTAGCCCATTCGGGACCATTGGTGCATATATGCACCCTGAAAAAGAGCATACAGAATTTGTTTTAGGCACCAGTAAAAAATAAAAGTAATATTTACTTTCTCTAATTAGAGCATTTTTGTGATAGTTTAAGTAAAGGTACCTTTCTAAAAAAAGTGGTGTCAACCGAATAAAATTTGTGTAAAATCCGCCGGTCCCGAAGGGGTTAGATACATATTTAACATGTTAAAAGATGTACAAATATATCTGAACTTCCAAAATATAATTAAATATATGTCTAACATAAAATAAAGAAATTGCACTTAAATTAAATCATTAGATGAGTAAAAATTTGTATTGGTATCATTAATATCAATAATTAATGCCACCATTTATATTGTAGCAAATAGACGCTAAATTAGTGGCTCCATGATATTACAAAAATTGGAAATTAATCTAATACTAACAGAACTATTAATTATATTTTTATAATATGGTATTCATCTTCTTATTTTTGGAAAAAATGACCTATGTATTACATAAATTTATTAAAAGTGAAGATAAAAAATGAAATGAAATGTAAAAACACATGTAAACGATATTATATTTAATTTCAAGAAATGATTACTCACAGGATCTCTATCTAGAGTTTAAGACGAGTATATGTCATAATCTAAGCCAAAAAAGAAATAAGAAAATAAGAAAACAAAAAATAAAATATTTTTAAAGCAAGTAAGTCTCTCTCTCTCTTACTCATAATATTATTATTATTATTTACTTCAGCCGCAGAATTTTCGGAAAAGATGCAACGAGTCGTTAAAAGAAGTTTCTTCAAATCACAATTTGACCGTTTGATATTTTTCTTTGAATATCCTCCGTTTGTGGTAGGCACAACATGATAAATTTGGATTTTGTCGTCACAACACAGTTGTTTCCCAGACTTTTCGGTCGTGATGGAAATGCTGCTGAAAAAGAAAAACTTTCATTTTGTTAAAATTTAAAAACTGTCTAAGATTAAAAAATATTGAGATTATTATTAAAAGATTTTGAATCTCCTGACATTCAAAATTCATTAAAAATGAAGGTCGACAATATAAAACATATTTATGTGAACTATACCCGTAAATTGAATTACGGAAATCAAAATAATAAACAATCTTTTTTCAAAGTTTAGAATAAGATATTGCATAACCTCAAAATTGAAAAACCACGTAAGTCACAAGTAAACGAATTTTTATGGGTTTTTTTTTTTTGTTATTTTTGACTGATTGTAGAGTTTGAACTTCAAAGTTTGTAAATATCAGATAAGTTTTATAATTTATGAATAATTAAAAGAAGAATAACAGAAAACCTGTTCATGACTCATATTTCTTTAGCAAAAAACAAAGTAAGGTGGTATATAATTTGAACAAAACAGTCATACACTGTTAAAAAAAAAAAAAAAAAAAAAAAAAAAAAAAAAAATCGTGAAAATAAAGAAGATTTTCCGTAAAATTTTACGGAGAAGCTTCATTTTTCCAAAACAACAGTAGAATTTCTGTAAATGACTTTAGTTCCGTAAAGAAAATTCCAAATCCGTAAACATGCAGAAAGTTTTCCGTAAATTTAATGGATTTTTTCCGTATTTCTTTCAAAACAGTACAATGTCCGTATTTCTTACAAAACAGCGCAATTTCCGTAAATGACATTTAGAGGTTTGTTTACAGAAATAGCCTTGTTTGAAATAAGAATTAAGATTGTTGTATTTGCTACAGTTCTTCAAGTAACCCTGCCTGGCTCGGCTCGACCCGCTGGCCCATTCTAACCGGAACATGTCTGGACGGTAATTCTTTGTCAAGATAATAGTAATATTTATATATTTTAATGAAATATTTAGAAATTTTCTTTTTATAAGTTACAGAAAAAATTATATTTTTTAAATCTACCCTTTTTTCCCTTGATAGTTCTTCAAAATTATGATTTTTTTTCACTATTTTTTTAAGATTTCATTTTAATTTTTCTAAATTAAAGCAGTATTTTTATTTAAAGGATTCATAACATAATATCTCTGCAAATTATCGCTCTGTAAATTGGTATTAAATTAAATTGATTTGGCTTATAAATTTATGAATTAAACTAAAATTTAATATATTATAAATTATAATTTTACAAAATTTATAATTTTTTCCTTAAATTTATAAAAAGAGTTAATAATTTTTTCTTTACTTTTATAAAAATGAAGTTTATAATTTTATAAAGTTTATAATTTTATAAATTAAACTAAATTAATAAGTCCAAATTTAAACTTATTTATCCCAAGGTAATTAACTTCAAAAATTTCTCTAAAAATCTATTTTTTTTTGTTTTAATATTTTAAAAACTATTTAGTTTAACAGAACCGTACACAAAAGCTCTCAACATAGCTCACATATAATAATTTAATTTATTATAAAATTGTTTTTTAAAAATAATTTATTATAATTTTTTTTTAAATAAGAGATAAAGAAAATTTATTTTAATAGTAAAGGGAAAAATGTCTGCTTACTTAAGTTATTTATTATTTTTTTATTGGAATTGATAAATAGATCATCAGACGAATAATTAAAAAAATTATATGTTCGAAAAAAGAAAATGTTGGTACTGTTGCAAAAAGAAGAAGCATTAATCTTAATACAATGTTTTACGCATATAATACATAATAAGTTAAAATTTATCTGTTATAAAGTATGAAATAATAAAGCAAAATATTGAAAATCATGAAAAGAAAATATTTAAAACATTGAAACTTGGAACTCTGAAAAAAATTCATCTTACGATCAAACCTTAAAGTTTTTGCATCATAAAAATTGACTAAAATAAGAAATAACATTTGACAAAGCGGCGTGTCCATCATAGCGTAGTGGGCGTAGTGATCGTAGTCGTCAGTTTGTGACGGCCATCTTTGTTTGTCAGGCCGTGCGGTAGAGCAGGAGACGAAAAACAAGTCTAGTTTAAAACCAAAACCAGTTTATTAAAACCAAATAGGTAGGGAAGTTGAGCGAGCTCCACTTGATTTTCCTCAAAATTAACAAAAAAAGAAAGACTTTTGCTATTGACTTGTAGCTGCTTAAGAAATCAAAACTATATAATAATTAGAATTAAACTATTCAGGTACAAATTCACGATGCAACAATTTTATATTTCAGACTTAATAAGCACTGGTTGCAGGCTTAAATCAACTTAACAGCAGCACGAAACTTAACTATAAATGCTGAGGCTAATTATCAATCTCAAGACTCGATGCGAAGTCTCGAGGCTAAATCTAAATCTCAATCTAAATCTCAATACTAAGTCTCCCAAGCTAAGTCTGCTCTCCCCAGCTCCTCTCAGCTCTGTTCTGAAGCGAAAATTCACTGCTTATATACTCCACGGTATCGATTGACCAGCTCCCAAAAATTTGCATAACTGAAAGAACACAGCGACTCACAATTTCCGAGATTCAGACATCCGCAGAATGTTAAAGAAAGAGAGCATTGATAAAACTTATACGCACATGGCCGGTTATTGGACAAAAAATTACGATCTCATTCAAACATCGCCTACTCACGTGACGAGAGTAGTCGATCCCTTACAAGTTTAGTAAACGGAAGATTGCGGGTTCGATTTTCCTTTTGGCAAGAGTTGGGTATTTACTGAAAACTCTCTCAGAAAAGAAAAAAAAAGCAGAAATGTATCTATCCCTTACAAGGTTATCCTTGAGAAGTATTTTTTTTTCTTTTTTCTTTTCTTTCTTTTTTTTAGTCCTTTAAAATTTAATTTAACGACATAAAAATTTCTAAAAAATACGGAAGATATCTGTTATAAAACGGAAATTTAAAAACAAATGTTTCAGAAATCACAGAAAATTTCCTGGAATTTACGATTTTTTTCCGTTAAAATACGGAAATAGTACTGGCAACCCGATTGCCAGTACAATTTCCGTTTTTTTTCAGTAAATATTTTTTACAGTGTATTAAACATATTTTTAATCGAAGTTAATGAAGATAGCACTTATACAGGAAGGTTTTTATGTTTTAATATGGTATTGCATGCAAATGGTAACATTTTAATGTAAAATGTTACCCGGATGCAATCTGGTATTGCATGCAAAAACCACTTAAGTCGCTGATTTTATGTCGTTTCAGTAATGACTGAAAATTGGAAGATATTGTTTAAAGAGGAAGGAATGCATTGGCTTATGTGGTTATTGCTCAGATCATGGATCTACCTTTAAGGAAGCATTTGTGACCAAAAAAAAGTATGTTTAGCAAAAACTTGACTTATGCGGTTTTAGAAATGACCGATTCAATTGTAAGGCAAACTTTTTGAATCACCAGGTGTTTTGCAATGAAGAAATAAAAAATATATAGATAAGTGCTGTTGTATTATCATGTATTTAACTACCTTGAAAATGTGTTTCAAAATTAAGCGATATTAAGTAGAATTAAAAAATACAAACTTTCTTGAGGAAATTATTTCACTATATCCGCGTATTAATTAATATTTTAAATATTGTTTGAATAGTGTGTGCATATCGAAAACTTATATCCGAATTCCTTTCTAAACTATTTTTTTATATTCCTATTAAAGAAAACAGTTTTTTCTAAATTTATAAGCAATTTAATAATAGAATGTATGTTATTTTGTTTTATTTCAGTTTCAATATATTGATAATTAAATATTTTAATATAATGGAATTCATTCCGTTTAAATGCTAAAGGTGTAAATTAATAACATAATACAAATTAAAATAACTTTTTATTAGTTGTTTTACATGTTTCGACTCTTTCCGAGTCAGTTTCAGTAAATTAAAAGATGCCGCATCGTTACATATTGTATTTTTCCGTGTTAGTATCTCTATGGTTTCTCTTATTATGGATGGATAGTATAGACTGGAGGGAAATATTATTTTACTTTCATTGAAATTTATTTGGATGGTTTCTTCTTGATATAATCTTGCCAGGGCTGTAGTTTTTCTATTATATTTAATATCAGCTATATGCTCTTTTTTTCTGAAATTAAATTTCCTGCTGGTCATGCCTATGTAGTAATTCTTGGATCCGTCTTCTTTAATAAAATGTATTTCACATACTCCTGAATAATTCTCAAAATTAATTTTATTGCAAATGATATTCTTTAATTTCTGAAGGGGGTTAGCTATTAAGCAGATATTGAAACGTTTAAGGCTGTGTTTTAATTTTTCAAAAAAGCTTGGATAATATTGAAGAGTATAAAGTTTGTATTTTTGCGAATCACCTTTCTTTTCTGTTTTCCTATTATTGGTGATATCCATGATTAATTTATTCATATGGTGTACTTTAAAACCATTATTATAAGCAATTTTACGAATATTATCTAATTCATTATTCAATTTATTTTCAGTATATATTATAAAGGCTCGTCCTATAAGAAATCTGTAGACTGAAATTGTGTATGTAAATGGAGGACATGCGTTACTTGGTATGGTAGATTGGTTAGCCATACTTTTCCGGAAAACAGCTCTGTTGATAGATTTATTTGTTCTGCTTAACATTACATCAAGGAATGGAAGACTTTTATTATGTTCAATTTCCATAGTGAATTTAATGTTATTGTCAATTGAGTTTAGCTGATTTATAAATATTTTAAGTTCTTCAAGACTATGCTGCCAAATTATAAAAATATCATCAACATATCTGAGCCAAGTGTGAGGTATTAAGTCAAAAGTGCCAAAAACTTTAGTTTCCAATGGGCGAAGATAATATTCAGCTAATAAACCTGAAATAGGTGATCCCATTAAACTCCGTGATTCTGCTTATAATATTTACTATTGAATGTGAAATAGTTATTACGGATGGTTAGATTAAGTCCTCTTTTTATTGTTAATTTCATATCATCACTAAATTCTTCTATCTGTTCAATATCATCACAAATTTTATTACATACTACACGCGTTTCAATTGATGGATACAAGAAATAATATCAAGACTAGCCATTATATAATTATCTGGTAACTGCATATGTTTGATTTTTTGAATGAAATCTTCCGTTGGTTTAATACTTAACGTAGAATCATTCAGTAGTATATGAAATACCTTTTATTAAAGGAGACGAATCCAAGAATTACTACATACACTGTTAAAAATTTCATCATAAGAAAACGGTCATTTGAACGGCAGCAAACCGGCCGTTCATTTGACCGTAATTTAAGATAACGGTTACTTAACCGCATTAAAGATATATTGTCATATGACCGTAAAATATATATGTATGGTCATTTGACCGTAGCAGTACATAACGTTTACTTAACCGTATTATGAGTTTATTGGCATATGACCGTATTTTTAGAAAATGGTCATATAACCGTATTATGAGTTTATTGGCATATGACCGTGCAATATATATGTACGGTCAGTTGACCATATTTTTAGAAAATGGTTACACAACCGTATTATGAGTTTATTGCTATATGACCGTAAAATATACATATACAGTCATTTAACCATATTATGGGTTTAGTTTCAGATGACCATAAAGCATATATGTACGGTCATTTGACTATAAATTTAGATAATGGTGAATTAACCATATTTTGAATTTATTGTTATATGACCTTAAAATATATATGTACAATTATATGCCCATATTTTAAAATAACTGTTAAAAGATCATACATATATTTTTTACAGTCACAAAACAAAAAAATCATAATTGTATGTAACAAATGGGAGATAAAAAGTCATATTTCCATGTAATAAAAATATCACAAATAAATGTAAAAATGTACCCAATTACTTATTAAATTAATTTTATTCTTTACAAATGTATAGCATCTTAAAACAAAATTTAAATTCTTCTCTAATAAATAGATACTAATAGGAAAAAATATAACATTTATAATAATTCATAATGTTGATTATGCCTGATCAGAAGCCTTTTTTTTTTTTGTCATGTAACAATAAATTCATTATTGTACTTAACTGGACTTCCTTGATCATATAATATATGAACATTTTTATATGGGCTTCCTATTTTACCTTTATTTATTAAACAAGAATTTAAATTTATACTTAAAGATTACATACATTTTCAACAAATAAAATAAAACTAATAAATAACTGACCAAAATTTATAAATTACTTCTGACACTCTGACATTTTTCTTCACATGGAAATAAGAATTTTTCTTTTCTTTTTTTTTGTTTTTGAAAAAAACATATAAATTTATCTTTTTTTTTTTTTTTCCAAGTTACATACTTAAAACTACCACTGTGCAACAAATAAAACCTTTGCAGTTTCTTCAATATTAAACAATAGTGTTTCATTATTCTTGCAAAACTTGGTATAAAAATATTTTTCAATAAATCAATTATTTATCACTGAACCATATATGAATATATGGTGGAATTTTAAAGAAATCAGTAGAGAGTATATAAATTTTAGAATATTTTTTTAGTGAAATAAATTATGAATATTTAGATTTTTGGCTGATGTAGAATGAATAAAGAAATTGCCATACCTATATATTTTTCAAGCAAAAGTTTTACATACCGTATTTTTCGGCGTACAGTCAGCGGCTCAAATAATTCAGTATAGACCCAGAAATTTTATATAATAATTGAAGTCAAGTATATTTCGAGAACAAAAAACTAGTATTTTATCAAATACAATTTCTGGGTCTAAAATAAATTATTTGAACCACAGATTATGGGCTGAAAAATATGGTATAAATAATTAGATGAGAAATATTTCTGAATAACTACAATAACTGAAAAATACCATGCCATTTTTTGTTATTTTTTTTTTCATTTAACAAACTTAATATATCTGTAAAAAATTTAAATAATTTCTAAATATTTGCAACTTACTCCAAAAATTACTTAAATATAGGTGTAGCAAGACTATTGATTGTTTCAAAGTTATTCAAAATCTGATTAAAATTATAAAAGTAATATTACATTCATATTTAGAAAAAAAGTGATGAAAATAATGTTAAAAATTTATTTGACAATAGAAAAATGAGATATGCAATGACAATGAGTATATCATAAATATTTTGAATTTTTGTATGTACAGTTAAATTGTAAACAATCATTCTAGCTAAATTAATATTTTAAGAAATTCAGGAAATGTATTATAAATTAACTTCCCAGTAAAAATATATTTCCTTATGCTTTAAAATACAACTTGCATTAAGTATCAAGCTATTTATATTGGAAGATTTAAATTCAGAAATAAGAAGATAGTTAAGTATTTTTGATAAATATTTTTCATGATTGCTTAGCTAAAAATGCTTATAATAGTTTTTTTTCATTGTGAACATAAAATAATGTATTTTTAATCACTTACAAGATTGGTTTTAATTATTGTTTTAGAAATTAATTCAATCTGATAAACTACAGTAAAAATATTGGTGCACATGTATCCAGAAAAAAAAGAAGAGTGATGTGATTCACAAATAGTCAAAACAATCAATTAAAATATAGAAATACATTTATTATAATATATAAATTACATTAATACAATACATTACAATATATGCATAGCAACAACTAACACAGGTAACAAATAAACAGATTTGGCGATATATAGCATGAATGCTGCTATTTGATTTGCTGTAGTCTGTTCCACACACAGAGTTGATCAACATTAAGTACCTTAAAAAAAAATTAAATGCATTTACCATGGATATAAGCATTCATATACATTTTTAAGAAAATACAAAAATAGAAGTTGTCATAAAATCATTTTAAGGCTATAAGTTAGAACAACAATGAAAAAGTCAGAAATGACTAATGGAAAGCACAACCCTTTGTTCAATAAATAATTTAGGCAGTGCATTCTCTGGAAAAGCAGCAAAGAACTGCATGTTTTTTGTTTTGTTTTGTTTTTTCTGCACTATCTGTACAGTTTTCCACAACAATATGGAGCATTGCAAGAACCAATAATTTCTGTATAACTTACTCCATCTTCCAAAGGGTCTTGTTTAAATTGCATCTCATTCACTGGTACAATAGTGATTCTGCAACAGGTCAGATGGAGATAAGGCCTTTGAACTGCATGTAAATCTGTTTAGAAATACTACTTATCCCACACTGTTTGATAATAGGTAGCAATGCTCTGAAAATCTCTGATATAAAAATCCATAGAAATAGATATTTTACAAGCGGATTGGCCAGCTTGCTCACTAGTCTGAACTTAACTGAGCATGAATGGAATGCAATATATCGCCAAAGTATAGTATGCAAAATGTCTTGGACTATCTGCATTTTATATCAAAAATAAATAAGAATGGAATATAACCTAGCATCAGAATCATTAGCGATACAGAAAACAGACTTATTTTAACTATCAATCAGATTTTTCTGATGAATCATATCCCATTTTATTGACTATGCAGGTATTTATCTAAGCATTTGTTGATACAAGCTTCACATTTCAAATCTTATTAAAATAAAAAATTTATGAAGAGTATGCTTTTTTGGAATGAAATTATATGAAGCGCCTCTTTTTAATAGAGGAATTCTGTATATTTTTCCCTTTTAATAAATGAAATTTTGCAATTGGGCCCAACAGAGAACCCCATTTATGCCAAAATCCACTTCTGGTTTTCATAATTTTTTTAAAAAACACACTAGGCATAAACAAAACCAAATTTGTCATCAGTCTCTCTCACACACATATACCAGGTAAATAGGGAAAAAATGATAACCTGCAAAAATTACTGGTTGTTGGTAAAAAAAAAATTACCCTCCCACATGCATATTATTTAATCATTGACACTCAAAATGCTTATAAATTGATCAACAAAAACTAACTATTTCTATAGATACAATATATCAAGTATTCGTTTTAATTCTTTAACTTAGTTAAAATTTAATTTTGGAAAGTAATATAAAAATAGTCACCAGTTCAAATATTTTGGTTGCCGATAGCGACATATTCGCATTTGCCAAACCTTGCATACATATATCATACACAACTTTTACAAAATTTTGTAGTTCATTAAAAATTAAGAAATTTAGTTGTGAAATGATCAAAACTTTATAGTTAGTTTTTTATGTAACTAAATAAAACAACAAGCAATAAACAGTAAGCAAGATAATAATACAGAAATAAACTGGCTGATGAAGCTACTACAGAAAATAGTAAAACCTACCAAGATGAAATCGTACAGGACTGAAGGAAATTTCTGTTGCTCAAGTTTCTATATTAGCGGGTAAAATTTTATATAAAACCATAAAAAATTTCAGTATCAAATTGGTTTCAATTACACAGATTTTACTGAAATTGATAGTTACAAATTCCATACTTTATTTCATGTAGTACTTTTTAATACTTGTCATAACATTTGTTTTGAATAAATACTAATTAAACTGTTCAACTGTTTATTTCAATGCGATGGTTTTCTTTAGCAAATAATTGAGACTTGAAAAGGCCTAAAGAGGGCGCTAATCACACCTGTTGGTACCAGAAAATTGAACCTTTAACCATGGCATAATGCATGTTCAACTAACGCTAAAGTGCCATTGAAATCATTATTTATTGTAAACGCATTTGAAAGTGTAGATATTCAAATTCGATAATTTTTAAATTGTCATATAAACACAGAACATTAATATATCACATGAAATCTGAAATTGAGCAAAAAAATAATCATTATGAACAAATTAAAAATACATGTAATGCAATGGGCTTTCATAGGATTTTCTGAAAGCGAGAAGTTACATCTTTTTTCCATAAGATGGCACATTCAAGCACTTGAATCGCCAATAATAATATTGTATATTGTCTAAAAATTTATAAAAACTTTTAGTGAATATCAGGGAACCAACAGATAGGATTGGTTGGAAGAAATTAGAAACTTTAACAGAAATACTAGTCCAAATATTTTTTTACAAAAATAGCTAAATCATGTGTGGTCACATACATGCTAAAAAATATGAAAACATTGATATATACTTATTAATCGGTGATTATAATGAAAAAAATAACTATTTAGTTGTTCATAATGAAAACAAAGTCTATGATTGAAAAAATTATCTATTAACTTTTTAAGAGGACTCACTGTTTTAAATTTTCCAAAAATAAATTTTTTTGTTTTCATCTTTTCTTTTTTAAATTATATAATTCTGAATCGAATAAACAAATGGCATGAAAAAAATTCAAATTAGAACCCGGTCAAAAAAGTAAGTACTTTAACACAAGCTCAAATTGATTTTTAACTTCGCACACATTCTTTTCAAATCGTGTTTTTGCTACACTGTTTAAAAAACATCTTTTGCAGAAATATAATTTATTTTGCACAGATATATATGAAAAGATCATACCTAAAATCTTCACCTACACTTTTGTCAAATAAATAATGCAAACTTTATTTGTTGCATTTAGAATGCATTTTAAATGAGATAAACCTTAAAAATAAAATTCTAACTGCAACCAGCAGTCGATGCAGGGTTTCGCTCTTGGGGCCCATTTTATGAAGAGTAAAAGTTATTTTTGTAAAATTTATTATATTTATATGAAAAATAACATTTTGTAATGAAATATGAAATCCAGTTACTCAAATTCAAACTAAACATTTATTAATAATAACTTCTTTAAGTCCTTCTGCTAAACTTTTTCCTTCTAGTGAATTTGTTTTGTTAGCAAAATTTAAAACATAATAAAATAAAAGCAATTAATGAAGAATGTTTTTATGAAATGGAATTTTGTGAAGGGTTAATTTTATTAAATCAATTTTGTGAAGGGTCATGTTTTATTAAATGGATTTTTGTGAACAGACAGTTATTGATAAATTGTTTTATTAAATGAAATTTCGTGAAGGGCCCTAAATAGGCCCCAAATTTTACCTGGATCGGCCCCTGGCGACAAATAAAATTTCTCTCATTTAATTGAGAAAACAACAGGTGGTGATTGCACATATGATCCTTTTATACATTTCTGTGCAAAAGAATAATCTTTCTGCAAACGATTTGTTCTTTACAAACAGTGTGCACAACTAGAAAAATATGATATATAAAAAAATACACAATATTATCCAGCTCAATTTGAATATTTTAATGCCATTTGTTTTGTTCGATTCAGAAAAGTATGAATTAAAAAATATATATGAAAGAAAAATCAAACCTATGTTTAATTATGCATAGACACTTGTAAAATATTAAACCAAATGACAACATTCTTTACAAATTTTTTGATTGCATTTCTTTCAATGTTTTATTTATTTATTTTTACATGTGATATCTTATTTTGATGGTATAACTTTTTTTTTCAATTTTGTTTGTAGTTTTTTTTTCTACAGATATTTTAAATTTTGGAACCATTGCAAAATTGAAAACTGCAATTGTGTAGTACAATTTGTAAAATTTTGTGTAGTACAGTTTTTGCTTTTCTTAATGAAAAGCAAAAACTGTACTACACAAAATTAAAATAATAAAAAGATACCCAGTCAGACATCCTATCCTATGCAAAAATAAATAAATAAATAAATAAATAAATAATAATAATAATTTAAAAATATTGAAAGCCAAATAAGAAGTTTGTAAAGAACACTGCCATTGTTTTAGCATTAGCTTGTGAGTGTTTTTGAACGACTAGCATAAGTGTCGAGAATTAGCAAAATTCTCAATACCTCTAGAAACGAAATACCTAATATATAATACAGGGCTTGAAATTCAATTTTTCCAAGGAGGGGAGACTCCCTACCAACATTTTTAAATGGAGGGGAGTTATAATCTTTGGGAGGGAGAAAAAAAATCTTTAAACCCCACTATTATTTTACGTGCTATTTAAATAATTACATTAATGCAGACATGACAAAATACCATTGAAAAAATTAAGTCAACTGAGAATGATTATGTAAAATGTTTATTTTTATTATAAAAAAGGGAAGAAAGTTAAGTTTTATATATGCAGTGTATTTTTCAAGTTCCATTAAATGTGTTAGGGACCTTAACAATTAGGTTGTTAAATAAATTTCTGAATTTAGATTTTATTTGATTGAGGGGTGCTGAAGCCTCTTTCACAAGGTAGACTTTTACTCTTTCACAAGGGTTAAAAAGGTTTACTCCTTTACTTCAAGGAGTAAAAGTACTAAGATCTTTGCAGCTCTTCTAATCTCATTTTTGTTTAGTGCTGACTGTAGGCCAATTTAACAGGGTGCAGTGACCGGTGGCTCTTACTGCCCTTTTTTGTTCTTTTCCCTCTTTTCGGTCGCAGGAAAAAAATCTTTAAAACGTCTATTTGTCGTTCGAAAAAATTGTGAATTTAGTCAATTGGTTGAGGGAATAAGATAATGAAATTCGTCTTATGCATGAACAGAAATAGAGAAGGATTTCTAACGAAATAGCGTTAATATCGATTTGCGACTTCATGGCAGCCAGTGTACAACTGTGCTAAGGTAACGCCACCTACAAACAACAATGCAGATAAATACCATAGAATAAATCTGTTATACCTACCAGATGATGGCTGTCAAGCAGACACGATTTGAAGAGGTAGATGAACTAATACAACTGTTCTACTCAGACATTGTATTTGAAACATTTTTCGAGAAACGATTTTCTTATTCAAAAGGCTATTTTATTAGAAGTCCTTATCTATGTCTATGTTCATAGAAAAAAATCGCTAAATTCGTCGATCAGTTTCGGGAAAAAATGGCGAAGTTTGTTAATCGGTCGCAAGAAAATAACACGAAATTCGTCAGTCATTTGCGGAAAAAAACTTGACATTTTTCAGTGAGGCGCGAGGGAAAAAAATAGTGAATTTCATCGATCTGTCACCAGAAGAAACCGAATAATTCACCAATCGGTTACGGAAAAATTCTCAAAGTTCGTCTTTCAGTCAAGGAAAAAAACATGAAATTCGTTGATTGCTCATCAGAAAATATTGCGAAATTCGTCAATCAGTCGCAGGAAAATATTGTAAAATTCATCAGTCGGTCGCGGAGATAAATCGTGAAATTCATCAGTCGAATGCACAGAAGAAAATCTAAATTTGAAAAATTACGAACTTTGTCAATCTGTCAAAAGAAAAAAAAAGAAGAAATTACGCGAATTTCGTCGATCGATCGCGGAAAGAACACGAATTTTGTCAATAGGCCGCAGAAAAAACGCAAAATTCGTCGATCGATCGTGGAAAAGTGCAAAGTTCGTCGATCAGTCGCAGAAAAAATGCAAAGTTTGCCGATCTGTCGCGGAAAAAACCGCAAAATTCGTTGATCTGTCGCAGAAAAAACGCAAAGTTTGTCGATCTGTCGCGGAAAAAACGCAAAGTTCGTCGATCAGTCGCTTAAAAAATGAAAAGTTCGTCGATCTGCCACGGAAAATACACAAAGTTCGTTGATCTGTCGCGAAAAAAACGCAAAGCTCGTCGATCAGTCGCGTAAAAGACGCAAAGTTCGTCGATCGGTTGCGGGAAAAAAAATCACGAAATTTATCGTTTGGTTGCAGGTAAATTAAATCTCCGAAAATTGTGAAATTTTTTGGCCGGGAGGCTCCCGCCCACAATCTTTTTTTTGGGCGGGATTTCAAAATTTTCGGCGCGAATCCCGCCCTGAAATTCAAGCCCTGTAATATATTAAAATATATTGATTTTATGGATTACTTATTGATATTTTCAGAGAGTTTGTACCACAATTCACAAGACATACTTTTCACAAAATATCTTGACCTAAATTTTATATATTTTTAAAAGTTAAATAATGATATATCTTTAAAATGTTTAATTACCTCCGAAAAAACTTTTCTAAAGAACTTTTGAATTCCATGAAGAACAGCACCACCATTCATCATCCATCAGAGGTAAAGTAAGATGAACCTTAAAAAGAATGTCAACACTGATAATACCAATATGCAGTATATATTATCTATATTTATTTATTTATTTATTTATTAGGAATATACTGAATATTTAATACTTTTATGTTAGAAGGGCGCCAGTGATATATACTATACGCATATATATATTCATGTATACAAATATATTACCAGAGCCCGGCTAACATAAAAGTACCGAATATTCGATGTATTTATTTGGCTAGGCCAAATATCAAAGTACTCGCCGTTTCAAATATTAGAATTGGTCGAATATTTTGATACTGGACCAAACCCATTACTTTAAAAAAAAAAGAAAAAAAAATTAAATCTTACATAAGTTCTATTTTTAGCTATGAATAAATAAAGATATTTTGAATTAACAAACAAAATCCCTTAAATAAAAGATATTGCTTTGACATTATTTATTTGATATTTTAAAAGTGACACTTAAGAAAATTAACTGTAAAAGAAGACAATTAATAGGGAATGATGTATAAATGTGAGTTCCTGAATAGTATCTGTTAAAGGTAATATTCTGTTTCTTGCTTTTTC
The DNA here is from genome assembly GCA_963931845.1 of Maratus michaelseni. Taxonomy (NCBI): domain Eukaryota; kingdom Metazoa; phylum Arthropoda; class Arachnida; order Araneae; family Salticidae; genus Maratus; species Maratus michaelseni. Next base: position 462,154,037 of record OZ007588.1, read on the forward strand.
ACAAACAGGGTGTTTCTAAACAAAATGGAACAAACTTTCAGGGGTAGTTATATTGCATCAAGACAAGGAGATTTTGTTACAGGAAACCAGGATCGAAATCTACTTATTCAGTCAAAAATATATTATGTATTGTATATCGAGGTTTTCAAACTTCTTACTTTAATTTCTGTGAAACAGGATGACATGATGAGAATGCTGTAAATTGCCAAAGTTCAAATCCAAACAGTGAGGTACACATCCTATCCTTCAAAATACAGCTGACAGCACATATATTATGTCACAGACCAGAATTCAGTCCCTTCCAATGATGTCATCATATTTCATACAAAGCAAAGTTATATATATATTACAAAGAAATTCTCACTAAAATATCTTCATTATTTTAAAGTTGTTACCAAAAATTCTGGTTCAGCTTCTAGTGAGATGCCCTATAGTTTGGATGGAATAAGTAAGTTGCAATGTTGGTTTCCTGTACAAAAAATGTTTTATCCTGCCTTAAAATTTGTTCCAAAATTTTAGGAACATCCTGTATTTTTACAATCTAGAGTCCTGCATTGGGTCATTTTACCTGCTTTTACCTCACACGCAGTTTGGGTCAGGTCGCTGCTATATTTTTTGTTGCGTTTCAGGTTGGGTTGTGACTCTTGCAGGTCGGGTTCAGGTTGACCTGCTTTTTCAAATATACACAGCTGAGTTGTATAATATATTCGCACATGCGCGTGGAAAATTTTCTGCAAAATTCGAAACTTTGCAGAAAACATTTTAGAAAAAAAAAAACATAATTTTTGTTTTAATACGAAAAAATAAAAAATATTCCAATTTTATGTACGATTTATTTACTGTTTGCATACAATTTACAGTTTAAAGATGAAAGATATTGTTGTGACATTACAGGCACTTGCGAAGAGCTCAAAATATTAAGGATTGGGATATCTAAATGCATTGGCAAAATAATTGATAAGAATGCAGCTCTTCCTATCATGGATTTTTAGCTTTATTATTTTTTTTACCCAAAATAATTATTCTTTAATTAATATTAATTAATTTTAAATGATAAGTATTTTAAACTACTGTTTTTAATTCATATTGTCAAAATAATAACACATAATTTTATTAAACATTAAATTAATTTGTAGAAAGTTTTTGACCCAACATTTATGTGTGCAAGAAGTTTTTGGTTTTATACAAGTCTGGTCCACAGTATTTTTTCAGATTAAATATATATACAATAAGACCTCCATAATGGACACTCCCAAAAAGCAGACACCTCTATTTAACGAACACTTTTTCAATTCTTAACACATATATTTGTATGCTTATACCTTGGAATAGGGGGCACCTCGAAATCTACACACATGTAGCATGTGTATGTGCTCATAACTATCACAAATATAATACATGTGTTTTTGTGAGTATCATAAATGAAATGTTTGCAATATTTTCATATTCTGACAAAAATTAAAAAATGTTTATTAACTGCACTGTAAAAAAAGAACAATCTATGATTACATTTCTTGTACATTTTATTTTTTCTCATGAAGTAATTTGAATATATATACCTATTCATATTAAAATACATATTTATTTTCATCTAAAACATAGTTCTGTTCAAATGTTTTGTGAAAATCCCAACAATTAGACTTTCAAAAAACATACATGACCCGACAGAATCATTCTAGGATGAACCCGATAAGCAGAAAGAAAATTAGAGTCATCCCAGCCAGGAAAAAAGATAGAAACAACCCGATCGGATGCAGGACTCTATTCAATGATCTTGAGGTATCTGCTATTCAGAGGTTACACTATATCTGAATATTAAAGAATATAGATTTGCCCATTTTTCTATAATATATAAAATTTGTATTAGAGATATAATTGTACATGACTTTTCATAATAGTATTAAAACATGATTTATTGTCCTTTCATTGCTGGTTGAAATATGTCAGGTTCAGGTCAGGTTGCGGGTCGCCGAAAATTGTTCTTGCGGGTTCGGGTCGGGTTGCAGGTTGAGGAAATTTTTTTGTTGGGTTCATGTCAGTTGTGGCTTGTGGGTTGACTTCAAATGGAATTTGCAGGTTCGGGTTGGATACAACCCGACACCCGACCCATGCAGGACTCTATTACAATCTCAGAAAACAATAACCCGCTGTGGTGCATTTAAAAACTTCCTTGCGAAATAACAAAAAGGAGGAAAATTATTCTTGCTGAGTTGCCACCATTTGAATTAGATGTTTTTCCCCCCTTTCTGATAACACAAATATAACTTCAAATAAATACTATTTTATTAAAATTTTCCTTTTTCAAAATTTCTTTCATAAATATTTGTTTTAAAACACATAAAAAATTATTCATTTATTTTAATTTTCAGAAGAAGTTTTTTAATTTTATTAATTACAATTAACTTCACTAAAGAATTTATAAAAGTTTTATTAGTTGAAAAATTGTAATGTTTTAGCTTTTTTTATGTGTTTTTTAATTTTTTTTGAAAAAAAAAATGAATTTTTCTCTGCATTGAGCTCAGACCCAGAACCCAATAAATTATACATCCAAATTAACATCCCTCCCTGTCATCAAAAATTAACAGGATTAATATGCAGGATTATGCCAATTTTTTTACACAAATCGCCCCAAAAGAGTAAATAACTTGGTAGACCCTGGCGACCGCATCTGTAAAGCCCTGCCCGTGACCATTTGTCGAAACTCAAGATATTTTTTTTCGACCGATTTACGAAATTTGCTTTTTTTTTCTGCTACCTTTTGACAAAATTTGCGATCCTTTTCTACAATCGTTTGTTAAAATTCGGGATTTGTTTTTCGAAACTGACTGGCAAAATTTGCGTGATTGTTTGATGAAATTCTCGATTTGTTTTATGTGCGATTGTTTGACTAATTTAGTGATTTGTCGCAGAACTTTTGGATGAAATCTGGGATTTTTTTCCGTGATAATTACATAAAATTCACAATTTTTTCAAAAGTCTTTTGACAAAATTTGCAATCTTTTTTCGAATCTGATTGAAAAAATTTGACTTTTTTATGCGAATGAATGTTGTTATCTGCGACCGAATGACAAAAATCGCTATTTATTTCTACAATCTTTGGCGAAATTCTCCATATTTTTCCATGGCAGTTCGAGAAAATTAGTGATTTTTACAACTAACAATTTGTTTAATTCTACGTCCAATTGGGAAAATTCGCTATGTTTTCGCGATCAATTGAAAAATTAGCTAATTTTGCATAATTTCATAAAATAAACAAATAAAAATCACAGACTTTCACGGAAATTTAAAAAAATTCCGTGCAAAAGAAATTAAGAGGGCAAAATCATGTACAAACTTTTTTATTGTGCAGGATTTTCTTATTTTGTGTGTGATTTGTGCAATCCCATGCACTATTTCACACCCCATCCCTCAAAGAAAAGTCCTACCCCCCTCGCAAAAAAATCTTGAAATGGCACCCCTGCAGTAAAACTGGCAAAGAATTAGTTGAAAAGGGCTATTAAAAACCTAAATGTTAGACATTTCGCCGTCTTAGTAAGTATAATTGTTTGGTGCTTTTTCGCCGAAACTTTTTTTCGGATGAGAAGAATTCTGTCATAGACAGGTTTTGTTTTCACAAGTTTCATTGTAAAACAGCTATGCTCTTCAGAGGTCCAATATAGAAAGAATGTTTTAACAGTCTTAGAGGCAACATTTAAACAAAGGTAACCAAACCTCCTATAACAGAAAACTTTCATAGTATCTTGAAATTATACCTGCTAAGACGGAAATTTTCATCTTTTTTTGCGAATTCGTATTCGTTTACTTCTTTTGTATCTATGATTTAGTAAACGTTTCTCATTCGGAGGGGGAGGGTTTACAGCCCTGCTGAACCTCATCCTTAGCTATGCCACTGCCGTCAAAGAAAAGTCCTCCTCTCCCCCCCCCCTCCAAGAAAATTGTGAAATGGCGACCCTGGTTTTGAAACATTGTATGCTAAAAAAATGCTGCACTTAAGTAAAAGAATGGTTATAATTCAGGCACAATTTTTCAAATCTATTGGTGAGTATACAAAACTTCACAGATAGACTGCCAAAAATGCCAGCATGGTGTATACTTAGAAATGAATTAGCATGACAGTTCATAAACAATTAACCATTTCTTAAATGTACGAACAAGGTACTAACCCAGTATATAAATTCGTTTAGAAGATTAATTTTTAATTTTCTAACAGATGGCGCTACTGATCTACTACAGCTACTTATTATTTTCGTCTCTTTTTTTTTTTTTAAATGAAAAAAGTTTTCATAAAAGTAATCTACATTATTTTAATGTGGGTACAATTACACTGAAAAACTCATTATTATTATAGATGCTAAATGTCATACATATATAGTATTCATTAAGTTTCTTAATATTACACTCCAAAACATTGTGTTTTCCGAATTCAGAACAAATGTGTTTCAGTCACGCACCAATGTTGGTGTTATTTCCAAGCTCACACCAAACTACTGTTTTCTAATAGGGTAGACTGGTACACAGTGGACCACTTTTTCAGTTAATTTTTTTTCTCTTTAACGGGCAACCCAATCTGCATGAAAATATTTTTTAATATTCCTTAAGCCTTTAAATACATTCATCATAATTTTCTCAGAACATAGTTTTCAGTATATTTTTCAAAAAAAAAATATATATATATATGTATAAAAGCATATATGCATAAGGGCATATAATAATATATGCCCCAAAAGTGGGGCACAGTGGATCACTATTAGGAATTATCTGAAATACAATATAAATCTATTTTTTATTAATCTAATTCATTTTTATTTCCCCTTTACCCCAAGATAACATAGTAATATAAATTTACAAGTAACATTTTGAAACAAAAACAAAATAATTCATTATATTTTGAAAATAATAACAGATTAATACAGGAACAATTTAGTTGAAGTTATTACTTAAGTACAAAAAAAATCAGCGCACATTAAAATTTGCAAATGAAATTCCAAAATACTTATGAGTAAAATTGAACCTGGAATTTTCCTGAAATATTTTTGGGTCTGGAAGCAACATTATGAAATGATTGACATCAACAACAGATTCATCCACAGTTTCGGGAAAAATAAACTGATTTCCATTCAATTTGCATCTCATGAATCTTATTTGAATAGAATCATCACCAATTAGACTACATTCACACTAATATTTATTCAAAGGCAGTAAATGCAAAACAAAATATTTCTTACTATGTTAAATAAATTGTTATTTTTCTTACTACTTTAAAACAATATTTCTTTATAGAAAATAAGCAATTATTAAATATTTTGAACATTCTGCATTACAGGAGCAGAGTGGATTGTGGACTACTGTGCCCCATGTTGAAGTTCATAAATAATCATAGTAATATTGTTTATACTCTAGCTTTCTTTTAAACATACTAACTTTAAAGTTAAATAAAAACAAGTATCTTAGCTTTACATAACAGCTGTTTTATCTTATTTATCTACAACCTTTACTTACTAAAATAAATAAAAAAATATGATTTTGAAAAATTTTTACTTTTAGAAGCTCAAAACAACCAATCAAGATAAAATAGTTCAACGAAGTCACCAAAGCATCATAGACCCATTATTCGATCAATTCAGCTAAATAATAATGATCAAAGACGACTAGAAAAAAAAAAAAAGTTATACCGGAAACGGTTTTTATCAAACTAGGAAGTGAAAACTTATAAATTTCGAAATCTATTACGAGTAAATAAGATTGATCTTGTAATACAGATCGATATAAAGCGTAATTTTTTAATATATAAACATAGTTGAATGAAAATAAATACCATAAAACTATAAAACAGCAATGTAACTTACATTAAATCACTAAAATCGTACCAATTTTGGTGCATCCTTACAAGATTCTGTCTCGGCGTCGGCACGGAGTGTAAACAAACACAAACAATTTCCTTAAGTTGCCATTCCAGATAACCAGATATTTTGAAGAAAGCATTCTCATTGGTCCATGGAGTTTACGATAGATGTAAAATTACAATCATTGTACCAGATTCATAAATAATTGCTAAACGATGATTTTTTTATCACTGGGCGAATGAAATCTTTATAAATTAACGGTGTTTCGACAATTTTCTAGAAAAATGGTAAAGTCAATGTAAAATTTACGGTCAATGCATTATTATTTTACGGAAATTTTTAACAGTGTAGGCATGAGCAGCAGGAAATTTAATTACAGAAAAAAGAGCATATAGCTGATATTAAATATAATAGAAAAACTACAGCCCTGGGAAGATTATATCAAGAAGAAACCGCCCAAATAAATTTCAATGAAAGTAAAATAATATTTCCTTCCAGTCTATACTATCCATCCATAATAAGAGAAACCATAGAGGTACTAACACGCAAAAATACAATATGTAACGATGCGGCATCTTTTAATTTACCGAAACTGTGGCTCGAACTACTCCATGGTCAGAGATATGAAAATAAACAACCAAGTAAAAAATAATAGATAACGTGCGTAATTTTTAAAAAAGTACATGAAAATAATAACTTCAAAGCCCGTACAATTTTTGGAATATTCTCATTTTGTTTTTGAAAATGACTCGGAAAGAGTCCAAACATGTAAAACAACTAATAAAAAGTTATTTTAATTTGTATTATGTTGTTAATTTCCACCTTTAGCATTTAAACGGAATACATTATTACAAGGTTTTATAATTTATTATATTGTTATAATGGAATTTACTTTAAAATTTTAAATAACTTTATTTTGAAGGTGTTTTAATTGAAGAATTGAAGAAATGTAATTAATTTTATATGATATATACTGCTGGCAATTTAAAATGCATTTGCATCAAAAAATTTTTCTCTTTTGATATATTAGAATAAATAAACTTAATAATATATTTTTAATTGCAAAAAATGTTTAAAAATTCCATATCACATAATCAATTTAAATAGCAAATGCTTTTGATGAAAGACATATTTTAACATGTATCTTTTCTAATGGTATTTTCTAGAAGTATAAGATAATAATAATCCCACGTATAGCTAATACAGTATTTCGTTTTTTAGGATTTTTATTACTTTTTAATTAATGGATTCCAATGGTTAATACATAAAGTATTTGTATTACGTAAGTTTATTTTATGTTTAATTACATTTTTTTTGAAAACCTCTTTGACTTTAAAATAGTCCACATTACCTTATACTATTAAACCAGCAATTCTTGTATATTTATTCTTTTTTATGTATCTTTTTATTCCTGAAAAAAGCTTTAATAATTTTAATGGTAAACGACGGATTATGGTTTTATTTTTTATCCCTGAACAACGGACTGTAAAAATGTCATCTCTGGGGAAAATTAATGTAATAACGGCTCTTTGCGAGGATGAAAACCATTGAAGAAAGCCTAAAAAGTGTACAAGATCTGCCAAGAATTGCAAATAGTATGCGTAATGCGAAAAAAATTATATTATGTTATAACCGCTCTGACCACGGGTAAGATGGGTAATTTTCTGTAATCGGATCCGTATCCAAGACTCCAATCAAAGAAGGGGGAAATATACGAATGCGACGGTACAACAATGGTAACAAAAATTAAATCAGGGTTTCTCTAAATCTCCGCCAATTGGCATTAAATCCGATTACCAACTGTCTCCAAGCAAATATTTGAAGAAAGCGTATAAAGTATACAAGAACCGGCGAAAAAAGAAAACTTATACTACTAAATGAGGAATTCTTGTATATATATGAAAACATTTTACTAAATTGATTGAAAATAGCTTTAACGATTTTGATGAAAAAAACAGATTAGAGGTATAATGGATCGAGAAATTAAATTCTGTGGGTCTCTTCTGCGAAAATCGGTTTCAATTGCATATAAATGCAAAAAAATAAAAATAAATAAATAAAAGTGATAAATATATTTCTTTATTGTTATATTTTAAAAGAGCTGTTTAAATTTACGAGAAATTTTCCTCTTGGAATTTTCTGTTTCTATACATGAATTACAATGCTAACAAAGCTACTCCAGATTTAGAGATCACACATTTTTTTCCAAATTTTTTGCCTTCAGAGGAAATAAGGTTAAAAACTTAATCATATTTCCCAAGCTTACGTTGCTTGTCAAGTCACATCAAAATAATTTAAACAACACGAAATATTTACTGAAACATTTCCTCTTACTTGGCGGTTATTTATAAACTTATCTTATTTCATAAAATTTCTGTCTTTAGCTGATTCAAGAAGAAACATCCTATTGGTGACTGTAATAACATACTACAATTACATTACCATAGGCGTTCTACAAAGCTCGTTTTTAAGCGTTTCATAAAGTTGTTTCATAAAATTGTTTCATAAAATCGTTACATAAATTTCTTTTATAAATTCATTGCATAAAATCTTTACATTTGGATTACACACACACATACTCGGATGGTTCTTATTTGAGGGCACCATTTGGCGAAATCTTGCCAAATCGTCGATAGTCAGCCAGATGTAGCTCTTTTATTGTTGGAAAGGCTGAGCTATGATATTTTTTGAGATGACGCATTTGTTACGTATGACGTATTTGTTACGTCATCAAGTGATTCTTTATTCAATGTTTATTTGTATTTTAATGATATTTAAAGATTTATTATTTATTTAAAACATTTTTAATATAATTAAATAACACTTACATCATTAAATGGATATGTCAATGATATTAAAAGAAAAAAAGCATTTGAAAAATTTCATCATCTGCTTGTTTCTTTAAAGCTTGACTTTTTCTTCTTTTTTTATGTTTGTGAGTGGTTACTCTTGTTACTTTAGTACAGTATAAAAATTAATTGATTGCAGTTTTTATGGAAGTCTCGTGTTCACGAAGCGATTATACATGCGGTATAATGATCGCCGCATTTGCAAATTTTGTGTATTTTTTGTGATCACTATACAACGAGGTTGCTGCATCCAGAGATATCTTTTTCCGATTTAATGTTCGCGAAGCGATCATACGTGCGTACAGTGATCGCGGAATTAACAAATTTCGTGTATTTTTGGGAGATTCCGATATGACGAGGTTGCTGTATCCAGTGATGTTTTTTTCGGTTTCATGTTCGCGAAGCGATCATACGTGCGGTACAGTGATCGCGGCATTAACGAATTTAGTGTATTTTTGGGGATTCCGATACGACGAGGTTGCTGTATCGAGTGATGTTTTTTTCGGTTTCATGTTCGCGAAGCGATCATACGTGCGGTACAGTGATCGCGGCATTAACGAATTTCGTGTATTTTTTGGTATTCCGATCCGATGAGGTTGCTGTATCCAGTGATGTTTTTTTCGGTTTCGTGTTCGCGAAGCGATCATACGTGCGGTACAGTGATCGCGGCATTAACGAATTTCGTGTATTTTTGGGGATTCCGATGCGACGAGGTTGCTGTATCCAGTGATGTTTTTTTTCGGTTTCATGTTCGCGAAGCGATCTTACGTGCGGTACAGTGATCGCGGCATTAACGAATTTCTTGTACTTCTTGGGATTCGGATACGACGAGGTTGCTGTATCCAGTGATGTATTTTTCTCGGTTTCGTGTTCGTGAAGCGATTATACGTGCGGTTCAATGATCGCGGCATTAACGGATTTCGTGTATTTTCGTTTTTTCAACTTCACATTAATCGCATTACATTCGTTACATTGTTACTCTCGTATAAATGCAATCTATTTTTCAGTTACGTTTTTATCACTAAATCTATGACTTTTCCTATGTATAACTATTTAAAAATTAAGAATGGCAACATTTTACCACTTGCTTATTGTGGGTTACAATATGATAAATGTAAGTAAACAATTTAGAAATCGCCAATGTGGCATCATTTTTAAAAAGCGCCAAATGGTGCCTTAAAATAGGATTAAACCATACTCATTACATGCATATAGATAAATATTGCGAAATAATTTTCCTTCTGATATACGTTTATAAAAAAGCACCTAAAAATATTTTTTAGCTAAATTGAAAAATGTTTTAACATATACATATATATATATATAAATATATGTATATATATGTATATATGTATATATACTCGCAAATCAATGGTATCGGGATGGGTACGAGTTATTCATCTACGGCCGCTAATTTATTTTTATTTTATTATGAGTTTCAATATAATATCAATACAGCTGATGTTCGTTTTATTGCATACAGATACATAGATGATTTAATTGTTTTAAATTTCGATGGGGATTTTGGGGTTATTTCTCAAGAAATTTACCCTGACTCATTAGTATTAAAGAAAACTAATGATGATAACAAGCTCGCTAATTATCTTGATCTAAAAATTTTGATTAAAAATGGTTTACAAATTTCAGTTTTTGATAAGCGTACCAGTTTTCCGTTTACTGTGAATCATTTAATTCATTGGTCTTCAAATATTCACAAACGTATATATCATATATTCTAATACGAGCAAATCTTGTGTGTGGTTATATATATATATATATATATATATATATATATATATATATGCAAATTTTATCTTAATAACGGCTCTAACGATTTTGACGAAATTTTGTACCCTACCGTTTTGGGGCACCAGAAAACCATTGGGCTAGGTCACGTGTTCGAGAAAATTCGTTTAGTAGGTCATTTTGGGTCATCAAGGGTCAGGGTCAAGCTAATTGTATCTAAAAAACGGTTCAAACGATTTTGACAAACTTTTGTATCCGACCATTTTCGCGCACGAGAAGACTATTGGGCTGGGTCACATGTTCGAGAACTTTTGATTAGTGGGTCATTTTTGGGTCAACGCGGGTCAATTTAATTTTATCTCAAAAACGGCTCTAACGATTTTGATTAAATTTTTTGTCCTACGAGTTTCGAGCACGATAAAATCATTTGGCTAGGTCACATGTCCGAGAAAATTCGATTAGTGGGTCATTTCTGGGTCATTGTGGGTCAAGAACTAAAAAGCGGCTCAATTTACACTAAATTTTGCATCCAATGGTTTTCGGGCACGAGAAGACTGTTGGGCTAGGTCACATGTTCGAGAAAATTCAATTAGTGGGTCATTTTGGGTCATTTTGGGCCATGGTCAAGCTAATTGTATCTAAAAAACGGTTCAAACGATTTTGACGAAATTTTGTATCCGACTATTTTCGGGCACAAGAAGACTATTGGGCTGGGTCACATGTTCGAGAACTTTCGATTAGTAGGTCATTTTTGGGTCAAAGCGGGTCAAATTAATTTTATCTAAAAAACGGCTCTAACGATTCTGATTAAATTTTGTATCCTACGAGTTTCGGGCATGCGAAAATCATTGGGATAGGTCACATGTTCGAGAAAATTCGATTACTGGGTCATTTCTGGGCCATTGTGGGTCAAGATCTAAAAAGCGGCTCAATTTACACTAAATTTTGCATCCAATGGTTTTCGAGCAAGAGAAGACTTTTGGGCTAGGTCACATGTTCGAGAAAATTCAATTAGTGGGTCATTTTGGTCATGGGTCATTATGGGTCAAGCTATTTTATCTTAAAAACGGCTCAGACTATTTACACTAAATTTTGCATCCTATGGTTTTCGGGCACGAGAAGACTGTTGGGCTAAATCACATGTTCGAGAAAATTCAATTAGTGGGTCATTTTGGGTCATTTTGGGCCATGGTCAAGCTAATTGTATCTAAAAAACGGTTCAAACGATTTTGACGAAATTTTGTATCCGACTATTTTCGGGCACAAGAAGACTATTGGGCTGGGTCACATGTTCGAGAACTTTCGATTAGTAGGTCATTTTTGGGTCAAAGCGGGTCAAATTAATTTTATCTAAAAAACGGCTCTAACGATTCTGATTAAATTTTGCATCCTACGAGTTTCGGACATACGAAAATCATAGGGATAGGTCACATGTTCGAGAAAATTCGATTAGTGGGTCATTTCTGGGCCATTGCGGGTCAAGATCTAAAAAGCGGCTCAATTTACACTAAATTTTACATCCAATGGTTTTCGAGCAAGAGAAGAGTTTTGGGCTAGGTCACATGTTCGAGAAAATTCAATTAGTGGGTCATTTTGGTCATGGGTCATTATGGGTCAAGCTATTTTATCTTAAAAACGGCTCAGACTATTTACACTAAATTTTGCATCCTATGGTTTTCGGGCACTAGAAGACTGTTGGGCTAAGTCACATGTTCGAGAAAATTCAATTAGTGGGTCATTTTGGTCATGGGTTATGATATTTGAATTAAAATTTAATTTTGACCGAGCATAGCTCGGTCTTCCCTGCTCGTATAAATATTATAATTGGTCAAATTTACCGTTTTTACAGAATTTGTTCAAATAAAAACCTGTTAAATAAGGAACTATTTTATTTTATCAGTCATTTATATTATAAAAACAATATCCCTCTAAAATTTATCAAAAAATATTCAGATTTTGCAGACTGCCTCCATTATTGATAGATTGCTTACATTCAACAGTAAATGACTCGTAATTCCTAGAGCCTGAAAAGGACGGTTTTATGATGATGGCTGTGTTTGTTGGCATCCGACGTGGAACGATTCTGGATTGTGTAATGAATGACGGATTTGGTTTGTTTATCGTGTTTTACTTTTTTAATTGTGGCAACGTGGCTGAATTGGTTGTGTGTATTTTCGAAGAGACATTTGTTTCAACTATGGTGATTCAGTATTGTGATATTGGTACAGCTTTCGCTTATACTGTGGCGTAGGGTACGGTGGGGGGAGCGTCTGTTAAGTAGTATTCAAATATGTTTCGGTACATTTTGAATTTTTGCTACGCAGAGCTCTGGCCGAAACCCACTGCCACTAATTGTTAATCTTTTTGTTCGGATGCTTGGCTGCCTTTGAATTTACCCACTGCTGATGAGGCCGCAGCTTGTTTATGTTTATTTTTACATATATGTTCTACAGTGTTTTCTTGTGTTGTCTTGTTTCTGGTGAGGGGGGTGGTGCTAGTTCAGGCCAAAATCATGTTTTTGCTGGATTATATATATATATATATGTGTGTGTGTGTGTTCAATAATAAATAGTTACATTCAAATTCACATAAATAAATGAATTTTTGTTACTGCAAATTAATTTATTGAAAACTAGAATCTGCAGTTTGCCAGTAGTGATTATCATCTTATTTAACGAATACATTCAGTTAAACTGGAGTTAGTTATCGGCCAAATTATCGGGGGACTAATATAGTATATAGATAAACAATATATAAAATTCAGTTCTACGAAAAATAAGGATTTGTATTTTTTATTGAAAATATAAAAGGAACATTTAGTTTAATCAATACTGATCGTTATGAAAGTTTAAAACAAAATTACCTTTATTTCTTTAGTTATATAAACACTGATATCCAATTATAACAATGCGTTTCTGGATGTTGAAGTTCAAAGTAAAAATAAGCATAGACGATTAATTATATTTTCAGAAATTTGAGAAAACTGAACATACAAATCCTACAGAAGCAGACAATGATGAAACAAAATATCCATGAAATTCGCATGAAATTCGCATGAATTCATTATAAAATGCATTATATTAAACTTACATTAGACGTACTGGGTGTCGCAAAAAGAGGTACCTTTAGTAAACTTAAATAATTTGAAAACAGTTAACGACAGGGATGCCTGTTTGTTGAAATTTTATTAGAAAAACAATACATTTTTAGCGATACATTTTCAAAATTTTTCTAAAAATTTTGCAAATAGTTTGAAATTTTGTACTATATATATATTAAAAAACTAAATGACAATACTTTTTAAATATCTGTCATTTGCAGTAATAACCCGACGTAACATCCTAACAAAACTAGCCGATACCCTTGAATATGATTCACGGTCAAATAAGGAGCTTAGAATAAATAACTTACAACGATTGGTAAAGTTTTAAATTAAAGTTGAAATCGTATGAATAAAAATGTATTGCTTTTCCAATAAAGATTCAACAAATAGGGCATTTCAATCGTAAACAGTTTTCAAATTATGTAATTTTTGGGACACCGGGCATATACAGGGTGGTTCAGACCTATATGTAAAAAATGTAAAGGCAGGTAGAGGAGACATAAATAAGCAGATTTCGTATAGGAATGTGGGTGCGGAAAACCAGCGTTGAGGCAGTAGAAAGCACAGTTTAGTTCGGAGGAAGAAAGCGCTTCGCTGGCTTGAATCGTCATTCCACGCACGAATTTCGTCCAAAATCCATCGTTACACCAATACGGAGCTTGTCGACATGTATTTTTTGTATGAAGATACGCAAGGAAATGGAGTCGCTTCTAAAATGATGTACATGGAACTATTCCCGGGTAGGAATCTGTGGGATTGCCGAAAATTTGAGCATCTTCCTCGGGTGTTGTGCGCAAGTGGATCGTTTTATGTTTCCAGTCGTAATACGGGCACTGGAAGATATCGTAGAATTTCTGCAGTAGAAGAAGAAGTATTACGCACAGTAGAGGATAATACTTCGACAGGCTCGAGAGACGTTGTACATGTGCATTCTTTGAGCAGCCGCTCCATTTCCTTGCGCAGCCCCATACAAGGAAATGCATGTCGGAAAGCTTTGTAATGGTGTAACAATGCATGTTGCTCGATCCATGCGGGAAATGACGATTCAAGCCAGCGAAATCCTTTCATCCGCCGAACTCAACAACACTATCTACTGCCTCAACGTTTGATTTCCGCACCCCCATTTCTATACCAAATCTGCTTATTTAGGTCTCCTCTTTCTGCCTTTCCATTTTTTTACATATAGTTCTGAACCACCCTGCATTTCAAAGCCTGTAGAAAATGTAGCAAGCATATTTTAAGTTTTGCTGTCTCTGGGAATTGTGCATAGTTTAATTTAGACAGAAGAATGTTAAACATGAAAATTTCGCAAATGTTTAAAGACACACCAAATAATTTAACTGTAAGCAACCAAAAACTCAGCGCTTTTCCAGATAAAAAATGGAGTTTTATGTCATATTTCCTTTATTACGATTTCAAAGAAAACTGTATAATAAGTTTAAAATGAAAAATATTATAGGAAATTTCTTCTGTACTTATACATCACTCTTGAGAATGTATGGCATTTAACTCTAAGATAAACTCGTGCTTTTTCATTTTCCTCAACACTCTTATTTCTTACGTAAAAAATATACGATGTTAGAATTTTGAAAAGAAAATATCAATTTGCGGTTTATTATTTTACGAAAGAAAAATCTAAAGAAAGAGAAGCTCATTAATTTTAAAATTCCTCTATAGATATCTATCAAGAAATATAAACCACAGAAAGTTTCATAACCACTTTTTATTAAAAAAAAAACAGTTGAGTCTCGGAAGCTTATTTTTTTATTATGGTTTTATTGAGCTGATATTCTCACAGGATATTTTAACAAGAACGATAAATCATGCGTCAAGCATAGATTATGTAACACTTTCCAACGCTTCCAAAATAAATTTCAAATTATTACCGTTTAATAAGCTGAAAGATGACATCTAAGTAAACAATTTGGAAAACGCATAACACATTTAAAAACGTAATTTCAGGAAATATACAATATTCGGAAAATTATCCGAATACTTTTGATTTGTATATATACTACATAGGATGCTAAATTTTAGTTTAGCTTGGAAACGCGTAGCACCCCAACGAACACAGAACTTGCGGGCCACTGATGGCTACGTTAGCTTTGGCCCAAACTGTCAGATGGAGGGCCGCTATCATTGGCCGTAATGGCAACTTAAAAAACTGTCACGCCGGCCATCTTGAGACCGCAACAGAATTGGCCAGAAATACAATAAGATCCCCATAATTAGGCCACTAACGGTTAATCATAAATAAAAGATTGCCCAAAACTGGCCACAATTATACTTTAAATGGCAATTTTTAATGAAAACTAGCCATAGCTAGGCCATTAAAAATCATAATGAATAAAAGCTAGCCAGAAACTTGCCGTAGCAACGCCATTTGTGGTTTTCAAGAATTAAATCCAGCCCAAAACTACCCACAAAAATGCCTTTTATGGGTATTATAAATGTAAGCTAGCCAAAACCCAGCCACTGTCGCCCAATAAAGATTATTTAGGCATAAATCAAAATTTATTCTATAAAAGAAACTATTTTTTAGGAGTTTATTTAAATGATAAAGTGTTTTTGCGTGAAATAAAGTACTAATAATAATTTATGTACACTTTTCAAGAAAATTATAAATTCAATTACCTTGATTTTTTTTCAAAAATTTGAGAAACACAATGTTTGACATAGTGAATTAATGTGTTTATTTTTTCAGTTATATATATTTAAAATTTATATCCAATGCCATTTTTAAATAATCATATTTCATATAAATTTTAAAAGTATATGATTAAAAAAAACTAATTAATTCACTATGTCAAGTAATTGTGTTTTGAAAAAAAAAAAAACAAGGGAATTTGAACTTATAGTTTTCCTGAAAAGTGTACCTAAATGATTATTAATTAGCACTTATTTTCACGCAAAAACACTTTATAATTTAAATAAATTTCTAAAAAGCATTTTTTTAACAGAATAAAATTTGAATTGGTGCTTAAATAATCTTTTATGTGTATGTATGTCTAATGTTAGTTTTTTTCTTTCTTTTGTTTCACAATGGTTTTAAAATAAATTATTGGTAAGTATGTTACCAGTATAAGATGTCTATTCATTAAATCATTATTGATAATCCAAAAAAAAATTGCATCATTTTAATTTTATGAATATTAATTTTCACCCAAGTAATCAAATAAATAAATAAAAGAAAATTGCAATACATTTTTATTTTATATAGTCCATGAATGACCAGTTTTTATGATTATTTATCTTTTAAAGTTTAATAGCCAAATATTAAAATAATAATAATAATATTCTAACCTTTTCACATGAAAATTCAGTAATTTGAAATTGTCATGAAATTTTTAATGTTTTTTTCTTTTTCTAGTTTTCTAAATTGTATTAAAATTTTACAATTTTCTTTGTGAACAATTATTTCCACACTCAGAAAAATAGAGGAAAAAACTTCTTTAAAAATTATTATAATGCTAAAATAATTATTTTAAATAAATTACAGTTTATTATATATTGTAGTTTATTATTATAGTTTATTTTTATAGATTATTTTTATAGTTTATTATTATAGATTATTTTTAAATCATATGCATTATCGGAAAATATTATTTAATAGATTTATAAAGCGTTAAAGAAAAAAATTTGACAGAAAATTAAATCTCAATATTTTCTATTTTAAGGTGGTTCTCAAATTGCCTGCTCGACAACACGGAACTTTCTGACACATCTTAAAACGTAAAGGAATAAAATTGCTATGCCTGACTGTTGAAGTGATTTGAAATCGAAATGAGTTTTCCATTTTCTGATAAATAAAATGCTTATCGAATTATAAGGATTCTTGACGACAATTTTATTCCCTTTCTCAATATCTTTTGCCTTGAACAAAAACTGAAAAACGTCTTTCAATTACATAGTTTCTGAATGACAACATCTGCACGTTTTATGTGTTTCTAAACAAAAATTAATTGAGAAATGGGTCAGGTTTGAGAACGTCCTTAAACAATAAAGTACAGTATCAGTGAATCTCATGAAATAAGCAATTGTAAAATAAATATCATTCTACATTTTGAAAAGAAAAGCACGTTAAAAATTTCGTGCGGTTTTATAAAAAATAATTCTGTCGTGAATCAAATGATGCAAAAAAGATTATCACAATATAAATATTTAAGGAATAGACAAACTGATAAAAACTTACCAATATTTAAGAAATTACTAGTTCGCTTCTCTCATACAAGATATAAACAGGTAACATAAACGCTCACTCTAACTAAATGAGAATGACTAGTCAGAAAAAGCCAGATTTGAGCCTCGGGCGTGTGCCTTCCCAGAATTTTCAATCTCCCCTATCTTGAACTTGATCCCCCGTGACCGTTCCAATGCGTCCTTCAACCGAAACTCTTTACCAATACATAGAAGCCTTTTTCAAGAGGGGGGGGGGGGAGGGACAAAATATTTTAATGTATTTTATAAAGCGATGCCTTATAAAATAAATCACTTTGTCTTTTTGTCTTGCTTTCAATTATATACATAATTTTTCTTTAAAATAATATTTAATTTTGATCACCTGAAAAAAAAAATACTTTTTTAAACAAATTTCATACGATATTAAAAATTAGTTACAACACCGAATTGTAAAAGTTAATTATATATTAGTAGTATATTGTTTAGGTCTGAATTTGTTTCAACTTTTAAGGATATTCATTTTATTCCAGTGTGTTCATAAGAAAATTCAATGTATTAAGGCTGTTCTCAAATCCAAATCAGCTAGTTTCTGACACATTTCTGAATTCAGTTTTGTTCGAAAATGCCTGAAATTGGCAGGTGTTCTTATTCAGAAACTATGTAATCGAACAGAGTTTTCGATTTTTTAGTAATGACGGTATATAATAATCTTTCAGAAAATATTGTCAAATGTGACGTTTTGAACCAAATTTCCGGCGCGACAGTGTGGGAAAAGCGAAAAACCTATTGTCACGTTACAAAAATCGCTTATAACGCAATAAATTATTTATCAAAAATGAAAAACGCCATTTGATTCCAAATCACTTCAACAGTGACCCCTGTCAATTTTATGACTTTACGTTTAAAAATGAATCAGAAGAGTGTCAGGAAGTTTCGCGTTTGTTGAGTAGGGAATTTGAGAACCGCCTGAGAAATACTTTGCAAACAAGTTAATTTTATTTGTAATTTACAAAAATAGGTAAAGGCAAAGAGAAAGAAAAAATTTCAAATGTATATTTTAGTGCATAAAATCGAAATTATTATTATTATTATGATTATTATTATTATTATTATTAATTTAATACTTTCATCTAATTAAACAATGTTCTTTAAACAGTGAAAATTATTTAAAAAAATATTTTTTTTTATCTCTTATAATCAAAATATCAACTACTTAGCACTGGCCTTCTACTTTCTAGATTATGAAAGACTTTTATATGCTGGCTGGAAACTTAACTTACTCGCATCTTACTTAATATGCTTTCATAGAAAAACAAATTTTAATAACAAACATTATGCTGAAAAAGTGAAGAAAAAAGATTTTTCTATATCTTATAATCAACATAATATTAAGTAGACGATACTGGCCTTCTGTTTTCTAGGTGATGACAGGCGTTTACATACTCGCCAGAACTTTAACTTTAGTGGCTACTGAGCGCGGCAAATGCAGTAGTTTTCTCCGCGCTCGCCCGTTATCCGTTAGTCGACTGCTACCGGGGGTAGCGGCGCATCAGTTAATATACAGTGGTGGCTGGATACAAATTGCCGCAAAAATATTTGGACATAATGTTTACAACAAGCGGCCACATATGACGTGTTTGTTGGGACAGTTTGAAATTCTACTTCTGGAGTTTCTGTCAATAAACAGAAATGTGTTCGCAAACTTTTGTGCTGCCCTGTATATGAAATACAGAATTTATACACGACAAGTAATAGACAAAAAGTGAGATAAACTTAAAATTGCGTTCAGTAACTTAAAAAGCACTTCCAGGAATTATTTTTAACATACAGTAGAGAATTCTTTTGTGTGTCCCTGTAAATGTACGATGACTGCTATACACACAATATTCTGTAGTAAGCCTCTTGTAATATACCTTAGTGATATATATAAATTTCAATGCGTTTAAATTAGTGAAACATGATTTAATTAAACCGCAAACGATTTTTCTCCATAGACGTAATGTAACGGAATTGTTTTGACTGTCCCTGTAAAGTAACTATAAGTGCTATGCACACCCTATTCCATATTAAGCTTCTTGTAATGCACCTTAGTTATATATATCAATTACAATGTCTTTGAAATTGTGTAACATCATTAACATAAACCGCAAATGATTTTTCCCCATAGACCGTAATGTAACGGAATTCTTTTGAGTGTCCATGTAAAACAACTATAAGTGCTACACACTTCCGTTGAAATAGGGAACATGCTATAGATAACGACAATAACATATAAAAATTGCAGGGCAATCCGAACATATTTACGGGAGTTAGAGCACCGACAGACGGCCAGGCGGCCATACGGCAGACAAACCGAAGTCATAAACACTTTTCAACTAGGTTGGAAAGTGTTAAAAATGGAATTGGAATAAAAATGTATATATATATATAAAGAGTTTTAGATATTCAAAATATCAAAAAATAAAAAGGAAATTTGGCGATCTTCTGAATCATTTCATAAAAGTGGATTATTTTTTAAAAAAATTAATACATTGAAAAACTAATAAATTAGCTCGTTTTCAAATTTTAAACAATTGTAAAATTTTATCAATTGTAAGGTTATTTTATCCAGATAGTATTTTATAGAAAATTGGGTAAAATTGCAATATTTCGAATTAATGCGCAATTTTTTACAACTAATATGAAATGTTTTATATATGAAAAATAATTTAATTTATGAAATAAAAAGAAATTAAGTTTGGTATTTTTGGATAAGATTTTGACAAATGCCGTTAAATATAGGTAGCAATTTCTTCAATTATTATGAATCAAAAACATGTCTATCAGTAATGCTGGCGTAATATCGAATGTGGCAACGACCAGAGCAATCATTTTTGCTTTTATGTAATATTTTTAACTTTTAAATATTGCATAATTTCAGTTTTTACATCGTCAAGTAAAAAAATAAAATAAAAATAAAAATAAATAAATAAATAAATAAATAAAGGTTTCATATGCCATTTTTTTAAAGCTGTATATCAATTTACTGATTTTTTGTAATTTTAAAAATTAATTTTCATGCATTTAATGAAGGTCTCTAGTGTAACATCTGGTAACTGACATTATTTATTTATTTTTCTGATTTTCATGTAAAATTGATTTTCTTTATCTTGACAACCTGTTAAAAGTACAAGGTTTATTTTATTATTTAATAACATGCCATTACAAAGAAAGATGAATTTTAATAACGGATATCCTTTGAAAATAACTCCAATAAAATGAAAACTACCAGACAAAAAATCTTGCACGTAAGTTAACTAAAGGTCCAGTCAAAAGATATCAGCTGTGTTGGAGGAAACAATCCCAATGGTTTTGCTTGTAGTTTTCTTTAGAAACATGAATCTCCAATATCTCTAAACATTCATTTTGCTAGTTACCTTGTTTTACACGAGATCCCTTCATTTATAAAACAAAAAATCTTTCTCAACAATAAGCATTTATTTTCTAGTACAATGCAAAGTAACATTTACAGTAATATAAAAAAATATGCAAAACTAAGGAAAAACTGCGAAGAGTATCGCAATTGACAATAGATTACAAAATTTGCCCAGGTGAACACGGCCACATTACGAACGAAGCTAGGACAAAGTCATTTTTTTAAATATTTAGTTTTAAAGGTACAGCAGTGATGGAACAAAAAGGCATGAAAATTTGTAGATTGCTATATTTAAACTATTGTGATATTTGGTGTAATTTATTTCATTTTTGCAAATTGAAATATTCTTAAATTGAGATATTCTTAAATTGAGATATTCTTAAATTGAGACATTCTTAAATTGAGATATTCTTAAATTGAGATATTCTTAAATTTATTCTTTATTACATCAAACATTCGGCGACAAATTAAGTAGCTTTATTTTTATATTTGTTACTTTACATTTCTACAGGAAGAAAGCTGGAAACATAAATGGGGCAACGTAGAATCCTTCTATATTAAAAGAAAGTAATCTGGAACTGAGCCAAAAACGATTTAGAAATGGACCAATCAAATTCTGCGTAGATATTCCGGGTTATTCTCATCGCTTTTTTACTACGGACTTTTTTGAGGAGCTATTACTTTTTTTCTAGCCATCCTACGGATTCGAAAATCATACCACCAGACGCGAAATATAACAAGCTTTCAGAAATTAAAAAAATGATCACTGTCGGACAATAAAAACTCAAAAAATCATTAAAAATCGAGTAAAAAATCTTTTATGGAAAAAGTCATTTTTTTATATTTTTGCCAATTTCATAATAAGTGCAAAAGATAATAGAAACTCGACAGAGTTTCTCGCCAAGCATAAGAAACAGCAATGCATTGAACCGTAAATGAAAGAAATTTCCGCCAATGGATGCCAAACGATTTTACAAAATTTTTTAGCAACTCTGTCTAATTTATATTTTGCGGACGGGACAAAACGGATTTTTGACACATCTATGTCTCGCGTTCTATTTATGATAGAAACAAAATTCTTGATTCTATGGAATGGGGCGTGCCACGTGACTAAGAAATCAAAAGTAAAGCAAAATCCGACGAATAGGTTTTCAGTAAATGCGATTTTAAAAGTGCTGTTTTTGCCCTTTTTAAATCTTGTTCAGACCAAAAACTGTTGACAGGTCTGCATCAATGTGTAATTATCGGATTTTTACGCGCTTTACGTTATTTGAATTGTTTTTATGAGTAGTTCAAACCTTTGTAAGTTGCATGTAAAAATATTAATTAGTTTTTGATTTATATCAGTTTAAAATTATTGATTCCTATACTTAATATAGAGCAAAAAACTGGTGACAGGGCTAAAGCAATGTGTAATTATCAGATTTTTACGCAGTTTACGTCATTTGAATTGCTTTAATGAGTAGTTCAAAGCTTTGTAAGTTTCATGTAAAAATATTAATAAGTTTTTGATTTATATCAGTTTAAAGTTATTGATTCCTATACTTAACATAGAGCAAAAAAGTATTGAATGACCCAACTTTTTTAGAAATGGTCGTATACACATGATATTAAGATATGTTATTACAGTCGACCCAAGTAAACTTCCTATTATAAAAAAAATATAGTAACATTTAAGATTCGTTTACAGAGTCTCACAAAAGATCTTTTGATATAGGGCTAGAGAGTTGTGTAATTATCCGATTTTTACGCGGTTTACAGCATTTGAAAGTTGTTTTTATGAATAGTTCAAATGTTTAATATTTCGTGTAAAAATATTAATTATTTTTTTATGTATTCCACTTTAAAGTGATTTATTCCTATACTTAAGATGAAGCAAAGAAATGTCAAATGGTCTAACTCTTTTCAAAAAGAACGTATGCGCATGATGTTTAAATATGTGACTACAAACGACCTAAGTTAGCTTCTTATTGTAAAATAGAATTGTAGAATTTACTGTTCGTTTACAGGGTAACTCAAAAGATTTTTTATTAAGACTAAATAGTTGTGTAATTAGCGAATTTTTACTTTGAAGTACTTGATTCCTGTACTTAACACAGAGGAAAAACAATAGTAAATATCATAACTTTTGTCAAAGTGGCTATATATACACGATATTCAAATATGTTACTATATCCGATTCATTTAAACTCTCTATTGTAAAGCGGCATTGAACCATATACGTTTCATTTACTCTTAGACGATCTTGATTACATTACAACCGATGTATATTTACTTAGTGAGATATATTTTAATGATTTTATACTGTTTCAATCTCTGTAAGGTTTTATTATCTTGCTTTAAAATTTAATACGAGTTCATTTTGTCCGCCTGAAAGCTCGTTGATCTTAAGCTCTAAATCTATTAAAATATAGTATTTTCATCGATTAAAAAAAACTTTGTTTATTTATAAATATATAATTCTACCGTATAAAAAAAATAATATCAGGAATTGACTGAAATAGCGATTACAACATTCCTACTTTACATTCATGCGCTGAGTAATAGAATGTAAAAATGTTGCTACACCAAGATTAGAAGTTTTGCGTTTAAATATTTGCCGTTCATCGAATCTCCGTCTATGAGGAACTTGAAATGCTCTAAAAACGGGCCTAGAGCACAATGAAAAGGAAATATCTTCTTAAATTCTAAAAAAAATTAAAAATGCTAAATTTCGTATACAATAGGTGATCGGTAAGGAACTGTTCGGTTTACGAACAAATCGGTTAACGAACACTTTCGTGTGAGATTTGCATATTCGGATAACGAACACATGTTCGGTTAACGAACACTTTCGAGAGATTTTTATGTTCGGAGAACGAACACCTCACGAAACAAAGCCATGATGAAGCAATGCCGTGTTTCATCTTTTCCGAGCTATACTTATTGCCTCTATTGTCGACTTAGAGAACATTTTAAGAGGCTTCTTCACTTATACGAAAACACCCGCTTGCTAATGTTAATCCTATGGAGAAAATATTTTAAGATACCTCGTTCGCATTTAAATATTTTTAAATGATTTTTTTTTGCATTGGATAGCTGAGGTCAATCTCTATGCACGTTCCTTTGTACTTTTTCGATTTTGATTACAAGTTTTTTTTAATTAGGATACTTTCACTTTCGGAACCAGTTTTGAAAGTGAAAGTATCCTCAATAAAAAAAAAATGCAACAAAAATCGAAAAAGTACAAAAGAGCGTGCATAGAAATTGGCCTCAGCTATCCAATGCAAAAAAAAAAAATCATTTAAAAATATTGAAATGCGAACGAGATATCTTAAAATATTTCCTCCATAGGATTAATATTAGCGAGCGGGTTTTTTCGTCTGAGCGAAGTAGCCTCTTAACAGTTGCTAACATATGTCCTAATTAATTCATGGACTGCCGGGTAGTAGGGACCTATATTTTAGGATCCCCGAATTGGAATGGACAGACTAGAAACATTAATTATGTACTTTGTGTCTTTACGTATTTTGCCCATTTAGTAAATATAGTCCTTTTTGGCTTAATCACGCTCCTTTTAAAAATCTAATTTAAAGCTTTATGAATTATCAGATCAAAAATTTTAATAAAATTTTACATTTTTTTAAACGAGTCATTATGTAAACGCTTTAGTCTTTGCGGTATATTTACAAAATCACACAATATTTTGGAATAACGTGTCATCCTACGAACAGTTTCTATTTTGAAATCACTTTAATAGTTTTTATACTTTTGCAAACGTTGCGAATCTTACATTTTTCCGATTCCCACAACGTTGAAATAAAAAAATTTTAAGGTACTCAGTAATTTTCAAAAATAATAATTAATATATTAGTATAAAAATCCCTGTAAATTACAATGGTTCGTAGAAAAAAAAATGATTATTCTCGGTAAAGTATGCTCCATAAACTTATTGTTATAATTGACCAAAAAAAAAAGTGCTTCCTATTTTTCCACATTTTTCTGAAACTGCAGTATTTTAATTAGTTTGTAAACTACTGTAAAATTTTCTATTTTTTTGTTTTTTGAACGTATATAAACGGAAGAGTGATATAAACAAAAGAAAAAGGAAAATAAACATGTCATAAATAATCTGATGAATACAATGTAAGAAAGTTAATATAAAAGTTTCCTTGTTGCTTTGGTAGCGATATGTACATTGGAATAAGTCACTCAATAAATTGTATAATTCTGATGTATAATTATATTTATTGCATCACTATTTATTATTTTTTTTGCCTTTTTCATCTTTCTTTTATCTTTTCTTTTCTGAATAAAAATGGAATCTGTATAATTGAAATTAAATACCTTACAAAAAGGAGTGATATCTCATCAAAAACAACTCGTTGTAAATGATCCCGCCAAGCCACAAACCTAAAACGTCAGTCATAAAAAGAAGTGATATCACATAAAAAGAAGCGATATGGAAGTGCATACTCCAAGTCCCGTGTAAAAATCTATCACCACTCATAATGTTTCCAAAGATCTCGGAGTGAGGTACAGTATGTGAAAACTGCTTGGCGACCTGCAGGCTTTTATAATATATGCAGTATATCAATTTTGAAAATAGAAAAGATAATTTTTTAATTTTTGTTATATCACTTTTATAAATATTTTTGTATGCGAAAGAGCTGACAGAACGGATTTGTTCCCCAGATCTATGAAATTCCGCTTACGCTAGAATTACTGCAATATCTCTAAATTTAGGTAACGTTTATTATAAGGTGCATTGTTATTAATATGCGTATGATCCTTATATATATATATATTATATATATATATAAGACAGAGAGAGAGAGAAATATTACAAACTAAAAATCTTTACATGTTTATTTAAAAAATCCTCTTCGTAAGAGTGTGTTTCTGGTTTAAATAATAGTAAATAAAATCAACAACTTGATTTTTCAAGCTCATAAATAAGAAAGGACATGCAAACACAGAAGCTTCAACTTTTTACAATTTTATGGGAGCAAAATAAATAAATAAATAAATAAAAATAAAATAACATAAAATAAAAGTAATAATATAGTTATATGTAATTGCAGGAAACGCAAACATTATAAAAGCCTGCAGGTCGCCAAGCAGTTTTCACATACTATACCTCACTCCGAGTCATTTGGAAACATTATGAGTGGTGATAGATTTTTACACGGGATTTGGAGTATGCACTTGTATATCGCTTCTTTTTATGACTGGCGTGTTAGGATTACGGCTTGGCGGGATCATTTACAACGAGTTGTTTTTGATGAGATTATGTTTTATCTCAAATAAGAAAGGTATTTGCGCGAGACTATTAAAAACAATAATGAAAGTTTAAAATAATAATTAAATGATCACGTGTTAAAAGCAGGAAATAAAGAAAATTGCGTCATAAAAATTGTGTTTACACATGAATATTAAAAATAATAAAAAAGATGAATTAAATGAAAAAGGATTATAACCAGTTAAATGAAAAAGCATTATAACCTGATTACAGAAGATAGTCGCCGTTCGTAATATCATCATCATCATCTTTTTATAACAGGATACATTACCAGGTTTTAAGAGGCTGTGAAATCATAACGGGGGTTGGTGAGCGTAGCGAGCAGGGGGAAGAGCCCCCTAGTTCTATCAAAATAAAACTAGCATATAACTAATAATTTTTTGATCGGCCCACACTCATGTTCATACAAATATATACAGGATGAATTTCACCTAATCTGCCGAAAAATGGGATGACAGAAGAGCCCATGTGTTTTACATAAAACACCATATCAACCTTGTCCTATATTTATCAATTTCTGAGTTGTGGGTATAAAAGGAAAATGCTATATGAAGTTTGAAAACACATCTGAAACATTTGTGAAATTTCTCAGAACTTTACACGTAAATAAGTACATATTGCAAAGGAGCAGATGAATTAGCTTAAGATGATACCATTTTCAAAAGATATCTGGATTTAACGACGAGCAATATCATTGCAAACACACTTCTAGCTACTATTGTTTAAATTTACGAAACCTTTGCTCATTATATCACCTTTTGAATGAGTCAACACACTAAACAATTCCGGTGTTCTAGTTCAAGAAAAATTTGGCATTTTGTTTGCGATACTTCACTGAAATAACATGGCATGAGAAATTTACAAAATTCGCATTATTACGCTCAACAAAAAAATCCTTATGCAACACGAAACCCATCGTTTCAGACGTAATTAGGCTTAAATGTTTGTCTCGGAATGGGTGGCGTTCGCTTGAAATGCCCACGTGTGTTCCAAAATTTCTTTTACATGTATAACATATTTTGAGCTTTTGAAATATCATCTGTCAAGATTTCTTGATGTTAATCCTATAACCTAATGAGACAGAATGATTTTTCAACACTATGGATCACCTGCATATTTTTCAAATGCCGTTCGTGATTTCTTGACCCAGCAATATCTGCGATGGATTGGTTCTACGTGGCCAATTGCTTAGACACCTATATATCCAGATCTATTGGAACACATGTGGACCCATCATGCTATCTCCAAGCATTCCAAGCCAAA
This sequence comes from Maratus michaelseni, assembly GCA_963931845.1. Classification (NCBI taxonomy): domain Eukaryota; kingdom Metazoa; phylum Arthropoda; class Arachnida; order Araneae; family Salticidae; genus Maratus; species Maratus michaelseni. The sequence continues at coordinate 462,181,716 of OZ007588.1, forward strand.
CATTTAAGCTGACTGGCGTAAGGAACAATGAGTTTTGCGTTATAAATGGATTTTGATGACAGTAATGTCGTCAATTATGTAAATTTAACATGCCATCACAAGAGATTTCTGTGTTGTACTGTAAATGAAAGGCTAAATTTCGCCGGAATAGGAACACCAATATGGTGTATTGTACACTCATTCGAAAGCTGGCAAAATGCACCAGATTTGTGTGAATTTGATCGATTGTGGTTAAAACGGTGTTTGCAATGTTGCCGCATAAAGATTTTGGTGACAATTTGATATTGAACTTATCGATTCCGTCAGTTCCTGATGTATATCAGATATGTATATGTCATTTTTTGTAATGCGATAGCATTCGTTTTGATAAACCGATTTGGATGTGACTAAACAGGTGTATAGGGGTTTACAAGATATCAACAGAGTTCAGCGGCCAGCTTGATCTGCCATTCTGCTTTAAAATAGAGGCCACTTAAATATTTCAAACTAAAAATTAATTAAACTAAATAATTATAAATCCAATTTTTATTCATTAAATTTTAGGTAGTTTCCATTACAAAATGTAAGAAGCTACCTATTGCAGCCGTCCGGAGGATAGCAATTCCTATATAATGACCATCCTGATCATGACCGCCAGGTACAAAAACCACCTTACGTTCAAATGTTGATATATATATATATATATATATATATATACTTGATTTTTTTTGCTACGCAGTAACACTCGTCTTTATGAACCGATTTGGATGTAATTAAGTATGTGCACAGGACTTACTATGGTCTGGAATGAGTTCGTGGGCCAGCTTCATCTGACACTTTGTTTCAAAAGAACGGCCACTTAAAGATGTCAAACTCAATAACATGCACAAAATACTAAAAATCCAAAAGGTATCCAATGGTTGGAGTAGCATAGTTCAGTTTTGCCAACAGAGCAAAAATATCCCGAGACCAGGACTTGAACCGGGGTACTTTGGTTTGCCGTGCCAAAGCTTTCCCTATTGAGCTATCCCGACAAAATCTTGGCTGGCATAATTCACTCTTATTTGTTGGACAAGGCTGCGAACTGTAGCACTAATTTCATTTTCCAAGATATAACTATAGCATTTTACATGATGAATCTGAAATAGCACGGAAACTCCTGTATACCATGTAATTAGGTCATAATCAACAGAGGAAAGTATATTCAACTAGGTAAATTATATCCAATGGTTGGAGTATCATAGTTGAGATTTTTCCAACAGAGCGAAATTATGCCGGGAGAAGGACTCGCTCCTGGGTACTTTGGTTTGCCGTACCAACACTCTTCCTACTGAGCTATCCCGACGATATCCTATACTGGCTGGCATATTTCACTCATAGTTGTTGGACAATGCTGCGAACTGCAGCTCTAATTTCAGTCATCCGAGCTATAAATATAGCATTTTACATGAGGAATCTGAAATAGCACGGAAACGTTACCGTGTAATTAGATTATAATGAACAGACGAAAGTATATTCAACTAGGTAAATTATATCCAGTGGTTGGATTATCATAGTTGAGATTTTTTCAACAGAGCGAAAATATGCCAGGACCAGGACTCGAACCTGGGTACTTTGGTTTGCAGTACCAACTATGATATTCCAACCATTGGATATAATTTACCTAGTTGACCTTACCTAGTTGACCTTACCTAGTCATCCCGATCATGACCGCCAGGTACAAAAACCACCTTACGTTCAAATGTTGATATATATATATATATATATATATATACTTGATTTTTTTTGCTACGCAGTAACACTCGTCTTTATGAACCGATTTGGATGTAATTAAGTATGTGCACAGGACTTACTATGGTCTGGAACGAGTTCGTGAGCCAGCTTCATCTGACACTTTGTTTCAAAAGAACGGCCACTTAAAGATGTCAAACTCAATAACATTAACAAAATACTAAAAATCCAAAAGGTATCCAATGGTTGGAGTAGCATAGTTCAGTTCTGCCAACAGAGCGAAAATATCCCGAGACCAGGACTTGAACCGGGGTACTTTGGTTTGCCGTGCCAAAGCTTTCCCTATTGAGCTATCCCGACAAAATCTTGGCTGGCATAATTCACTTTTATTTGTTGGACAAGGTTGCGAACTGTAGCACTAATTTAATTTTCCGAGCTATAACTATAGCATTTTACATGATGAATCTGAAATAGCACGGAAACTCCTGTATACCATGTAATTAGGTCATAATGAACAGAGGAAAGTATATTCAACTAGGTAAATTATATCCAATGGTTGGAGTATCATAGTTGAGATTTTTCCAACAGAGCGAAATTATGCCGGGAGAAGGACCAAAAGGTATTTTTTCTAAAATGATTTCCAAATGTTTGGAATTCAAAAACGGCTGTCATTTTTAAAGACGTCATCGGATTAAATACAAAGAGAATCTTCCATAATCTGGTTCAATTTATGAGTTTTAGGGGAACGTGGTTATTTGCAAATTTCTCTGCGTTGTTGTAACCATTCTTACAACTATCATAAGCTTAATTACATAGTCAAATCCTAAAAGGACGCCCTATTTAAAGCAAAAATATGTTGGTATTCGAAAAATACTTCAACACAAACGCGCGCTCGCATGTGTGTACGTAACGGTGCCGGCTTTCGTCTAAGTCCTGAGAAACTTGGTGAAATATAGCCAAATTGCTTCACAAAATATGTCGCTACAATGGAAGCCAGTTTCAAGATAACTGACTATTTAGGAAAAATTACCATTCAAAAGCAGTATTGGAGAAAATTGGGAATCATCAAAGAGCTGTTCCACGCATTTTAATTTGTCAGTGAAATTAGCTGAACTAAAACCAAGGAATAGTAAAGGTATATTTTTCTATTGGTACTAGCCGGAAGGTCTTTTTTATACAACTGTTGTGATTTTTTTTTATCTTGTACAAACTTTATATAGATGTCAATTTACTTGTTAATAAGAAATAGTATTAATTATTTTTACTAATTTTTCAAGAACATTTTATTCTAGAATGATAATAGGTTTAATTCCATCACGAAATAATTTTTCTTTCATTAACCTTTTAATAGATAATTTAATAAAATCCCATTTCTTTTACACAAACTACATGAAAACGTCTTATCCGACATTTTTGCATATTTAATATTAATTATCTCCAACTACAGTAAAGAAGGTATGTGTCTGTGTGTATGTGTTTCTCGGTTGTGTTCTGAAGAGACTGCTGCACGCAGAGCTACACAATTTGGTGGGAAGGTATCTCTATGCATGTAGTTTTCCACCTTGAAGCCATATTTTGGAATTTGTGAATAGAGATTATAAAATTAATTTTTTAATGCGATATTTAGCGTTTTTTTCACGTTTCGCTGCGATTTTTCCACATTAGTAACAGGAATCCGGTTCCAATCTTTTAGACCAATATAGTAAATTTTATCCCCAATTCAATAAAATTTATTGGGAAATCGTACATCAATTTTTGAACAGTTGGCGAATTTTTTTCTTCTTCGACGCAAACAATTTTTGCCCAGAATGCTTGACTGGTTCGGTATTTGCTACCATTTCGTACTTAGCTACGCTCAGAATCGTATTTTTCCCCCCTCTATTTAGCTTGAAGAGAGTTGATAATTCTTTATAGATAAATACTTTTCATTGTTACATTTCAATTCCGCCCCCCCCCCCAACACTTATATATATATATATATATATGCAACAGTTATAAGTTACTCTATTCAATCTTACTGACAAAAATACTCAATGTAACTTAATGTTATTTAAGTTCTCTGTAATGTTGAGTTACATAAAGTGAATATAATAAAGCTAAATAATCCCCAAAATGCCTTATTTACTATTTTTTAGCATATGCCACTGTTGCTCGCAATTATATTTTTAAAATCTTTGCAGCAGGTGTCGTTTTAAAGATAATGATAATCATTAATCGTATAAGATGCCAAAAGTTTTGCTAATTACCCTGATACACAAGATGAAACGTGTAACTTTTATCTTATGTAACATATTAGGTGTAAATAACAATAAATTAGTCTCTTTCGATAGTTTATTTACAGTAAGATTAAGAAATATGTACTCTGATACCTAAACTTAAGGTTTAGAAAGGAGAAAATGTAAATTACACTAAATTTGAAATTATTGTTATTGTATATATATATATATATATATATATATATATATATATATATATATATATATACACTATATGGCCATTAATGACCGGCAACTTTCAATTTTTGACATTTTGTATAATATTTTGACAATATTTAAAAATATACTTGTCAGATTCTTCTGGAATTATAGGATTAAAAAGAACAGGTTTGACTTAATATTTATCAACGTCGATTTGATAAGGAGGACAATTAGGGGGCTAAAAAAATATTAAAGAAAAAAAAAGAATACTTTGGTTCACCCTGTAAAATAAAATGCACGAAATGATCTATCGCTACAGAATATACATAGGCAGACATCGTACAATATATGTATTCATTTGTGTAAGAATAGCATGTATATTAATAGAGATATAGCGATTTAAAAAAAAAATAAAAAAAATCCTTGCATGTTTTTTGCTTATAACATACAGGGTTTTTAACCAAATTTAACGCCAGTTTCAGACAAATTGACAAAATGTAGTAGAAACAATATACTGCAATTGGAATATAAATATATTAAATATTTAAGGAAATATGGGCAGTTGTATAAAATATTTTTTATCTGCGCATGCGCGAAAGATAACAAGGAACTTTTTGCATAATTTAATAGTCAACTCTATGGAGCAACTTTTTAAAAAAATCAGTCAATTATCATAAAAATTCAGAGAGATATCGGTGTTACAGTGAGCTGTTTTTTTACTTTCTCACTAAAACTCGCTGAATGATAAGGGATTTTCAACAAATTGTCATTTTTTATTTTTATACTATTTTCCAATTTTTAATGATACTTTAGTTCTCTTTGAAAAACTACCCTAACGAGCTTATTCGAACTAAAAAAGAATAATCAAAATCAAAGGATCCGTTCCAAAACTATTATAACCTGGTGAAATGATGTTTTCCAAGGCAAACTAAAGTATCAATAAAAAATGAAATATAGTATAAAAATTAAACAGGACAATTTGTGAACAATCCCTTATCATTCAACAAGTTTTAGTGAGAAGCTAAAAAATAGCTCACTCTAACGCCGATATCTCTCTAAATTTTTACGATATTTGACTGATTTCTTTTTAATAAGTTGCTCGATAGAGGTGACTATTAAATTATGCAAAAAATTCCGTGTTATCGTTCGCGCATGCGCATTTAAAAATTATTTTATACAACTGCCCATATTTCCTTAAATATTTAATATATTTATATTCCAATTGCACTATATTATTTCTACTACATTTTGTCAATTTTTCTGAAACTGGCGTTAAATTTCGTTAAAAACCCTGTATGTTATAAGCAAAAAACATGCAAGAATTTTTTTAAATTTGTAAAAAATTCGCTATATTTCTATTAATATACATGCTATTCTTAAACAAATGAATACACATATTGTACAATGTCTGCCTATGTATATTCTGTAGCGATAGATCATTTCGTGCGTTTTATTTTACAGGGTGAACCAAAATATTCTTTTTAATCCTAAAATTCCAGAAGAATGTGACAAGTATATTTTTAAATATTCGACAAAATGTCTAAAATTGAAAGTTGCCGATTAATGGCCATATAGTGTATGTGTGCATGCATAATACTTTTTTATTTCTAAATTTGTTCCTATTTAATTTACTTATTTTCACCTTAAAATACAATTTTATAAATTCTCTTATACCTTATAAATTCTCTTACGAAATATCAAAATTCCGCTATTCCATGCCTTGTATCTTAGTTTTTTCGTTTCAAATTTCTTTCATTTCAGAATATTATTATTTTTTTAAAGTCTAGTTTTTTATTATTTCGAGGTCGCGTTCTAAGATTTTTGAGACGTTTTCAACATCTTATTACTATTTTTTAAAACAAGTGCATTACATTCGTAAGGAATGTGAGGACATTCCTGATGAGATCCAAGAATCAGCTAGTTTTGTTATGAGACTACGCGTCATGTTATTGCTGCAAATTGTGGATATTTGAAAACTATTGACATTTAGGTTTTTGGATTACAACGGAGGAAGTGTATTGTATATGTATATATGTAAATGTATATATTGGCGAAATTTTAAAATAATTCTGAAATCGTATGGTTAAAAATTTTCTGTTTTTCTAATAAAGGTGCTACAAATGAAACATTTCTACCGTTAACCGTTTTCAAATTATTTAATTTTGAAAAGTGTCCCTCCTTTTGGGGACATACGGCATAAGTAGCATATATAATATCGACACCAGCAAAACCACTATCTTTTATTTCTTGTAGAAACATCAAATACCGCAAAGTAACACGATCATTAACTTCTTTAGACAAGTAAGTTAGGGACGTGAATTGGTCAACGTTTCTGTGGCACATAGTACTGTATATAAATCTTCCGAATATAACAGAGCTTGACTTAATGCCATATGCAAATATTGTTTCATTATATCAATCAATCTCTCCCACCATCTACTAGACAAAATATATTTTGGTTAGCATCATGTTGATGGGAGATCAGCGGGATTTTGTTTTTATTGTAATGTGCGTCTAAGTGTTTATCCCTCTGAGCGTTTTGAAAAAGGGTAAAATTGTAATGCTGTTTTTTCTGCACTTTGTTTTAAATGCTAAAAAAATATGATTATTTCAGCATTATAAATAAAACTTAATTACAAATATGAATGTAACCCTTGAGAGTATTAATCATTCTTCAACGTTTTGAAAATTCATTAAATCTATAGAATTATATTATCTTAAACATTGCATATATTGCAGTAAAACCTGTAGCTTAGTGAACGAAATATTAAGTTTCACACGCTTAGAGGGTTATACACTGGTTTCCAAAAATTAAGAAAAAAATCACAAAAATAGCGATAACTCAAAATATTACACATAGATTTTAATAAAACTCGGCCACAATATGCAACGCATAGTAAGGTATAAAATAACTTGATAAGAAATTACCAGACAATTGTGGTGTTTTAAAAAATAGCATTATTATAAAATTAGGAAAATCAATTTGTCAGTTTGGTATAGTAACTGTACCTTTAATATGCCGTATGGTCACCCCTAATAGCAATACAGCAGATATAGCGATCAGTCATACTGTGAATTATGCGGTCGATGCGTTTGCTGGGAAGTACGAGCCATTGCTCTTGCAAAGCAGTTGTAAGCGTGACAAGACTCTGAGGAGGGGGATTGAGAACAGCAACACGTCTTCCTAAAGCATCCGAAACATGCTCGATAGGATTCAAGTCCGGTGATTGAGCTGGCCATTCCATGCGCTGAATTGTCTGGTGAAGAAGATAATTTTCCACGATGCAAGCGTTGTGCGGTTGCAGCGTTGTCGTCCTGTAACAGGAAATTTTTACCTATTGCAATGGCATAAGAGCGCACCTAAGCATCAAGGATGTCATCTCTATAACTTTTCACGGTTCCACGTGGAAAGACATGGAGATCTGTGCGTCCACCCAAAGCGATACCACCCCAAACGCAGACACTGCCTCCTCCGTATAAATCTCTTTCACGAATGTTTGATGGATGGTAACGTGTTCCCTGATCTCTCCAAACCAAACAATGTTTACAACCGCTTTGGAGGCTAATTCCGGACTCATCCGTAAAGAGAACACGCCTCCATTGATCAGCCGTCCAGTGGACATGTTGACGTGCCCAAATCAAACGTTCCCTCCAGTGACGTGACGTGAGCGGCACACAAATTGCTGGTCGCCTCGCGTAAAGTCCACCTTCGTGAAGCATTCTACTCACAGTAGACATTGACACCAACCTTCCAGTGGCTGCAGCAAGGGAGGATCTAAGATGAGATGGGGTTGCGGTTCTATTCCTTCGTACACATAACCGCAAATATCGGTCTTCTGCGCTTTTCGAAACCCTTGGCCGTAATTTGCTGAAACTTCTTGAGCCCGTGTAGGCGGTTTGAAATTGATGCCAAAACATATGAAACCTAGAAGGACTCACATTTAGCAATCTACACCCAGAAAAAAGATTTGTTGAATCAACAAAAATTTGGTTGACCCAACAAAACTTTTCGTTTAAATATGGGTCAATGGAAATTTTGTTTGAATCAACAAAAAAAAAAATACATTGTTGATAATTTTTTGCAATTCCCCCAAAAAAATTTGTATCGTCAGCAAAAAAATGTTTTGTTAATTCAAGTAAAATGGTTCAATTTTACTTGAATTAACAAAATTCTTTTTGTTACATAGGTATATGCTATGTGTTATTTCAACAGTCTATTTTCTTTTTTCAACAAAATATATTTCGTTTGTTTAAATAATAAAATATATTATGATACGAACTTGTTTTGTTTATACTACAAAAACTTTCGTTAAATGAACCAATCTAAATATGCAATTTTAAGTATTTTTAATTCATTTTCAGCAGTGAATTCCGCCTGTAAACCTCGAATAATAACAAGCGAATTTTTATCCTGCTTTTTTTCAAGTGAAAACCGAGAGAGTGAAAATTGCCCAAGCCGGGAGTCGATCCCGGGTCCTCAGAACAGCGCTGAGGCTCTACCACTGAGCTACAAGGATCGATATCGGAGGGCGGCATTTCTCACTCTTATATATGTCGGAACGGCTGCAACCGCAGCACAAGATGGAAATTTCATCAGGAGCATTCACATTTCTGCGGCAAACATGAGACGTCAATACAAAGCCCAGCATACGGCAACACATAGTTAATTTTTAATTCATTTTCAGCAGTAAATTACTCCTTCAAAAAGCAGGATAAAAATTCACTGTTATATTTTACCAGTTTACTTTCTTTCAGTACCAGAGTACTTATGTACCAGAGTACTTTCTTCTGGTGAAGATAGAAGAAAGTAATAAATGGGACAGGGGGATTTTTAAAATTACCTTGGTCCGTCCCAATGAAAAAAAGTTTTAATTATCCAAAATTTATGTTAACCCTTTAATTACATAGCTATATAAATCAAATAAATCGAGTTAAGTTGAAAGATTACAGGCGTAATTCACTGCTGAAAATGAGATAGAGCTATTGCAGAAATCGCGCATAAAGCAACATAGCAGCGCCACCTGTTTCGCGATTTACACCAAAAACTTAGCAGCAACACTTTATATCAGGAAGTAACTGAATATAAAGTTTTATTAAATTCCGTGCATTAGTTCTTGAGATAGAGCGCCCACAAAATTTTTGTCACATACAGACAGACAGAGTCATTGACAGTCATTTTCTAAAAACAGTCAAATCGAGTTCAGGACCTTCTAAAATCCGTCGGAAACCGGAAGTCGAAAATTTTCATGATTCTAATACTTTCTTCTTGTAAAGATAGAAGAAAGTAATAAATGCGACAGGGGGATTTTTAAAACTACCTTGTTCGGTCCAAATGAAAAAAAGGTTTAAATTATCCAAAAAATATATGTTAATCCATTAATTATATAGCTATATAAGTCAAATAAATCGAGTTACGTGAGAGAGTTAGGGCTACTACACAACAATTTAAATTTTGCAAGAAACAACAAAATTTTGCTGGAATTCAAAATTATTGTAAAATTAAAAAAACAGATTTTGTTAATTCAAGTAAAATTGATGAAATTTTGTTAAAAATTTGTAAGAGTGTTACAATATTTTTTTGTCCAACCAAAAAAACCAATTTTTTTTACTTCAACTAAAAATTTTGATTAAACAACCAAAATGTATTCAACAAAACATGTTTTGTTGTTTTAATCAATTCCTTTTCCTGGGTGTAGCCACTTCTGCCTGACTTTGTCCTGCCTCCAATCTTCCAATAGCTCTTAATCACAGTTCTGTGGGCAAATGATGCCTGGCTATCCCATATTTATAATATCACTATCATAGCGACAATCGCAGCTTTACTCTCCAACGTGCATATTTATGTTCCTCACAGATGACGCAATACGATTACAGCGCCACTAATTTGCATTTTGTATTTTTATTCAGCATCTTTTATTTAACAATATATGCAAATTTCATACGGATTGCTTTCTTTTCGAACGATTTATCGGTATTTCTGTGATTTTTTCTTAATTTTTTTAAACCAGTGTATTAGCAGAACGGTGATTTCTACTAGCGCATTTTATACTCTCCAAAAGATTATTTTTATGTGGAATTTTCATTTAAAAAAGTATCATTTCCAGCACAATTGCGTTTAAAAAAATTTATTTGAGGTATCGAACTCTCGCGGATGTCACAGTCCGTAAATCCGTAAAACAAAGAACGATACACTAAAAATAGCGAAAATCTGTCCTTAAAGTGGCAATACTGGTATAGTTATCTTTTGAGCGATGTCGGATCATCTGTCATCCAATTATTTTTTTTTATTTAAATTTTCATTTAGCAAAATATTTTTATTTGTAGTTCAGTGAACTTTTATTCTAAAGCTAGCTGGCTTCGCCTGAAAACGGGGTCCTAATTACATCGGAGCCTCGAATCAAACAAACCTCGAATTCATATGATTTTTTTTTCCAAAATATGAAATGTTTACAAAAATCGAACCTCGAATATGATAAACCTGGAAGCAAACGAACTTTCTGCTTGGGTCACCGGTGCCTACCGCACCGTATACCGGGCGTATTGCATACGCGCCGGTAAATCTATACTATTAAAAACCGTTCGCGTATCTATCTATGTAACCTCAAAAACTCGAAAATCACAGGGCGCAGGGCTACGAAATTTTGCACACGGGTAGCTGGTAGGGCGGTCATGAACGATTGGGGCAAAAAATTCGAAATTTTTAAATAGATTTTTGATAGATAAAATATTAATTAAAATCCATCTACAAAGAGATCTCATCAAAAATACGCTTTTTAATTTTCGGTTGGTTGGTTGTATAAAATCTCCGCAGAAGTCATTAAATAAATCAAGATAAGGATCATTGCAATTGGAAGTTCAGGGTTTAAAATCCATGGATCAGAGATTATATGACATGTAGACAATCAACTTAATTATTAACAGTTGCCAAATGCTAAAAACTTAATTTTAAAGGATTTTATCGACTTAATGAATGGTAATTAACTGGGTTTAAGGGTTTTTTTTTATATGACATATCTTAGTATGAAAGAGATTATTAATACAGAAAACTTTATTTAACAGATTATTTGTTCAATTTGCGGGATGGGAGAGGGGTGGGATAAACGACTTTGTATTGAATATCACATTTATTTTACTTGACTGCGCGCCACCTGGCGGCGGTTTTTTCACTAATTGACCCTCCTTATTCATAAATCCAAATCTACTGCTCTGATTTTAACAGAACTAATTACATTTAACAAATTTAACATTTTCAGCTTCACCCGTAACAATTAATTGCTGTTTTATATAGATAATAACGCTATTTTAGGAAAACGGTTTTCGTAAAGATTAAATTTATGTTCAAACAACAAATTATGTTCAATTTATGTTTCATAACAAATTTTTATATTCATAAACTTTAGTTTGGTTCTACTGATTTTTATTTTTAATTTTGGTTTGAGAATTAACTTCATAATCTCCTGTGCGTAGAACGGGTTAAACAGCTAGCTGTTTATAGATAATACCGCTATTTTAGAATAACAGTTTTCGTATAAATTAAATTTATATTCCTAATAAAAAATACAGAGCCCGTATTCAGTTGATGCATACCAACAGTCAAAGTTAGTGATTTATTCTTGAGCACTTGTGATCCGTACGCGTATCTACCCTATTAAAATCCGTACGCCTATCTATCTATTTAACCTCAAAAACTCGGAAACCACATAGCGCAGAGCTACAAAATATGACACACGGGTTGCTGTTTTTGAGGAAATTTTGCCTTTTTTATGTTTAACCCGTAATCGCGCGAGTTCTAACCAGTCCTAAATGTTTATTTCAATGTGAGATATGCATATTACGTACGCCACGCTGCAAATTAAGCTGTAGCGGGTATTACTATAATTCTTTTACCTCGCATGCAAATAATTAGAGATTATTTAATTGCGCTTAATTAGTACTTTTTTTTAAAAAAATAAAGAAAATATTTTATCACAAACATTAACAAAACTTTTTATTCTATCTATTCCCTTATTCCAAAGATATCGTTTTATCGTCTGCTGCCATGGCAACATGATAAATTAAATTTCATTAAAAATTGCACAGTAGCAGAAAAATATTTTTTCCAAATCGAATAGTTGAACAACTCAACATTTTAACAGTGGAATTCTTATTTCTTATTTAGATATTTTAAAGTTGTTTGGTGTCATTTTTAAGACTTTCCAACCTAGTTGAAAAGTATTTATGACTTCGGTTTGTCTGGCCGTCTGTCCGTGCTCTAACTCCCGTAAATATGCTCGGATTGCTCTGCAATTTTTATATGTTATTGTCGTTATCTATAGCATGTTCCCAATTTCAACGGAAGTGTGTAGCACTTATAGTTTTTTTACAGGGACATTCAAAAGAATTCCGTTACATTGCTGTCTATGGAGAAAAATCATTTGCGGATTATTTAAATAATGTTTCACTATTTTAAACTCATTGAAATTTATATATATCACTAAGGTGCATTAGAAGAAGCTTAATATGGAATAGGGTGTGGATAGCACTTATAGTTACTTTACAGAGACAGTCAAAAGAATACCGTTACATTACTTCTATGGAGAAAAATCGTCTGCGGTTTATTTAAATTATGTTTCACTATTTTAAACGCATTGAAATTTATATATATCACTAAGGTTCATTACAAGAGGCTTACTACAGAATATTGTGTGTAGAGCAGTCATCGTTCATTTACAGGGACACACAAAATAATTATCTACTGTCTGTTAACAATAATTCCTGGAAGTGCGTTTTAAGCTACTGAACGCAATTTTAATTTTAACTCGTTTTTTATTCTATTACGTGGTGTGTATAAATTCTGTAGATCCTATACAGGAAAGCACAAAAGTTCGCGAACACATTTCCGTTTATTGACAGAAACTCCTGACGGAGAATTTTAAATTGCGCTACGCGTTTCCTAACTGAACAAAAATTTAGCATCCTATGTAGTATATATACAAATCTATAGATCATATACAGGGCTGAATAAAAGTATTTGGATATTTTTCCGAATATTGTATATGTTGGAAATTCCTAAAATTATGTTTTTAAATATTTTATGCGTTTTCCAAATTGTTTAATTAGATGTTATCTTTTAGCTTATTAAACGGTATGATTTGTGAGATTATTTTGGAAGCGTTGGAAAGTGTTACATAATCTATGCTTGACGCATGATTTTCTTTCTTGTTATTTTTAATTTTGGTTTTAGAATTAAATTTTGGAACTCCCTCGCGTAGAACGGGTTAAACAGCTAGTCTTTTAGTTTAATATTCTACCGACAGGGTGCGCATTATGCTAGAAACAAACCTCCGACAGGTGTCCCGGCTGCGTTTGGAAACATACAAAATCTTTTAGTTCCACCTTTCACCGCCAGTAGGCGTACTCTGTTCAAAACAAGCCTGTTTACGAACTCCGGCACCGTGTAGCAGGCGTACTGCACACGCGCTGAAAAATCCTTCAATTACACCTACCATCGTCAAAGTCCCAGTCTATTTTATACCAACATCTGGCACGATTCCCCGCTGGCTACGGAACTGTATAGCAGGGGTGCTGCAAAATCTTTTATTTCCACCTTCCACCGCCGAAAAATTTTGAAATGCTGATTTAAAAACATAAATTAAAAGCCTAATTCATGTTTCAAATCTTTATTTAAAAAGAAATATGGGTAAGGAATTTTAAAAGACTGTATAGAGAAGTAAATATCAGAAATATTTATTATGTATATATAGATGAGACAGTTTGATTTTTTATTTTCGTTTTAAATATGTATAGAAGAAAATTAAGTACACTGTATAAATATTCCTATAAGCTAGTAAATAGCCCTGGAAAGAGTTACACGCATGAATTAGTTTGTAATATTTCATTTTAAAATTTATGATGCTTTCAGCCTTATTTTATGTTGTCATATGAAGCGATTATAAACTCATTTTCAAATTTATGTAACTATGTAATTCTTGTGAACATTATGTAAATTTTGCGATGTTAAATAATAAAAGCCACTTTATGATGGATTTACTGTGTAATTTATTATCAGAAACATGAAACATTTACAAAAAAATCATAATATTATTTTTCTGCCATGTGGAAGTGAACGATATTTAAAATATATGTCAAATTATCATTTATTTTGGTGCCAAAGGAAGAAAACGTTTCAATATTTTTTTTCTCTTTTTCTTTTTTAATAAAACGTTTTATATTATATTTTAATTCATTTTCCCCTATTTATAAGCATTCAGAAATAAGATTTGGAGATAATTCAACATAATTTAAAATAATGAAAATATTTTTGAAATAATTTTGAACACGTGGAGTATTTATTGTTTATTGAAAAATATTTATCTTATTAAGATATTACAACAAATGAGGCTATATGTAATTTTGAGATATGTATCATAATTAATGAGTTGATAAAGATAAACTCAAAATAATAAATTATAACACCTTGTAATAACATATTTCTTTTAAATGTTAAAAGGTGTAAATGAACAACATAATACAAATTAAAATAACTTTTATTAGGTTGTTTGACATGTTTCGACTCACTCCGAGTCATTTTCAAAAACAAATGAGAATATTCTATAATTGCGTGGGCTTTGAAGTTATTTATAATGCTATCATTTAATTTTCATGCACTTTAAAAAAAATCACGCTCGTTATCTTTTATTTTTACTTGGTTGTTTATTTTCACTCCATGGTTACAGATATGAAAATGAGCAACCAAGTAAAAATAAAAGATAACGTGCGTAATTTTTAAAAAAGTGCATGAAAATTAAATGATAGAATTTTAAATAACTTCAAAGCCCACGCAAATATTGAGTTACTTCATGGTTACAGATATGAAAATAAACAACCAAGTAAAAATAAATGATAACGTGCGTATTTTTTTTTAAAGTGCATGAAAATTAAATGACAGCATTTTAAATAACTTCAAAGCCCGTGCAATTATGGAATATTCTCATTTGTTTTTTAAAATGACTCGGAGTGAGTCGAAACATGTCAAACAACCTAATAAGAGTTATTTTAATTTGTATTATGTTGTTAATTTACACCTTTTAGCATTTAAAAGAAATATAAAGATAAACTCTTGTGATAAAATATGAAGATTTCCAAAAAAATTCCAATGGACAAAATTCGGTATTTTGAATATTAGTTTTATATCCTAAACTATACAAATATAAATGAAGATAAATCATGGATGATCAAAACTCAGGTTATAGATATCCTAATTATATAAAAAATCCTCGTAATATACTAGTTCTTTAAAAGCATATACGCATGCTTCATAAATTTTCATATTTATATAGTATATATTTCTGAGTTTATTATAAGTAATTTAAAACTTTTTTTTATAATTATGCTTCCATGTGTTTTAAATGCTTATTTTCTAAAAATTTTGAAAATAATTATTGAGATTAGTATTACATATTTCTTCTAATGTCGACAATCACGAAAACAAAAAAGTCAACGTCGACATCATACTAATAAATTGCGATAAAATCTAAGATAGATACATTATATGAATTATCCACCGCAAACACTTCTAAAAAAAAATTTTACACCAACAATGAATCGTATTTAGTAAATACATTTTTTAACATTTAATTTAAAAATAAAATTTTGTTTAATTTAAATACATAAAAAGTCACTGAAAAGCTTTTCAACTGTTAACGGCATTCACTCACGTGTTGATTTATATAATTTATGTGGGGGTGAGTTTACAGAAAATATATAACATATACGTAAAAATCCTACAACGCATATAAAGCATAGTATTTACTTAGAAGTCTACCTGCAGTACGTCCAGAAATAATCAAACATAGACAATAGTGTGTTTAGATTTATAGATCCACTTGTTCGCTCTTTAAAATTTACGTACGCCATATAATGTACTAAACTTTAATTCAACTAATGAAACACGTACAAAAACGCAAAAAACAAAATTTTTTCTCAAGGAATTACATATCATGAATGGGATTTTTTTCTGTATTCCTTTAAAGGAATTTAAAATGTTTCATGCACTCTTTTGCAAAGGGAGGAATCTATACTGCGACATAGCAAAGTGTATAGATTTCATTTGGATTGAAATAGTATAATCTGTATAAATATATTTTAAAAGCTAATAAACGAGAATAAAACAATGGTTAAAATTTTAGCTAGAAAATTATCTCTTATTTATTTGCAACATATGTTTATTGTTAATGTCCAAATCATAAAAAGAATATTTTTTTGCGTTTGTTTTTGAAATCTTTTAAAATGCAATTTCTAAAA
Source organism: Maratus michaelseni (assembly GCA_963931845.1). NCBI lineage: Eukaryota > Metazoa > Arthropoda > Arachnida > Araneae > Salticidae > Maratus > Maratus michaelseni. The sequence goes on from OZ007588.1 coordinate 462,198,125, forward strand.
GCAGTATAATTGTTAGAAGCGTAATTAACATTCGCTTTTTTATTTTTTAGCAAATTTCAAAACAGATGCAATTTTTTGCAAGCAATCTGCGATGTTTCATGCAATTAAATCAAATTTAGTGATATTAAATTTTACATTGTGTCAAGAGTCTAGTGTTTTTATCTATATTATAAAAGACAAACGTATCCATGCGTAACGCTGACGTCATTTTGATGTTGGCAACACCAGATGATCAAATTTCGCTTTTATTGCAATCTTTTAAATTTTTAAAAATTACACATTTTAAATTTTTATGGAAAAATATACTTTCAAACGGAATTTGTCTGAAAACTATATCGTAATTTATGCATTTTTTAAAATTTTTTAAATGATTTTCAAGCATGAATTTTCTTCAACAAATCTATCTCTATCGCGTGCAGAGGATTACGAAAGATAAATTCGTTTGTACTTAAAGTAACATCTATAATTCAGCAATTTTTCTGGCTTATATTCCACGAAAGTATCGCTTTTAATAAATTTCAACACTTTATTTCAATGTATAATTTGCTACTTTTCATATAAAAATAATTTTTGGTGTGTTAGTGGGCAATCTAAAAAAAATATATTAAATGTAAAAAATCTATTAGAGTTTTCAATAAAAAAAAAAGTTTTCACCTATATTCTATAACCCGGGAAGCCCGGGCGTGATAACTCTTTTAAATAAATATGTTGGTAATTGATGCGAAATGTTACACTAATGGTGCTTACGATAAATACCTGTTGGCGATTATTTTATGAAAAGCTTAAAAATATGTTTCTTTTTCTTTCTTTTTTTTATTGCCAGTTTGCAGAAGAATTATAAAACAAATCAATAATTAAGCTAGATAAAGTGTCAAATCTTTTAAAAGTTAATCTCTAAACGTTAATCTGTCACGAACTGTAATTCATAAATATATATATTTTTTTTATTTTCACTGAAAACTCAACTATTACATAGACACACACATGACATTTCTTGTCAAATGAAGCAAAGAAAATTATATTTCATTTAACGTTTCCGGCACAACCTGATGCTTTATTTTAGATAAAATTGCTAACCGATGCGAAATGACATGTCGAAAGACCATACACAAATTCCCTTATGGAGCTTAATTAATTACAAACATCTTCCTTTCAATACTTTATATCCAGGAATAAATCTAGTTTCTCATGATAAGAAAGGATAAACAGATGATTTTACACACTGCAAATACTTAGATATTTAAATTTAAGTATTTGGTTGCTGTAAATAATGAATTAAAAATATCGTCCCTTTCTCCTTTTGTGAAAGTATGACCTATAAATGATATAAATAATTTATGTGACTATTCTTTGAAATCATTTAAAAGTTATTTTCTAAAATCAGCGAACTTGAGGAATTTGAAATTGATAAAAACATTCTCTTTCTGACTTGTAATCGATGATCAAAATATATAGATATAAGTTTGCAAGTAACTTGTCTGACAAATGATGCAAAAATTAGCGATTTTTTTCTTTTTTTTTTTCTCCAGGAGAAGATAATTTGTTTCTAAAATCCTAACTAAGGAAAAATAGGACGTTTAATGTTCATTCGCAAAATCCAAGATCAAGATGACACTTATTTAACTAAGAAGTCTGTGACAATATTTTAATTCCAGAAAAGAATCAAGTTTTAGCTGATACAAATTGATCTAAAAGTACATGTTACACAAAACATGTGATTAAACACTTCCAAATTGCTTTAAATAAATATTACAGATATAAACAAGAACGAAAAATCATGCGTCAAGCATAGATTATGTAGCACTTTCCAACGCTTCTAAAATAATTTTACAAATTATTACCGTTTAATAAGCTGAAAGATGACATCTAAGTAAACGCATAACATATTTAAAAACGTAATTTCAGGAATTTTCAATATATACAATATTCGGAAAAATATCCGAATACTTTTATGTAGCCCTGTATATGATCTATAAATTTGTATATATACATAGGATGCTAAATTTTAGTTTAGTTAGGAAACGCGTAGCACCATTTAAATTCTCCTTCTGGAGTTTCTGTCAATAAACGTAAATGTGTTCGCGAACTTTTGTGCTGCCCTGTATAGGATCTACAGAATTTATACACACCACGTAATAGACAAAAAGCTAGTTAAGATTAAAATCGCGTTTAGTAACTTAAAACGCACTTCCAGGAATTATTGTTAACAGACAGTAGAGAATTCTTTTGTGTGTCCCTGTAAATGCACGATGACTGCTATACACACACTATTCTGTAGTAAGCCTCTTGTAATGCACCTTAGTAATATATATAAACTTCAATGCGTTTAAAATAGTGGAACATTATTTAAATAAGCCGCAGACGATTTTTCTCCATAGACGTAATGTAACGGAATTATTTTGACTGTCCCTGTAAAGTAACTCTAAGTGCTATACACCTACTATTCCATATTAAGCTTCTTCTAATGCATCTTAGTGATCTATATAAATTTCAATGTGTTTACAATAGTGAAACATTTTTAAAATAAACCGCAAATGATTTTTCCCCATAGACCGCAATGTAACGGAATTATTTTGAGTGTCCCTGTAAGAAAACTATAAGCGCTACACACTTCAGTTGAAATAGGGAACGTGCCATAGATAACGACAATAACATATAAAAATTGCAGAGCAATCCGAGCATATTTACGGGAGTTAGAGCACGGACAGACGGCCATACGGCCAGACGGCCATCCGGCCAGACGGCCAGACCAACCGAAGTCATAAGCACTTTTCAACTAGGTTGGAAAGTGCTAAAAAGAAACATGTTTTATTTCTTTGTAATTTTATTGTAATTTTATTTTTACAAATCGATAAAATGAATTATTTGAACAATACAGGTTGGGGCAAATAAAAGTGGCCCGGAGAACAGAGTTCCAGGTTACAAAGAAACACAGCAAAGGACAGGAAATACTAGTTCGCTAACCTGCCTATATCAGATGTTGAAAACGAGCACCATTAATCTCTTGGCACTTTTGGGCCATCGTCAGCAAGTTGCGGAAAGCAGATCGAAGCTGAACTTGTGGAACTGCTGCAATCTCATGAGAAATGTTCTGCTGCAGTTCTTGAAGAATATGAGGGTTGTTGCGATACACCTTAGACTTGAGGGTTCCCCACAAAAGTAATCACACACTGACAGATCAGGTGACCTGGGTGGCCAGCTAGGGTCGAGACCAGACTGACCTCTGCTGACACTTTTTTACTGTATTTTTCCCTGACCACTAGCCACCCTGATCTGCACCTTTGCACTGGTCACACTTACACTGACACAGCACGCACTAAGATCTGAACCGGTTTCGATCACGTGGTGGTTGATAACGTCAATCATTCACATCCAATCGTAACCACTCGTCCGGCCAATTTTATTTGCCCCACCCTATAGAAGTACTACTGATATACATTTATATGCTGTATAGTACCTCAGATCCCATAGTCAAGAAAACGGAATTGGGAACTGTAAGACAGAATCCTTAATGTATTGTAGTGCCACAGAGTTTAGTTTTTTATATTAAATTATTCAATAAGACACTTTGTAACCTAGATACATTTATAAAATACGCTTTTGAATATTCGGACATATTGTCTACGCATCAAATGTAACTAAGCAATATGTAATCCGGTTGGACTTCGAATTATAATTTATTTTATATTCCAATTTTAAGCTTTTTAATAATAATTTATTCTTCATGTATACAGAATTCCTTAAACTATATAGAAAAAAAATGACAATGTGATCTGTTATTTCTAAGAACAAATCAATAAAAATTATACGTCACACATTTAAAACAGGTATGTTTTGAATCTAGCTTTATAGTTTTATTATGTCAAAATTTTCATATTTGAATGTAAATTTATTATTCAACATTGTACTGAAATATATATTTCAATGGATAAATATTTACGAATTTGAATCTTGAAAATTTCAAAATGTTACTCAATTTCGGAATGTTTCCGATTTCTGAAACATTTAAATGTTTATTCAAATATACATGTGCGTTTAGAATTCTGTAACTTGGGGTTAGTTCAAGTTTTCTATCATCCACATTTCCCATGACATGTAGTCTCCTGGCGCCGTTAAGCATCTCTCTTTCTAGATCTTTTCTATAGAACTTTAAAACTACCTTCAATATACCAAATATTTATAAGATACTATCCCAAAGTCTATTGAAACGGACTTGAAATTTTATATGTGAATGCAAAGTAAGCATTTTATATGACATATATATTTACTCTACTAAAGTATATAGCATTTTCAAAGCTTTAATTTATAATTTTTAATCGAAATTTTATTTAATTTTTAGGTGCGTTCGTAATTATATAAATACGTAGCACCTATTGTCGTCGTCTGATCCTCCCGTCTGTCTGCTCGTCCGTCCGCATATAACAACGCAAAAACTACCCAACCGAATGGTTTGAAATTTAAGATATATTATCTTTGCTGAATTTTGTCGAGACATTTCAAATTTTATAAAAATCAAATCAAAACTTTAGAAAATATGAATAAAAACATTTATTAAGAAATTTGATTTTTTTTAAATTGGTACTTTCTTGTTAAAGGAGCTTTCGAAGTTGAATCGTCAAGCGACTGAGATACTTATTTTATTACAGAAATTAATCTGCAGACGATTTAATTCATTTCACACAATTAAAAACCATCAAGATCTGAATATTTATATAACTATCTATAGTACGAACGCACCTTATTTGTCACGTTTGACGTTGAATTTCCAACTTGTTCTAATTTGCATAGAAGTAAGTAAAAAACGTAAAGCGAGAAACTGCCAATAACAGTAGCAATTACATACTTTATATTTAACTAGCTGTTACCCGTGACTTCGTTCACGTAACATTGAAAAAAGAATAAATGCATTAACTTAGTAAAACATCTCACTTGATAATTAACAACATATATAATTAACCAAAGCTTTATCACATTTTATAGTAGACCATACGGTATTTCTTTGCTATAGGGGCCTTGACATAACCCAGTCTTAAAAAAGTGAAATTTCATGCCCAATAATATATACAATCGCGAAAATGAAACTGCAACTAATGAAAAAAGGAGGACCAAGTAAAATCGTGAAAATCGAGTAATTCCTCTTCGTAAAACGAAAAACAACACTGGCAGAATTCTTCTATACAACAGTGCATTTTAGGTGGTATTTGGTGTACAATTTGTATATGTGTGCATTGCTAAATGGGCATTATTATATTGTTTATTTGCATAGACATATGTTATATATGTCTTACTACATTATCTTGTTTATGTATATATTAAATTAAGTGCTTAACGCTAAGTGGTGTAAATAGTGAACAAACTGCTTGTGGATTTTATAAATTGATAGATATTTCACAAAGATATAACAATCTGATGCGATTCTAAAATGTTAATTAAGGTTGCTAGAAAGTACTTTAAATTCTGCCCAATTTAACCTCGATATTTTCTCTATCGCGTCAAGAACACTATAAGCAAATAAATACCGACGACACAAATCTGATAATCTAAATTTACATATTTTGGTTAATATATATAGGATTATTTTGATTTATTTCATGCGCTTGAAATTTTTTACGCTTTCTCTAGGGTTAGGTGTCGAATAAATGTACTTTCTTGTTATTTTATTTTGCCATTTCTATTTATTCTATTTTCCATTCATTCCATTTATGGATATTGATTTCATTTACATATTCGTGTCAAAGAATATTCCTTAAAGTTATTATCAGGATTAGGATAGGATTCGATTAGGGTTAGGATTAGGAATAAAAATTGAACGACAATGGCATGACCGATTCAGGTTTAAAGTATGAACCAGGAAGTCTATTTACATCATGAAGCAATAAGAAAATTAGAAAATTATCGGCTAATATTTTTTAATATGTTTTACAGTCATAGTTGGCATCAAAGGTGAGCGGGGAAATGATCATCTAAAATATATCATTAAGTGTTTACCAAGCAAAACACAAATCTGGTTACAGCAATGTATTTCATTTTGCGCCAAATTTCACTTCATAAAAAAAAATCAAATTGACTATGGACCTAATTACAGACCCCTAACCTTCCTATTCTCACAAATGTTCTACCTATATGTAAAAAAAAATTCTACTGTATAGAACGCGCTTTCACGTTTATAATACTATGAATTGGCACGATCGGCTTGTTCAAGTTTACACAATTCAGCTGGAAGAAAAGATTCATTACTTTTTTATTTCTTCTTTGCTTTTGCATTACGCGAATTTGTTGGTAAAATCGATTTTCTTTTCGATAACATTGTTGTTTTTTAAGTTTAAAAAATATTGTAATTTTACTTAAACATTGCTTTAAAATCTATGCAATTTTTCTTATCCTGCAAGACTTTACAAAAATCTATTACGAAACAACTTTAAAGCTATATTAAAAACAAAAAAGTTTTTCCTAATTTAAAACTAAAAGAAATGTAAAATTAAATTCCGGTTCGAAACGACGATTTACAAATAATGTGTTTTTGATTGTGGGAAAATGATAGAGGAAAAATGCTGTTACTTCGACACAATCATATTAAATCTTTAGCTTTTATGAGAAAAGCAACTTTATTTTAAAAAATATAGTTATTTTTATTAAGATTTTCTGATTTTCGATACGGATAATTTTGCGATGCATATCATTGACATTTGCCATCCAATTTTTTTTTTTTTTTTTTACTTTTTATAATTTAAATTAAAAATATGGTATCTTTATGTTAGCCGTGTGCAGACGATAAATCGCCAACCTATTCCATCACTCGTATTGAATTCATTAAAAATATAAATCTTTCACTCATTTCATTTAAAACACAGAACTTTAATTTACAACACATACATTTAAAATACATATATTACGTACATTTAAAATAATTCCTTTCATGTGAAAAAGAAAAAGAAAAAAAAAAGAAATTAATCACAAATAATTTGATAACCCAAGATCATTTTATTTCAACATCAAAACAAATCTGTTTTATTTTTCTATATATGACATCATATTCGCTTGCTTTCCATACTTACTCGTATTTATGCACTTTGTATTATTATCAAATATTTGAAAACGCACGTTTTATTTCTAATATGACATCATTTCATATTCTGTTTAATTCTTAAATAATTCATTTCCTTTTCATTTTTCACGTGGAAAATTTTCACTTGAAAATAAATTGTTGATTAAAAATTATTACTCAGGTGTTTTATTTTATATTGGCAACGATAAAGTATTAGCAACGGTAAAATAAATTTAACCATTTTAAAAAAAAGCTGCAAAACCGGGCCCTTTGGGCCAAACCAACCAAACCAACCAACCATTGTAAAATATACGAAAAAATGTCCATTTATTCTGTATGAAAATAAGGAAAATTTTAATTTTTAAGATAAATATTGAAATAAAATAAACGAAAAACAGCCTATATTCATTTGAGGGTTATAATCAACTTATATGCAAAGATACAGGATAATTAAATGCTTCATTTTGACGCTGGCTTCAGCCTAACATTTGCACACAATCAGATTTATAATATTATTAGGATTATTGACACTATTATAAATTATAGCACTTAATTAGTATTATTCAATAACCTTTCATTGTCTCTAAATAAATTTTAAATATGCGGCTGATATACTTTTATATATTATGTTCTTTCAATGAATCTTATAAATAAATCTTGAAACAAATTAAATATTTTTTTCTGTATATAGCTATATTTAAACATATGTCTTGCTCTTTCAGAAGTCAATTTATTTAAAGCATATTTACATTTGTAGCAAATATTCAATTCAAATTTTAAATATTAAAGCAAGACTAATACTTAAAATAAAAAAAAACCTACTTAGATACAGAAATAACTTAGTATAGACAATTTGCTGAAGGAAACATAAATCATTAAAGGAGAGGCATTGAAACAATCGATAATAAAATTAAACCAAAATGAAAATGACAAGGAAAAGAAATAACAAGCGGGAAAAATTCTACCTTACGGCAGAATATAGATTGGCCACCCACGGCTTTTATCGTTGAGATTTTTTTCAGCCAAGTCTAACTCGTCAAAAATAAAAAAATTGTTTGTTACCATAAGTCAGCTTCTCCACTTTAGAATTTAGTTAGCGCTCTAAGATTTTTTGTGAGGCTGGCGGGATATATTAGGCACGAACACACCAAGTTTTAAAAAGATTAGGTGATTAGAAGTATTTTTAATAAATATAATAGTAAAAAGATGTGGCTCCAATGGGCTGAGACGTGTCGAGGTAGATGTTGTTTACAAATGTGCTGGCTTAATTACACCCTTTAAACTATTTTTAATGGTTCAAGACACTTTAGCACTTAATAAATAACTTTAAAAAGTAATGAAAAGTTCTATGATAGTAGCTTTTATGATGGATACAGCTAAGAGAAGTTGTTTAACAAATGATGAGTTAGCATTAATTGACGGGCTCTTGAAGAATGGTGGGGGAAGGAAGGGGGAGCTATACAAAAGTGCTCTACGAGACCTTTAAAATGAATCCTCACTTGCAATTGAGAGATGGGACCTTAAAAAGGATCCCCTTTTGCGCCCCTCTGACGGGTCCCCCCCCCTCGATAGATACGTGAAAAGCGAGGGCGTTAAAAGAAGCGGGGTGGGGGGGAAATACCTTTAAGCGGTTTACAGCTAATTTTGGTGAAATTTTGGAGCTGTCCCCGGCTCATAGAAACAGAGAAAAATGGGAAGAAATAAAATAATTATGAGATATTGAAAAAAAAAATAAATAAGAAAAGTGCTCCTGACAGGAGACGGGAGAGACGGAGGGAGAGAGTAGAACCAGACAAAAGTGCTTGATGAGATCAAACTTTTGATATGTTACATGACGGGGTTTGAACACCTTGAATGTCTCCCCCGTGGAGGAGGGTAACTCCGGTCCTATGGGAGATAGGGCCTCGGGACCCACTTAGAAATGTCGGCCTCGACGAGTTTAACTTTGTTGGATCCTTTAGAAGAGGTCTACGCCCTATGTGAGGCTTAAAGTGGCTGAGAAAGATGGGAAAAACCAAAATTTAAAAAGAGTTGAAACAGTGAAATGTGCTTCTTAAGGGAGGGAGGGAGTGAGAGGGGGAGAGTAGGACCAGACCATAGTGCTTGACGAGATCTATCTATTGATATGTTACATGAAGGAGTTTACATGGGATTTACATGAGGGGGTGCACCAAAAAGGTCTTACTGAACCTTTCCTCCCCCCGGGGGGGGGGGGGTAACTTCATTCCTATGGGAGATAAGGCCACAGGACCCCCTTAGAAATATCCGCCACGACGAGTTTAACTTCGTTGGATCCTTTAAATGGGGTCTGCGCCCGCTGTAGGGCAATTAGGTACTGAGAAAGGAAATACAGGCATAATTACCGGCAGAAGTATCGGCATAATAAAGAGAGACAATTTGATTTTTAACATCATCAGTAACAACTATTTGTATACCTATGTATAAAGGCTGTCCTCCTTTAAATATGGAGTGGTTGTGACTTTTCATAAACATGAATTTTACTGCAGACTGAAAAAAACCGTACTTTTGTGTTATACCGGCTTCCACAATTATGATTATGCCAAGGTTGCAGTTATGATTTCGCCAACATCATCGCAAAGCTTATTTATACATCCTATATACGCATATATATATTCCAAACACTCCTAGATGTGCTATATACGTCATTATACACATATTATTGATGTCTTATATACCGTATATACATCATATACACATGTCATATATATACATCATATATGACTATAACTTGGCCACATACGTCAAGAAATGTTATATATATATCATATATTATTATAATGTCATACATGCTTTATAATTTGGCGATAAATCTTGGCCGCTTGGCAGTTCATCCTTGGAAGCCGCTATAACACGAAAGTACCAAATTTACAATGTATTAATGAAAACAGAAACAAATATATTTCATGCTTGGTGGCTGCTATAACACGAAAGTACCAAATTTCTTCTTTATTTTTCATATCTGATAATTTGCATCTATCCTTTTTGTAATTTTAAAATTTTTGTAACAATTTTATGCATTTCTATAGCCTATTCAAAGAAAAATTCTTCAAAAGTTACAGAATTTCGTTAAAAACGCTTAAAAAATTCTTCTAAAGTTACAGAATTTTGTTAAAAATGGTTAAAATAGTAAAATGCGAACATCGCATCGTTTGGTCCATTCTCGACTGAAAGCAACAACCGTTATCATTATCTTTTTACGCGTGAAGGTTTAGCTATGGTACTTCATTGTGAAGTTTGGTAATTTTTGAAATTCATTATTTGAAAAACGGCATAATCATTCGATTTGAAATTTATATCAAGAAAAATACAGTTTTTTACCTTTCTAACGCAGTTTGTCTAACAATTTTGTGACAAATACTTTTTGAGTTATTAATTTTTTCAGTAACTTCAAATGTTTCATTTTCCGAAATTAACCTGTGGCAACGATGGATTGCTGTGACTTTTCATAAACATGAAAAATGATAGAGATTGAAAGAATAAGCCACCCTGTGTGTGGCTAAAAAAATTATAAAAAAATATATTATATAAACGTAATTAAAGTCGAAATAATATTATCTGCGCCTCACACTTATACGCTTTTCGTTTTTGTTTCTAAATTTGTAATAAAAATATCATTTTGAATTCACTAATAAATATAGTTTTTCAAAAAATAGGTTTTCAATTTTATTTCATTTCAAAGTTAATATTTATCGCATTTAATAACGCATGATTTACAATTATTACTTCTGACTAAAATTAATAAATTTTTATTACACCGTTCAATTTTTTTATTTTTCCAAAAAGAATATTTTTATGTCATTGCTTTTTCTTAATTTTCTTTTTTTATATTGAAGAAGTGAAATAGATGAATGCATTTCAATGTGGAAATAAACACATTCATTGATACGTTGTGACGGTTATTGCGATCAGTAAGAGTGAACCAGGCCGTCCAGACTTAAGAGAGAGCAGAAGAGGTAAAGTTAAAAAAAGGTGAAGTTTATTGAAACCTTACCGGGCTGGGATTTAAGAAAGGACACTAATAAATTTTCCTTACTTCAAAAATATTTCAACGTTCCTGAAACTGTACTCAGTAAAATAAAACTTCAATATACATAATATAAAGATTCAAAAAAAACCTCACAACTTTGAAGATAGCCACAAGTCAGGATGCCTTCAGTAAGAATCCAACTCCACGCTGTAGGCTAGACGAACACTGATCTCAAGATGTCCGTCCAGACTAATGCAACTGGTTATACGCTATTCAGCTTCGGATTGAAGATTCAGTAGCAGGATCTAACGTACTCTCATAGAGGCAAGACTCGACCCAAGTTCCGACTTCCAAACGTATTATGAAGTTTATATACCCAAACATCGATTGACCAGTTATAATAATTTGCATAAATATCGATGAAAAGCAGAAAATCACAAGTTCCGAGATTTTCACAGTCATCCGTCGAAAGTTAACGAAAGATAGCCTTGATCAACTTTTACGCACATGGAAAATTAGTTGACAAAAATTACATTCTCATTCAAAACATCGCATACTCACATGATCAGAGTAGTCGATCCATCACAACGTCATCAAATTTTTCTATTTTATTCCTTTTCAATTATTAAATTTAATCATTATCTTTTAGTAAAATTATTTGATTTATTATTAACCAGCAAAGCACTCGGCTTTACGCGCGTAGTTGTTGAAATATGGCAAGTGGTATTTGTACACCTATTTTTATTACAGAAAATTATACTGCTAAGGATAATGCAAAAATTACTTATTAAGGCACATTGTGAATAATATTCATTCCTTTACAGTATTAGGTAAACATGAGACTTAAATTAACGAGGAAATCTAAAATTATTTCCAAATAATTTGAAGGTTTTGCGCGCTTTTCCTTTTTCATTTGAAACGTTTTTCGCTCATTTTATCCTTTTAAATTTCGAAATTTTTTAAACCGTTTATAGCGAGCATTTACACTTTAAAAGTAACTACCATGTCAAATGTCAAATTTCGAACCCCAGCAGCAAAATAAAAATAGCAAATTTAGAACGGTTTGGTTGAAATTTCGAACTATTTTGAAACCGTTTTTAGCGAGTATTTACATCTTAAAGTAACCCCCATGCGGAAATTACAAACTTCTTGTTATCTAAGCTTCCTTATTAACTTATCACAGAAATCTCAATTTTAGGAAGTGTTTGATTCTGCACACTTTTACATTTCTACAATTTAAACAAGAACGAAAAATCATGCGTCAAGCATAGATTATATAGCACTTTCCAACGCTTCCAAAATAATTTTACAAATCATACCGTTTAATAAGCTAAAAGCTAACATCTAAGTAAACAATTTAGAAAACGCATAACATTTAAAAACATAATTTCAGGAATTTCCAACATATACAATATTCGGAAAAATATCCGAATACTTTTATTCAGCCCTGTATAGGATCTATAGATTTGTATATATACTACATAGGATGATAATTTTAGTTCAGTTAGGAAACGCGTAGCACAGTTTAAAATTCTCCGTCTGGAGTTTGTCAATAAACAGAAATGTGTTCGCGAACTTTTGTGCTGCCCTGTATAGGATCTACAGAATTTATACACACCACGTAATAGATAAAAAGCAAGTTAAAATTAAAATCGCGTTCAATAACTTAAAACGCACTTCCAGGAATTATTGTTAAAAGACAGTAGAGAATTCTTTTGCGTGTCCCTGTAAATGAACGATGACTGCTATACACACAATATTCCGTAGTAAGTCTCTTGTAATGCACCTTAGTGATCTATATAAATTTCAATGCGTTTAAAATAGTGAAACATTATTTAAATAAACCGCAGACGATTTTTCTCCATAGACGTAATGTAACGGAATTATTTTTACTGTCCCTGTAAAGTAACTATAAGTGCTATGCACACCCTGTTCCATATTAAGCTTCTTCTAATGCACCTTAGTAATATATATAAATTACAATGCGCTTAAAATAGTGAAACATTATTTAAATAAACCGCAAATGATTTTTCCCCATAGACCGCAATGTAGCGGAATTCTTTGGAGTGTCCCTGTAAAAAAACTATAAGTGCTACACACTTCCGTTGAAATAGGGAACATGCTATAGATAACGACAATAACATATAAAAATTGCAGAGCAATCCGAGCATATTTACGGGAGTTAGAGCACGGACAGACGGCAGACGGCAGACGGCAGACGGCAGACGGCCAGACATACCGAAGTCATAAGCACTTTTCAACTAGGTTGGAAAGTGCTAAAAACTGTTTTGTGGTTGTATTTACGTCTCTAAAGTAACAGTCATATAAAATTTCAAATTTCTAAACCTAACAATTCCTACTGTTTCGAAATTTAGAAAGTTTTCCATTGATTTTATCCTTTTAAATTTCGAAATTTTTTGAAAACGTTTTTATTCAGCATTTACAATTTAAAAGTAACCACCATGCCAAATTTAAAATTTCTAGCCCCTAGCATCACAAAAATCGCAAATTTAGAATCTTTTTAGCACTTTCCAACCTAGTTGAAAAGTGCTTATGACTTCGGTTTGTCTGGCCGTCTGGCCGTCTGCCGTCTGGCCGTCTGGCCGTCTGGCCGTCTGCCGTCTGCCGTCTGCCGTCTGTCCGTGCTCTAACTCCCGTAAATATGCTCGGATTGCTCTGCAATTTTTATATGTTATTATCGTTATCTGCAGCATGTTCCCTATTTCAACGGAAGTGTGTAGCACTTATAGTTTTTTTACAGGGACACTCAAAAGAATTCCGTTACATTGCGGTCTATGGGGAAAAATCATTTGCTGTTTATTTAAATAATGTTTCACTATTTTAAACGCATTGAAATTTATATATATCACTAAGGTGCATTAGAAGAAGCTTAATATGGAACAGGGTGTGCATAGCACTTATAGTTACTTTACAGGGACAGTAAAAATAATTCCGTTACATTACGTCTATGGAGAAAAATCGTCTGCGGTTTATTTAAATAATGTTTCACTATTTTAAACGCATTGAAATTTATATAGATCACTAAGGTGCATTACAAGAGACTTACTACGGAATATTGTGTGTATAGCAGTCATCGTTCATTTACAGGGACACGCAAAAGAATTATCTACTGTCTGTTAACAATAATTCCTGGAAGTGCGTTTTAAGTTACTGAACGCGATTTTAATGTTAACTTGCTTTTTGTCTATTACGTGGTGTGTATAAATTCTGTAGATCCTATACAGGGCAGCACAAAAGTTCGCGAACACATTTCTGTTTATTGACAAACTCCAGACTGAGAATTTTAAAATGTGCTACACGTTTCCTAACTGAACTAAAATTTAGCATCCTATGTAGTATATATACAATTCTATATATCCTATACAGGGCTGAATAAAAGTATTCGGATATTTTTCCGAATATTGTATATGTTGGAAATTCCTGAAATTATGTTTTTAAATATGTTATGCGTTTTCCAAATTGTTTACTTAGAAGTTATCTTTTAGCTTATTAAACGGTATGATTTGTAAAATTATTTTGGAAGCGTTGGAAAGTGCTACATAATCTATGCTTGACGCATGATTTTTCGTTCTTGTTTGGTTTTGAATTCTTTTAAATTTTGAATTTTGTAAAAACTGTTCTTTACGAATATTTAAATTTCTAAAGTAATAGCTATGTCAAATTTCAAGTTTCTAACCTTAACAGTTCCAAATAAATTTTAATTTAGAACGTTTTCCGCTCTTTCCACAAGTTTAAACTTCAAATTTTTAATAAACTGTTTATACCAATCATCTGAATCTTAATAGCAAGTACTATACAGAATTTCAAAGTTTCTAATCATAACATTTCCAACTAAATGGAAATTAAAACACTTTTAGAACGTTTTGCGCTCATTTCAGCCTTTTGAATATTGATTTTTTTTTTAGTCTTAGCGAGTATTTACATCCTATGAGTAATGGCAAATTCCAAGTTTTTATATAAACAGTATCACACAAATCACAATATTAGAATGTTTTTTGCTCATGCACACTTTTAAATTTCGAATTTTTGAGAAAACTGCTGTGGACGTGCATTTGCGTCTTTAAAGTAACAGCACTGCCACATTTCAAGTTTCTAGCATTAAGAGGTTCAAATAACTCGTAATTTAGAACGTTTTCTCCCCGTTTTCAACTTATTTCACCCTCTTAAAATTCTCATTTTCCAAAAATTGTTCTTAGTGTGTATTTACATCTTAAAAGTAACCACCATGCCAAATTGCAAGCCATATACCAACTGTATCACATATATTGGAAATTTAGAACTTTTTTCCTGCACTCTTTTAAATGCCAAATTTTTTAAAAACTGTTCTCGCCAACCATTTACGTCTCTAAAGTAACACTTATGCCAAATTTCAAGTTTCTAGCCCTGGCAGTTCCAAAAAATTGTATTTTAGGACATTTACCTTTCATTTCACCATTTTAGGTAGCTTTCAATACAAAAAAGTATAAAGCTACCTATTGCAGCCGTTCGGAGGAAAGCAGTTCCGGAAAATTTCGATGTATTTTCACCGATCATGACCCCCAGACCCAAAACCACCCTCCGTTCAAATGTTGACATTTTGAAACAAAACAGCACATTAACGCGATTACTCGCCAATTATTTTCTTTCATTGTTGTAATAATTTTCCCAATCATACGCATAAAACTATATATTCATATCCGTTAGCGCCAAAATTGGCGACATTCGCGACAAAATTGGCAAAATTGGCGACATTTGGCAAAATATCGCTAAATTTGACGACCAAAATAAGTCTTCATAAATGAAGCCAATTTGGCTGTTGCTCAATAATTTGGCGAATTTCTTATTCAAATTCAGTATTAACGAATCTTTTGTAAACGTTTCTTTGCATTTTAACTTGCTGTTTTCGTGTAACATTAGCTAAAATTTTAAAACGAAGATATAGGAAAGCTACCTTTTTCTCCCGGTACAGGCCGGAAGGACTTTTAAATTTCGAACTTTTAAGAAACGTCCATTGGAATTGTTTACATATTAAAAGTAATCACCACACCAAATTTCAAATTTCTAGCCCCAACAATGTCACAGAAATTTCAGGTTTAGAAAGTTTTTTGTTACAGAATGTCTTGTGGGTTTTTCTACCCACATAAAGTATAGTCTATGTTGAAGTAGAGGTTGTCACCAGCATTTTGCTACCATTATTTTTTAAATGGGTTCGCTAGTTCGAGTGATTATCCCTAGAAAAAAGAAACGTTACTTCTTTATAATATTAATTATAGGTTAATTTCTAATATTAAAATGTATGATTAAAATATGAAAATATTGTATTGTCATTGAGAATAGGCAACTGTGCATAATGTCAGAACTGCCGACCACCGCCACACGCGGAACAGAAAGAATAGCCCTTCCCCTTTCGCCCCCCACACACACCCTTCCTTCACTGGCCCTTTCAATACATGAGTCTGTTAGATAGGAGGTAGCTCGAGCATGGAAGCTGCCACCGCAAAAATTTTAAATCAATTTTCTTTAAGTTAAAGAAACGACCAGCGGGTGCGTGATGGGTGAGTCGGTTATTATGCTAGACGACCGCAATGACTTCGAGCTCAATCATTGCTCTCAAGAAGTGAGTGAAAAATTTATTACAAAATTCTTCAGATGCCTGAACCACGTTCAGTTAATTAAAACCGTGTAATAAATGAATATATTTTTTTAATAGTTGTACAAATATTTCCTGCAGTTAATTTTCAAATGCTTCTTCAGTTTTCTACATTTTATGTGCATTATGTAAGGAAAATTGTTGTCTATCATAAATTGATATATTTCTTTTTTCTTTATCCGATACTAAAATGCTGAGGACATCACGCAACTTTCTTCTATAGAAGTCAAATTAATTAAATGATTTAAATTGAATGACAGTGTATTCTCTTATTCGGGATGCGAAGCATGAAGTTTCGTTGAATTCTGTGCATTTTAATGGGTGATATAAACATCGCATATTTTGAACAAATCATCAAATTTTGGCATTCCCTTCTTAAATGACCGCAACAAAGATTGAATGGCAATTTATTCTTTTCATGAGGACTCTAAATGTGATGTTTCGTTGAGTTCTGCGCATTTAAATTGCCGATATAATCATCGCATATTTTGAACAAATCAGCAAATTTTGGCATCCCCTTCTTAAATGAGTGCAACTAAGATTGAATGGCAATCTATTCCTTTCACGAGGACTCTAAATGTGATGTTTCGTTGAATTCTGTGAATTTAAATTGGTGATATAAGCATCACATCCATTTGCCAGCACACTCTCTTTGACGATTTTGTGCCAAAACTATTCATCACCAGTTCAGATAAAGATAGGACTTCCTACAATATTTCCTCCTATTCTACGCAGTAGTTCGTGAGTTAAAGCAACCACAAAATCTCTGTCATATATAGACAGACACAAAGATAGACATTTAAAAAAAAAACAGTCAAATCGTGATAAGTACTTTATAAAACGTATAAAACCGTCGAAAAGCGGAAGGCGAAATTTTTCTCGAATCCAATAGTATTTTTTTCTTGTATAGATAGAAGAAAATAAGATGGGTTGGGTTGATTATTGACGGCCAATTATCTACACTTGGTATATAGGCCCGGGGGGGAGTGCCCTTCGTGGGGGTCTTTCTAAGGGAACCTAACCCGTATTTACGCATGGATAAATCCACGGCTCGAAGAAAACCACGAAAACTCCGAACGATTAGGCCGACGGGCGCGATTGGGATCGAACCCAGCACCTCCCGTCTACCAGCTTCGAGAGCAGAACCTCTCAGCCACTGGTGGGGCGAAGAAAATAAGAAAACGAAGTTCTTTAAATCCATCTAAAATTTATTTATTAAATCATAAAATTAGTTCATACATTTTATTTATAGAAAAATAAATTGCGTTCATTTTTCAGAAAGGAGTGAGTTTCTCTTTTAATTCGTAATAAATTAAAATGCTTCATTTTTTACTCCTGCAAACAGATTGTGATTTTTTTTTCTTTAATCTCACTCATAATGTCCTATTTTACAAAAATGTAGGCTTGCTTAAAATATATTTTTGTAAAATAATACTAAATAAATGATTAATATTATGCCTTTTGTTTTAATTTATTATTATTATGAACCGAATAACGTCTTTTGTACGTAAGGTAAAGTAGTAAGAGATTGCGCACATAGAGGTTCGGGGGGAAGGAGTAGAGTGAGCGCGCAGCGACTCCAGGTAATTGTACAACAACAGTAGTGGAGTGTCTACTTGAAAGTGCACGTCGATTGCTTTGAGCGTCTAAGATAAAGTATTGCTATTTTGTTTTGTTTACCAAAAGTAAGTGCTTGAATGTTCATAGTTATTCATCAGATTTTCTATACAATGTCAGTAGTACAAAATATTTTAAACTTAAACGATTTCTCATAAGCTACTAATCTAGACTAACAATGTAAACATCAACGGTTCGTTTTAGAAGAGGTCATGTTTAAATAAAAGGCCGCGCAATCTCTCCAACCGAAATTAGAGAGTTTGCGCATCTGCTACTTGGGAGAGATGGCACATTGCTCCCATTAGTTTCCATGCTAGGAGATATTACGCAGCTTTTTGGTAAATTTGCATAAAAAAATGAAAAATGAAAATGGACTAATTTTAAGTTAAACGTGTTATTAAGTAACATAATTTTATTTTGTAATCTTATCTGGACTTGCTTTTTCTGATTCTTTAATTTTTTTTCCTTTAATTAAAATTTTTTAATCGTTTTTAAAATTATTTCCTTTTTCTTATTTTTTAATCATTATGTTGAAATATTCACTCCTAATACAATAATATTTGTTCACAAAAACCTTACAGCAATGTCATTTAAGTGTAATTATTATTGTTAATAATTTAATTGTAGTTATTATTAGTAACAATCTCTCCTACCCATGTGCGCAATCACACCAACCTTGTAAGGACAGATTGCGCACAATAACTTTCTTGGCTTTATTACAACTGTTCTATTAAATTGCAACATAACAACAAAATAGCAATGGGAATACATAAAAAACAAATGAAGTAAAAATTATTCATGAATAGTTTAGCAAAAAATTAATATTTAGATTTTTTATTGCTATTCTTTTGAATTGTGCGCAGACTATCCTAGCTTTACCTTATAAATAAAAATAAAAAACTTTATTGGATCTCCTATGTATATCTCTAGGATATATAATTTACTTTTTATAATTCATTAATTTAGTAACTAATGTAAATTAACTGACATTCTAATCAAAATATCCGATGTACACCTATTGTTCTTTTAGTCTCGTAAACAAAATAGCAATGTTTTATTATTTACTAGTAATTTAATTACAATCTAAATTTAGCAATACAAATAAACAACCAAAGGTTCTCAAGAAATTTTGCAATAACACAATTGTGGTTTCAAGACGGAAAATTCCATCATTAATTGGATTAATTTATCCTTTCAATTGCTTAAACAAAAATAATGCAAGCTGTTTCCACAACTCTAATCTTCACCATTGTATTCAAGAATGTTGAAGATTAAAGTTTATTTTAAATAACTGTCCATAAATATTAATGAAATAACGAATGAACGCAAATAAAGAGAATTAAAATAGTTACTATTGTTTACTTGGGAATTTATTTTGTAATGATATAATTGTATTCAATTTTTACTAAACAAACAATTACGTTGTACACAATACTTACCGAAATATTTTCCTGTTGTTAAAATGCAATTAACTAGTATATTTTCTTTTAATTTATAATCAGTAGTAAAATAACAAAGTTTATATTTAATTTAATTAAAATTGGTAATAAATGAGAGATAATTAAAGTAAATAACGTTTTTCTAAAGATAGGGAGAATGCATTAGTAATTCACTAGGCACGATTAATTTTAATTTTCGTTGGCATACTATACAAAATTTGCATAGCCGTACAATTAGTTTTGTTTTCTACAGTTTTGTCTCGCACTGGTCATTTACTAACGCCTATTCAATTACTGGTGCACTTATCCTATATGAATGCAAATTGATAATAAATTAAATTGGTAAAATAGGTTAATCCATTATCAACTATCCATTAGCAACGAAAAATAAAGTTGGTGTGCAACGGAAAAATGCGTTTTTCTCAAAAAGTTTGTGACGTAGGAAAATCGTTATACTTTTCCTGCAACATTTAAATAAACTCCTACAACCCATAAATTTTTAATATATTTAGTTTCAGTAGATTCAGAAATAGAGTGGGAGGGAACATATTTTTGCAGTGTATTTCCGACGATATCTCTGAAAATGTAGTACCTAAAATTAAAAGAAATGTATTTTTGAGTTCGGTATTACGAGATCATTCACACGATACCCCACAGATATACAAAAAAAATTGTTTCTTAAAGTAACTTAATTAGACACTCTAAATTGTTCCTAACAATATTTGTGAATGACTAATAATCTGAAAATATGTAGGTCAATAGGCTCCAGAGCTTTCCCAAGTTTGAACTTTCCACGTCCCATAGATTACGAGAAGAAGGGATCTGACAGACGGACAGAATCACATAGGAGTGATCTTAAAATGGTTCCGTTTTTACTTTTTAAGTACGGAACCCTAAAAATAAATGCGTTAAAACGAAACTGATTACTCAAGTCGCTGCCGTTGGCGATATGACATAAGCGTTTCTGACTAACATTACTTGCATTATAATATATAGCTAAAAATATATATAGCTGTTTAAATTAAATAATTTATTGCCGTTAGAATTATAGTATATATTTACACATAAAGCAAGCGATTATTTTTATAAATGCATCATTAAATACTAAATTGATTGAAGCTTAAAATACACTCTTCAGCGAAGCTTTCAGAAGTTATTTTAATAATAATAATATTGATTTTTCTTTCAGTTTTGTAAAAGTGCGTGTTTATGTGTAAATAAACTAAATCTCCAAGCAAAGCTTTATGATGAGACGATATTTCTTAAGCCACATAAAACTTCAGAAAAAAAGTTACGTCAGATTTTGAAGCTTTTGTATAGAGAAATTACCTTTCTCTGCTGTCACTTTAGCATGACTGACATCTAAAAGTAAATAAAGAGCTGAGATTTATATTTAATACTCGCTTGCCAAAATGATCATTTATAAAAGATGACATCTTGGAAAATTTTATTTTTAAAAAATGTATGAAGCGAACTAAGTGGCAATAGTGATGAAATTACTTATATTGCCATACTTATAAAATTGGATGTATATTCCTATTACCATGAAACATGGTACACTCTTATTACCATGCTCGGTTAATCAGACTGTATTAAAAGGAAGTCTTAAAAACTATGTTATTATTTAATATTAATTGCAAAGAGCTCATATCCATTAACATAGGAAACAATTGAACAAATATCATTTTGTTAGAGTATATAATTTGTAAGTTTTACTTGTGCTTAATGTATTTCACAATTTTAATTTTTAAAGCAGCACTGAACAGTTAGATACATAATATTATTTAATAAATATTTTTACTCATATTAACTATATAATTTAAACAAATTTATAAAGTCTGTAGAGCGTCATAAATATGCTGTGTCTGAGTTTTCGAATATACTGTGTCTGAGTTAAAAGTTTTAATTTCTCTTGTTTAAAATATATATATAAAAAAATATTTATATATTTACTTCGTAAACAAATGTGAAATTCCCTATTTATGTAATGCGTTTCATATAATAAATAATAATCATTTAATATACTATTTCAATTTTTATTCAAACTGATACTTCGATTATTACACATAAATATCTATGAGGTAAAATTTTAAAATTTAAAGATCCTCAATGTAAGAATAAGCTACTAGTATTATATGAATTGAACGTTGATTTTTTTTTATGATGATACTAAATTGAATTACACATTGAATTATTATTTATATAGTACAGAAGAGTCTTCTTTCCGACCATAATTGGAAATTTCCACGCATTTATAAATTCACGGTTTTAAGATGATAATGTTTTTTTGCCATAAATCATGTGTTAAAAAAATTCCGATTTTTAGATGAATTTGATCTTCTGATGTAAATCAGTATAGTCATTAATCTTCTTTTTCTATTATATAAATTGCCTTAAAGACTGTCTTGGAAACTCATAATAAAAATGGCCTAGAAATTGTCCAGATAGAAATCCAAGAGAAAATGTATCGGCTGAAAATGGAAGAAAAATTCAAATGCTTGAGGATGCATATTGGAAAATCTTATTTATCGTGTATGGCAGATCATGAAAGATCTTCGAAAGGAGTCACCAGACTTACGCTCTTATTCACCATCTACCTCAACTGCCGGTTAAGCGAGAAAAGCTCGGTTGAACGCTTAAATGATATTCACAATTAAGCTGATTAGACCTGATCTCTGCCGAAGTACAATCAGTTTAATGGTGAATATTATATGAGATTTCGACTGTGGTTTTCGCGCTGAACCAGTAGTTGAGGTAGATGGTGAATACGAGCATAAACCTACAATTCGCCATAATTTTATTAAATTAAAAATCTTTAATTTATCAACTGAGGATGTAAATACAGACATTTTTTATTAGTTTTTTATTTATTGCAGTTTACTTTTCAGTAATACTTATTTATTACATTTATTTAAAATGTAGACACCGTTATCTGTTTCTAAAAAAATTATGTTGTATCCATGATTTAATAAATGCCGTAAAATTTCAATGAAGTAATGGATACAACCATGAGAGTCATTCAGACATATTGTGTGAAAATTGTATTGTACGTGGAATCAACTTTTGATGCTGATGTAGCTGCAACCATAAGATGTCGCAATCTAGTTCCAACAATTGGAGCTATTTTTGAATCACAGATCTAAGTTTTGTAGCAAGATTTCATCATCTTATAGTTACAACTACTCCAGCAAAAAAAGTTGGTTCAATGTTCTACAAAATTTTTAACAGTGTATGGCGGCAACACATTGTAAAAAGCATTGTTTAGGTAAACTCTATATAGTAAAGCCAGTGGAATATAGCATTGAATTTATGCTTGCATTTCTTTCCAAAATACGAAACATTTTTCTTTTAATATATTTCGCATTATAATCACATGTCTGTAGTAAATGTAAATTTCGGGGACAAGGGATAAGAAATACCGTTTTCTTCAGATAAATTTAAACAAGAATGAAAAATAATGCGTCAAGCTTAGATTATGAAACACATTTTTAACACATCTAGAAAACTGTAGTGAAACTTCACCGTTAAATAAGGTGAAAGAAGATATATAAGTAAACAGTACAGGAAACATATAACACATTTACCAATTTTATCAATTACTTACCATAGTCAAAAATGTAGTCGACTTATTTTATGCAGCCTGTATATGATATATAGATTTGTATATACTACATCCGTCGTAATTTTTATCCTGCTTTTTTTCAAGCGAAAACCGAGAGGGTGAAAATTGCCCAAGCCGGAGTTGATCCCGGGTCCTCAGAACAGCGCTCTGAGGTTCTACCACTGAGCTACAAAATTCAGATTCAGATTCAACCAAGCAGGAACAATATCTGAGCTCGGCATTTCTCACTCTTATATATGTCGGAACGGCTGAAACCATAGCACAAGATGGAAATGTCATCAGGCGCACCTAAATTACTGCGGCAAACATGAGACGACAATACAAAGCCCAGCATACGGCAACACATAGTTAATTTTTAATTCATTTTCAGCAGTAAATTACGCCTGCAAAAAGCAGGATAAAAATTCTTTGTTATATTTTAACAGTGTACTTTCTTCCAGTACCAGAGTACTTATGTACCAGGGTACTTTCTTCTTGTAGAGATAGAAAATAGTAATAAAAGGGACAGGGGGATTTTTAAAACTACCTTGGTCCGTCCCAATGAAAAAAAGTTTTAATTATCCAAAACTTATGTTAATCCTTTAATTATATAGCTATATAAGTCAAATAAATCGAGTTACGTGAGAGAGTTATGGCTACTACATAAAAATTTAAATTTTGCAAAAACAACAAAATTTTGCTAGAATTACAAAATTATTGTAAAATTCAAAAAACAGATTTTGTTAATTCAAGTAAAATTGATGAAATTTTGTTAAAATTTTGTAAGAGTGTTAACAATATTTTTTTTTGTCCAAGCAACAAAACCAAATTTTTTACTTCAACTAAAAATGTTGCTTAAACAACCAAAATGTACTCAATAAAACGTTTTGTTGTTTTAATCAATTCTTTTTCTGTGTGTAATGAAAACTGTTTGAACAACCTTGTTTTTATATAAAGACTTTTATACACACCTCATATTAAGCTAAAATTTATTTTCGGTAATAAACGCTTAAAGTAACTTAAATTATCAACCATAAACGACAATGCACCTTGTTATTTGCAATCGACTTGTATATAAATTTATTTATTTTCCATAAACTTCTACAAGTATACTAACTATAGTTCAGCACGAAAATTAGTAACCCGTTTAAAAACTACACTAAGCAATTCACGCCCATCGTCTGTAATATTTAGAAATTCCCCTGTGTAGCCCTGTATATGATCAACCGAATTTATACACACCATGTACTATGCAAAAATTTAGTTAAACTTAAAACCACAAACCAATGTTGAAAACGCACTTATCATACATATCGCACTTATAAGACTGTAATTATTACACGTATACTGTAACCAAAATATTTTGTGTGTTCCTGTAAATGAACGGTAAACGCAACGCACAGCATACTTTTGAGTGAGCAATTTATAGTACACATCAGTAATGCTTTTAAATTTCATTATGTTTGAAATACTGAAACATCATTCAATTACATTGCAAACGATTTTTCACCGTAGGACAATGTGCAACAGAATTGTTTTATTTGAGCTTGTAAATGAATAATAAATGCTTTGAACTCCACATATCGCACTTATAAGACTGTAATTATTACACGTATACTGTAACCGAAATATTTTTTGTGTTCCTGTAAATGAACGATAAACGCAACGCACAACATACTTTTGAGTGAGCAATTTATAGTACACATCAGTAATGATTTTAAATTTCATTATGTTTGAAATACTGAAACATCATTCAATTACATTGCAAACGATTTTTCACCGTAGGACAATGTGCAACAGAATTGTTTTATTTGAGCTTGTAAATGCATAATAAATGCTTTGAACTCCACATATCGCACTTATAAGACTGTAATTATTACACGTATACTGTAACCGAAATATTTTGTGTGTTCCTGTAAATGAATGATAAACGCAACGCACAACATACTTTTGAGTGAGCAATTTATAGTACACATCAGTAATGATTTTAAATTTCATTATGTTTGAAATACTGAAACATCATTCAATTACATTGCAAACGATTTTTCACCGTAGGACAATGTGCAACAGAATTGTTGTATTTGAGCTTGTAAATGAATAATAAATGCTTTGAACTCCACATTCTACAAAAAGCCTGTTTTAGTGCGCTTCATAATTGTATATTAATATCATCCTGTTTCAAATGGTGTAGCATCATCAAAATGCACTCGAAACGATTTTTGCTCTTTGACTGTAATGTAACGGATTAATTTGACTGTACCTGTAAAAAAAAACTATAGATGCTACACGCATAATTTTCAATAGGGATCATGTTATAGTAAACGGAAATAACATAAAAAAAATTCAGATCAATCCGAGTATATTTAGGCGAATTAGAGCACGGACAGTCGGACAGAAGGTCAGACAAGTCATAAACATTTTTTCAAATAGGTTAGAAATTGGTAAAAAGAGAACATGTGGGGAGCAATGATTAACTTTTATTTTGGCAAGAGTAAGTAAAATTTTGCTTCAAGATCGAAAAATAATCACTTACTAACTTAGGTTGCTTTTCTGTTGCAATATTCAAATTTCTGGTCAACAATAACGACTCTGTGACCGTGATTGGCATGCTCTGGTGTATGGCATAATGTACAACTTGCAAATTACTTAAAATCGTATAAATTCGTCTTTTAAATGCATTTATTATAATATAATGTTAGTATAGAATTATAGTTTTACCTTTCCAAAAGCAAAACTGTTTTATACGTGCTTTAGCAATTATAAAACTACTATGCTTCATGGTGGATTTCCTTATCAAATAAATTTCACATTAAAATTATTATGCATCCCTGATACCAACACAATGTAGAAATGGTATTTCTTTTTAACTATGAAGAATAAATCTAAAATTATTTCTTTTAATTTCTTTTGCATTCCGAAAGTGCAGTAAGAATCTATACCAAAAAATATTAATTTTATTTCATTTGATTTTATCGAATAACGATTACATTAAACAACTTTAGGCAATATTTTACTATAATTTCAAACGAATTAAAAGTATTGATTTCTTGAAGGAACATTTTTATTTTCTTAATTTCTTTAAAATCGATAACTAAACATTTGCTTAAATTTTTCAATTTATTCATAATAATATTTTTTTTATTTCCTATTGATTTTGCAATTAATCGTTAAATAATATGTAAAAAATATATAAATTTAATGTAAATGTATATGTATGTGTATAATATAAATGTATACACATTTAAATTAACATAGCAGCGCCACCTGTTGCGCTATTTACGACAAAAACTAATCAGCAGCAATTTATATCAGGAAGTAACTGAATATAAAGTTTTATTAAATTCTGTGCATTAGTTCTTGAAATAGAGCGCCCACAAAATTTTTGTCACATACTGACAGACAGAGTCATAGACAGTCATTTTCTAAAAACAGTCAAATTGTGTTCAGGACTATCTAAAATCCGTCGAAAACCAGAAGTTGAAAATTTTCATGACTCCAATACTTTCTCCTTGTAAAGATAGAAGAAAGTAATTAATGGGACAGGGAGATTTTTAAAACTACCTTGGTCCGTGCCAATTAAAAAAATTTTAATTATCCAAAAATTATGTTAATCCTTTAATTATATAGCTATATAAGTCAAATAAACCAAGTTACGTGAGAGAGTTATGGCTACTACACAACAATTTGAATTTTGTATAAATTACAAATTTAAATTACAAAATTATGGTTAATAAAAAAAAACAGATTTTGTTAACTCAAGTAAAATTGATGAATTTTTGTTAAAATTTTATAAGAGTGTTAACAATATTTTTTTGTCAATGCAACAATACCAACTTTTTACTTCAACTAAAAAATTTGCTTGAAATAACCAAAATGTACTCAACAAAACATCAGAAAGAAATGGAATATGATACGAATTCATAATCTCTTTTTTTCAGTTTTACCTTGTGTTAAAAAAGCTTAACTTCTCAGTTTTAAACATATTTAAACTTATTTAGTAGTGATTTGTATGTTGAAAATAAGGATAGATTTTACGACGAAAGAATTGTTTTCTTTTAAGGGCAGAATCATACAGAAAAAATCCACAGTCTTTCCTATAATATTTTCAAAGAAAAGAGCCTGATTTTTATTTTTATTACCTTCCCTTATTATTTGGAGAGTTTATCCAACTTTAGTTAATCTTATAAAGAAAACTGTATTTTTTTCCTTATTCCCTTTTAAAAATAATAAAATACAATCTAAATATTATAATGAGTTTCTTATGTATTTTGTATTGTGGTAACTTCTATAAACCTCTGCGTAATAGATTTCCTCTTTGGAACAAGAATGAATCTACATATACTTCTCTTAATACAAATAAGAAAATAATTTTATCTTGCTTAAATGTGATTTAAAGTATATTCATCGGGTTTTTAACCCCTTCCTAATTCGACGTAATTCGACGATGCAATTATGGAAATTCCAGATTGTATGCGATTAAAAAGCATTTTCTTACAATTATCCATATTTATTCGATGATTATGTATAAATTTTTCAGGATGTCGCTAAAAAATAATGTTTACATAAAATACAGATTGTTTCTTGACGAATTTACAACATTATCTCTCATATTTCTGAAAATTGTCGTTATTTTGAAATAGATATTGTAATACGAACAGTAATTTTGGAACTAAGAGAAAATGTGTCCAGGCCGGAAATCTAAACCAAATTCGTTTGGCTATAATTGCCAATTCTCTTCTAACTGAGGTATCTGGACGATATCCAGCCAGCAAACTTCACTCATACAACCATTTGGAAATGACATGTGGTCTGTTATTTGAAATAGCTCGACAGAATAAACCGAAGAAAAAGTAACTCCAATAAACTATGAATACGTAATTACACTTTACTATTTTGACACAATCAAATTGATTGGTAATTAAATCATACGATTAGTAATTTTTCCAACGGCGTGAAAATGTGTCCAAGACCCAGAACCTTTTGGTTTGAAAAGCATTTGCCTGCAGTTTATTCTTTCGAGCTGTTTCGAATAACATACAAGGTGTCAATACCAAATGTTCGTCTGAGTGAATGGCGTTCGCTGGGATAGTTCAGTTGGAAGAGCGTTGGCAATTAAAGCCAAAAAGTTCTATGTTCGAGTCCCGGCCTGGACACATTTTCACTCAGTTGAGAAATTGCTACTCACAGGATTTATTTACCAGTCAGTTTGATTGTGTAAAATATGTTCTAACAAGTCTATAAGACAGATATAAAATAAGAAACATGTGCAATTTGATTATATACATAGTGTGTAGGTTTTTTTTATTGAGTTAAAAATTGTGGAATTATATTTATTTTAACGTTTGTTTAAAAGCAATAGAGATATTCCATATAGTGGAAATACAAAGTAATATAGGTTAATTTAGAGCATGGTGTTGCGTAGGAAAATCAATGTCTGTTTTGTGTGTCTTCAAATCTGAAGCCGTCCTGAGCAAAAACATGTAACAACAAGAACGAAAAATCATGCGTCAAGCATAGATTTTGAAGCACTTTCCAACACATTCCGAATATTGTAACAAAACATCACAGTTTACGAAGTAAACAAGATCAAAGTTAAACCGGGTTGGGATGCTTTCGTTTCGGCTTAAGCTCAACTAGCCACGCTCAGACTAATTAAAATTTTTGGACAACGCATGACACATTTGAAAAACAAATTTCAGCAGTTACTTCCAATGGTCAAACTAAATTTCCGAATTCTTTGGTGCAGCTTTTTATATGACCTATAGATTTGTATGCATATCACACAGCCAAAATTTACTTCAGTTAGGAAATACATAGCGCAGCTGAAAATTTCACTTAAGCAATTTCCGTCAATAAACGGAGACGTAGGTGATATTTTTCAGCAGCCCTGTATATAATATATAGAATTTATATGCACCAATTAAATACAAAAAATCAGTTACATTAAAAAACGCGTACCACAACTGAAAACCTGTTACCAGCAATTATTGTTCATAGACAGTACTGTAACCAAATTCTTTTGAGTGTCCCTGTAAGTGAACGATACAATCTATGCACAATTTATTCCACAGTAAGCCCCTTCAAGTGCACCTAAGTGATATGTATCAATTTGAATAGATTTGAAATAGTGCAACATAATTAAAATACGCCGCAAATGGTTTTCCCTATAGACTGTAATGTAACGAAATATCCCTGTAAAAAAACCATACATATTTGCTACACACTTCATTTTCAATACCACACACACATGCCACACTAAACCTCAATAACACATTTCAATTTTAAAGCAATCCGAGTTCTATTTACTCGAGTTAGGGCACGAAGAGTCGGCAGACAGACAGTAGACAGACGACAGACAGACGGCAGACGGCCAGCACAAACCGAATTTATAAACACTTTTCAACTATGTTGGAAAGTGTTAAAAAGTAGCTAGAATTGTGTATGCTGTCGATTTTAAAGAGATATTACATCTATTCTCCCAACGATGAGGTTGCTCTCAATGCAGTTATTATCACAATGGAAATCTAAAACTGCGATGAAACTAGTGCTATGTTTTGTGGAATCCGACGTTTCTGGCATTTATACAGGGTTCGTACGGCTCCTGGAATTTTGCGACCAAGAAATTCCAAGTATTTTCATGCAGAAAAAACCACCCTTAAAAGAAGGCGAAGTTTCGCGAGTTTAACTTAGATTTATTTTTCTAAAGAAAATACTGAATATAAATTTTCTGATCCGTACGAACCCTGTTTATCTCCACTGTATACTATAGATACTTGAATGAGTTTTACTTGTTAAACTGTTTTCGTTGAATTCGTTAACGAAGTAGATTTCATAAGAGATATTGTCATATACAACACAGGAATAAATTGATCAATTAAATTATAAAAATAAGAATAAATATGTATTTGATAAATAATTTCTTTATTTTTATTAAAATTTGAAAAAAATACCTAAAACATGTAATTTTCCAAGCGACATTTTGTAATTAGGTGCGTTCGTAATTTTATAAATACGTAGCACCTATAGTCATCGCTTGGTCCGTCCGTCTGTCCGTCCGTCTGTCTGTCTGTCCGTCTGTCCGTCCGTCCGCATATAACAACGCAAAAACTACCCAACCGAATGGTTTGCAATTTAAAATATATTATCTTTGCAGAATATTGTCGAGACATTTCAAATTTTATTAAAATCGAATCAAAACTTTAGGAGATATTAATAAAAATATTTATTAAGAAATTTGAATTTTTTTTTTTTAAATCGGTGCCTTTTTGTTATAGGAGCTTCTGAAGTTTAATCGTCAAGCGACCGAGATACTTATTTTATGACAGAAATTAATCTGCGGACGATATAATTCATTTCACAGAATTAAAAATCCGAAAAGATCTGAATATTTATGTAACTAGCTATAGTACGAACGCACCTCATTTGTCATGTTTGACGTACAATTTCCAACTTGTTTTTTTTTTTTAATTCTTTTCCGACAGCATTTTCCAAATGATATGATAACACATTGAATTTGAATTTAAAAAAAATAGGCACATCACGAGAACAAGACTATGATATTAAAAACATAATGAAAACTTGTGAGCATATAATATTTAACGTCATTATTCGAGATTAATACGGTTTTAGGAAAAAATGGTTCTGAAAAATATTTTTGATATTAAATTATTTTGTATAGATAATGAAGTGCTGAGGCTTCTATAATTTGATAATCTTTTTAAAAATACCTTTTGAATATCTATCTCTTTTCAGACATCAATTATTACAAAATTTAGATTTTTCTCATTACAAAATATTTATACAATGAAAAGCTCTACTGCGTTTTCACATATTTTAAGATATGTTTTGCTACATATTTTAATGCGCTTAAAATATTCCTTCTAAATTAAATTTAAAAATATGTATTTAGAAGCAAATGAGTTGGAAAGAATTCAAAGAAAATATTATAATCTGAATACAGTATTTTAAAATAAACAATATTCAAAATTATTTTTTTTAACCAGCGTCATAAATCTGTTTTTTGCAGACATATTTACTTTGAAACTAAATTCCTTTGCGAATTTTCTACGACCATTTAATACTTTCGTATATAAATTTATTAGCATTATAATACGTACATAAGTAACAAA
The DNA here is from genome assembly GCA_963931845.1 of Maratus michaelseni. Lineage (NCBI taxonomy): Eukaryota > Metazoa > Arthropoda > Arachnida > Araneae > Salticidae > Maratus > Maratus michaelseni. The sequence goes on from OZ007588.1 coordinate 462,229,594, forward strand.
AAAATTAGTTTGATGGATAATTTATGAACATAAAATCTATGTCAATAGAAAAATAATTTGAAATTTATTCTATTCGAAAAATGAAACTTACAGCACTTAATAACCGTAGAAACTTGGAAGTGAATAAAAGAAAGTGAAAAATTCAATTAAAAGGTTTTTTTTTAGTAAATTTACTTATAAACAAAAAACAAAACATGTAACGGGGACATTAGCTTCTCTGAGTAAAGGTACTCGAAGAATATTCATCTTGTGGGCGAACGTCTGCTATTTATAAAATAACACAGTGTGCTAGAGAATGAATAATTTTTTCTAAACTTTAATTATAGGACGCCGATCTACTAAAAATTTTAATTTCGTAATGTTTGCGAAAATAATTATTTTGATTTAATTGTTTTTAATATGATCAAGAACAACATTTTAAAGATTTTAAAAGTTGAAGTAAACTTTAAAAAATAACAATTTTTGAATTATCTATTGATCTCTAATAAGAGTGGATTTACCACATGAACCTTGTATTTGCTCTTTTAGGTAGCTTTGAATACAAAAAAGTCCTTCCGGCCTGTACCGGGAGGAAAAGGTAGCTTTCCTATATCTTCGTTTTAAAATTTTAGCTAATGTTACACGAAAACAGCAAGTTAAAATGCAAAGAAACGTTTACAAAAGATTCGTTAATACTGAATTTGAATAAGAAATTCCCCAAATTATTGAGCAATAGCCAAATTGGCTTCATTTATGAAGACTTATTTTGGTCGCCAAATTTGACGATATTTCGCCAAATGTCGTCAATTTTGTCGCCAATGTCGCTAACGGATATGAATATATAGTTTTATGCGTATGATTGGGAAAATTATTACAACAATGAAAGAAAATAATTTGCAAGTAATGGCGTTAATGTGCTGTTTAGTTTCAAAATGTCAGCCACCCTAGAATTTCAAACTGCTCTATCTCAGCCATTTTTTAAGATAGAGGTAAACCAAAAAATGCTCTGGAATCCTTGTATCAAGGCCTAACACGTAATTAAAAAATAAATTTTAAATTTTAATTTTTTTGTATAATTATTTTAGTTTTAAATTTTTAAATGGCCGCCATCTTGAAACAAAATGGCGGACCAAGCTGGCCAACGAACTCGGTCGAGACATTGGTGAGCTTAATACACACAATTAGTTTAATCAAAATCGATTTATAAATACGAACTTTATCGTATGACATAGGTCAGATATATATATATATATATATATATATATATATATATATATATATATATATGGATATATCTATATATATAAATCAACATTTGAGCGGAGGGTGGTTTTGGGGTCTGGGGGTCATGATCGGTGAAAATATATCGAAATTTTCCGGAACTGCTTTCCTCCGAACGGCTGCAATAGGTAGCTTTATACTTTTTAGCATTGAAAGCTACCTAAAAGTATAAAGCTACCTATTGCAGCCGTTCGGAGGAAAGCAGTTTCGGAAAATTTCGATATATTTTCACCGATCATGAGCCCCAGACCCCAAAACCACCCTCCGTTCAAATGTTGATTTATATATATATATATATATATATATATATATATATATATCTCCATATATATATATATATATCTTCATATATATATATATATATATATATCTGACCTATGTCATACGATAACGCTCGTATTTATAAATCAATTTTGATGAAACTAATTGTGTGTATTAAGCTCACCAATGTCTCGACCGAGTTCGTTGGCCAGCTTGGTTCGCCATTTTGTTTCAAGATGGCGGCCATTTAAAAATTTAAAACTAAAATAAATGTACAAAAAAGATAAAAATTCAAATTTATTTTTGAATTAAGTGTTAGGCCTTGATATAAAGATTCCAGAGCATTTTTTGTTTTACCTCTATTTTAAAAAATGGCTGAGATAGAGCAGTTTGAAATTCTAGGGTGGCTGACTTTTTGAAACAAGACAGCACATTACAAAAATTTTTTTGTTATAATAATTTTCTCATTCATACGCATAAAACTATATATTCATATCCGTTAGTGCCAAATTCTCGCCACACTTGGCGACATTTGGCGAAATATCGCCAAATGTGGCGACCAAAATAAGTCTTCATAAATGAAGCCAATTTGGCTATTGCTCAATAATTTGGCGAATTTCTTATTCAAATTCAGTATTAACGAATCTTTTGTAAACGTTTCTTTGCATTTTAACTTGCTGTTTTCGTGTAACATTAGCTAAAATTTTAAAACGAAGATATGGGAAAGCTACCTTTTCCTCCCGGTACAGGCCGGAAGGACTTTTTAAATAGAGATACATATTTTTCCACTATCCATGTTCTCTATCATTTTAAAACGGAAATATTTTATTTTATAATGACACTTTCTTTACAGATTTCCAATGTTATGTATTTACTTTGACTCACGAGTAGATAAAAAAAAAAATTAATGTTATTATTGAATATTTACTCATATATAAATCCCTGCTTAATTAAATATAGAATTAAAGATACATTTGGGACATTGTTAAGAGGCATTTGGGGTTTTAAGCCGACAAACCACATATTTATTGTGTTAGGTATGATAACAATTTAATGGTCTAAAATATGAAACATGCAAGCTGTGTTATGGGATTTTAATTATCATTGTAGTTTATATTTATTAAGTATGCTTTGATGACAAGTTTAATATAATTAATAGTTCAGATACATAATAAAATTTAGCATTAGGGGAGATGGGGGATGAATGGGACATTTTCACAAAAATATTTGTTTTAAATATTTTATTTAAGTTATTATCAATATCAATATCAAATATCATACATTAAGTGTTTCACTACATCTTATGCACAATATTTGTTCAAGATTATTATTATACAGAAATATAAATGAAAATTTAAAAAAAAGTTCTTCTATGTTCCAATCATCCCCACAGCAGGGATGAATGGGACACAAACATTTTCCTCCCCGTATTCAATGTTAAGGACTAAAAACTGACAAAAATGCCTCCTTGTCAAAAGCTGATAGATTATAAATTGTAATATTGATTATAACTTTTAAAATATGTAAAATGTTGTTTTTGATCATATTAAAAACAATTTAAATCAAAGTAATTATTTTCGCAAACATTATGAAATTAAAATTTTTATTTGATCGGTGTCCTATAATTAATGTTTAGAAAAAAAATTATTCATTCTCTAGCACACTGTGTTATTTTATAAATAGTAGACGTTCCAGGATTATTTGTTAGCCAATCATCTTGGACTCATCTCTGCTTTTCCTTAAAAGGCCCATAAACGGAAGCATTCAATGGCTGAAGACCATGGCTACAATGAGGATGAAATGTTAAAAGAATAATTACCATAAAGTATTAATTTATCAACCTATATAATATTATTCAGTTAATAAATATTTTTTTCAGCATCCTCTAGGGATGAATGAGACAGTTCTATTCATCCCATTTGAAATGTCCCAATCATCCCCATGATGCATATATTCAATTGTCAGCCATTTTGTCTCAAAAATTATTTTGTCACAATGGTTAATATGCATACATTTTAAATACCGATATTGAGCCTTGAAATAAAAAACTACAACATATCTTAATAGTTTATATTGCATGAAATATTTAAGTAACTTTTAAGCAGAGTTTTCAGGAAATGCAAATTTGAAGAAAACTGAAAACAGCAAAGTGCTCTTGCTTTTGGTTCTGAAGCACACTATGGTAGTGAAATCTATGAGGTTATAAAGCAACAAAAAAAAAGTTTATTCCCTGAAATATTGAGAGCGTCCCATCCATCCCTTGTCCCATTCATCCCCCATCTCCCCACCTCTTTTGAGAAATTATACAGAAGGTATTTAAACTTGAAATAAAAATAGTAAAATATAAATCACGATCCAAGCTGTGTTAAGTATAAATAAAGCTATAGCAATATCTAACTGCGTATCAAGATGTATTACTCAATTTTATTTCCTTTATATTAATTTCTATACTATAGACCATCATATGATTAAATGAAAAGCACGTCTTAATAACACCACAAAATTAAGAAATGTGCTAGACCTTTCAAAAGCACGTTTTCTTACTGGAAGAACACTAACAGGAAATAGTAGGGAAAATACAAGTTAAAGAAAACAACAAACAGAAAGCATATGACATCAGCCAATCACACAAAAGCATGAAAATTATTAAAAAATATAAAAAATATATGTAATAAATAAAAATAAAATAAATGCATAAAATAAATTAATAAATTAAAGAATTAAAAAACAAATTATATGTAATAAATAAATAAATAAATAAATGCAAATAAAACAGAGATTAAAAATTAATAATGTATACAAACATAAATATTAAATACCAAAATATTAATAATAATTAAGAACAATTATGTGGTTGAACTGAATAAGATTTGAAGTTGCAGAGAACATGGTGGATGTAGATTTTTACTATTTTTCCGTTCTATTTCTTTTCAGCTTGCTCATGCCTTAAAAGTGGTTGCAAATCTTCTTTGCGCCTGAAGAAGAATTAAAAAATTCTTTCCAAAAGTCTAACGCATTTCTTAATTTGGTACTATTATCATAAAGTTTTTTTTTTTTTTAACCATTGGGAAAATGGTTGTTGTGTGCGGTTGAGAGTGGGCCTCTTGACGTCGTCACTTTATTTTTTTAAACGTTTTCAACGACATTCTGTAACTTTAGAAGAATTTTTAACGAAATTCTGTAACTTTAGATGAATTTTTCAGTGAATAGGCAATAGAAATGCATAAAATCGTTACAAAAATGTTAAAGTTACAAAAAATAGAGATGCAAATTATCTGATATGTTAAAAAAAAGCCGAATTCAAAAAATGGACGTCGTATGAGAAATCGTCTTATAAAGCAAAAAACATGGTCTTAAACTTTAATTTCCTCAAAATACCTTTAGCTCAGACATCAATCTAAACAAGAGTTAAAGCAATACTTAAATTTTGCTTAGGGGATGGTCTACAAATAGAACTTGTACCAAACTTTAAAAATTTCAATGCTAACACCAAAAGTTGGCATCATATTTGGATATTTTGGTTTACTATACCATGGTATGCCAAATTGTAATTCAGTAGATAAGGAATGGGATTTCTGCGTCAGCAGCAGACGGTGGCGGCGGTGCGGTGGTAAGACCGCCTGCTGCCGAGATCATACTATAGTAGGTGGATGGAATAGCTAGCGTGGGGAAGCTATGTTATAGTAGGGTAGGGCGAATAAGTTTGCTATAAATGGAGGGTACTTTAAGGGGGCTAAATTAATTTAAAAAATATTTTTTTTTAAGCTTTCGGAGCATGTCCCAATGATTGTTGTAATTTGTTAAACTATAATCTTTTTTTTTCTTTATTGTATCACACCAGTTTGTTCAATATTTTAAAATAATATGATTAACTGAAAACCATCATCTGATTCATATTAAATATTTCATTTGAGATTTTAGAATTAGGGTTATTTGTTTTTTCTTTGATCAAATAAAGGAAAATGCATTTTCTATTTCAGAATTTATGGTGCATATTTGTTCTCAGACTATCTATATTATAATGGAGAAACGTGTCTGTGCATAACGCGGACGTCATTTTACGAATGGCAACACTTGACGATGAAATATTTGCTATTACACTTTTTTTTAATTTCTGAACATCGCATATTTATAATTTTTACACTGTTATATATAAAAATAATCTACTTTCAAATGCAATTTGTTTGAAAACTGTATCGCAATTTACTCATTTGTTATAGCATTTAAATTAAATTTCAAGCAGGATTTTTTTTAAATATATTGCTTGCATACGATTACAAAATACCCATTTGCACTTTAAACAATGTAAAAAGTTCAGCATTTGTTTCCAGCCAATATTCCATAACGAAGTTAAAACTTCTTTAAGCAATAAATAAAAATGTATAAATAAAACACAAAATTAACACACATGTAATAGAAACAAGCGCTTATAAAAACTGAAATTATCAAAATTAAAAAAAAAACCGGCTGTAGATAAAGAATTTTTTAGCGATTTTTTCGGTAATTAAATTCTGGCACGAGCCAATACGAAATTGACAATTTTAATAAATTTCAAACTTTTATTTGAATATATAATTAACATATTTCATATAAAAGTGCTCTTTGGTGTTGTTAGGGGACAATCTAAAAATAATTATTAAATGTAAAAAATTTTTAGAGTCTTCAATAAAAATAAATAAATAAATGGTTTTTACACATATTCACTATCCCCGGGAAGCCCGAGTTGGATGAACTAATTACATTAAATGAAATACAAAAAATGCATTACATAATGACAGATACATTGAACAGATACCATTTGTATACTTTTCTTTTAAAAAAAGGTAGCTAGTTAATTTTGCATAAAATTTGTATAAAATTTGCGTAAAATTTGTGCCTGGAATGTATTTTTGTGTTCTGGAAGTTCAATAAATTTTCAGAGCAGTTGCACTTATCATTCATTTTCACTGTATATTATTTTATCATTAATATTGTACGATTTAAACATAAAATGGTTATCTAGAAAAAATAAGCAGTATGTAATTTTAGCTGCTAAAATACTTATAAAGTTCTACAAATTATAGAAGACTTTTATGAAGTAGAAACAAACCTTTTCATATTGTAAGCCTTATTCCTTTTGAAAAAAAACATATATTGCATTTAATATTCAATATTTGTTGTAGCTATTAAATGAATAACTTGGTTTCTATAAGTGAATCTCACACACATAATACATAAATAACATTTGGTATTTTTTCTTGTTGATAAATATGAATACATTTTATTAATAAAATAAACCTCTAACGAACTCTTCATTATGATATATTTTACGTCCTTAAAAATATTTAGGAAAAAAAAAATCTCACATCCAGCTTTGAAGCTTTTCTCTTCAAAAATAACCTTTCGTGCTGTCACTTGAGCGTGAAATGCGGGAAAAATAAAATAAATAAATCATCTTTAAGTTTAACACTCCCTTGTCAAAACGATCATTTGTTATCACTGACAGTTTCGTAAGTTTGAGTAAAAATATGGCAGGGGAAGAAGTGACATCAGTGATAAAGTTTATTACGAAAATGAGATTGGTACTTTGAGAAACATGAAAAATAAATTAGTTAAATGATATTAAAAGAAAGTATTTAGCATGTATATTTAGTATTTATCATAGTTGAAGAATAATTAAGAGATATTAGTTAAATAATTTTTACATAATTTATTTCTACATAAATATATATTTATGTACTAATTTCATCGTTTTTAACACTTTGATACATATTTTAAAAGTGTATATGAATTCGGTTCGTCTGTCCGTGTGTCCGTGCTGTAACTCGCGTAAATATACTCTGATTATTATCATGAAATTAATATATTTTATTGCAGTTTAGTATGGCATGTTTGGTATTAAACTAGAACTGTGTAGCATTTACAGTTCATTTACGTGGACACTCAAAAGAATCCCGTTACATCACGGTCTATGGAGAAAAATCGTTTTCGGCGTAATATGGAAATGTCACATGAATATAAAGTGCGTTCCAAAAGTTTATAGACAACTATATTTTTGGATTTAAGAGCTAACTAAACGAGTAACAAAGACGAAATAAATTATGTAAATATATAATGATGAAATAAAACTAATAAAATACTAAAACAACTTTTAACAGTCATGGATTTAATATTAAAAAAATGCTTTCTCAAATAGTATATAGACAACCGGTGTTAAAAGCTGATTTAAGTACTGATATCCAAAATTTGTATATTCCAAGGTCATGTACTTGTGACGCAATACTTTCCTGAGATAAAAGCCAATCTTTGTTTCCCACTGATTGCAAAGATGCCTCGCAATGTGCAGTTTTCCAAAAAGGAAATTTTGCAAATCTATCGTTTAAAGGCTCGTGGATGGAAAGTTGTGGACATTGCAAAAAAATGGAAGCAGCCGGTTGGTATTTACCGAGTTCTGTCAAAATGTGACAATTTTGAAACAAAATCCCTTTCTCGACGAGAAAAGAAGACAACTAACAGCAAGACAGAGAGACTTTGAGGTTAGTTTCAACCCAGAACCAGGCTGTACGGTCAGTTTCTAAAGAAGTGAGCGTTCCAGTAGCAAAATCCACGGTCCATCGACATTCGACAAGTACCTTTCAGGCAGGCAAGTACCTTTCTTAATTATAGCAAAATGCGTCGTTCGCCAAAGTTGAAAAAAGGCATAGAGACGCGTGGGTTCAGTGGGACCGAAATCACATGAATTGAACAGATGAATGGTTGAATTTTCTGTTCGGTGATGAAAATAATTTTAATTTATATGTCCCTGATGGTTGGGCATATTACTGGTACGATATTCGCAAGAAACCTCGAACTTTTTTCAGCAGACAACAAGGAGGGGGTTCACTCACGGTGTGCGGAACATTATTTTTATAATGGAACAACCGATATTGCTTTTTTGAAAGGTCGTCAATGTTCCAAAGATTACCAGAAAGCGCTTGAATTACAGTTACTTCCATTTGGAAAGTTGCTAGATAGGGACAAATGAATATGCCAGCAAGACAATTGCTCCATTCACGTGTCCAACTTTACAATGCAGTGGCTCAGACAAAATCAAGTAACTGTTTTGGACTGGCCAGCCATAAGTCCTGTCCTGAATCCAAGAGAGAACCTGTGGGGAATTTTAGCTAGAGACGTATATACTAACGGGCGCCAATTTGCAACGGTTCAAGATCTAAAGCTGCAATTGGACAAAGTTAGTTTATTTTAAAGCCAGAATATTTTCAAAATCTTGTCTTGAGTATGCCTGTTAGAGTTTTTGAAGTGATTAAAAAAATGCTTAAAAATTAGAACGTTAAAGGGAAAAAAATTAGTTGTCTATAAACTTTTGGGACAGTAACATTTAAGTTTTAATTTTTCTCACAAAGTCTGTGATTGTGTACTATTACTTTTGTATAGTATTATTATTGTCTTGATATTATTTCTAAATATAAATTGTTTTGAAATTGTTACTCCTCTTTTTTAATTGTAAAATAAGAAAACCCCGTTGTCTATAAACTTACGGGACGCACTGTATATGGATTCGGAAATGTTACACTATTTGAAACATATTGAAATTGATATATACCACTGAAGTGCACTACAAGAGTCTTACTATAGAATATGGTGAGAATAACATTTATCGTTCATTTACAGGGCCACACACAAAAGAATTCGGTTACAGTACTGTCTGTGAACAGTAATTGCTAAAAGTGCCTTTTCATTTTTGGTACGCGTATTGAAATTTAACTAATTTTTTGATATTACTTGATGTGTATAAATACTATAGATCATATACAGAACAGCCATGCAATTGATATATGTTATTGATCTTTACTGTGTCTTGCTCGGTATTGGAAATGTAGTATGTATTACTTATACTTCGTTTACAGGGGTACTCAAAAGAATGCCGTTACATTATGGCCTATGAGGAAAAATCCTTTGCGGTCCATATTAACAATGTAACACTAGTTCTAATATATTGAAATTGATATACATAGCTCAAGTGCACTGCAAGATGATTACTATCGAATATGTCACGTTTAGCACTTATAATTAGTTTACACGGAAACTCAAAATAATTTCTTTACCTTATGGTTTATGGGGAAAGATTGTTTGCAGTGACTTTTACTCATGCTACACTATTACAAACATAAAAAAATAATATAAATTTATGAGATGCAATAAAACATTCTTTCTGTAGAATATGGTGTGTAAAGCATTTATCATTCATTTACAGGGCCAATTAAAAATATTGTGTTACATAATGGTATACGAGGAAAAACTGTTTGCAGCATATTTTAATTATGTTACACTATTTGAAATATAATGAAATTTATATACATTACTGATGTGTACTACAAGATACCTGTTGACAACATGATGTGCATGGCATTTATTTTTCATTTAGGGGACCACACAGAAAAAGAAATTCGGATACAGTACTGCATCCGAACCATATAATTGTATTAGTATTGTCTATAAGCGATAATTGCTGGAATTGCGCTTTCAGTTACGTATGCGTTTAACTAAATTTTTGCATAATATGTGGCAATATACAATTCTGAAATTTTGCATAATATGTGGTACAGGCTATAGATCATATAAGGTAAAGCTAGGAGAGTCTGCGCACAATTCAAAAGAATAACCAAAAAAATCTACATATTAATTTTTTGCTAAACTATCCATGAATAAATTTTACTTCATTTGTTTTTTATGCATTTCCATTGCTATTTTGTTGTTATGTTGTAATTTAATAGAACAGTTGTAATAAAATCAAATAAGTTATTTTGCGCAATCTGAAATATATTTAGAATACTGAGAGATGTTTGTTGAATAATATAAATAAAATCCAATACAGGGCCACGCAAAGAACTGGATTCACGGCCGCCTATTCATGATAATTTCTGAGAAGTGTGATTTTAGTAGTTTTCGCCTGAATTATACATAACTTAACATGTGACGTATATTAAAATCTTAAGGTAGTATACAGGGATGTTCAAAAATACACCCAGAAAAAAGTTTTGTTGAATCAACAAAAATTTGTTTGCCCCAACGAAACTTTTTGTTTAAATATGGGTCAATGGAAATTTCGTTTGAATCAACAAAAAAAATATTGTTGATTTTTTTTGCAATTCCAAAAAAAAAATTTGTATCGTCAGCAAAAAAATGTTTTGTTAATTCAAGTAAAATGGTTCAATTTTACTTGAATTAACAAAATTATTTTTGTTACATAGATATATGCTATGTGTTATTTTAACAATCTATTTTCTTTTTTCAACAAACTATATTTTGTTTGTTTAATCAATAAAATATGTTATATTACGAACTTGTTTTGTTTATACTACAAAAACATTTTTTAAATGAACCAATCTACATATGCAATTTTAACTATTTTTTTATTCATTTTCAACAGTTAATTACGCTTGTAAACCTTGAACAATAACAAGTGAATTTTATCCGGCTTTTTTTCAAGCGAAAACCGAGAGAATGAAAATTGCCCATGCCGGGAGTCGATCCCGGGTCCTCAGAACAGCAGCCTGACGCTTTACCACTGCGCTACCAGGAACGATATCTGAGTTCGGCATTTCTCACTCTTATATATGTCAGAACGGCTGCAATCGCAGCACAAGATGTAATGTCATAAGGAGCACGCAAATTTCTGCGGCAAACATGAGACGACAGTACAAAGCACAGCATACGGCAACACATAGTTAATTTTTTATTCATTTTCAGCAGTGAATTACGCCTGTAAAAAGCAGGATAAAAATTTCCTTGTTATTATTCAAAGATTACAGGCGTATTGGACTGCTGAAAATGAGATAGAGCTATTGCAGAAATCACGAAAAATGCAACATAGCAGCGCCACCTGTTGCGCGATTTAAAGTAAAAAGTAATCAGCAACAATTTATATCAGAAAGTAACTGAATAAAAGATTTTATTAAATTCCGTGTATTAGTTCTTGAGATAAAAACAGCGAAATCGCGTTCAGGACAACCGGAAATCGAAAATTTTCATGAATCCAATTCTTTCTTCTTGCAAAGATAGAAGCCGGTAATAAATGGGACAGGGAATTTTTAAAACTACCTTTGTCCGTCCCAGTGAAAAAAAGTTTTAATTACCCCAAAATTATGTTAATCATGTAATTATATAGCTATATAAGTCAAATAAATCAAGTTACGTAAGAGAGATATGGCTACTACACAAGAATTTAATTTTTTCAAAAATAAAAAAAATTTGCTGGAATTACAAAAATATTGTAAAATTAAAAGAAACAAATTTTGTTAGTTCAAGTAAAATTGGTGAAATTTGTTAAAATTTTGTACGAGTGTTAACAATATTTTTTTGTCCAAGCAACAAAGCCATTTTTTTTACTTGAACTAAAAATTTGACTAAAACAACCAAAATGTACTCAACAAAACAGGTTTTGTTGTTTTAATCAATTCCTTTTTCTGGGTGTATGTTTCCGTCTATTAGTACGAACTGCTGAATGTGAATTTTAAACTGTGGTATGCGTTTTCATAATAAACTATATTGTATCATAATATTAAGAGTATTTACAAATCTATATATTATGTACACGTCTGCGCAAAAGAATTGGAGCACGTTTCTTGCCATGGACTGTAATTCCATAAATCCGAGTTTCAAATGGTTTTTGAGTTTTCTAAAATGTTTACTTAGGTATCTTATTTACCTCATCAAACAGCTAAGGTATATTAAAGTATTATGTTAAGTGTTGGAAAGTGTATCATGATCTATGCTTCATGCATGATTTTTATTTTCTTGTTTCTAACGATACGTCATGTACAAGAAAGATAAAAATTTGGATATATGTATTCGCAATTTCAACTATTCACGCAAAAAATAAAATTGTAATACATTTTTTATATATTTTTAATAAATTTATAAGAAATGAACTGTAAAAATATTATATACAATTAGGTTATTAGGTACTACTCCATTTCTTTCTAATATTCAGAAATGTTTTTTCGGCATAAAATAAACTTTCATCATGTAATATAATTAATTACCTTTGCTGTCATTATTGCATAAATGTGAACTTCAAATTATAATAATTATCGCCATTTCTTATGTAATAAAATCTTTTTTTAAAAATAAGCCATTTGAGATTTACCAGAAAAATGTAACTGGACAACTTTATACTTTCCAAGATGGTAAAAATAATTTAAAGAACTAATAAAAACGTAAACTACCATTCTATTTTAATAATGTAAATTTATAGTGCATATGTAGTAAGCACTAATCAGAGCAATAAAAAGAAAAAAAATGAAATAAAAAACAGCGCAAAAGGTATATAACAACTAGCGTTTTCTATTATCGGATTATTAATTTGAAAAATTAAAAGCAATCTTATATTATTAATACTTGCGAATTAAGATAAAAAGATTGTTGAAAGTATTACTATTAAAAAAAATGATTTTTTATATATCTGTAAACAGATAAAATGTTGCGTGCCAATTAATTAAGTGAAACATATTTATTTTATTGTAATAAACACATTCTTTATGAAAACACACTTTTATGAAAACACACTTTTTGAACAATTTATGAACACTTTATGAAATACTTTATGAAACATTCTTTATGAAAACACACTTTTATGAAAACACACATTCTGAACAAATTATGAACACTTTATGAAACACTTTATGAAACATTCTTTATGAAAACACACTTTTAGGAAAACATACTTTATGAACGATTTATGAAACACTTTATGAACACTTTATGAGACACTTTATGGAACATTCTTCCTGAAAACACACATTTGCAGAAAATACGAAAAGTCTTATACATATTGTTATCATCTTGTACAATGTTACTTTAAAATAATGAAAATCTTTAAAATCTACAGGTTGTTCGAACATTTTTTGAACAATTATAATGGTATGTAAGAGAATCGTATGTTACCTCTTTTTTTTCAAGATGTAAAACACCAAAATAATAAATTATTTTTTAAACACTATGGTAAAAAAAAATCATGCTTGAAAATTACGTAACATATCATAAAAAACAATCAACTAAGTTAAATTTCTTTAACAAATTGCATTTAAAAGTGTATTTTGTTATGTATAGATGTGTATAGAGATTATGTTATTTATTTACTTTAAATTTACTATTTCCTCTGTAGTCGGAGTACTCTCCCGTATTCAGGGTCGTATTTGGAATATGAACAGACCTGTTTGCGATTGTTATTAGATGCAATTAATGGGCCAATGTTCATTGCTGAGATAGATTCTAAAATAAATTATGCTTATTATAACATATCATAAATAAACAATAAACTGAGTTACAGTTCTTTAAATAATTGCTTTAAAAGCTCAATTTTTTATGTATAGATGGGTATAGAGATTATGTTATTTATTTATTAATGAAGATTTAATTTCATCACTTACTGAATTATCTACATTGTATTTAAGTGCAAACAGGTAATCTGTCGTAATCGGGCTGCTATAGAGATAGATTTTAAAAAGATATATGCTGGGAAAATATTTTAAAATCAATAAATGATTAGCCATTTGAGAACCAGTTTTCAAAAAATTGCTATTGAAAGAAAGTCTAGAAATTAAAAAAAAAATAAAGTAAAAACTAAATTTAGTAGTAAATTCCTTGTCACCGTACAAATTACGCCATCGTTATTCACGGACATGTTTTTGCTTGATAATACAGGTATGTTACATGTATTTATAAGTTGTAAGTTATTTAAATTAAATAAATAATTAGATAAAAATATAATGTAAGACTAACCTTATACTAAATATAATTGTTTTATAGGCAATTTCATAATCAATTTGATATCATTAAAAGAAAAAAAAATCCAGGGAAATCAAAATTTATATTTATAATTAATACTAACTTACTTTTAAAATTTTCCTTGAATTGAAAGTATTTCTCAGTCAAACAAAATATTGGAAAAATGTTTTATCAGGCTAAAAGGATTTTGTATGATTTGCCCACAAAAGAAAAAATAATTGAACTTTCCCTTTATACTCACTTCCCAAAACAACTATTATTTGCTATAGCTGAAATTTTGACAAATTTTAAATACAACTAAAAAAATATAGAAAATAAGACGTGACATTAGTGTTTACCGCAGTATACAATAAACCTGATAAAATATTTCTATAATATTTTTATTAACTTAAAAAAAATGCCTTCAATTTATAAATATTTACCAAAAGATTAAGTTTATTAATCATACTAGGGGGCCTACCCCCTGCGAGCTACGCTCGCTAACCCCCGCTCAGACTTCGAGGCCTCTAAAAACATGACAGCGTGCTTTGTTTTAAAAATATTGGTAAATCTGTAATTGGGTTGCCATGCTTTTAACGTTTTAATGGGGCATTTTTTTATTATCATGGCCTCATACACAGCTGTTGCGACAATTGACGACTGTTTTCGGGATTGATAAGTAAAATCAATTACACCTTGAAAAACCAGCTTGTATAAAATGGTTAGGTTTAAATTGTGGCTACCTCTCGGACTTTTATAAAAACGATCTGTATTCTATTCTTCCTTTCCGTTTAAGGATGAGAAAAATTCCATCTGCTTGTGAATAACATTAAGAACCACAGTATTGAAAAGTACTATGTTATAGACATTTTCAATAACAGGTTTTAATATTCTCTCCATTTTAGTGCACAATCATGCATATTTTCATGTTATTTTAAATATGTAAATTATTTATTTTAATTAATATGTATATACGAATTTTCTAATAATTATTTATCATAAAAAATTAATTAAATATTTTGTGCATGTATGCCTGCATTTATTCGGCATGAGATATTTAAACAAATTTGCTATCCGCGATAATTTTACACCATGTTATGTCACTTGAATATTGTCCATAAGAAAATCGGGTACTTTTCCAGTATAGGATCCTTAGGTTTTAGGTTTGGCGTAATTCGAGTTCAAAAAACGAATAGATTCGTTAATATACATATATTTGTTACCAAAGTTATGAAAACAAACCCAGTGAACCTTTGGTGCTTTTCTATTATACGCTTTTTGAGCTATCTGATTTCTATTATACGCTTGACGCTTTTTTAAAAAGCTTGGCGCAATTCGGGCATCAGAAAGTGAGATTTGGTGCCAAATGACATAAAGAGCCATGGAAACAAACTCGACGATTTTTTTTGTTTATATGCGTATTTTAATTATACGTATAATATTATTGTTTTTTCTATACAAATTACTTCTGATTACATATAAAATTGGATAAATGACATTTTACGCTAAACAAATTGTATAAATATTGAAAAAATGCTTCTGTATACGAAATGACAAAGTGAATAGTTTGACAGAAAGTATGTTGCCAAATTTTCCTTTTCCGCCAAGGCTATTTTCTCTGTTTCGTCAAGGCCCCATATACTGGAAAAGCACCGAATTTTTATGCTTGTTTATACATGTATTTATATGTATACAATTTATTTATAATTGTCTTTCAATTTACCTCTTTTTGTACATAAAAATATATAAATGGCTTCTTTATATTAAATAAATTGTATAAACATAAATGACGTCATTTGGACGAATGTATTCAAAATATTTTCAGTTTATAAATTAAATTAAATGCTGACAGAGACGATTGAATCCTGACGATAGAAATGTGATTTTTTTTTTCAAATTTTCATGAAAAACATAATTTAATCACAATCTTGTCTTCATTATCGATTGAAATAAAAGATAAATTCAATTTCAATTTGAAAATGACGAATAAAAAGAAATCAATAATCCCTATCGGGATCCTTTTCGATTTTTTCCCTTTTTTGTCACAAAAAAAACTGAGTAATTAGTTGCCATCATTACAGAAATGTCATTAAAATTAGAAAAAAATTAATATCTCGAAAACTAATTCCAATTTCAAAAATCTATTACCAGTTTTGACATCCGCGGATTTTTATGGACAGTTGGTATTAATTTCACCATCAAGCGTTTAATATTTTATTAAAAATAGCCCTCAAACATAATCAGTCGTTTAATCAGTCGTTTCATAAAATCGTTTCATAAAATCGTTTCACAAATTCGTTTCATTAGGATTATATATATATAGGGTAGATGTATATTTTTTTTAATATCCAGGAAATAATTAAAAATATTCACCTAAATTTCTGAAACATTTATGGAGAATTTTATATTTAACAATGATACAAGCATAAATTGGAAGCGTTTTTTAAGTAAATAAAATGTTGGAAAAAAGCTTTTGTTAAACTAAAAAGCTTTAGTACTCGAAAAATTGCTTTTTGTTGCCGTCAGTTTAGCATTATTTGCCTACAACGGAAAAGGGGCAAAACACCTTTTCCTTTTAAACTGACTTGCCAAAACAATCATTTGTTATAGTTTGTTATAGCTGACATTTTGGCACATTTTAAATACAAATAAAAAATGTAGAAATAGAAAGTGACTTTAGTCTTTATTGTTTTGCAATAAGCATGATAAAATAACGTATTTCTACCAAATAAATCCGTGCTTTTTTCATAAGGACGTTAGACTATATCTTGTAGGGAGCGGTCTCGGGTCGACAAATGGCTGCATATACCTGACAGTTTATGTGTTATTCACATGTGCGGATAGTTTCAACTACATGCGATACCAGCTTTGTCGTGATTTTTGGACCACTGAATATTTCGAAACATCGATGTTGAAAAAATTAAGTAAACTTTCATATGAAATCAGCGTAAATTATTGATTGAATTTTACAATCTTTACATGATGTACGGGACAATTGAACGATTTTTTCGTATGTATATTGAAATCTTCTCTATTTTAAATTATGTTTGTGTTTGAAAGTACAATATGTGAAAACAGAAATACCCTAATAAAAGCAGGTTGTATAAGACTTGGTCCAGGGCCGTAACTAGATGGGGGCAGAGCGGGCTGAACCCTTCCTAGTAACTTCTTGAGCCCCCTCTAGACATTATAATCTTTCAATACAAATAACAACATTTATTACATTTATGAATTTTAAAATTTTATAATCAAAAGTTTTATGAGAGGGGGACTTACTTTCTATTTCTGTTCATATTTATATATCTTTAAAATAGAGGGGGAAAGACAAGCTGTGAATTAGCCCCATCATAAAAGTTTCAAATACCCCCTGATGTTACCGACTGGTTTCGGAACTGGCTTGGTCATATTAAAAAACACTCCTTTTTCATCGTATATTATGATTTTCAAACCTAATTAAACATTTTCTGTGACAACAGACTACATACAAAACTATGTGATTTATCAAAACAGCAGTAAAGAGATATCAATAGAGTGAAGGCAAATGAAATTGGCAATTTTGGCTGTTCGGAACGGTATGTCTGTTACTAGAGTAGCCCCAGACTCTTGTATTACAAAGGGAGCTATTTATTTTGTTCTATGTTAGAGTAATATTTGCAAAATATATGTCAAAGTTAAATAATGTATTTAGAAATTTATGGCCATATTTAAAACGTAAACTCTTAATAAAGTCACTTTAAAGTGTGTTAAGTTTTGAACTCAACTGGCCACCATTAACAACGACACGAATATCCATGATTTAACCCCTTAAGCACCATATTCATTTTAGTGATAGTACGCTGAATACCAGATATTATATTACATTTCATAAAAATTACTTTATGTCATTATTTTTAATTACATGTGAATAATTTAATTACATGTAATGTAAGGAGATGAAATAACGGTTTATTTATATTATACAATCAAAAATAAGGTTCCAATCTTAATCGCCTTATTCAAAGTTATCATCACCATTGTCTATTAGAAACATAATCGCTGTCCGGGCCTGACACAATTATTCTATAAAATCACTATCATAGATAGTAGATACAAAAAAAAAAAAAAAGGGAAACTCTGCATTTTGCGAAAGACAACTGAACAGAATGATCAACGCATAAACAAATGAATGACGAAGTAAGACACAAAGTAGCGAGAAAAACTAATGAGTCTTTTTGGACACGTAACGCCATCTATTGGGTGCGAAAACAACCAATGCTTATAGAAAAGATGAGCGCGTATAAAACCAATCACAACAGCAATTAGCGACGAAAAAAACAAATGCGTAAAACATTTCATTCTGAATATAAAATGAGGACGTACGCACATACATCCTGGTATTTAAAATAGAAGAGTTCATAACGTACGCAGGAACGTCGTGGTGCCTAAGGGGTTTATATTATTAAAAAAATGTACAAATATTACATTCAATAACTATTAAAATGTTAATTATGTTATAACACAGTTTATTGTGATCTGAAACCATAACGTTGCCTTATTTGGTACAGGTATCTTATTTCTTTGATATTGTGATTAATTTAAGAAATTCTCTCATTTTATAAATATTTACTAATAGATTAAGTTTAATAATCATAAATATAGCTTTTTATTGATCTAAAAATATTATAAAAATTTTACCTTAAGTTTTTAATCTTTTAATATAAAATTTTATATTTATTAATAAGATAGTCGTAAATTGAAAGCATTTCGTAAACCAATCGAAATATTGGAAAAAGTTTTTTATCAGAATATGAAGCTTTAGTACTTGAAAAATTGTATTTTACTGATGATAGTTTGGCATAATTTGCCTAAAACAGAAAAATGAACAAAACTTTGCTTTTCTCACTCACTTGACAATTCGGTCATACATTATCTCTGACATTTTTGAAAAAAATAAACAACAACAAAGAAAGAAAAGAAAAAGATGAAAAATCAGAAGTGGCTTTAGTTTTTATTGCTAAAACTCTGATAAAATATTTTGTTTAAATATATTCATTGATTTAAAAACGCTTTCACTTTATAGCAATTTACCGGGAGATTATTAATCATATGGATTTCTTCCTACTTTGGAAATATTAGAAAAGTTTTACATAAAATGATTTTGAAATTATCTTAAAATAATTTTCTGTTGAGAAATTAAATCTTCATAAATTGAAATAAAATCTTAAATTAATCAACGTAGTGTGAAAAATATTTTATTAAAAAAGCTTTATTGTTGTAAAAATTTCATTTCACTGCCGCCGTGTAAGCGTAATCTGCTTGCAAAAGGAAACGGAACTAACACTTTTACTTTCATATTTAGTTTCCAAAGCAATTATTTATAATCACTGACAGTTTAGCTTATAAATAAAAATAAAACTGTTTAAAAAAGGAAGTGACATTACTTTATATATTACAATTAAAATCTAATCCTGAGCTTAGATAAAGTTATTAATAGGATATCTAATTATATTCATAAATTGAAATAAAATCTTAATTAATTAACGTAGTGAGAAAAATATTTTATTAAAAAAGCTTTAGTGTTAGAAAAATTTCTTTTTGCTGCCGCCGTTTCAACATAAACTGCTTGCAAAAGGAAACGGAACTAACACTTTTACTTTCATATTTAGTTGCCAAAGCGATCATTTATTATCACTGACATATTAGCTAATAAATACAAATCTAAAGTATTTAAAAGAGGAAGTGACATTGCTTTATATATTATAATTAAAATCAAATCATATGTTTAGTTATAAGAAGGTTATTAATATGATAACTAATTATCTTCATAAATTGAAATAAAATCTTAATTAAATAACGTAGAGAGAAAAATATTTTATTAAAAAAGCTTTATTGTTGTAAAAATTTCATTTCACTGCCGCCGTGTAAGCGTAATCTGCTTGCAAAAGGAAACGGAACTAACACTTTTACTTTCATATTTAGTTGCCAAAGCAATTATTTATAATCACTGACAGTTTAGCTTATAAATAAAAATAAAACTGTTTAAAAAAGGAAGTGACATTACTTTATATATTATAATTAAAATCTAATCCTAAGCTTAAATAAAGTTATTAATAGGATATCTAATTATATTCATAAATTGAAATAAAATCTTAATTAATTAACGTAGTGAGAAAAATATTTTACTAAAAAAGCTTTAGTGTTAGAAAAATTCCATTTTGCTGCCGCCGTTTCAACATAAACTGCTTGCAAAAGGAAACGGAACTAACACTTTTACTTTCATATTTAGTTGCCAAAGCGATCATTTATTATCACTGACATATTAGCTAATAAATACAAATCTAAAGTATTTAAAAGAGGAAGTGACATTGCTTTATATATTATAATTAAAATCAAATCATATGTTTAGTTATAAGAAGGTTATTAATATGATAACTAATTATCTTCATAAATTGAAATAAAATCTTAATTAAATAACGGAGTGAGAAAAATATTTTATTAAAAAAGCTTTATTGTTGTAAAAATTTCATTTCACTGCCGCCGTGTAAGCGTAATCTGCTTGCAAAAGGAAACGGAACTAACACTTTTACTTTCATATTTAGTTGCCAAAGCAATTATTTATAATCACTGACAGTTTAGCTTATAAATAAAAATAAACTGTTTAAAAAAGGAAGTGACATTACTTTATATATTATAATTAAAATCTAATCCTAAGGTTAGATAAAGTTATTAATAGGATATCTAATTATATTCATAAATTGAAATAAAATCTTAATTAATTAACGTAGTGAGAAAAATATTTTATTAAAAAAGCTTTAGTGTTAGAAAAATTTCATTTTGCTGCCGCCGTTTCAACATAAACTGCTTGCAAAAGGAAACGGAACTAACACTTTTACTTTCATATTTAGTTGCCAAAGCGATCATTTATTATCACTGACATATTAGCTAATAAATGCAAATCTAAAGTATTTAAAAGAGGAAGTGACATTGCTTTATATATTATAATTAAAATCAAATCATATGTTTAGTTATAAGAAGGTTATTAATATGATAACTAATTATCTTCATAAATTGAAATAAAATCTTAATTAATTAACGTAGTGGTGGAAAATATTTTATTAAAAAAGCTTTACAGTTGGAAAAATTTCATTTCGCTGCCACCGGTTAAGCGTAATCTGCTTTCAAAAGGAAACGAAACTAAAACTGTTCAAATATGTCAAAATTTGTGAATGTTTATGCAAAATTTTACAATAAGAATAGGAGCAATAACATAAAATGCTCAAAAAAAAGTATAAGAAAACTCTCTTATTCACAGATTTTATTAATGCAACTGAGAGACTAAGGATAGTGATTACTTCATTTTCTAAGGGTATATTTTTCGCAAACAACCCGAGCAGAAGAATCAATAATATCTGCAGATAAGGCGTACTTTTAATTTTTTCGAACATTACGGAGAGAAGTTGAGATGTTGAATGAAAATAATTATATAAATATATTAGAAAAGTGCTGTATAAAATCTGCAGATAAAGCAGATATTTAATGTGTCCCTAGCATTACATTGAGAGGTGAGTTAATGGATAAAAATAATTATAAAAATATGTACGAACATTTGCTGCATTGATAAAATTTTCAGATCAGTCAGATTTGTTGTGTTTCCATAGCCTTGTGTAAAAAAAATGGGTTGCTGAATGAAATTAGTCTTTACACAAATATGTAACAAAACCGTACAAATTTTCTTTGTTTTGCTGCCTAATTCGGACTTCTGAGACTAAGAACCGAGTCTGTAGAGCATAGATTCCCCCCAGGCATTCTTTATTGAGGTTTAAAAAAAATACCGCCGGTAATCGCGACAGAGAGTTGGGTGGTGAACAATAGATAAATGAATATATGAATATAACGGAAACAAAATTTGTAAAAAAGACATAGTACAAAATAATATCACTGCAGGAGAATAGAAAACTCCGACCCCACAACTGAGCAGTGAATAAGGGGAGAACCGGAGTCGCTGGCTCAGTGATGGATTAAGGTGGAAAGAACACATAGAAAGTTTAAGATGCTTTTAAGCTCTTATGCATTTTTTAAAAGTATTTTAAGTTTCTGTTCCTATTTTTTATACTAAAATTATGCATAAACATCCACTACCTTGGCACATTGAAATAAACCTCAAAGAAACTATCCTGTATATACAAAC
This sequence comes from Maratus michaelseni, assembly GCA_963931845.1. NCBI lineage: Eukaryota > Metazoa > Arthropoda > Arachnida > Araneae > Salticidae > Maratus > Maratus michaelseni. The sequence goes on from OZ007588.1 coordinate 462,252,029, forward strand.
ATATGGTTATTTTTAATAAGACTCAAATTACATATACTTATTGCAATAAAAACCTTGAAAAAAAATCAGTCTGAATGAGAAATAAATGGTCGTTTTCTAATTAGAGTAATGCTGCATAGCTGTTTTGTAATAACCCTAAAAAATATCAAGCTGATTAAGAAATGCATGGCCTTATACCAATTAGTCTAAATCTGTATATGTTGTTTGCAAAAAACCCATAAATTATCAAGCTGATTGGAAAAAGATAGATGACTCTTTAGAAGTAGTGTACGCTCTGTGCTAAGTGCCGTTATTCTCAAACAGCCTGTGTATACAATGACTGTTGATAATGTTGACGGATCTAATAATTTCTTATTAGTGTCCCACAAAGAGAATTCCTTCAGTACTACAACTTCGGATTTAAAAATTTGCAATAAATAACAAAATACAACAAGTACAATATCGAATACATTATGTCTCGCAATACATACTTAAAGATGTAGAACTTTATGAGACAATTTGATTTATGGAACTTTCTGATATGTCTAAACTGCATTTGAATATAAAGTATGGTTTAGCCTATTTTGTAGAGAATTGCTCCGAATTGTGATTGCATGCGTGAGATAATATGTCTGTGTTTCAAATAATGATGAATCACGTCGTTATTCACATTTTATGGGTGAATATTTTATGAATAAATTATACGTCGAAGACATTCTAATCGTGTTTGAAACCGGTAATGCGTTTTATTCTAACTTCAACTAAAACTATTTATTTCAATCTTGAATTACTAAGTAAAATATATTAAAGATATAACGCAAAGAGGAAAATACAATTGCCATAGTAGATTCCTTTTACATATTAAATCATATAGTATTGGATTTAGACAATGATAGTTCTGATAAATCTAACTTTTATTTCTAATCAATTCACTTCCTTTAAAAACATCTTAGATAAAAATAGTCTAATTGTACCTGTATCTTTAAAAGTTTTCGGCGGCGCTTATCTTTTCTAGAAATTCTAGTTAAATTCGGAAGATTAATGGCTAATGAAGACATTAAAAAGACGGTTCTAAGAGGAATAATAAACTTATATTACGAAACATATACATGAAAATTTGGAACTCAAATACACTTTACACACATTAAATAGTTACAAGAAGTTAAATTTAATCTTATTCTTAGAGTTTTAAACTAAATTATTTTCTAAGAAATTTTTAAATAGGAAAGTTCAATAATTTATTCTGCTGCTCTTATTTGCCAGGACGATTACAAGCTTCTTCTTTTCTTCCCGTTCTGTTTTATATTTTATTTATTTGTTTTAGACAGCTTCTGTTGCGGTGAGAGGTGTCACTATTGAGGTTAATGAAGGAGGCAAATGTGAGAGTTCGCAACAGGAGGATAGGCTTGTTTACGTAAGTTTCTGTTGATGTACTTTTGTCAAATTTTAGTATCATTATGTTGATATAAGTATAACGTCACAAATGTCTTAATATAATTGACTGGTTTTTAATTACATTAGAATAGCGGAAATAGTTTGCATAATTTAACTAAATAATAATAAAGACAATGCCATATGAATTTAATCTTATTATTTGAGTTAGAAAACAATAACCAAATACAAAATAATAATAATAATAATAATAAAAATGATAAAAATAATAATAATAAAAATGATAAAAATAATAATAATAAAAATGATAAAAATAATAATCTGTAGAACAACAGGTGTATGTATTTGTGTATATTCGTATAATTATATAACTAAAAATAAATTTATATTGCTTAAAAGCAAATATACACAAATAAAGGAGCATTACATACGTCCAAAATTTAAAAAAAAAAATTATTATCCTGCAACTTTACATTAAAAGTTATTTTACTTACAGTATTTATTATACATTTTTAAGCAAATTGTCAATTGCCTTGAGTAGATCTAATTAAAAGTTAACTTTAATTGCGTAATTTATATTTTAAACAAATTAATTATTTGTATTTTGTTTTTGTAAATGCCCTTCAGATTCACTTAAATGTAATTAGTTCAACATGTATTTAGTTGAGAAATTAAAAATATATAATTGTTGCATATAATAAATAAGTAGCTATTAATCTAAATATTACATGAAACTAAAATAAACTTTTTTCAAATTAGAAATGCAATTAAAATATTTTTCGTTAGGCTCTTTTTGTTTTGAATAAAAAAAAAATCAGGAATTTTATACTTTTTATCAAGTATTTTGTTTTTTGTTTAGTGCAACTATACTATTTGTGATTGCATAAGATTCTCTGAAATTTACCTATTAAGTAAAAATTGCTTTTTTATATTCTAAATTCGTTTGTATGTTTTATATGGAAATTGTACTTCTTGTTGTACATAATAAATAATTAGTTAATAATCTAAATATTACATCTTCTAACTTAAATGTACAGGGAATAACAATTGTTTCAGACACGGTCATCAGGCTTGCATTCATTTCTGCCGCGTGCAAAGTTGCTTTTACTTTCTTACATGAACTCCTAGGCGAATGCACAGCTATTCGCCGTATGATTTAGTCATATTCCGACTTTGTTGCTGTGGTTTGACCTTATCGTTCCCTTGCAGTAAATTTCCGATCTAAAAACTAAATATAAGCAGTGTACATAATGGAGAAGTGTACATAATGGCACGGTGAAGCAAGAAATAGATGGGATATTTACTACAAGGGAACGATCAGGTCAGCAAAGAACAACAGCGTCTCGAATTTTTAAAAAAAATACCGGTGGCCAAGAACGGTACACATTTGCGGATATATGACTTACACTACATTCTCGCATGGAATTAGCCTTGTATATTCAGCGCGGAGGCTTAAAATTTTATAAAACAAATACTATTGAGCTGTCATCGTTGGTATCGTGGATCCAGATATTTATAATCTGAAATTTGCATATGCCTAAATAATCATCAACACAACTATAAAAATAATATATGTATAATAATAATAATAATAATAATAATAATAATAATAATAATAATAAACGCAAACTTTATGTCTATTCTTGCATTTTTTCTAAATAAAGGGGGAGATTGATTACGATAAAATGCCAGATTTATTTCCCAACTTTTAAAGAATAATTATTCTGTGCAAATCTGCCAAAATACTTGACGAAAAAGTCAAGATAAATGAACCTCTAACGTAGAACATTTTCTTAAAGTAATCAGAAGAAAGTTTTAAAGTCTGTTATTATTGTAAAATATTGGAGAAAGGATTAAACATTTCATTGTGTGCAAATATTCATAATACAGGAAGTGATAAATCGTCAGTTTTTTCTAAATGAATAGCGATTTTCTTTAAAAATATATGTTGAATTTGTATAGATAATTTATTTTCGTACACTGTTTAAATATCAACGGTTGAAAAAGGTAATTGTCAAGCTCTAGCAATTTTAAATAATTGATTAAGAATTCATAAACATATTTAATAAGAACATTTATGTATGTTTCAGTGATTCTCCATTCAAATCAAGAAATTTAGGTTGAAACTGAACAGAGAAAAGATATAAAAATTCTAACTTTTAATAATTAGATTACAAGGAAAAAGAGAAAACTGTACAGAAAGATATGATATAAATATATAAATAATGATATTCTAATTGATTTAATTACAAAGGACTCTCATTATCAGTTTGTCCTACGTTATTTTTTTTTTAAAGATTTAAGCTAAAATAAATATAATCAATTTTATTATATGGTTTAAATAAAGAACGATAACTAAAAATTTTTATCTGCTTCCATTCTGTTTTTAAAATGTAATAATAATAAATAAATAAATAAATAAAAAGATGAAACAATCAGATATAAATTTAAAATTAAAAAAAGAACAAAGAGATTTTTCTTCAAATATAACATACCCACATTCCTTTTAGTATATTTAAAGAAACAAGATGAGCAATTTTGAGAAAAAAATGGAAAGAATGTAAAAGAAACATTTTTTATTCAATAGTGAATATCCTATATTTTCACGTCTCTTATAAAAAAGATCAGAGCAAATTATACAGTGATTTATGAAAATCATGCAAGTATTTTTTTATTATTATTATCTGGGTAGGATATCCGTTATCTTTATGACTTCAATTGAAAACTTCTTCAGTAGGAAAAGCAGGAAATTTCTCGATTCCATCGGAAATATAAGAACGGCATGTATTTTGAGAGATTACCGAACATTTGTTCGAGATTTCCAGGAAAAGAAAATCCCTTTTCAATATATTATTAAAAAGAAAAAAAATGTTAAGCTCAACTAAAAAGAAAAAAAAAAGAGTAGACTTTGTTTGGACATACATAAATGGTTATACAGGGTGGCACAAAAGTTTCTGGTGGTCAGATATGAGCCACCCCCCAATTTATAACTAAATTAATTTACTTTTATTTTTTTTAATATGCATTTTCATGTATATATCATATGTATAACCAGGAATTTCTGTGGACTATTTGCTGAGTCTATTTCATTAGCGTACATAGTTTTTTTTCGTATGGGAAAATAGAAACGACCACCCATATAGTAGTTTTATTGCTTTCGGAGCCACTGGTCTGAGACACTAACAAGGATAACTTTTACGGAGGACAGATTTACGAGTTGAAAAATTTATAGTTGTTTGGTTGCTAAGTGCATAGCAAATTTACAATTTAGGACCCTACTCCGAGGTGGTCCCGAATAGCATTTAGCACGACCAACAAGATGTGAGGGCGGAGACTTCTTTCCAAAACACAAGAGCCAATAGAGGACCCAGTGATGGGGGAAAAGAAAAGTGAACCCCGAGAGCAGATCTGGAAGAGAATAAAAAAAAGTACCTGACGTCCTGCCCGATGGAGTAAGATAAAAAAAAAAGTAGAGTGCTGAGAGTGTGACAAAACCAAGGGAGTTCGCTAATAGAGGTTTTCGCGACCAAAGTCAAAAACGCGGACCTAACGGGGGATCCTTTCTTATCCCGTTGGAGCTAGACCAGATTTGACAACGCAGACCAGAAGCGCTCTGAAGTACAGGTATAAGTTCCACTATTCCCTTATATTGGATGTGTATATAACGAGGTATAATTCCTGTTAGTATTACTTAGTAAATGTAGAGAAATTGTTCATTCTCTAAAATATAGTTAATGCACGTAGGTTTGGTAGAGAGAGTCGGAAATGACTCATTCACCCTTTAATGATTTATTCAATTGTTTCCTTTTATTTTTTTATACTTAAATTCCGTAATTCCTGTTATGGATGTTGTTTTCTTATTTTTATGTTTTGTAAATAGATATGTAAATAAATATTTTCGTTTACCTTTAACTCATTGTATTTAATTTATATGGGATAACACCTTTATGTCATCGAGTAGTGTTTTTCCTCTTTTTTTTAAATTTAATTGTTTTTTAAATTTTAGTTGGTTTATCAGGTAGACTAGTTTATAATTTATAAGTATGTTAGGGATTTATATACTTGTCTAGTCAGGCTTCATAAGACGTAGGGCGGCGTAAATAATCACAACGTAATAATCTTATCTTTTTTTTATTAGAGTAGTTAATTAAATTCAATACTAAGAGTAACTTTTATTGGATTATTATAAATTTTCACCGACGTCCAGAAGCCACGAACACACCTTTAACCTGGTAATTCAACACCCAACGTTTCCGGAAGAAGCATTTACCCGTTCTTCCTTTAGCTAATGTAGAGAGTTTTATATAATTGGGCATAAGTAACCATCTCCAATTAGGAGGCCCAGAACTTACCAGCAGTTTCAAATTTTTAATTTGTTAGATAAAAATAGACATTTCAAAAGTATTCAAAATAAAGTATGAACTAACATTTTCTTAATGAAATAATTGAGCAATTATGAGTTTCAAAACGTTAAAATATTATTTTTTTACGACCTTCTAGAAATATCGATTTAAAAAATATCGCTTTTCTCAAGGAATATCATTGCAAAAAGCTACATATATTTGTATGTTTTAAATTAACTGAATTATACATCTAAATAACAACATATATATAATAAAGGAAAAGTATGATATATACATCATTTTTGTGCTTCTTAAAATGCTTTTTCGTCAGTGAAATTAAGTACTATTCACAAATTGACGGTGATGCTCATTTGATGAAAATGATGCTGACAAATATAAAATAATTGTACCATAAATACAGCTAAATAATTAATTACAGAGGCATATACCATTTAAAAAACGTGACAAGCGTTCTTTTAAATCCTAGAAACAAAATTATTTTTATGTGTTTTCTGTTAAACCTAACACATAATTGAATTCGGGATGCGTTTGAAACCAGTTTGGAGTTTTTAGCCAATAATAATGTTGAAAGCATCCCTATCTATTGTATAAGGTAAACTTCAAATGTAGTATTGCCGGTGTTTCCACAAATTTACATTTCTAATTTCGTAAACGGTCACCATTCACAACTGTTAATTTTTAATTAAACATAATTAATTTATTTTTAAGTTACACGTATGCAGTTTTTTGTAATAATTTTGGTGAAATAAAAGGGAAAAAAATTCTAATTGACCAAAATTGTCTTTAGAAGTCGTAAAATAAAATTCAGAAAATTTTACCTTTTGAAAATTATTTGAAGGATAATTTCATTATAATCTAATCTCTACCTTATTTTGTACCTTATTTTGAAAACGTTTCAATTTACATTGCCCTCTTATTTCTAACAGATAAAAAAATAATGTACGTTCTAATGGTTTTGGGATATATATATATATATATATATATATATATATACCTCTATATGTGTATATGTTTGTTTTTAACAAATTCCTAAATCATTAAGTTTAGAGATGTACTTACAATTGCAAAAAAAGGTTTTTAATGTATTTGTCCAGTATCTTAGAAACCATTTAAATAAAAACAGGTATTTTTGCGAAAATTACGAAATTTGAATGTATGCGTGATTTATTGATATACAGAAAAACAGATTTAAAATAGACATAAACATAAAATATATTATATTTTGCGAGATATTTCAATATTCTTTCCAGAAATTCATTAAGATACAACTAAATGTAAATATATTGCTTGAAGGTGCGTAAAAAAATACAAAAAAACATTTAAAAGCACATTAAAGTCCTTTTAAAAATTCCAAAACGTTTTCAACCTAATTACTCGGTCATCATCAGTGGAAAAACTAAATTGTTGAGATGAGTTGTTGTCTCTTCGCGTTTACTTGCTTGCCCGGAATAAACTATTTTACTTCAAGGGTTTGGAATATTAGGTTGGATGGGAAAGGTAATCAATGATGCATTAATTAATTCCAGACTGCGTGGATATCATATGATAATACATCGTTACAGACTATTTCGTTTTCGTTTTTTTTTAATTCTTTCCTGGTTAATTAAAATTTGTTTTTATGGAAATACCTAATTATTTATGCTTATTCTGGCTATATCTTTGTTAAGCGCATTCACAGATTAAAATAAGGACAATATCCAATAAAAACAAATTGTATTCATATGTATTCATTGTCTTTCGCCCTTGTCAATTTAATATGACATGCGTGTAGAATAAAACGCGTTTTGCTTTTCACATTCGCTTCTCAAATAATCATTTGTTTTCGTTGATGTTTTAAAAACTTTCATTGTGAAGTACATTTATATATATATATATATATATATATACTTCTTAAAATATATATATATACTTCTTAAAAACATGTAAGTGTTTTCAATTTTACAAAAAATCCCTTTAATAAATTATATTAAATGAAAATATGAAGCATATTTATTTCGTATTTGCTAAACAGAGGGAAGTATTTTTTACTGAAATTTTTTAAAGTATTTTAATACATAAAATGAATTTTAATGCTAAAAAATGTTAAAGAATAAAATATGCATTGCTTCAGGATAATTCCAAATTTTTTAATTTTAATTTTTAATATATCATTATTATTATTCAGATTATTTAGTCCAGTAACATGTTATAACAAGAAAATTATTGAAAAAAAGTTTATTAACACATTAAAAAACTGCATGGATTTACCCAGCTAGTTGTATACATGGTATACCAAAACCATTGACCTTGGATTTTATACCTTAAATATTGATCACTAGCTGACCCGCCCGGCGTTGTCCGAGTACGTGATAATAAAATTAAACAAATCTAAAGTTTGTATGATTTTATATCTTTAATCCGATTTTGTATCAAATTATTTATTTAAAAGTGCTGCGCACGCGACAGAAATTCCATTGTTTCCGCCTTCCGCAGACAGGGGTAGCATTCTGATGTAAACGAACGTCCTAAACGTGTTCCCGTTGCCGTCGGCACCGTATAGTAGGCGTACATCTTCAACCCCCAGGTGACGCACTGTGTTTCAAACAAACCACCTTCCGAACGAAACTCCGATACATGTCCCCGCTGCCAGCTTAACCGTGTAGAAGGCGTGCTGTGCACGCACTGCAATATCCTGTATTTCCACCTTCCACCGCCAGGGGACGCAATTTGTTCTATACAAACATCCGATATGTGTACCCGTTGTATCAATGGAGTTGAATGAACCAATTCCCGTCGAAATCGGGCCCATAAAACTCTAGAAAATATTACGCCCCTGGCGGTGGAAAGGGGAACTAAAATCTATAACATAATCAAAAATTAAGTCGAATCATACAAACCCCGTTGTGATTGGACCCATAGAACTTGAGATAAGAATGCACAGTTAGAGAAAAAACCTTGCAGGTTTGCCCGCTAGGGGGTCGCATGGTCAAGTGCTCAACAACAATAACTTACATTGATTTTTTGTATGCATCAAGTAAATATGGGTTGTGTAGTTTTATTAGGGACATAAATTTAATTTTAAGATAATCGTTATTTGAAATTTCCCGTATTATCTAAATATAGCATTTATAAAACGCTACGGTGAAGCTGAAAATGTTAAATTTCTTAAAGGGAATTTCTTTTGTCTAAATCAGAGCAATACTATAGTTTTTATTAAAAAGAGTTCTCAATTAATGAAAAACCTGCCGCCAAGAGGCGCGCGGTGAAATACAAACAATGCGATAATAAATAAAAATGCTTTAATCCCCCTTCCCATACCCGCAAATATAACGAATAATTTCTTCAACAAAACTCCCTTCCCCTCTATTAACGCGATAATTAAACAAAGAATTATATTTTTCTGATAGTTAGAACATAACGAAGACACTATTCTAAAATAGCCGCCAGATATCTCCTCTTCCCGTCATCAAATTCAAATCTTTATCTTAATTAGTTATCTTAATTTTTGTTCATTAGTAAAAATTAGCAATTATTTCCTCTCATTTTCGCAAAGTAAATGGAGGGATCGGCCCGAGAAACAGATCTCTTTGTAGTTCAGTTTTTAACCCTTGTAATGTACTTTCTCGGAATATTTCGATTGGCGCCGCCAGATTTTTGCAGTTTTTCAAAAATTAAGAAAAATCACCGGCTGAATTTCACAAAAATGAATTGCAGGATGCAGAAAAGGTTTCTGTATATGCTCTGAAAGTTTCAATATCTTAATTAGTTTTCTTAAAATTCACTAATTCATAAACAATTTTCAAATTCGGTCATTATAGTTTGCAAATCGAGAACAGGTGTTCATTTTTTTAGCCATTTTGTTAAAAATATTTGCATATTAGATGCTATTTTTAATGAGTTTTAATTATTATATTATCAAAATATTAAAATTCTGAGTCTCAGTTGTATCAGGACTTTCCTTCGACTACCTAAATCTAAATTTTCAGCTTTCTAGATGCGCTAGATTTCGCTAGTCATTGCCAACAGACACACATACAGAGCGAAACTTTCTTTTATTAGTATAGATATACATATATTACATATTACAAAGTTATGTAAAAAAAGGGCAAAGAATTTTATGAAATCGATTAAAATTTTCAGGGGATTAAATTTGAAAAAAAAAAAAAAAAAAAAAAAAAAATTAATTCTTATACGGCCTTCGTATAAAATATTTCTCAATGAGTAAAATGTGCCCCATACAATAATGATGTAGAAAATTTCAGCATTTTACCATAAAAAGTCGCAGACACATGGACATTCAGATATACTGACTTAAACCACTTTTCGATGCATGGATATGAGGCAAAGAGGAAAATTCATGTCGGATGATCGCGTTTCAGGGATCGTACACAAATTCCGAAAAAACCTATTATTTCTAAATAAATTAAATATTGCATAAATAAATAATAATTGTGGCTATTTATTGGTACAAAAGTATATAAACTGTGCAGAAATAATAACTTTATGCAAAGATTACAAAGCTTTTTCAAAATGTTTTTCTATCCATGCCAAGACACAGCTGCATTTGTCTGATAACATTTCTGTGCATGCGATCAAATTCTTGTTCGGTGATGACACGACAACCATCTGGAATTCGTTGTTGCAATTCTGTTTTATTTAAGGGCGGTGACAAATAAATTGCTGCGCGTAAACGACCCCACAAATAAAAATCCATAGGAATTAAACCATGCGATCTAGTGGGAAATTCGACTGTCCCATGCAAGCCAATCCACTTTTCTGAAAACTCGTCATTTAACAGGTATTTCACAACTGTAGTTTGGTGAGATGTAGATCCGTCCTGTTGAAACCAAACATGTGGAATTACTGTTAGAGGCAGTTCACACCCATAAAATCAGGAATAAACCCATTAAGAATCTCATTAACATATATGTCTGCTGTTAACGTACCATCATGCAGTATGGGCCCTAGCAAGCAATTTCTGAAAATACCACACCATACATTCACAGAAAACTGCTTCTGATGATAAATATCACGTACCACGAAGGGATATCTGTCAGACCAAAAATACTCATTTTGAGAATTTATGCATCGATCTTGTTTACATTCAACAGCATTCGACAATCCAAATTATGTTTTTCAGTAAACAGGGATTTGCATCTTCCTGATTAAAAACCCAATTACAAAAATCCAGACGACATTTATTATCTGTTGGCTCCTGTCTTTGCACACCATGAATGCTAAACGGATGGCACCATACATTCACAGAAAATTGCTTCTGATGATAAATATCACGTACCACGAAGGGATATCTGTCAGACCAAAAATACTCATTTTGAGGATTTATGCATCGATCTTGTTTACATTCAACAGCATTCGACAATCCAAATTATGTTTTTCAGTAAACAGGGATTTGCATCTTCCTGATTAAAAACCCAATTACAAAAATCCAGACGACATTTATTATCTGTTGGCTCCTGTCTTTGCACACCATGAATGCTAAACGGATGGCAGCATACATTCACAGAAAATTGCTTCTGATGATACATATCACGTACCACGAAGGGATATCTGTCAGACCAAAAATGCTCATTTTGAGGATTTATGCATCGATCTTGTTTACATTCAACAGCATTCGACAGTCCAAATTATGTTTTTCAGTAAACAGGGATTTGCATCGGCCTGATTAAAAACCCAATTACAAAAATCCAGACGACATTTATTATCTGTTCTTTGCACACCATGAATGCTAAAGGGATGACATTTATTTCGCCTGAGTATTCTCCACACTGTTGTACGTAGTATGTTGATTGCTAAAGCAGCGGTACTAACACTACAATGTGGATGACCAAAGGTATCAAATATCAATTTTTTAATCAGTTGAGTGAAGTCTGGGTATACCTACACCAGCTACAGCCTGTACGTTTCTTACTTCACGCATTCGTTCCACTAATCGGGAAATAAATTGCCTAGAATGACGTCGAGAATTGAGAAATATACGCTGAAATTCCTGTGCAGTTTCGTTAGCATTGTGATCGCATACGCTGTACAGCATTAGAATTTCAAAATGTTCTTCGTTGTTGTATTGCTACATATTGGCTGTACAGGCTCATTACACTCTAAAAATTTAGCAGAAATGTGAATACTTAAAATTCGCTTAGACTGTCAGACTGCGCACGTTGCGCATACATAAGCGATGCTATTGACCAATGACACAAGCAACTTTCTCGTGTAATGACGCGCCTGTTGCGATTACATGTGACGCACTGATCAGAGGCAGATATTTGCTTACGCAAACATTTCTCAGCTTTTAAATGTTAATTTATTGTGCCATTTCAAAGTTTTATTCTGTAATTTAACAAGTAAAATTTTTAGGTACTTTTCAGGAAGCATACTTTTGTAAATTTGTAAGTAAAACTAAAGATAAGAGTCCAATTCTACTTGCTTATGATGCATTTCTGCGTCACGTCATCGCACTCTAGCTGTAAACATTTACAATTTAATTTATGATTAGCCAATCACCAAAGTTGTTTAAAAATATCTCTCCGACTTTTTAAGATAAAATCCTGAAATTTTGTACATGCCCTTATTTGTGAATGGGGCACATGTTACTCATTGGGAAATATTTTGTATGGGGGCCTTAAAAAATTTAAATTTTTGTATTTCTTGAAATTTAATGGCCTGAAAATTTTAATCGATCTCATAAAATTCAAACGTGCAAAGAACTACACATCTTCTAAATTATTTGACTGTATTAATTTATTTTTATTGTTCTAAAATGTGATATACATCTTCTCAGAGTTGTCATTTGATATTTCTTAGAAATTGTCTTTATTCTTCTTGAATCTTCAGTATCGAGAATTCATGATACAAAATAGTACACAAAATCAGATGTGTTGGAAAAGTCTAGAGATAAAGGCAATTTTTATTTTCAAACTGAATATGAACTTCTGAACCTTGATATTTCTAATCTATTCTAACACGCAGTTTTGTCTAATTTAAACGAAAGAAAATATTTAGTTTATAAATCTTAGAAACTGCTCAGACAACTTTCTTTCCTCACTCAGCAATATTTTATGACGGAAAGATATCAAATGAAATGAAGCATGAATTAACAAAAATTCATAAAATAATATGCCCTTAAAAAAATTATTCAAATGAATTATTCAAATGAGAAATAGAATGATGTGTGATAAAATGTGAATGTTTACACGTTCTAATTATACTTTTTATATATATATATAATGAAAGTAATATGTATTTTGTAATCAAAATCATTTTTAAATACATAATATGAAAAAATCATTTTAATGTCAACTATAATTGTATTTTTAAAAGCTTCTCATAGTATAATACCTTCCACAATGTAAAATCCGTAAATTATGCATTTTATTCTTTCAGCCTTTTCTGAGCAATTTTTTTAATACATAGAAATATTTTTCCAAAACTTTCGTCGCAAAATCTGTGTTTTAAGAAAACAAAATACGTTGTAAAGCATAATGTGTTTGTTCAAGAAGAACTCATTCACGTAACTAAACTTCAAAATGATTTTTCAACATGGTATTATACATTTTCTAGTCCCATTTTCTTCTTTACAGATGAAATGTTAACATTTGATATAATAACTCTACATATTCATGGAGTAATGTTATGGATGAAAATGGAATCACAAATTGGATGAAAAGAAATTATTTCACCGTTGTGCATGTATTTTGATCAAATATCGTACATTTGAATTCACATTATGGCATTTTCATATGAAAACATAAAGCAACAGTTCAATTTTAATATTAAATAAAAGATTGATCACTATTTGTCTTAAGAATGGGTAGATGATTGTATGTTTCAAATCTTAATGGTTTTAAAAATTAAATTTGAAAATTGTTTAATTGCAATATCGTAAAAATGTCTAATTTGTTAGAACAAAATAACATCAACCTTGCATGTTGAGAAATAGTTGAAGATTGTTTTTTACAAATCGAATAAATTTTTATTTTGCAGTAATTTATAGTAATCTGTTTTAGTTAGAATTTATCTCTAAACGATATCTAGAATTTATCTCGAAAGAATGTCTAGCTATTATCTCGAAACAATGTCTAGAATTTATCTCTAAACAATATCTAGAATTTATCTGGAAACAATGTCTAGAATTTATCTCTAAACAATATCTAGAATTTATCTGGAAACAATGTCTAGAATTTATCTCGAAACAATTAGTCTCTAAACAATGTGTTCGTATAATGACATAAAATATTATTTTTATAAAACGTAAAAATATTAGAAACATTATGAAGAATTTCCTGTGATTTTTAATGGATACAACGTAGTGCGTCTATACTGAGAATTCTGCTTAGCGACTTCATAATCCAGATATTATCAAACATATATGTTACTCATTGTATAGGTAACATGATTTCGTTAAAAGATTAGCTTAAAATTTTACATCTAATGAAGATATGGTTCTTTAATAAGGTAAATAATTTTAGTTAAATGCGTTTGAGAAAGCGTAAGCAAAAAATTACGTACTACGTACAATTATGAGCGTTTATTTATCTTGGCACTCACTTTGAAAAAATAAATAAAATTATTTTCAAAGAATATAATTAACATCAAACAAATGATGTAATAAACATCAAACAAATGATGTAATAAACATCAAACCAAATTGTAAAGATAGTATTTCAGGAGCTAGTTACTTGCTTATAAAGGAAGACTAGTTTGATTGTGAGCGTTTTGTCCGACAGTAACATGATTGTGTGAAAGCGACATCTATCAGTGTATTTCTATGAACGGTATAAATGTAAAATAGAATAACAAAGAACTAAATTTATTCCACATAAAGCGACTACTAATACTCACACTGGTATGAAATTTCAAGCTAATGAAAGAAATTTAAATAATAATATATAAATATAAACAAAAATATACAAATTTGAATTATCAGAAGTACTTTTTACTTTAAAATGTGATAAACAGTTTTTTAATTGTATATGTTGCTGAATTGATGCATTAATTGTCTTTAATATTTACGTGAACAAAGTCACGAGTAACAGCTAGTAATATTATATTATATTTACTCGCGAAACTACGTAATTCGAGATAAATGTGTATTAAAGATTGTAGGCAATTATTTATAACATCGGTATCCTCCACGCCATTGGTTTATTTTTGTCAGACGACAATGAAATAAAATCTAAATTTGTCTATTGAGTTATCTTAAAACTGTCGCCTATTTTAATTACAAATGTAGTATTAATTATTTTTATCTATCACTAAACAATTTATTATATTTAAACATTCCAATGTTAGTTCTGCATTTTTCATCCATGGTTACACAATATCTGCTTCGCTGTAGATTTCTTTATTTTCTGTCGCCTTTTAAACTCAAACCAAGTCGCCATGTTCACTAATGGCGCCTGGTGGATGTAAAATCCATCCTGGGTACAAAGTCCTCCAAGTTTCAAGTTGAATTATACCACTGGAGGCGTCTAGTCAGGCAAAAGTTTCGTCACCTGATCAAGGTTCTAAATTAAGAGACCAATTCATTTATCTTCTTTAATTTTTTGCTTTTTTTTTAAATTTGCCAATTCAACATAGTTAAATAGATACCATGGACCAGCAAACAAAGAAAACTGTAGCAAGCTACTAGAGATTACTGCAGCGATGACAATAAGGCTCTTGTCAGGTGGATCACAGCCATGCTGTGATCATTCGAATATAGCCAATCGTCCAAGTACTAATTCTTCAAGCTAAGCACTCATGCCCGGCAGGTAGTAGCCTGGTTATCGGTATATATATATATATAAAATCATGCCAAGTCAATCACACGACACAATAAAATTTAGAGTGGTAGAATTTTATCATTGGTCACACCTATTTTTCTATATTGCCATTGATTTCGATTAAACGAATATTCCAATTGATATACTGGAGATTAGATAAGGAAGAAAAGTAGTTCAGATTTTTACAACAAAGTTCAGAAATGTTGGGTCATTGTAAATTTGAGCAGCATAACAGGAATTCAAATTCGAATAACAATATTACGAGGAAAGAACTACTAAAGAACGTTTTGTAGTAGGAAGATTTCAGATTTACTTAAGTTTAATGACTGTTATTGTGAACTTATGAATTTATTCTTTGACTAAGATGTAATTAGATAATTTTCATTTTTTCAGCTAGCAGATTCAGGTTTATTCTTTTGTGGGGTAGGAGGGACCATTGTTATTGAGGCAAGGTGGCATGCGAAATGCAAGAAATATGTGATTTGTAAAAAAATACAACGTTAACACTAATCCCCTGTATGTAGTTTCTTTCTTTGAGCAGTAGTTTATGCATTGAATCGAATGATTTAGCTTTTATGCATGTATAGATGCAATAGTATATAAAACCGTCAAAATTTTGTAATTTCAGATTTGAATAAAAGGTGAAATATAAAATGTAATTACAATGTTTGAACCGTCACTGGCAACTAAAATACCTACAATTACGAAAAAAAATTATATAAATAACTATTCACAATATATAAACTGAAATGAATGTAATACTTACATATATGATGAAATATTTCCGTATACGTTCCTGTTATACTGTACTTTATTTTTATTTTAAACAAATAAAAAATTCATTTTGTTTACGATTTCGATAAAATTTATCGACGTAGATTTATCTCAGGAAATACTTATTTTTATTACTGACGTCATTTTAGATTTTAAGACGCTATTTATATATTTTTAATGCTCTATTTTTAGACATAATAATATGGCATGTAGCATAAAATTACTAAATGCAAATGTAAAATGTTCGTATAATAACTTCCTATATTTCCGAGAAATGTCTAAAAATAACCGCAAATAACTTTTAATCAACTCTGTTATTCCGTTTTATGTGCACCATTTAAACTTTTTTTTTGAATAACAGTGTTTTGAAGAGTGTTTATTAAAAATACTTTCAGCATATTCGACGTAAAGAATGCAAAGCAAGAAAAGGATTATATTCTAATTTAAAAACACGAAAAAATATGCCTTTACAATGAAATATAAATACTCTTTCGAGTATAAACTGAATTCGTAAAATTACCAAAATATATTCGCTTCTGCTTTATAAATAGCAGTTAATTCTCTTTTATGGAAATGCATTGAGGGTATAATTATTTGTTGTTTTATGCTACAAGTACTACTATAAGTTAAACAAATCATTGTAGGTTTAGAAAGCCTCCCACTGGGACTGATTTTAGAATTTCACTTTTTTCAAATTAAAATCTTCTTTTAAGATTTTTCTTAAAATTTTTCAGAAACGTAACCGGAAAGACATTTTTGTTGCAAATGTTGAAAAACCTAACATGAAAAATTATCTTCAGGAATACTGTTATTAAAAAAAGATACCTCTGGTTTTGTTTTTACATTAGAAGTCATGTACCTATATAAATAAAAGCAGTTCTTGGTATGTGTGTGTATGTTCCTTATATAAATATACAGTTTTTTATCAGATTTGAACGAATCTTGATGTACTAAACATACGTTTTAGAACACGCGTAAAATTACTGTCAACTTAAAAAAATTCTCAGACAATTCTATATATATATATTTTTAAATATCTCCATAGATTATAATTACAGAAATCTATTTTTTTTCAATTTCTAATGCAATTACTTTTTCGTTGCCATAAAAAGAAAACGTGTATGGACAATATTTTTATAAACCAATAAATATTTAGGTTCTCTCACTAAAATTTGTGATGTGAAACTGACATCATTTTGGGCAAATAATGAGATATTTTTCGCATACTACAAAGATTACTATAAGTGCGTTTAAACGTCATAGTACATTCATTTAAACGTGTTTGGAGATAAAATTATATAACTTAGCTCCTAATTTTACAAAGATAAATTGTTTCCACTGGTTTCTTAATGTTAAAGTAAATTTTCCTAAAACTATAAACATATTTTTGCGTATTCAAACTTCATGATTCAACGTATTCTACATAATCAAAAATCTTCTGTCAAATAGTGACATTTAGAAATCATTACATTGTAACTTTTTTCAGCTTGAGCTTCAACCATGGAGACATATTTAAGCTTCTTGGATCTAGGTAAATAATAATTGCCCACTATTAATAAAAATTGGATTTAAAGAAAACAATACAGTATTTTCCATTAATATGTCTTTAAAGATGGGTATTAAAAGAAATTCGATTAAAAGTAAAAGGCTTTATCGGAATAAATGACGTAATTTTTTTAATGTAAAACATTCATTTTAATTTTAAAAACTAATATATTCGACAAAGTGACGACATTTTCATTTCACCAGTTTCGAAAGTATTATCCAATTCTGGAAAGAACAATATATTTTTGAGAAATAATGTTTTGCATAAAAAATCACATAATTTCAAAACGCAATTTTAGCAAATTCTGTTTAAGTTACATTGTAAATATAATTTCTTAGTTAAATTTAGTATTCAATAATATTAATGTTAAAAAATTCTATGAAGTATTGAGTAGTGTTTGATTTCTTTGAAGTCTTTCATGTCTTAAATAGATAATGTGCATGTGACGTTACACACTCAAGTAAAGGCGTTTTTCTCAACTAATTGTAGGCAAAATGTAACATTTATTGCAGAGTTAGCAATTTATGATGAATTATTTCCTACACATAATATAATGTATTCTAACTACTTGAAAATTACGAGAAACTTAGCGAAACTTCAAGCGATTTAGCTCAACGTTTTGCCAACGTTAAGTTCACGAACATGCACATTATCTATAAATATAAATGCATATTTGCACATGATTCATGAAGTGAAAGAATTTTTTTTAACTAGACCAGTATCAGTTCATAGGAAAATCTATCCCTGGTGAAAGTGACGTCATATTTTAAATCATGTGCTGATTTTCATTCAGAAAATATTAGTATTTTATAGCAATTACACAAATTAGCGTAATTTCCACAGAATATGTTGATCGACAAAGCACAACCGTACAATTTATTAGCCGTATTATAATTAACCGTACAATCCTCCAGAATATTAAATTTTATCTAAATTTAATAAATATATTAAAGTCGATGTTGTTAGCAAATGCAATTTTCATTGGGGAATGGAATTTTCATTTGACATCGTTCGCGTGGAATTTAAAGAAAATCGATGCCACTAATTAAATAAGAAAATCCCCCTTCTATTTTTTAAAGGCACCATGATTATGTAAAAGAGCAAGAGAAAAGCTAATTTAAAATCCAGGTATTATTAGTTACCTTTCCTTGATACTTATATAATTCCTACATAATTTTAAAAGATATAAATGTATAATTTAAAATATCTCTGCAGGGAAATTTTTGCTCCTCATTGGAATACATTCTTGTCAAATTTCGAAATTCCCATAATCCTGAACTACAAGACAACGGCCAATATGTCAATCCTTCATAATTGGGGTGCTTTTTTTAGATTGTTTACGCCATTCAAATAAATAAGCAACTCTATTGCTTAATAAATAAGCATTTAGGCTTTGAAAGTGTTTGTAATGTGATAAACATTTTGATTTTATTGGTACATCTACAGCTGTTAAATGTGTGGCACTGTTAAATACAAATACCATAAATATATGAGGTTTAAAGGTATTTTTCTACTTATTTTTAAACTTTTATGCCCCACCACGTTATAATTTCTTTTTTAAATATCATGTGATAATATCAAATCATAAACTGTTTTGGAAAAGAAACAATTTATGTTGATTAATAAATTATTGTAACCAAATGAAAATCATATCTAAATTGGCATGTTAATTAACAAATTTCCTCAAAAATATTTATTAGTATAATCACTTTGAAAAATATTCTTTGACACAAAAACTTAAATTAAATTAATGTCTATGAACGGAATTAAGGAAAAAAAGAATAACAAAGACAAAACGTTTGTTCGACACATAATCTTAGCGAAAGAGTGTGAAATTTCAATATCATGAAAGAAATTTAAATGATCATATATACATAAACAAAAATTCGTAAATTGTGATTATCACAAATATTATCTGCTATAATACACTGCTCAAAACTATTCAAGGATATTGCAGTTTTAGGTGGATTTTGTATCTGGGAAACTTTTTAGCTGATTGATACATGGTCGACAGACATAGTAGGTTATATGAGAATAAATGACACATGTTTGGCAGAAAAAAATGCATTTTATTGCGCATTTGTGTACAAAAGGAAAAAAACACAATTTGTGCATATGAGAAAAAAAGAATAAGAAAAGGTGTTTTCTTCAAAGAAAATCATTTTCAGTAGGGGGTATGGTTTCCACGGGCGGCCAGCAACGTTGAACACCTTTGAGGCATGGACTCAATGAGGCTATTAATGACGAGTTGGGGTATTCTGCCCCACTCTTCCAGAAGAGCTCTTTCCAGTTCTTGGAGAGTTTGTGGGGGTTGTTGGCGGCCAGAAACTCGTCTTCTTAGAGCGTCCCAAACGTGCTCGATTGGATTCATGTCTGGAGAACACGCTGACCATTCCATTCGAACGATTCATTCCTCGAAAAGGAAATCCTCCACCAGGTTTGCACGATGTGGCCTGCAGTTATCGTCCATTAAAATGAAGTTATCTCCGATTGCTGCAGCGTAAGGGACTACAATAGGTCTGAGGATCTCATCCCTATATCGGCGACCAGTCAGAGCTCCATCTCGAATGATGTAGAGGTCAGTGCGCCCGTCAATGGAGATGCCACCATACACCAACACTCCTCCAACGCCAAATCTGACACTTTCGTGCACGAACGCAGGATTATTCCTACTGCCACGGTCCCTCCAGATAAAAATACGCCTATTATCCGGATGCACAGAAAAACGGGACTCGTCAGAAAACAGAATATTGCTCCATTCATTTCTCCTCCAGTTGACATGCTCAGTTGCCCACTCCCTGCGGTCGCGACGATGCCTTGATGTTAATCTAACACATACCATCGGTCGGCGAGCATACAGACCTACAGCATGGAGCCAGTTTCGGACAGTCTGAGTTGAAATCGTGGTGCCTGTAGCCGAGCAAAGGTGTTGTTGGAGAAGAGTAGCGTTCATGTTTCGGTATCTCCGAGCTGTTAACGCTAAATACCGATCTTCATTGGGCGTTGTTGCCCGTCTACGACCTTGCCCTGGTCTTCGGCCTGCACATCCACTCTCCAAAAAACGGTTCCAGATCCTGGAAATGACACTTTGTGACACTCCACTGGCTTGCGCTACTTCGGCTTGAGTTTGGCCCCCTTCTAACCTACCAACAATTCTCCAAGCTTCTGAATCTGTCAAATGACTTCGCTGAGACATCGTACTCATCGAAACAAAGCAATCACTGAATGTCGATCATCCTTGTCTTCATTCTCTTTTATCCAGTTGAAAGTCAAATTTCATTCGCTGCCGCTGAAGCGACGTTTTTGACGTCGAACTCAAAATTTGCATACTCCACAGTTTGAAAACCAGAAAAATTTGCATTTGTGATTCTCTTCTTCTATTTTCGGCAAAAAAAATTTCGTTTATATCTTTATTTTATATAAAACTTCAAATATCCTTTAATTGTTTTGAGCAGTGTATATGATAAACAGTTTGCTAATTGTATATGTTGCTTAAATAATGCATTAATTTTCTTTAAATGTTACGTGAACGAAGTCACGAGTAACAGTTAGTTCAGAATAATTGGGAGAGAATTTTTATTTACTTAAAGCATGTTTAAAAGAAAAATATATAGTTACTTCAGACAAAATTTGTTTCATTATTATTAAAGAATTAAATTACACAAATTTAAAATAAAAAAAATTATCTTTATGTTTCACATTTTTTACGGGTTAAAGGAAAATGTTTCGTACATTTCATTTATTTCTATGCAATGCTTAAAAGATGCTGTAAACATATTTCTAAAATTCTTCTATTTTTAAATCAATTATTTAAATACGAACATGAAGATATTTTTAACACGTATAACTGTTTGCATACAAGCGAAAATATTTTTTTCTACATTCATTTTAATTAGCTGATCCTTAATTTACAATATTAATTTTAATCACTATATAATATATACCGATTTTTAATTCATTATCTTTTTACAAAGATATATTCATTTTCCAGGCTTATTAATTCATATTTATATTTATTGTAATAGATGAATATGACATAATAAAACATATAAAAAAAATATTTTTTAAAAACTAAATTGGCGTTAGTCCATTTTACACTTTCGCATAAGGGATAAACTGATTCTATCATTATTCATTTTTAACAAAACACTTTAAAAATAAGCTTTCTGACTCAAATACAATTTGTTGAATTTGAGAGATAAAATTATGAGTTATTCGTTCAAGATGATTGCTAAAATGTAAAAAAAGAAGCAGTTTAATTATTTATTTGACCTATGACATTTTATTGAAAAAAATATGTTTTTTCATATTTATTATAAATAAAGATTTTAATTATAAAATCAAAAATTGCTTGAATATATATTTTGCACTATGGACGAATACAGCATTCACTATAATAAACCATAATTTTACATTATAAACTTTTTCTGTATAATGCCAAAAAATTCAACGTAACGAATACAAAGGATATGAATTATCACTTACTACACAGTGTACAATCATCAAAGTGAAAAAATGTCAAGACCGGGAGTCGAACCCGGAATCCCTGGCACCAATGCTCTACCATTTTGAGCTATCCGGACGACATCCAGTCGAGCATTCTTTTATTCTTAAATGGCAAGGCTACAACTCTGCAGCAAAAGATGGAACATCAATTATGAGCACAACTTCAATGGTATACATGAGACAAATTAAACCCAGGATCGGTGAATATTTATATGTATAATCAAATTTTCCGCACTTCTGAAGTTACGCTAGAAATTGATGAATACAAAGGATGTGTTTTATCACTTACTACACATTGTACAAGCACCATAGTGAAAAAAAATCGATTGTTAACATTATAGGCTATTTATTTACAAAATTGTCTTTTGAAATATACATGTTTCTAAATACGATATCAGCGACCGAATTATTTTGAATATTTATCACGTCTTGCAGATACTTTATAATTCTACATCAGATTTTCCCAAACTTTTTTTGCTATGCAACCCACCATAGAGTTTCAATGTTTTTTTCACGACTCACTTTATATGCATACATATACAATATGTAAATGTTTAAGTTTAATTTATCTCATACAATACATATTTCTTCTTCATTGAAATTATTTTTTTCATTAAAATTTAACATTGAAGTTATGTATAAACAAAATTTCTATACCCTGTAATGGATATGTTATACTTTGTATTATTTATAAATTAAAAGCTATTAAAAAATAGAAATTAAGGGTATTCTGCCCCAGCGAGATTTCTGGGCACACTCGATGCTCGGGGCTTTGCTGGAGTATAGCATGATTTTCCAATCATGGTGTTTAATATCAATGCTTCTGGGTGATTTCTGTATAATATGTGCTAACATAAAGATAAACTTTTGCAAAAAGTTTTCAAACAATAACAGTATAAGGTAATTCGAAATTGAAAACTGGAGTCATCAAAATATTTCCCTTAAAAAATCTATAAAATTTATATATGAATGTATCAGTAAAAATACAGTTATTAAGAAGATGGAAGGAAAAGCAGGGGAAAAATCAAGGAAAAATAAAATGATGAAGAATCATAAGAAAATAAAGAAATCCTTGTAATGCAGATATCCTAAACCGGCACACATGCCTTGATTAATATCTATTATTTCTTGCAAATTTTATATAGTTATATATTACAGTGATATTAATTGTGTAAAAGAAAGTATATATATTTTGTATAATTAATTTGCCAGATATATTTGTATAGTATTGTATAATGTTGATTTTTATATATTAAAAGAAAACAGAAAAAAAATGTTAATTTTAATAGTATATGTGTAAAATTGCATTGGTTATAAAAATTTGGTTAAATAGGGAAAAGTTTGTATGTTTAAATTTTGTTTTATTTAATAGTAACTAAAATGTAAATTGTGCATAGTATAAATATTTCACCTATGTTATAGTTGCTACATTGTGAAGTGCTATTGCTGCGTACCCAAATTACTATGACTTAAACGTTATAAAATTTTGCGTAGGCTTGGCACTGTAATGTAATAGTAGGACGGAAAAGTCTACGCCTATTTTCAATTGGTGGTGCGTTACTGAACATTAGAAAAATTTAAAATGTCAATGAGATGTTCATTGGAACATGCCATAAATGTAACTTTCTGACTTGGATGCAATCATCATTTGGACATGTCCAAAATCTGGAGGAGGGAGGAGTCTGTAATGACCTCAAATAAACTCTGGAATCCAGACCGTTTCTCAAGATGTAGTTTCTCAAAATTCTGTAATAACCTCGCATAAAGTCTGGAACATAGACAGTTTCGCAAGATGATAACAATTAACTGTATACCCTGAAGAGAATTTGTTTTTCAATTTTTCAGTTCGCTAGGTGGCACGCTGTTCTAAAAAGAAATATAATAACGATGATGACGTGAATAGTCTAATCAACATTAATTTACAAGGGCTGAGCAGGGACTTCAGTAACTTGTAAAATTTTAGCCTCAAGCCGCTCTCTACACGAAGTTTAATAGCTGTCTTTTCAGAAAGTTATTTATCTTTATCTTTTCACGATATCTTATTTTTAATTCGAAGCATAATATTATTATATTTTTGAGGGAAATAAAATTCATTATGCATTTTTTTAATGACCGGTCCGATTTTTCCGCAACTCACCAAAAATTGACGGTGACCAACGTCTGTGTTGCAATCCTTAGTTTGGGAACCGCTTTACCTACATTATTCTGAAAACTATGATCGATGATCTTGGGTTGGTAGCTCCCTGTACTGCTATATACATAGATTGTGATCCAGGGTTTCATAGTAAAACGTATTCTTTTCCGCATGCACTATTACATCTCTTCAGCTGAACAACCTCTGTATATGTCAAACATTTCTGGAATCAGCCTCAAATTCAATTTGGCGATACAAAAAGATTTAATTCTATGTTATGCGTTTGATTACACTGTTATAAATACCTGTTGTTTTAACAGACATTCTAATGAATGTTTGATGTTTATTTCCATACTCCAAACTATGGAGTAACTCAACCCATAATTTTCGTAAGTTAAATTATGCTGTATTGTTACCTATTGAATTTTGACGTGTTACAATTCCAGCGGTTTTTCTTATAATAGACGACTATATTATAAATTGGAGAGAAAACCTTTTTGTTTTCATAGAAATTTATTCGGATTGCTTCATCTTGACGTAATCTGGGAACTGTTCTGGTTTTTCAATTATATTTTATGCTATGTGTTACTTCTTTCTACAAGTAAATTTCCTGCTACCCACGCTAATATTGCATTTTTGTCTCTCGATTTTCACAAATGGGATTTTTATATGAGGCTGAATAATTTTTAAAATGAAATGGATAGTTTATAAACTATTATTAATTACATGATTATAAACAAACTGACTGAAAATTTTAATTTTGAAACACGCAAAATACACCGAATACTCAAGAAGGAATAAAATATAAATATAACTTTTATATTTTTTATTTAAGTTATCATTAAACATGTTTAAAATACTCAGTATCAGTTTTAAAGCAGCAATTTTTCATCAATTAATAGTGCCACTGTAACTGAAGCACAGTGGAAAAAAATCCAGACGTACGGAGATAGTGTGGTATTTAATTTAATACATTTTTCAAGTATTTAATTGTCTAACATTTTAACATTTTAACAGTCTAAACACTAATTAGTTTCGAAATTAAAATTCTTATTTACTTGAAATTGAAAGAGAAATTAAATTAAAATAAATTTCTGCAAATTTAGCATTTGGTGATTTATTTTAAGCAAGGTAATCTTATGTGATTTATGTTTTCATTAGAAGAATAGAAATATTTCTGGCAAAATGAGATACTTATTTTTAAAAATGCTTCAGGATTTTGAAATTGAGGGTAAAAATCGATTACAACTGTCGTCTGTTATATTCTCGAATAAATATTACCCTCTATGTATGCTTAACATTCACATCTGTTTCTAAAGCGATAACTTTTAAATCCGATTAAAAACTCTAATTCAATTCTTTCTTCACAATTTAAAATTCAGAAATCAAAATTAATGTATGATTAAACTGTATTAGAGTCTCCCTACCGTTGAATAATGGAATAGTTTTTTGGAAATTGGATTAAATTTCAAATAGATACGAGAATGCATGTATTCTTAACTATTTTGAAAGTAACATGTCATTTTATGATAAGAATTGGATATCTTCTAGATGTAGATGAAAGATCAGTTTCAATGTAAATATCACTATTATTTTCTGAGCATATATGACTATTTTATACCACATTTTATTCTATAACAATGCTAACTGGTAAAAGAAAAACGAAAAAGTAGATGTATTTATATGGAAAGGAATTTTCTTTTAAATACAGGTTACTAACGCAAACATTTTAGTAATTACTTATCAATAATTATGTGGTAAAATAATATTGCATATTTGTTCCCAGAAAGTCATAATTGTAATTGTTAATTTGTATGCATACTTACACAATGCTTAGAAAATACAACATGCATTTGATATACAATCTCTCACATTACATACAATAATATATTTTAGTTATTTTTTAATTCGAGATATCTAACTTGTAAATGTTCATCTCAACTGGATGTATCAGGATTGATTGCTCAAATTTGCTGCGGAGGTAGAAAACAGCAAAAGCAGACAATCTCATATCGGAAAACTATGCCGCGAACAACCGCATGACGTTATAGTATCCACAACTTTCTCTAAGTTGTGGATACACTGCAAAACTCTCTGACCAGTCCAGCCGGTCGTCAGTCGACAATGTGACTTTGCAGAAGTAATATGAATCGTTATAAGTTTAATGAATATGCAGAAAAAAATCTAACTTATGGTGCCCAGGGGTAAGCAGTTGAAGAGACGTTACTCCAAACGACGCAAAACTAAAAGCCTAAATAACACTCTGTACTTGTACCTGTTCGCGTCAAACAGTTACTTCCTTTATAAAATACTAGAAATTGATCCAGTTGTAAACATTTGATTCTGATATTTGCGCCGGTTGGGGCAGTATTCTGTATACATTTGCGAAGCTCTTTGACAGCTTTCCTCTGCCGCATAGTAAGTTAGATGCATATATGCATTTTCATTAAACGTAGAATTTGTTCTTCATGTGACTTTTGCAAGCTTGTCGACTGAAGACCGGCTAGACTTATCAGAGAACTTTGCGTGGTATCAGACGTTATGGATGCGCAGCGCTCACTACAATGTCAGGCGTTTGTTTGCGCCGGAACTTTGTGAGATTGTCTTCTTTTGCCATTTTCTATCTCCTCATCAAATTTGAACGATCAATCTTCATACATCCTGCACAGTGTGGTTATAATTAAAGTTACCTTGTTTATACCAACGTAGAGGCCGCTCTGGTAGACAGATATCGATGAAACTTGGAATATAAGTTATATGGACCATGCGGAAATGAAATCTGCAATAATTTTTTTTTTTTTCAAATTTCAATCACCAGGTGAGAAGGAGGCGTATGAAGACCAAAAATCTCAAGCTGGAAACATAACACTTTTTTTATTTGCAGCATATGTTCAAGGTGCATTCCATTTGCGTCAAGCACATGTTCAAAGCGTATTATAGCGTGTTCAGCAGTGGCGCGAAGCGTTTCTCAGTCAATTGCAGCAACATGACGAGCTACGCTTGCTTTCAAATCAGGCAGAGTCCGTATACTTCCTCCATATACACGATCTTTCAAGAATCCCCACAACCAGAAGTCATAGAGATTCAAGTCCGGAGAACAAGGAGGCCAGGTTGTTGGAAAACTTCTCGAAATTACCCAAACATTTCTAAAGTGGGCACGAAGCAGTGCCGTCACAGCTCGGGCTATGTGAGGTGGTTTACTATCTTGCATGAATACGGTAGTATCTAACCACTCTCGCTCTTGTAAGATTGGAATGACTTGCTGCTGAAGGAGGTCACAGTAACGGGTACCCGTAATGGAACACTTTTTAGGATCCTGAAAAGTTTTCTCCTGAAAATAAAGGGACCAATAATGAAATCAGCCGTAAAACCACACCATACAGTAATGTAATCAGAGTGCAAAGACACTTTATGCACAATATTAAGACTTGCAGTACCCTATACGTGACAGTTCTGAGTATTCATTGCTTCATCTAAGGTAAAATGCACCTCGTCCGACCACAAAATGTTCCAAGGCCATGCATTGTCAACGGCTATACTGGCCAAAAAAATCCTCGCAAATTGAGTTTGTGTGTCCGGGTCTGCAGCGTTCAGCGCTTGCACAACGTGTACCAGTATGGGTACCACTTTATAATGCATCGAAGAACCTTTCGTTCTGTAGGCCAAGGGAGCGACAAATCATGTGACACCGCTCGAGAACTTGACGAAGAATATTGGGAACCGGACGTTCTTTCGACCACGGCAAGAGCGACTTCTTCGGCAGTTTCGTTTGAAATCTGTTTCCGTCCTCTTCCTTGCAGCACACCCAACTCCGCAGTCTCTTCAAATTTATACATTATCTTTTTCAAAGCCTGCTTCGACATTGGTCCTTTTAGTAAGCCTTTCAAGCGTCGATATTCTCGCAGTGCAATTGACAAATTACTGCCGTTCTGATAAACCAACTTCACCAGTAATGCTCGTTCCTTCATCTCTAACGGCATGGTGCAGAATGACTTCACGGAGCGACTACTGTCTTTTTAAACCGCTCCGTATTTGCATAAAGTCCTTTCTCGTAGATGAAAACCACCATGTATCGGTCGAATTTGTAACTTTTTTTTTTCAATAGTTCATATAACTGATATTCCAGTTTCATCGCTATCTGTCAACCAGAGAGAACTCTACGTAGGTCTAAACAGGGTAACTTTAATTATAACCACCCTGTATATATTAAATAGAGTACAAGCACAACTAGTCAGGCACTAAAGTTTTAGTAGTCGGCCATTTATACCAGAAAATAAATGGCTGATTATTTAATAAAAAAAATGTACCCGCAATTATTAGCTGTTTGCTGATGGATGTTTATTGAATGGATTCTGAACATTGAAAAATTTTTTAATTTCACCTGGAACTAACAATAAACTATTTATAAAGCATTTTATCTCAATGTGGCCGACTATTGGAAAACTTATCCTATATACTATATTTTTTTTAGGCATACATTCACTTGATTTTCAAATTAACACTACGAAAAACGAAAGAAAATGGTAGAAAATCAGCTCTAATTCTAAAAAAGATAAAAATAAAATGTAGAATATTTGTTGTAAGCATATTATAAGCTTGTAACATGTTGTAAGCATATAAGAATATTTGTTGTAAGTTATGGTGGCTATTCTGAAAAGTAATAAATTGTGACATTATAGAGAGTAATATTACAATGTGATATAGGAGAGAGAAGTTTTCAGACAGACAAAGAATATTTTAGAATCAATTTTAATTCGTTAAAGTAATTGAGATTTTATTTTCCTGAAAAGAAAACCGGACATGGAATAAATTAAATAAGTAGTAATTTGATTATCACAATTTTTCAGTGTTAATATTTAGGTGATCTATATTTTGGTAAAAAATGAATATTTAATGAAAAAAACTACACTATATTTATACATTTATCTATTTTTACATTGTATTTTCAAAATACCATTAATCAAAGTTTTGAAAATATTTAAAACTTTTAGAATTATTTGTAAACTTTCTTAAAAATGACTGTAAATGCTGCTTATGAAAAGAGTTTGTAAAACAATTTCAGTGTTGAAGATTCTAATGTAAAACAAATTGTTAGAAATTGAACATAATTTAATGTATTTATAGTCGGTTGTCCTTTTAAAAATATTGTCTCATGCTATGCTAATACATTTGCATACCCAAAATAGCAAATTCTCTTTTAGATATTATTTCCTTTTTAAAGGCAAAATAAATATATTTTCTTTGCCTTAAAACAGGTAAATTTTCTTTAATATATGAGACTTATTTCATAACAAAATTCATAATTAATTTTCATATTAACCAATATATACTGTTAATCGTCTGCATAATTTGCCATTTCTATATATATTACTAAAGCTTTTGTAATAATAGTTTCATGCAAATATAATACACTACTTTTAAAATATATATTCCTTTGTGTAATGCAATAATATTATTCCCTTTTTAAAGGCAAAATAAATATATTTTCTTTGCCTTAAAACAGGTAAATTTTCTTTAATATATGAGACTTATTTCATAACAAAATTCATAATTAATTTTCATATTAACCAATATATATTGTTAATCGTCTGCATAATTTGCCATTTCTATATATACTACTAAAGCTTTTGTAATAATAGTTTCATGCAAATATAATACACTACTTTTGAAATATATATTCCTTTGTGTAATAGAATCAGAATACAAAATATTCTTTTTGATTTATTTGAGCTTTGCATCTTTTAACCTAAAGCTTACGGGATAGCACGTTTTATCGAGTCAGAGTGATTTCCAGAAAGAAATAAAACATTTTTTTACTTCATAACATCTGCAAGTATATTCTCTTGGGTACTCTTTCACACAGAACTATTAACATCAAAAACCTTCTGATATCTGAATACAAATGGAATGCAGAATTGAGTAAAGAAATAGCTTTAGAAATGTCTCTAAGGTATGGAAGCTAGGAGATTCAGATAGAAAAGAATGTTCAATAATAAAAGAAAAAAAATACGAATGAACGTTATCAACATTTGGAATATGTTTGTTGAAATGTTTTTAAATGGAAAATGGAAAATGTATTTTATTATGTATTATACAAACAAAATCATTAAAAATCGATACTTATAAATTTAATACTGTTAGATTTATACAAATAAAATTCACAATTATTAACAAACTAAAAATTTTAAATAATACTTCATGATATAAATATATGTAATATCAAAGAATTTTTTGTCCAATTTGATATTTTTAATATAGAATATCACTGTACTCGTATAAACACTCATGAATTTGAGTTAACTCTGTAAAACGATTAGCCAGATTTTACAACTTAAAATCGTTTTTCACAATAACATATTGATATTTTTAAGTATTTTTATTCGATAATTTCCTTGTTTTAATTTGTTACCTAGATATTCATCGATTAATTGGTATATAAGCTTTACGAACTATGCTGAGTAAAACATTTTTCCCAGTCTAAAATTTCAATTAACGTGTGATTTAAAGTCACAAAATAAATACAAATTATATCATTCGAAAAGTATGGACACTGTCCTTAGCAAATCGACAGCACAATACTTTTTTTACTGAAATATACAAAGAAACTTGGGAATTTTTTTATAATGAAAAATTTACTGCCAGAATAGCTACATATTCTACTAACAAGTGGCGTTATAGTTGTGACAGCATTTTGTACAGCGGCACAGCACATTTCACAACGTAACAAGGATTACAAATATTCTTTTTGACGGGCAACATTAATATGAATAACTTCAAGATGTGTCCAAATACTCTTCAGAGCATCTAAAAGGATTCTTTCTGCAATTATTTTCACAGGGTAACTTAAATAGTGACATACATCCGTTTTTGGACCTCTAAGCTCTAACAGTGCGTGCCAAATGTTGATATTCTGGTACAAACTTCTTTTTAATCTTTACAAAAAAAAATGCCAGACTCTCTGTGCATGTACATGAAAACCGCATTGAGTTAATGCTATATTTTTCGAATTACTCATTTTTTATTTATTTTGTGAATTTTGAATTACCCTGTATTTTATTTTAATAATGTCCTTATATGTCTCTACATACGTATTTAATAATTAATTGCAGACGTAAGCATTTCAAAAGTGCTAAATAAAATAGTGTGCTTTTTCTGCGTAATGGTGATTTTAGATTTTCTACAGTTTATTTTCGTTTATTTAAATCTGAATTTGTTTTTTGAATTTGTGTTTTCGAATTATTTTGAAATTGACAAAAGCCGATTTATCTTTCATTAGAAATTTTTGTTCGATAACTTTGCTTTAATTTCGGCTAACAATATATTCCTCTTTCCATCTGATTAGCACTGAAGGATTATTTTCTTAATATAATTTTCAACCAATTAATACTTATTTTGGTATATTAGAATGAAGTTGGTAATAACTTCATACCATACTTTAATTTCAATCATGATATTTCTTTAGCATGTATTTAAAGAACATCCTCAAACAGTGAACCTTTTCTGCGTAATGGTGATATTAGATTTTCTACAATTTATTTTCATTTATTCAAATCAGATTTTTTTTGTGTGTGTTTCGAATTATTTTAAAATTGACAAAAACCGATTTATTTATCATTAGAAATTTTTGTTCGATAACTTTGCTTTTTTTTTTTAGACCTCTGACCAAGCCCCTACCTGCCAGGTTTTTGCCCAGCTGAACAGCTTGATGCCTGGCAATGTGGTGAGGTTTCGCAAAGATGTGTTTGATAAATCTATAGGTCGACGTGGCTTCAGTGCGTCTTGTTGCCTTTATTTCCTTTTATTTATTTGGCCGGTTGCTAATTTTGGCTAACAAAATATTCCTCTTTCCATCTGATTAGCACTGAAGGATTAATTTCTTAATATAATTTTCAACCAATTAATACTTATTTTGGTATATTAGAATGAAGTTGGTAATAACTTCATACCATACTTTAATTTCAATCATGATATTTCTTTAGCATGTATTTAAAGAACATCCTCAAACAGTGTGCCTTTTCTGCGTAATGGTGATATTAGATTTTCTACAATTTATTTTCATTTATTCAAATCAGATTTTTTTTTGTGTGTGTTTCGAATTATTTTAAAATTGACAAAAACCGATTTATTTATCATTAGAAATTTTTGTTCGATAACTTTGCCTTTTTTTTAGACCTCTGACCAAGCCCCTACCTGCCAGGTTTTTGCCCAGCTGAACAGCTTGATGCCTGGCAATGTGGCGAGGTTTCGCAAAGATGTGTTTGATAAATCTATAGGCCGACGTGGCTTCAGTGTGTCTTGTTGCCTTTATTTCCTTTTATTTATTTGGCCGGTTGCTAATTTTGGCTAACAATATATTCCTCTTTCCATCTGATTAGCACTGAAGGATTAATTTCTTAATATAATTTTCAACCAATTAATACTTATTTTGGTATATTAGAATGAAGTTGGTAATAACTTCATACCATACTTTAATTTCAATCATGATATTTCTTTAGCATGTATTTAAAGAACATCCTCAAACAGTGTGCCTTTTCTGCGTAATGGTGATATTAGATTTTCTACAACATATTTTCATTTAGTTAAATCAGAACTTTTTTTTAAATTTGTGTTTTCGAATTATTTTAAAATTGACAAAAGAAACCCGATTTATTTACACCCAGAGAAAAGTTTTGTTGAATCAACAAAAAATTGGTTGGCCCAACAAAACTTTCCGTTTAAATATGGGTCAATGGAATATTTGTTTGAATCAACAAGAAAAATTTTGTTGATTTTTTTTTTTTGCAATTCCAACAAAAAATTTTGTATCGTCAGCAAAAAAATGTCCTGTTAATTCAAGTAAAAATGTTTAAATTTAACTTGAAATAACAAAATTATTTTGTTGAAAGTTTTCTCAAAATAAATATAATTAACTGTTACTTTAAGAGTTCTTTTCAGTTTCGGCAACAAAAACCTTTGTTTAAAGAACAATTGTTTTGTGTAATTTTAAGAATTTTTTTTTTCTGTTAACAACAAAAGGTTTTTGTTACATAAATAATCATAATATTTACTTAAATTTGGGGGCACCTTTGTATTTCTTTGGGTAAACACGGGCTTCCCGGGACTATTCGGTAAACAGGCCCTGCATGAACATGCAAATTTTTGCGGCAAACATTAGAAGAAAATACAAAGCCCAGCATACGGCAACATATAGTTAATTTTTAATTCATTTTCAGCAGTGAATTACGCCTTTAAAAAGCAGGATAAAAATTCACTGGTTATTATTCAAGGGTTACAGGCGTAATTCACTGCAGAAAATGAATTAAAAATTAACTGTGTTGCCGTATGCTGGGGCCTCAGAGCGCTATTCTGAGGACCCGAGTACGATTCCCGGCTTGGGACATTTTCCACTCTGTCGGTTTACGCTTGAAAAAAAGCAGGATAAAAATTCACTGGTTATTATTTAAGAATTACAAGCGTAAATCACTGCTGAAAATGATTTAAAAATTAATCCGTGCATTAGTTCTTGAGATTTAGTTACAGTGAAAATCATGAAAAAAATAACATAGCAGTGCCACCTGTTGGGCTATTGACACCAAAACGCCATCAGCGTCTATTTAAGTCAAGGTCTAACTCAATCTGTATTTTGATGTAAATCAGTGCTTTAGTTCTTGAGAAATCTCGAATCTATTGCAGAAATCGCGAATCTATTGCAGAAATCGTGAAAATTGCAACATAGCAGCGCTACTTGTTGCGCGATTTATGCCAAAAACAAATCAGCACCAATTTATATCAGGAAGTAACTGAATATAAAGTTTAATTAAATTCCGTGCATTAGTTCTTGAAATAGAGCGCCCTCAAAATTTTTGTCACATACAGACAGACAGAGTCATAGACAGTCATTTTCTGAAAACAGTTAAATCGTTTTCAGGAAAATTCTAAAATCCGTCGAAAACCAGAAGTTGAAAATTTTCATGACTCCAATACTTTCTTCTTGTAAAGATAGAAGAAATTAATAAGTGGGGTAGGGGGATTTTTAAAGCTACTTTTGGTCCGTACCAATTAAAAAAGTTTTAATTATCCAAAAATTATGTTAATCCTTTAACTATACAGCTATATATGTCAAATAAACCAAGTTACGTGAGAAAGTTATGGCTACTACACAACAATTTAAATTTTGTAAAAGCAACAAAATTTTCCTGGAATTATAAATTACAAAATTAAGGTAAAATTAAAAAAAAACAGATTTTGTTAATTCAAGTAAAATTGAAGAAATTTTGTTAAAATTTTGTAACAGTGTGAACAATATTTTTTTGTCAATGCAACAAAACCAACTTTTTACTTCAACTAAAAATTTTGCTTGAAACAACGAAAATGTACTCAACAAAACATGTTTTGTTGTTTTAATCAATTCTTTTTTCTGGGTGTATAAATTAGAAATTTTTGTTCGATAACTTTGCTTTAATTTTGGCTAACAATAAATTCCTCTTCCCATCTGATTAGCACTGAAGGATTAATCTCTTAATAAAATTTTCAACCAATTAATACTAATTTTGGTATTTTAGAATGAAGTTGGTAATAACTTCATACCATACTTTAATTTCAATCATGATATTCCTTTAGGATGTATTTAAAGAACATCCTAAATCACAAAAATCATAAAAGTTAACAAATCACCAAAATGTGAAGATACGTACAGTGACCTCTCACTTATACGACTTTCAGGGGACCGAAGAGAAAAGTCGTATAACTGAGAGAGTCGTGTAAGTGAGAGACCGTCTTATTATACATGTTTCAAATTTTATATGCATTAATTATTTTACTTATATTAAAAATGATAAGTTTTGAATACTAAGAACATCTTTTAACAAAATTCATAAAATAAATAAAAATATTTAAAAAAAATATTTTAAAAAGTTCACAAACTAGTTCGCCTATCAGTATGTTTATTTTAAAGATTTAGAAATCAGATTTTCTCAAAAAAATGAAGTGATATTAGTTTGTCTCTGTCGTCGACGAAAAGAGAACATGTATTTTAAGACTATTAAAGCTTTTAAGCTATTTTGGGAATAATCATTTAAGTGCACATAATTACTTAATGTATTTAAAGCGGCACATGCTTCTAAAAAACTTACAATAGCAGGATACTTGTTCTCATCTTCGTTACCCTCCTCGCTCACGTCTTCATTATTGATATTCTCAAAGATTTCTCATTAAAGGATTCCCATACGCTCTCAAAATCGTTTTCATTCGTTGAACTAGCAGTTCGGACTTATTGAAAACCACATTTCCAAAAACAATTCTTAACTGCCAGTGATGTCACATTTTCCCATGTAGACGCTGTAAAATGCATAGCATCTAAAATGGAAATTGCACTTGCTTCCTTGTTGTTTTTCCGATTAAAACTAAAACGACAAATCAAACTCCTTCTGTAGTTTAGTTGAAATTCTTTATAATCCCTAAAATCTAATGACTTTAATCTGTTTGTAGAATTTGCTGGCAAAAATCAAACTTTAATTTGTTGCAGAAATGGTAGATCTTTTATATCTGGATGTGACGGACGTTGATCCAGGAAAGTGCATTTTGCTATAAACCTGATTTCTCACTCTGTACTATACAGAGACGTGATCTGCAGGTGGTCATTTGGCTTTTGTTAATCGCTTTTGTTAAATGGCCAGCACAAGAAAATTCCATACAATCACCCACCATAGATTTCATCGTTAATAACACACCATTGTAGATAAGAAATGTTGTTCATTATTGATAAACACTTTAACAATAGTCAAAAGGATAAAGGTAAAAACATTTTAATGATTTGTATTTTAAGGATTATAGAAATTAATTCTTGAGTGAGAAATGTAAAATAGCCTGAACCGTTTAAAACGTCGTATAAGTGAGAGAAGCAGTCGTATAACTGAGAGAAGTGTATCATTATTTCCCATAAAGCGTGGACGGGACCAAGAGAATTCGGCGTATAACCGAGAGAGTCGTATAACTGAGAGTCGTATAAGTGAGACGTCACTGTATTTGTATAATTGAGATTATTATTAATATGTTTAAATACCTCGAGACATTTGAAAACATTTAACTTTAAATTGTCAAAATGTATTGCAAACGATGAGCATAAGTTAAAATATATTATACTTAAGAAACATTTAAAACATGCATATTGTAATTTTATTAATTTGTGTATCTTTATGCATTTAGAATATATATGGTCTCGCAAATTAGATCTAAGCAATTTTGCAGTTGTTTTCTAAGCAATTTTTAAATCTCGTGTTTAATTTTAATTATGTGCCTACAAACATTGATATATTTCAACCCACACAAAATCACGCATGTATAAATGCAATGAATATATAAATACGTATACTGATTCATTGATTTCATAACTAACCGAGGCGAGTCTAATAATGTTGAAACTGAAAAATATATTTCCTATGCCATTTTCAGTGCTTCTATTTAAACAATTTACATCTTGATACATTTAAAAGAAAAAAAATTACGAATACTGTTGTATTTCTTAAAATAAAAGTTGGCGTATGCTAAAGAAAAGACTGTCGCGAATTTTCGAAGGAAGAAAAATAAATTAAAAATAGAATATGTGTAATATTAAAGAAGAACACGTGTTTTTAAGCTCAATATAAATCTCTCGAAGATTTCGATATTCATTCCTAATATTACATCACAAGTTTTCGTTAGAGTTTATGTTAGAGCTTAAAACAAATGAAATTTTTTTTATACTAAAGAATGAAATTATTTAATCAATTTAACTAACTCATTTGCCTCGATATGCAGTGATGCCATTAGTTACATGTGATTCACATGTGAGGCAGTAAAATATGCTTGAATGAATTTCACGTTAACGGTCAATTAACCACAAAAAAAATTTCAATACCTTGTGGAATAAACTTTGAATGCCATTAATAAAATATCTTCAAACATATTATACTCGAACACAATATGTGTTAAGGTTTACAATTTGTATAAATCGAATGTCCTTTTTATAAAAAATATAGAATTAACATATGAGATTTATTACGTTATAAAATTTGATAGATTTAACTGACAGAAAAAGGCAATTTTGTTATATGAGTAACTTTTGTAGCCATACTTTTCATAACATTTGCGCTTGATTAAAAAAATATTATTTTAAAAATCCACAAAAAAACATACCCCTTTTCTCCATCATCATCATACGCACACCACCCCAGTGTGACTCCAAGCATAATATAATAACGATTGATTGAGAAAAACATATATTACTAAACGATATGGAAAGAAATAATTTGCAGACTTTTTTCAATCCTAAGATCCGGCATGCTGGATAATCCGGCAAGAAGACTTCCGGAAAAAATAGTATTCCTTGTTTAATCACTCCTGATGTTTATAATATACTGATGGAACTCAGAATGACGAATTACGTAACAACCTGTTACAAACGGTTAAAAACTGCAAAGCTTATAAAGAGCTCAGTCACTCCATCGACGAGTTGGAGAAAACATTTCTGTGGATAATATGCGATATAAAACTGACGACTCTGATGAAGATGATGTGGACGAGTCAAACAACATCAGTTGGAATCAAGCATCTGATGCCTTGAATACATCTATCATGTTTTCTCTGCGAGCAAGTCGTTCAACGATGTGGAAATTATGTAACACCACATCATACGAGATGACTTCCAAGAAAAGAAGAGGGAAGGCTATTACAAAACAAATGGATATTCGAGATTTGTTTAAGATGGCTTCTACGAACAGGCCTACTATGTAGGCATAAAGTGCACGTTTTAATTTTAAAGTCATGTACTTTACATTATTGAGTACTTTTTTTAATTCTATTCTAGCTGTTTAAAGAATAAAAAAACACGCTTTACTGACATTTTTGGTTTCATTCTAACTTATACACGATTTTCCTATATTCATCCTGTAATATGGAAAATTTCGTAATTCGGCATACTTCAAGTCCTGAACGTGCCGGATTAGAGGATTACTGTATTTTAGTTTGAAAATTTCTGTCTATGATTGCACTAAAATTGAATAATTTTAATTTATATATATAACATCGAAAGTAGAAAATTTAAGAACAATTAAAATATAATCCTAGATATTCTATCGTTCATTCATGCCATTAGATTTTACGTAATTATCATTTTTAATGTCAAATATAAAACGATAAAATATTTTTTTATTAAAAACAATTTTTATTATTTACAAATAATTTGTTCAATTAACACTATTTAATGTGTTAATTCCGTATGTTAATTTGAATCGTAATTTCTGAAGTGTATTAATGTGAATTTACAAAACTTCTACAACATCTAAAATGGGAAATGCAGAAGGATGTATCTCTTTCATCATTGTTTAGAAAGTTCCGAGTTGATTAATTTCAAGAATAAGAAAGTTGCGGAAGCTGATGTTGAAATAAGTTTCCAAGATCCTGGAATAAAATCACTAATGAAAGTTTTAAACATGTACAATAAAATAATAGATATATATTCCCAAATGACAATTTAAATAGCTAACTGTGATTTTTTTAATAAACATTGTTATATTTTTCTAAAAAACACTTTTTTGGATGAATAACCACTTTAGAAGGTATAATTAATATCTCGTAATAGATATTTTCAGATGTTCGGCAGACGAAATTTAATAAATATAAAATTTATAAGTATGTATATTATTTTAGTCTTTTCTGTATTTTTCTCGTTAAAAAGATAGCAAAAAAGATCTGTTTGTATGCATAACAAAAGTTGTCGAAACCAAAAATTTAAGCAAAGAATTTGTATGATGTAGGATGTTAAAACATATTGGAAATATTTTTTTACTACCAGGCGTTTGTGTCATAGTACCTAAAGATATAATTTGTGTTAGTCTAAATCTATTTCAGGCATATTTGTACCAGTTAATAAAGCAGTGCATGCACTTGTAAATTTAAGCCGAAATTCGAGTAACAAACGCTAAAAGTATAGCCTTTTATTTTTGGAACTAATTATTTTTTTTTTAAATATTGGACAACAAGATGTAAGTTTATTTAATTTAATCTTCAGCAATCCTGAATGCAGTATTGTTCACACAATTATATCATACTTACATTTAAAAAATATACTTCCATTTATTAAAAAAAAATATATATATCTATAGCTCTTGTTATTTCTGTGAACTTTTTAAAATTAAAATATTCTTAAATAAATTCATATAAAGCATATAAATTGGTCAATTAATACACAAAAATGCCATCTTTGTAACTTTTTACAGCTTTTAATTTATTATTACATCTAACATTGATCAATCTGGATGTCAGTCTATTTACATATATAGTATGAACCAAAGGTTTTCAACCACACATATAAAAAATCGCTTTTAAATAAATTTAACTTCCAGACATTTAGTGGCAGCATTAAGTGAAAAGTTTTGAAATGTTTGTTTGTGAAATTATCTGCGTTATTTTTGGTCTGTTTAGTGAATGTGTTAATTTGTTAAAAAATATTTAAAAATTCAATATTGTTCTGAAAAATACTTTTTTTACTAGAGATGGTCTTAGTCCCTCCAAAAAAATAAATAAGTAAATAAATAAATAAAAAAAATATAGCGGTTGGATAATTTTATTGGAGTTTTTTTTTTCCATTGTACACTAAAAGAAAAGGAAATAATTTTTGTATATGTCAAAACTCATTTTTGATGATCCTTGTTACGATTGAACATTGGAAGCATTTACATTAGAAAATATTGCTCTCTTCCATCAGATTTAAATGACAGGAGATTTACAAAGAAGGGGATATCAGCAGATTAAAAAGTATTTTCTCATTTTGCATGAACATCTGCAGATTAACAAAATCTCTGCAAGATTGATTCCCTGAATCCTTTCAGAGATTCAAAGACACCAATGCTTCGTCTACTGTGAACAGTGATTTCAGGTTTACAGAGCAAATAAGTGAAAACAATTAAGGAGTCTTGTACCTTTAAAGCGCGACGAAAATCGAGAAAAACAATCAAAGTATTTTCAAAACCTTTATATGTATAAACATAAAGTTTTGACTATTAATTAGATTGTGCTTTTTAATATAATACTATTAGAAATTGGCTAATATTTTACTGCATTTTTCATTGTTGAAATAGAAAATAGCTCTTTTTTTTACTCCGTAAGTGATTGCGCGCCTGCTATCTTGAGAATGTATGCATGAATTGTTATGAAATTTGATTTAGATAATAAGCGCATATGCGTTTTTAAAATGATCTACTTTTAAATATTTACAATGATAAGATTTTTAATTATGACTATTTTATTCATTAAAAAATTCAAAATTTTAAACTTTTTTACAAAAATATTTTATTTTACATGGTTAATGAAATAATTTTGACATAAGAGTAGATCATTTTTTAAATACATATGTGCTTATTATCTATATAAAATTTCATAACAATTCAGTCATACGTTCTCAAAATATCATGTGCGCAATGACTTAAGGAATAAAAAAAAGAGCAACTTTATTTTCAACAAAATGCTCAAATTCTGTAAAAGACTAGTTAGTTTCTAATGGTATTATATTAAAAAGCACAATCTGCTTAATCAATAGTCAAAATTTCATGATTACACATACAAAAGTTTTGAAGATACACTAATTCAAAGTTTGAAAGTTTTTGTTGATTTTCGGAGAGTTTAAAAGGTACAAGACCCCTTAAGAGGCGATCGTAAAGAGAAATTAAACAATGGTCTTGCCTTATGATCCTTGTTAGAAGAGGAAATGGGAGGAGAAGAATAAACCGGGTTAAGTACCACAATAGCAACAGTGCAGCAATGAACGAAAAAGATAATGACCAAACACTTTTGAAACTGTCTAGATATTCTGTTGATAAAGAAAAATAAACTTGGCTAAGAAAGGGACACAACAACAAATAGAAAATATTATGAAATATTTTTGCAGAAACTTCGAAATGAAATTAAAGATAAAGGGCGTGAAATGCTTCGCCGTGAAGTTCAACTTCTCCCCAATAATGATCTGGTGCATTCAGCTACCGTTGCTAGAAAAGCAGTAAAGAAATATGGGTTTAAAGAGCTTAACTATTCTATTTACAATCCACATTTAGCTCTAAATGATTATAATCTAATCGCCTAACTGATGTCTCTTCGTGAAAAGATATTTAATGATGAATATGACATTAAAAGAGGAGTAACGGAATATTTTCAGAGCAAAATATCACACTTATTTACATGCGCATAATGATGCTCATTAAAGTAACGCAAAAGTGTATCGATGTATAAATAGAATAATTGAAAAATAAACTAAGAATATTTATTGTATTTATTTTAGAAGTACCAGAAGTTCCAGAAAACTTATTAATTTGCGGATTGTGACAAGCTGAAAAATGAATAAAATCTATGATTTGCTTTTTGTAAAAATAAAAAATAACATTCATTATTCTTTTAAAAATTCAGTTTATATATATATATATATATATTCCAACAAATATAGTTTCGTTATCGTTACAAAACGAGATAAGAAAAAACAATCATTTGTTTTAAAATTTCACTTCACTGACAAAGAAAAAACTTGATTACTTTTTCATATTTACTATAAAGAAATGAAACAGGATCTCAAAATACAAAACATAAAACAGCATAAATATAATTTTCGAGGAACAATGATAAGAAATATAATACTTAAAAATAGAAGATTACTTTAAAATATACTTTTGAGCGGAGACAATAGAAGATTGCGTAAAGCAATCGAAGAATTAGGGTTAATACGTATAAATGCAAGTATCTAAGACAGATAAATGTTCGAAAAAAGCAAGGGTGTTGATGGAAAGCTAATGGAATTTCCAAATGCGTTGTTTCACACAGCTTGAGCATGACAAATGATAAAGCCTTTATGTAAAAAATGAAGTAATTAATATATATATTTTTTTGTCGAAGAACGTATATGTCTTTGAAAAATGGCATTCGTTTCCTAAATGGACAAAATGCACAGTAAGAAAATTAAAAGTTTTTATCTTCTTAGATATATAATATATTCTTTAAGCAAATGAGATTCAGTTTGTTTTCTCTTTTTTTGAGAACAGAAAATATTTTAGGTACTTTGGTATTTGTTATATTGAAAGTTTTCTAATAAAAGTAAATTTCACGACGTTTTATCTTTCATACAGCCTATATAATATAATTATGTATATACAGGGTGTCCCAGCTACGATGTTACAAACTTAGAGGGAAGGTAGGGTACACCTAGAAAACGCGATCAGATAGGAATGCCGGGTCGGAAACGCCTTCCTGATGCAGTAAGGGCATTGAAAAGGTTGGATCACACAAAACTGATCCTTGGCCCCGGAGTTACGAGAGTGGTACCACAGTGGATAAGACGAACAGGTTTGCAGCTGCCAGGGAAATCCAAGACACTCCTGGAATGTTTGCGGACATACCACCTTCCATGCCGCGAATATGTGAGGCCTCCATTACATGCGGGGATCGTCAATTCGAACACCTCCATGGATATGAGTTGTATTTCCCTTTTGTTACTTTTGTTTTTATGTTTATCAACGGTGAGTAATGAACACCTTTTTTTTCTCCAATTTGTGTCCTTTCCCTTCATTGCGTTTTATGTCTAAAAAATGCGAAATGCGAAATGAATCTTCGAAATAAGCACGCTTGAAACACCCGCGCCTATTTCAATGCCCTCTACCTCGTCAGGAAGGCGTTTCCGATCCGACATTCCAATGAAATTACAAGATGTCTAGGTGTACCCTACCTCCCCTCGAAGTTTGTAACATCTTAGCTGGGACACCCTGTATGTGGGAAAGGGGCAAATGACACCAGTGGGGCATGAGAACAGTCTAACTCAGCAGTCTCGCTCTAACGTTATATTCCTTTGTATCAAAATGGAACAATATATACGAGTGGAAAGTCGGTAAGTAGGTTACAAACAGATATGAGAGGTCGGAAATTAGCAGTGAATTGTTTCCAACTATTCCAATCGTTGTCAGCTCTATCCAATTGTAAAATGTTAATTTCGAATTTATATTAGACAACAGTTGTACATGATTAGCAGCTGCATTTGAAAATGACGACTGTGCTCAAGGATTGTACACTAGAAGAGTATATTCAACATCCATCTTTCAGCCCAGTTAGCTCACAGCGATTATCACCTGTTTGGCCCGCTGAAATGGCATATGGGTGGCAAGCTTTTTGCGACGGATGCAGACGTTGAATGTGAAGTACATATATGACTGAGATAACAGTCCAAATACTTTTATGCAGCAATTACTGGAAAAAACGCATGAAGAGATGGGACAAATGCATTAATTTAAATGGCTATTATATAGAGAAATAAACATGCTTTTTAATCCCTTCCCGACGAGCTTCCTTTAAAGAATTTTTAATGTTTTACCACCGTTTTTCAAAACGGAATATTTCGCCTAATTGAATCGCAGAAATGCTAACATTAAATAAGGCAAAGCATACAATAAAAAATAACTGGTAGGAATAATCGAGGATTCTGAGCATCTTATGCGCCACATATACGTGTCGCTGTCCCCAAGAGGTTAAGTCTCGCTGGATTTCCCATTTTTTATTGGCTTTTTTAAGGTACTTACTGACTTGCATATATATATATATATATAAGGAAAATGGAATCAGATGAGCAAAAATCAAAGGAAAAGATAATACAAAAATTGAAAAGGCAAATATGATAAACTATAAATATGTGACGAAGGAGCTTCATAAGAATAATTTATAGTAAAAATATTTCATTTCGTCGAATATTGTTTATTTTTTATTAAGACTTAAAATGACAACAGTAAGCTCCTTATAACATAGCAAAAAACAATGGCTGGATAAAATTAAGATAACCAAAAAATAAACAAAAATTCAACAAAAGGAGATAGTAAACTGAAAAACATATAAAACAACTCACCAATAAAAAAAAATGCCAAAGATGTAATCAGATTAATATGCAGTATATGTGTTATGCACAGGAAAGTTAGCATGAGCCATGTTGCAGAGAGAGTAAATATATATATATATATATATATATATATATATATATATATATATATATATATATGTATATATATAAAAGAACATGAGCTACCATCTAGAAATGTTATGGTAACTACATAAAGAAATGGTAACTATATACCTAAATGTAAGCTAATAAGAGAATTATTTGGTGTTAAATCGATAAATGGAATTACAGTATTGAAAAACTACGTATAAATAAAAAGAGGATAAAAGAAGGAAAATAATAATAATGATAATGATAAAATCAGTATTATTATGGACTTTATACATATGATTGAAAAAATTCATTAATAATGCTAAATATAAACATCATTGCAAAATATAAATATGCTGAATAGTA
This sequence comes from Maratus michaelseni, assembly GCA_963931845.1. NCBI lineage: Eukaryota > Metazoa > Arthropoda > Arachnida > Araneae > Salticidae > Maratus > Maratus michaelseni. The sequence goes on from OZ007588.1 coordinate 462,296,811, forward strand.
TTTTCTATACGTTTCCGATAACAGAAGTGATGCAACAAGAAATATGTGAACCTTAAACAACGCTTATCTAAATTTGGACAGTCGAATGAGTTTTTGTGCGGTTATAAATTTTGTTGTTATTTTGCCGAAACACAAATTATAAAATAAGTTTAATTTTGGAGTCTTATCAGAAACAGTAGTTTGACATCAGCTTGTTACTCGAAATAAAGGCAGGTTTAATTTTATGAGTGTGTATTTTCTTTATTGAAGTAGTTAAAATAAAATTTACTTTTCAGTTAAAGTTAGTGTACTTTTAAAACTAGTTCTACTTCATAAAAATTTTAAGAATCATATTTAATAAATTTTAGATAGAAATTTAAATTTTTTGTGCTTCTGTCAAATTACATAAAAAAGTACAATGGAAAAAAATATATAAGCGAACTGTACGTACATGGTTATAAAGCAAAAATTTCAAGTTTTTTATTGCGAGAGTAATGTTATTTTCCAACCTTTACGCTTGAGAAGTTATTTAATACTTGACAAATATCATCTAATATTTATATAGAATTAATAATTTCTAGATTTCGATAACTGTATTTTTTTATTTATCTTTTAAATACATAAGAACATTTTTCCAAATCACACTTTATCTCCTTATATATATTTTTTCTTTTAAAATGCTAGAAAAATATATATAATTTACTATTATTTGAAAAATCTCTATTTCTATTGTATCTTTTTTTAATTCTAAAATTTGAAAAAAAGGATATTTAAAAAAAATGTATTTCAGATATCATTGTTCAATACATATTCAACACACAGCAACTGTTTTGTTTTCATAAATATTTTTTTCTGATCTGTGTTATTTTCCGTATATTTGTTATAACTTTTTCCTGAAGATTATGTAATCTGAATTTAATTTTATCTTTTCTTAAATGATAAAAATCAATTAACGGTTAAAAAAAGTACAGCAAATAGATATATTTGCTAGTAAATTATAAAAAACTTCGTAATTTGTCAGATGCTGTAATGTTTATAGGTAAACCAGATTGAATTATGTTTCCTAATTAAAAATAATTGAACATGATTAATTGAAAAATGTATGTCTTTGCAGATTTGATTCGATTTCCTTGTTAATTTTTAATTCTCAATTTTTCACATACCGCACATGTAAATTTATATCTAGTTTTTTTTTTTTTTTTTTTTTTTTTTTTTTTTTTTTTTGTATGGAATTCATCTAAATAAACAAAATCAAAACAGTAAAGATATGCACAGACTTATATAACTAACATAACATTTTTCCAAATCACACTTTATCTCATTTTATATATTTTATATTAATTCGATATTCATATATTTTAAAAATATTACCTTATAAGAGAAATTAATAATTACCTTATAAAGGAAATTAATAAAAATATAATTACAAATAAGAAACAAGATATATTAGGTAAATTTTTTTAATATACTATTATACAGATATGTCCCAAAAATAACTGTAAAAACCTTTTATATCTTATTACAGAAATTTTCTTATTTATTTGGAAACTGGAAAACTTTCAATTTGCGTTAAATAATTCATTTTTATAACTTAAAAAAATCAATTTTACCAAAAAAATATGCAATTTAAAAAATGATAGTAATTTAAAAATTGAAGAACAATTAAAATAATTTATTCCTTCTCCTATGACCGTTTTCTATTTTCTCCTGTCTGCGTAACTAACATCATCAATATCAAATTTAAAGCATTACAATGCATACATAGACATTTTTACGAAACTTAAAATAAATGTCAAATATCCTACATTGTTACGAAAATACAGCATGCTAGTTTCATTCGTAATTTTTGAAGAATGTTAATGTAGCTCTGCGAAACCTTCAAACATAGGATATGTGAAATGCAGAATGATATATTCCTTTCATTTTTTCTCGAATGATCGGAGTTGACTAGTGTCAAGAATACTGAAATAGTTTTTAAGTTGTAGCTGAAATAAACTGTAGATATGTTAGAATAAATTAAACACGAACGATTTTCGAAACAGAAAATGAAATGTTATGTAATATAAAATATTACATTCCTTTTGTCATATTACATTTTGTCTTATTACATTCCTTTTGTCACGTGATTTTCAGTGTATTTCTTATAAAACTTTCCTGCTTTCGGAGTCGATAAATTGAGTACCAAGCTTGCTTGGTAACTAAACACTGGGGGTACCGCATTAGGCTGACCACCTGTCAGCGACATTAGCTGTATAGCACCTCCATGCCCATAGTCAAGAAAACAGGGCTGGACAATGTAGTCCATAATCCTTAACCCTCTGACTGCTTATCCCGCGATTTCCACGGGCAAGACATTTGTAGAAAAATTTATGTAATTTACAATTTTTGAAACAATTTTGTATTAAATATTCCACAGTCAAAGGTTGAAAATGAAAACGATAAATTTATTGCATTTTTCATATACAGGATGATTTGAAATATGTAATTGTATAGAAGATAAAGGTCGATTAAATATTTTTTGAAAGAAAAAATGAGCAGTCAGAGGGTTAATGGGATGTAGCGCCGCGGGTTTAGTTTAGTCTAGTTCCTATAAAATGGTAAATTTAATGTCCTTTGCTAACATATGTGAATTAATCAAGTTAACCATGAAAGTCTAACTTTTTGTCAACATTTCTTTCAAGCACTACAGTGTGCACAAATTTAAATACAACAAAAATTAATATTTAAATGTTAACAAAAAAAAAAATTATAACCAAGGTTTGTTACAAATTTCAAATTTATTTTTTGCAATCTTTATTTTTAATAAATTGAAAGTTTTAAAGAAAAGGGAATGATTATTTTATTATATTTTCCTTTTCTATTGTTTTATATATTTGTCACTGTAGACATGCACTGGTCTCCAAAATTAAAGTCACAATCACGTTTTTGACTGTAATTTGAAATAGCTACCACTAAATTTTATACCATTTGTACCATATATACTTTTGGGGACGAGTAACATTATGTTAGCATCCAGTTTTGAATAAATAGTCTGTACTTCTTTCGCTACTGTTATCTATCTATAAAAGCATTCTACTTATTTGGCAGCTTTTCAGAAGTAACGACATCTATGAGAAAATTTTGGGACCAAATGTTTTATTTTTTTAAAGAATCTTTAAGAGCATTTCCAACTGCTTAATTTTTTATTGAATTTTAAAATGTGTCGAGGAATTTTCGGACACCCTGTCTATTGAGAAAGACGAAAATATAATTGGGGAAATATCTATGATTATATTCGCAAAGTAAATAAAATAATAAATTCGTTACATATTTTTATCTCTCATTTTTAGATAATCTCAACTGAACATTCTTTAAATATATATATTACGAATTTTGTAAGATATATTTCGTGCTTTATATTTAATATGCGCATTTCAGCAAAAATTATTATATTTTTACAATGTTTATCCTAAGCCAGATTATGTTTATTAAAATAGTGATTTTTTTTCGGACTCTCTATTAACATATTTAATCAAATACCTCATGCTTTTAAAATATATTTTTTGCATATCATAAATTTAAAATAATTATTATTAAGTTTTTTATAATTCATGTTATTAAAAAAATTAAATCCACTATATAGGAGTTTATTGTATGACATAAACAACATAGACATGAGTAAATACAGAGATAATATTTCTGAAATAAAACTGTTGGTGCTGATTTTAATCGAGGATGTATAAAATAAGTACATTACCATTTAAAAGCACTTGCTTTGATGGAATACTTATTCGTAAAAATTTACATTGTTGCAGCTTTTGTTACTGTATGATCATTTTTCGAAAATGATGTTTACTCCGATGATAGTAGAAGATTCTAAATGATACAATCGAAATAAATTAACGTATACCATACTAAACGCATTCGATCAATTAGCTTTGAATCAAAATATATATTTCAGCTAAATAAAGATCATTTAAGGACTTTTTCTCATTTTTTTCAATATGATTTTTTTAATACATAAACATTACATACATTTAATGCTATAAAAAGCTTTTTAATGATATAGTATCCATTAAAACACATTATTGTCAATGGATGAGATTGTTCTGAAAACAAGATTCAGTTTTAAATTTTTGATTAAAATTTATTACTGAAGGAATGAAAGGAATTTTTTTTTTCATATTCTAATTTATCAACAACATTTGATACTTTAAATTTTCACAACGTAAAACTAATATGTTTACTGATTAGTTATAAAGTAAGAAAAATATTTTTGAAATTAATAGGTAGAAATCGTTTTAATTAAAATATAAAGTTAACTAAGCTCTATGTATCACGTTAGGAACACATGCAGAATGCATGATGCATGGTGGTCACATTGATTATACCTAACGGGATTTCATTATTTAAAAATGTGTACCTTACTTGCATCTGTCAGTTGCGTCATACCTAACGGGATTTTCGTATTTAAAAATGTGTACCTTACTTGCATCTGTCAGTTGCATCATACCTAATGGGATTTTCGTATTTAAAAATGCGTACCTTACTTGCACCTGTCAGTTGCATCATACCTAATGGGATTTTCATATTTAAAAATCCGTACCTTACTTGCATCTGAAAGTTGCATTAGTAAATGTGCGACTGTTGTATAATGCCACACTTCTGCATGCAAATAGTGTCGTATTTAAACTAGTGATTGGCTAAAATAAATGTGCTTTTCAGTGCTTCTAACAAAGTTGTTTTTACATGTAACCCGTTATTTCATGCCAATTTTGTCATTGACATTTGTCTCCTATCTTGTGCCATTTTTGAGATAGGGACATTATATCAGCAAAAAGCAAATATTAGCTGTTGTCATTTATATAATCAAATAAATTGTATTATCACGTGGCGCATAGCCAACTTACTATACATAGAAGGCACCTTTATGACTCTAGCTGCCTCCGTTTTTAAATTAATGGGGATGGACACGACTTTAGTGGACACACTGTACATTTATCAATTTTACAATTAAACTTCAAATTAAAATTCAAAATTAATACATAAATTATAAATAAATATTTTTCTCGTTAAAAGTGTGTTTTTCACTAAAAGAATATATTATATGTGTAAAATATTCAACCAATTGCAATAAATAAACTTCATTTTGTTTTGTATGCAATGCGATATTGGATGTAATCTACAATATTGTATTTCTGAAAATTTTGAACGCTGTATATTCTAATTGAATAAGTGGGTATTACTTCACACATAAACAATTTTTTTCATGCTAAATACTTAAATTGGTTATAAAAATCAATTATAAGTTATCATATAATAAATTTTTGTAATTCTTATATCTAAAAAGAAAACGTTTCCCGTTAATTTTTGTTCCTGGCTCCTGCACAAGAACACGCACGCTGGGAAAATCTCTCCAAGAATAAGAATGGCGCATTCAAAATAAAAACACAAAAAATAAATAAATGGTACACTCATTCAAAATAAAAACAAAAAACAATCGTGAATGAAATATCGATTTAAAAATCAATACTTCCTCAAATCAAGTTGGAAAATAAATAAACAAACAAACAAAAAAAACCCACATAATTTTATCATTTAAAAGCTTGGGAGAACAAACAATGTGGGAACCGAAACAAGGACAAAACTAATTTACTTTGAAAAACCGTGTTGCATTAGAATTCGCTCTTCGAAATTTAAAATTTACTACCCACACAAACTCTTAAAACTTTTGTAAAGAGAACGATTATTTTTAAAATAATGATTTTACGAACACGAAATCATTATTTCGGATTTCTTTTCTCCCCATTTTAACAACGCTGAAATGCAATAGAGGTATTTCTTAAACATTTATCTAAATTATTTTTAATCTATACTAATAAAAATTTAAGAATACTTTGATGGATAGTTTAACTAGTTGTATAAATTAGTTTACACTACATTCTAATTTTTTTTAATAATTAATTAATTACATTTTAATTATGTCCTTATTAATATTTAATTTGTTTTCATTCTTTTTTGTAACATATGCGTTTGAAATTGTTAAAAATATATTTTTTAATAAATCAGTGTTATTCAAAACAACATTAGAGAATAATCTATACTAATATTATAAAGGAGTAAAGATTGTTTGTTTGTTTGTTTGTAGGGGGTATTCTCTGAAACTACCGAACCGATTTCAAAAGTGATGGTGGCAAATTGATGGTGACAACCCCTGCTGCAACATAGGCTATATTTTATGTCGGTGCCACTAACCCCAGGGGGTGCAGGAGCAAAAAACGTTCTAAAATTGCCATTTTTTAGCTATCAAACTGGCTGTCAAGCCCTGAGAGCTTGCCAGCCGGTTCTGTATGTATGTACGTACGTACGTAATGCGATAACTCTTCATAGAAATATCCGCTTTCCTTCAAATTTTGTTTATAGGTTCACTGTGTTAAGGCGCTTCCCTGATTAGTTTTCGGGATTGATTGGTTAAGTATAAAGGGGGGGAACGGGGGGATAATCCCCCCTTAATTTATATAAATGGGTTTTTCATGCAGAATTATCCCATTTCCTTCAAATTTTGTTTATAGGTTCACTGTGTTAAGGCGTTTCCCTGATTAGTTTTCGGGATTGATTGGTTAAGTATAAAGGAGGGAACGGGGGGCATATCCCCCCTTATTTTATATAAATGGGCTTTCATGCAGAATTATTCCGTTTTCCGTCAAATTTTGTTTATAGGTTCACTGTGTTAAGGTGCTTCCCTGATTAGTTTTCGGGATTGATTGGTTAAGTATAAAGGGGGGGGAAAGGGGGATAATCCCCCTTTTAATTTATATAAATGGGTTTTTCATGCAGAATTATCCCATTTCCTTCAAATTTTGTTTATAGGTTCACTGTGTTAAGGCGTTTCCCTGATTAGTTTTCGGGATTGATTGGTTAAGTATAAAGGAGGGAACGGGGGTCATATCCCCCCTTATTTTATATAAATGGGCTTTTCATGCAGAATTATTCCGTTTTCCTTCAAATTTTGTTTATAGGTTTACTGTGTTAAGGCGCTTCCCTGATTAGTTTTCGGGATTGATTGGTTAAGTATAAAGGGGGGGAACGGGGGGATAATCCCCCCTTAATTTATATAAATGGGTTTTTCATGCAGAATTATTCTATTTGCTTCAAAATTTGTTTATAGGTTCATTGGGTTAAGACGCTCCCCTGATTAGTTTTCGGGATTGATTGATTAAGTATAAAAGGAGGGGGAACGGGGGGCTAATACCCCCCTTAATTTATACAAATGGGTTTTTCATGCAGAATTATCCCATTTCCTTCAAATTTTATTTATAAGTTCACTGTGTTAAGGCGCATCCCTGATTAGTTTTCGGGATTGATTGGTTAAGTATAAAGGGGGGAACGGATGACTTATTTCAATACCAATCAATCCCGAAAACTAATCAGGGAAGCACCTTAACACGGTGAACCTATAAACAAAATTTGAAGGAAAACGGAATAATAACCCCCTTATTTTATATAAATGGGTTTTTCATGCAGAATTATTCCGTTTTCCTTCAAATTTTGTTTATAGGTTCACTGTGTTAAGGCACTTCCCTGATTAGTTTTCGGGATTGATTGGTTAAGTATAAAGGGGGTGACGGTGGGGGTAATCCCCCCCTTAATTTATATAAATGGGTTTTTCATGCAAAATTATCCCATTTGCTTCAAAATTTGTTTATAGGTTCATTGGGTTAAGACGCTTCCCTGATTAGTTTTCGGGATTGATTGATTAAGTATAATGGGGGGGAACAGGGAGCTAATACCCCCCTTAATTTATATAAATGGGTTTTTCATGCAGAATTATCCCATTTCCTTCAAATTTTATTTATAGGTTCACTGTGTTAAGGCGCATCCCTGATTAGTTTTCGGGATTGATTGGTTAAGTATAAAGGGGGGAACGGAGGGCTAATCCCCCTTATTTTATATTAATGGGTTTTTCATGCAGAATTATTCCGTTTTCATCCAAATTTTGTTTATAGGTTTGTTGGAGATAAAAAATCAACATGGCACATTTTTAAATTTCTTCATTTAAGTTTAATTTATTGTAAATAATAATGTTTTTTTTAATTTTTTAGCAATCGTTTTCGTTGTTTTTTTTTTCTAAATTTTTTTTTTTAAATATCTTCTTTAATTTTTATTTTTCATCCATAAATATGGATATCATTTTAAAGCATTTAAATAGTTAAATTTCAGTATTTTATTTATTTTTCCATTAATATAATTTTCTAAATTTTATTCCACATTATTGTTTTGGATCAGCGGGTATTTGCAATTTTCACCCTAGCAACAGCAACTCTTGATACTCACCAAAGTTCAAAGGAATGTACGGGTCGTTTTGAGAAAAGTGATCTCATGATAGCGTCACGTATGCATTCTCAATGTCACTTTTACAGAGAGTGACCACTGCAGAAATTGACCCAGCCAATCTCTGAGGAACGAGAGGGGCTGTAAAAAAGGCTTCCCATTGGAGGAGGTAAGCTCCCGTCTGAAAAGCCTTTAGTTTTTCCTAAATTTGTGAACAGTGCAACATTTCTGATGTAGACGTCCAAGGATAGTGTAGGTTCGGGTCGAGGCGACCTAGCCCTAACGCCTGAATGCAGTTATCTTCAGCATTCAGTATGGGTGAGCCATTTTTTTTTAAGAATAAGATTCTCGTGCCTGGCTGGTCCATTTTAATTTAATTTTATATTTTTATATAACAGTATTTTTAGGCCTCATTCTTTTATTCTGAAATTTATCGATTTTTTTTTAAACTATTATTTTATCAAAATCTAAATAATAATTTTCAAGGCAACATTGTGCCCATATTCTTTAATAGTTTCTTTTTAATTTTATTCTCACCTCTTCCACAATGTCTCATAAAAGTAGTTATTAATGTCAATGTTAAAGAAAACTATAAACCAAGATTTTTTGTAGTCCCATGGTGTTTGTACAAAAAAAAAGTCTGTTATTCTCCAAACTCATAATCATATGAATAAAATTACGAATTTTAATTGTAATTTTTAGTTTTGTGAAATTCTTTATAAACAGTAGTTATGTGTTTACTAAAATACTTAACGGTATTTCAGGTATTCAAATTAATAGAAAAAAATGTATTATTCTGAATCATTAAGATTTTGTATTTATGTGTCTGTGTTCCTTTTCAGAGTCGCGAGAACCATTTTTAGCAATTTAATCCTAATTATCTACTTTTTGATTCAAATAAAATAATTACATTTTTGTAAAATTTTAGGATGCTTTTTTTACAGTACTTCTCATTCTTTTTGTAAGTGTATGCGTTAAGTGCATTCCCTTTTCTTTTGTTAAGTTTTTTTATTATTTTGCGGTCGCAGATATTGTAGATCAGCGTTAAAAATATCGAACTCAGCTTGCTTTTTTTTTTATCGTCTTCACAACGCGGCGATTAAGCAACAAAGCTCTTCAAAATTGTACTAACCACTTTTCTTTCTCTTTTAACAACAAATACCTTGTAGGGAATTAACACCCCAAAATCTTCCCAACAAGGTTCACTGTGTTAAGGCACTTCCCTGATTAGTTTTCGGGATTGATTGGTTAAGGATAAAGGGGGGGGGGGTACGGGGGGCTAATCCCCCCTCCTTAATTTATATAAATGGGTTTTTCATGCAGAATTATCCCATTTGTTCAAAATTTGTTTATAGGTTCATTGGGTTAAGACGCTTTCCTGATTAGTTTTCGGGATTGATTGGTTAAGTATAAAGGGGGGGAACGGAGGGGGCTAATCTCGCCTTAATTTATATAAATGGGTTTTTCATGCAAAATTATCCGATTTTCTTCAAATGTTGTATATATATATTCATTGTAATTAGAGATTTACCTGATTAGTTTAAAGGGTTCATTAGTTAACTATGAGGGGGGTAAGGGGGGGGGTGACCCCCCCCTTAATATATTGTTTATTTCTTTATTTTTCGATGGGCTTATTTAAAATTCTTTGAAATAAGAGTATAATATACAATTAGTGTGAATAGCCTGTGAACTCAATGCCCTCAGTTTAACTGCGCAGTTTTATTTTTATTTTTTATACTGAAGGAGCTAGAAATTTGAAATTTGTCATTGTAGTTACTTATAAGATGTAAATGCTCTCTAAGAACAAAATAAAAAAGAATTTGAAATTTGAAAGGGTGAAATGAGCGAAAAGCGTTCTAAAAACAGTCTAAATTACAATTTCTATGAAATCTGTGGAACTACATTACCGATTTCAAAAGTAATGGTGGCAAATTAATGGGGACAATCCCTACTCCAACATAGGCTATATTTTATGTCGGTGCCACTAACATCAATGGGGTGCAGGATCGAAAAATGTTCGAAAATTGCGACTTTTTTTATACTGAATGGGCAAGAAATTTGAAATTTAGCATTGTTGTTACTTATAAGATGTAAATGCTCTCTAAGAATAAATTTTTAAAAAAATCGAAATTTAAATGGGTGAAATGAGCGAAAAGCGTTCTGAAGTCATTCTAAATTACAATTTCTATGGAATCTCTGGAACCACGGAACCGATTTCAAAAGTGATGGTCGCAAATTGGTGGTGACAATCCCTGCTCCAACAGCCTATTTAATAAAAAACTATGCGTTGCTGACGACTTGGTTTTTCGCTAATTGTTGCAACAGATTAATCTCGGAAAATGAAACATTTGAAGTTACTGAAAAAAATGATAGCTCAAAAAGTATTTGTCAGAAAATTGTTAGACAAACTACGTTTGAAAGGTAAAAAATTGTATTTTTCTTGATATAAATTTCAAATCTAATGATTATGCCGTTTTTCAAATATTGAATTTCAAAAATTACCAAATTTTCCAATGGAGTACCATAGCGAAACCTTCATGCGTAAAAAGATATGATAAGGGCGACGTGTCCTGACGTGTATATTGGCTATAGCACGAGTCACAAATTATAGTAGCCTTATTATTTTGTTAAAATATAAAAGTTATTTATGAAATGTCAATATTTTGTTTGATTAAAGATTTGTTAAAAGAAATTGACCAGCGTAGCGGGCGTAGCTTGCTAGTAATTTTATAAATTTTGAAAAAAAAAATAGATTGTATTCGGTGCAATATTTAAATCGGTACAATATGTAAAATTCCAAATATATAGTTTTGGTCCTGAAAATTCATTTATTCGTTAAAAAAAAAAAAAAAAAAAAAAAAAAAACTGTTAGTTTTTATCACTGTTGCATAAATAGGCGAAACAGTGATTTACAATTATACACTTCTCCAATTCTCCAATCCACGTTTTCAGACTCTTTTGTTGAAAGTAGATTAAAAATGTACTGTATTTGTATTAATAATTGTTTCCAAAAAATGTTTTAAAAATTTAAAAAATCAGATTTTATTCATTTTTGGCATTTGTGTATCAAACAAACTTTCGAACATATTTTCTGCCCAACATTAGTGGTATGTTTGTTTCATTGGGAAAAAATAATCACTGCTTTTCTTTCATATTGTTTCATATGTAATTTCACAAACAGTAACTTGACTATCCCGTAGTTTGGAAAGCAAGTAGAAAAAACACTGTTTTGAAAAACGTGCTTAAAATATATTAAGAATCAATTTCACTGTGTATTAAAGTACACATTAGCAGTTTCAAATTCCTCGTGTTTCAATATTTTTATGCGGTTTATTTTCTTCGATTCAGAATTGTCAAGATTAAAACTAGTCTGTTATGCCATTCTCAAAAAGTTCTTCTGTATCATACATGATAGTACTTCCAAATTCACGATCACACTGCTAAAAAAAATCAATATTTTTCATCATTCAGATGTACGTCAGCTGCTTGCGACTCGTCGGATTACCTGGTTGCGAGTAGCCGATGTCTTATACTTAACTACGAAAACTCCTTCTCGCCTGTACCGGCAGGAAAAGATAGCCTCGTTCATTCCCACTTCTCGTCAATATTGAATTTGAATGAGAATTTCGCCAAATTAGACTGACATAGCCAAGTTGGCTTCATATATGACAACGTATTTTGTCACCAAATTTGGCGATATTTCGCCAAATGTAGCCCAGACTGGCGAGAATTTGCCGTTTTCGAATATAAATATGTAGTGCTAAGCATATAAGAGTAGAACGATGGTTACAAAAAAAAAAAAAAAAAAATGCGAAACAATGTTTACTAAAACTCATAAATGAAACCCGTTTATGAAGGAATCCTGCTGTATTGTTTCAAAATGTCAGCCCTCCTAAAATTTCAAACTGTATATTTCAGATATTTTTTTTAATAGAGGCAAAACAAAAACTGCTTTGTAATCATTGGATGAAGACCAAGCATTTAACGCAAATTTTTTTTAGGAGTTCTACTTTTTTGTACATTTTTGAATTTGAAATATTTAAATGGCTATCAGAGAGACCCCTCCAGGCGCAATATTCTCGAATTCAACTAGGACCTGCAGGCCATAGTCAAAAACATATACAAAAAAAGTTTCAATTATCTGCATAACTTCATACACTTTTCGATGATACAATAGTGCAAATGGAGCAAAAATCACTATTGCAGGACCCCCTTTCGTCGTAATATCTCCAAAATCAAGTGGGACATGCTGGCCATAACCAGAAACCTATAAATGAAATTTGGTTCAATTTGAAGCATAACAGCATATACGTTTCGATGAGACAAATAGGACATTCATACGGACACATGGACAGACAAACATTTTGTAAAAACATGTCTTCCGAATCTCTGACCCCTAAATCGTGAAAATACCTTGAAAACAGGAAGTAAAAATTTCGATTACAATACTTTCTTCTATTATAGATCGAAGAAAGAAAAATTGGAAAACAAACAACTGATTTTATAAAGATTAAAACTAATGAATCTACACAAAATTTTTCAAGCGATTTGAACATTAGCTTTGTTCTATTTTGACTACTTTTAATTTTATGTGTTTTTAAGTACAAATTCATAAACTATATTTTTTCTGGTCCGTTTCTTCCAAGAAATAACAATATATAGTCACGAATGAGTGGTACAATTGAAAAATGAATATTTGAACCATTTCTAATATGTGGGTGACCACTTATGGCAAAATAGACAAGATGCAGTTTAAAAAAATTTTATATTAAGAAAAATTGTAATTACTTTCTTATATTCCTCCGTTAATTTCATATGCAATTATAGCAATCGTTCAGATTTTGCTTCTGTACACTGCACATGCATTCATGTAAAAAGTGTTAAAATGGTATAGAACTCCATCTTGTCTTGTAATGTACAATAAGTGTGCGCGCAAGCAGCAAATTAACAATTATAAATAAAATAACTTTAAAAATGAACGCTTCTTATGCTGAATATGGCGAGGATATGAGTTTATAATATCAATATGTTATTTATGATATTTATGTTATTTTTCAATATGTTAATAATTTATGTTATACTCAAATGAGATTTTACAAGTTAAGGGAATTTTAATATAACTTAATAAAAATTTGGAATTTTTGGTCGAATCAAAAGTACTTGTCTTCTTAAGAGAATATGCCTTTGCTTTTTCATAATAGCATAAAAAGCGATATTTCACATTGGGTCAAATCCCATTACTGCATAAAATCGATACATATGACTGGAATTATTGTGAAAGATTGTCTGAAATTTTAGAATCAGAAAATATTACTGTCACAACATAACTGGAAATATATTATGTTGTATACAAAACTATTGAAAACAAACTGGCTATTGATATGTAGGAATGAATAATGTATTCAGAATAAGTTGAACAGAAAATGGCCGTCAGAGTAATTGTTGTATATTGAATACCAAGTGAATGCATTTTGTAATCCATCAGAATGGGCTCGTGTGAAATTTGTTTGAGAATTTTTAGCTTTCAAATCATAATGGAAATAGTGATTGGAAAGTATATTACAGAATATCTTTAAAATACATTTCTATGTAAATGCATTCCTATTTCTACGAAACTGAACAATGCTTTCGGTGTTTATATTCGATTTTGATACGTTTTAAGTAAGGCAGAAGAGACGGAATTGGAGCAATATTCAAAAAAACATTTGTTACTCAGTATATTCATCTGAGTTTTAAATACGATTGTGTTATGTCTGGTGTTATCTGAAACTAAAACAATACCAGAGCAAAAAATCCTGCTTTCCGCATACACTATGAAACCCTTTCCAACATTAATAAAATATTCTTAATACATTTCATTTTTTCATAAAAGAAAAGGAAATATCTAAATAAACAATTTAAAAAACACATAAAGCAGTAAAAACACATTTTCAGCTATTTCTGTTTATATCCGGTGATGTGTCTTTCGTGCACTCCTGTATGTTACTATAGATTTTATACACACCATGTAATATACTAAACGTTAGTTAACTTTAAAAATATATAACACAGCTGAAAACATACTTATATTACAATTATACACTCTCATGTGACCCATTTTTTTATGTCTGTATAAATGGACGATAAATGATATCCAATCTATAATCTATAGAAAATGTGTTGTACTAAAACTTAGTGATCCGTATCAATTTCGGCCCCACCAGTGGCTGAGAGGTTATGCTCTTAAAGCTGGTAGATGGGAGGTGCTGGGTTCAAACCCCGATCGCGCTCGTTGACCTAACAGTTTGGAGTATTCTGTGGTTTTATTCGAACCTTTCCGTAAATACGGGTTATAATCCCTTAGAAATGGAGGGCACGCAGGGCACTACACCCAGGGCATATATCCCTCGTGTAGATAATCGGCCGTCATAAAATCAACCAACCAACCGTACCAATTTCGTTAGGGTTAAAGTATGGTGACATTATTTATTGGCGCGGCATGATCCTAAAGGAAACGGGCGTCATTAAACGCCATTCAACCAACGTAACATAATTAAAAGTCACCGCAAACGTATTTTCCCCATAGAGCATAATGTAAAGGAATTTTCTTGTGCGCCACTGCAAACGAACTACGTATGCTTCTTTTTCTATCCTGCACAGAAAGATTGTGGGAGAATGATGCAGTTTATTGTGATTTATTTTGAATTACCGTAACAGGAATAAAATTTACCGCGAACGAGTTTTCCCCCATAGTTCATAATGTAACAAATTCTTTTATGTGACCCTGTAAACGAACTATAAATGCTACGCACTTCATTTTAAATTTCGAGCATTCTATAGTAAACCTAAATATAATATGAAAATTACGTTACAGTCTGAGTATATTTACAAGAGTTTGAGCATGGATGGACAGACAGGCGTGAAGACAATTCGAATTAATAAACACATTTCAACTATGTTGGAAAGTGTTAACAAGTGTGTAGGAAAATGCTAATAAGATAATTCAAAATTTTTGAAAATTTCAACTTCTAGACATTTAAAAATTGTAAATGTTCTTCGGCTTTCCTCCCTCAAATGCGGGATGAAATATTACATAAAAACACACTTTTTTTAAATTGACAATAAGACGCTTATTTTATTTACTTTAGAAAATCGCGATCTGAATTATATTTAACTTTCTGACAGTAAAATTTTTGTAATGTTTATAAATATTTCATAGTGTGTTGAAAGTCTTTAGAATGCTTTTTTAGATTTTATTATTATTATTACTTTTTACTTAAGAAATAATTAAAGTTAGAACCTCGAAAATTCTCTTTAAAGTGTTAAAATTTTTAAATGATGCATTTAAAAATTAGGAACGTTTAAAAATGGATATAAAAGCAAATTCTATTTCAATATGCACACTAATATACAACACAGTCATGTTTTATGATAACGTGTTACATTTTTAATTTGCGTACAACATTTTGTCTTTTGCATAGTGTACTTGGTAGTTGTGGTACCTTTAATAAAATATTCCCTTATAAGATATTTCTTTATATATCCCCCATATTGTGTTTTTCAATATAGTTATTTCTTTAACTATAGATATATGTCTAAAAATAACTTAAATTTCAACTGAAAAAGAATAATTGTAACCAGCATATATTTTAATGTCTCTCATTTACACCTTGTACTTATAAAGCTGATTTACAAAAATAAAATCTTTGATACTACTGTGTTTGATAGTAATAATTAATGTATGATATTATAGTGCTACTTGCAGAGAATTCTCCGTGTTTCAGCATTTTTGAATTATTTTCCAAAATTTATCTGAAACATTTTATTTTACGGAAAATCCTTTGCAAAAAGGAGCAATATATAATCTCACAATAATAGCTATTGTTTGAAAATTCCGTACAATACTCTGAAACGAATGCGAGAAAATGTCATATTTGTAATAAAAGGCTTTTCATTGGACTTTAAATCGAGATTTCCCTTATAAGTTAAACCTGAATTACAGAATTTCGATTTATACATATTTCATCATTAATTTATAAATTTTTGAAAAATGTTTTGTTATTGTAGATTATATTATTTATTCAGAGTAGTATTGAGACATCAGTAAAAGCATATAATAGCCTAAAGAAAAAAAATATATATATAACGTTATCGAAAATAATTAAAATAATATCTATTAAGTAATAAAAAAATTCAATTTTTATGAATTTATAGATGATAGGTGTAAAGCTTCTATTTGTAAAATGATATAAGGTAATACGATAATACGATGAGATAATTTAAAAATTTTCAAAAGCGGTATTTGAAAAAGTAGTACAATTTTATGATAGAGACGCGATATTGCAAAATACTAAATTTATTGATGTAAAAAACATATTTCCATTATTTTTGTCGTTTGTTCTATTTACAAGTATGTACTCCTTTCAAATTTTCTTTGGTTTTGTAAAAACATACATACTTTTGCTATTAAGTTTCAGTTTTACAGGGTGCTTTGTTAAATTTATAATTTAATTTTAATAAATCTCCTATAAATATATAACAAATCACAACACCCAGAAAAAAAACCTTCATTAAACTGGTAAAAGCTGTTAAATAAAACTATAAAAAGCTTGAAAAAGATTTATATATTTTTCGGTTTAAACAAAAACCATAATTTGAACAAATAAGTATATTCTATAGTTCCACGATCTATGTTAGTTATTGGAAACACGGTAATTCGGTTTTTCACGTATACTCTCCCGGATTACACACGTTGTTTTATTTTATTTTTACTTCTATGTTTATTTCCATATTTGTAACTATGGTGTAATTCCACTCATAATTTTGGTAAGAAAAATGATAACGCATCGTTACATATTGAATTGTTACAATCTCTATGGTTTCTAGTAGATGGAATGGCTAGTATATATTGGAGGAAAAATTATCTTATTTTCATTGAAATTTATTTAGATATTTTCTTCTTGATATATCTTGCAAGGACTGTTTTTTTTTTAGCTCTCAGGCTATCAAAGCTTGAGAGCTAATGTGCCCGTAAGTTCTGTAATGTACATACATATTTGCGTATGTGCGTAACGCGATAACTCTTGATTAAAATATCCGATTTCCTTTAAATTTTGTATATAGGTTCATTGTGATAAGGTTACCTGATTAATTTTGGGGGTTCATTGGTAAAGTATAAAGGGAGAACGGGAGAGGGCTAATACAACCTTAATTTAATGTCGATTTCTTTATTTTTCGAGGGGCATTATTCTTTGAAATAAGAGTATAACATATAATTAGTGTGAATAGTTTGCGAGCTCAATGCCATCAGTTTAACTGGGCACTTTTATTTTTATCTTTATATCAGCCATATGTCCCTATAATTGTACAAGCAAATTTCCTTCTAGTTAGCTTGTGATGGTGCTTTAATGAGTGAGTAATGATGTAAGAAATAAGTAAATAATAAGCTGTTTTTTCTCTCCAATCTATACTATTCATCCATTATAAGCAAAATCAGAGCAACCGTAACACGTAAAAATTCAATATGAAGCGATGCAGCAACATTTAACTTACTAAAATTATGGGTTGAGTTACCTCATGGTAAGGAATATGGTAATAAATATCCAAACAAAAATAAAATAAATTAATGTACGCAATCTGTGAAAGTGAATGACTAAATGATGACGTTTCAAATCATTGCATTATAGATCGTGGTAATATAGATATTTTATTCGTTTTGATAACGACTTTGATGGAGCCGAAACATGCAAACAGTTCAACAAATACCTTTTTTACTAATTTGTATTTAACACATTTTAGCAATTTATTGAATCATAAAATCTCATACAAATGAATTGCTTTTCAAAACTACTGTTATTTAATATAATTTATTGATTCCTCGTTTAATAAATACCATTCTAACGTATCTCTTAAACTGTGAGTAACTGATCATCCGTTTTTTCAAAATAGGAGTAAATTTTTTTATCAAAATTTTCAATCATGTTTTTTGTGATTTATTTCAATAATTTCACAGCCATATATGAAGTTGCTTTGTTGGCCTTCTGAGGGCCGAAACGTAATAGAAACAAAATTAACTTATAGATTGATAATATTAAATCTAGAAAATTTCTGGGTTTTTTTTTTTTTTTTTTTTTTTTTTTTTTGATAGTTTTAATAAATAAAAATTGTACAATTATAGCGGCAGTAGTCAGTCGTTAACCGACCCAATTCCTAACACATTAGAAACATGATATGTCGTACTTTAATCATGAGTAAAAACTTAACTCTATCCATACGGTCACAAATCATTAGTCTAATTGATCAAAATTCTAACTTTTTTTTCAAAAAAGAAAGTTTTAAATTATGATTTTTTTTATTAGGATGCTCGTAACCTGTTAGATTTAGAAATAATTTTTTGGTGATGTGGCAAGAAATTTATTTAATTTAAACAAATGTTCTTGTTTATGATAAGCTTCCATTATACTTATTACAGAATACCAAACATGTTCAACCTGTATGGTTAAATTAGTAATTACAGATTAAAATACCAGCTACATTTGTACTAAAATATTAAAATTTCAAAATCTTCATATAAAAGTGTTTTTTTCCGTTTTTTTTTACTTCATGGTTAATTCCTTCTCAAAAAATTCAAAGTATGGTGAAAAATTATATACAGTTTTCCGACTCGTTTAGTATAATTTCGAAACTATACTTTAATTTTTTATAGTAGTGCCTCATTATAAACAGTCTGAGATATTTCTTTTTTCGCATAGTTAGTGAAAGAAAGTGCAACAGCAATTAATTTAAGCAATTACACAAAAGGATATTTTTAAATTAGGAATGCCTGTTTTTAATGCAACTTAAAAAAATCTGCATAAATACATAAAATAAAGAATACCTACAGATAAAACATAAATATTTAATTGTATCAGAAATGTATGCTTTAAAAATCTAAGGCTTGCTAATTATTGTGTACGGTGGATAATATATACATGTATATACATAAATCTTTTGATCGTTTACAATAGGTTTTGGAAAATAATGATAAAACGATATGCAATATACAAAAAACATCCTTAAAAATACCTATAATACAAATATATTTTTTAAGGGATATAAAGTTTTGTAATCACGTGAACGCGATTATAAAAAAGTACCCTTTTTAAATAGGCAGATTTTGATGGGATTTCAGTTGTTTGTTAGGTAATTTTTCAAGGATGATTTTGGTATATTGTTCTATGTTGTCAAAATTCCTCCCGTAGAGCTTTTTAAAAAGGCTTATCTTTCGTAATCGGGTATACTTGATTATAGAACTTTCCTAATATATCTATAACTAAACAACGTAGAACAATATGCAATATACCAATATCATCCCAGAAAAATTGTCTTACAAACAATTGAAATCTCCTCAAAATCCTTCGAGTGGAACTTTTTAAAAAGGTTATTTTTTAATAATCTGGTTTACTTGATTACAAAACTTTACCTTACAATTCTTTAACTAAGGATCATGAAACAACATGCAATATACTAAAACCTTACCTAAAAACGTATCTAACTAACAATCGTTCATCAAAATACGTCCAGTAGATCTTATTAGTCGATACAAATGTTAATTATTCAGAATCGGTTTCACAAAATTATAGAACGTCCTTTCTAATTCTGCAAATAGGGAACGTAAAAACTGCAACATACTAAAACCATCACTGAAAAATTATCTAACTGACAAAGCAAGTCTCATCAATATCCGTCCAAAAGAACTTTTTGAAAAGGTTAATCTTTCTGAATCGTGTTTATCTGATTATAGAACATTCCCCATAATTCTAAAATAAGCAACGTAGTACGATATGCAATATACCAATACCTTAGAACTCAAGTTATAAGCAGCCGGATCGAAAGTCCCATTTGCACTGTATAGGATTAGAGAAGATAATCTTGAAGGACACTTGTGTGATCTCTGCATCGGCTAATAGTAGATAGACAAATTTTCGTGCAACCTGTCGCACCTTTTCAGAATATTTACATTTTACAAAAGTTTTAATTTATTTTTATCTTTCGATTTTTCTCTATGATATCGCATAGTATGAGGAACTTGAGGAAAAAATTTAATTTTTGAAATTAATTTATTTGTGCATTAACCCTTTATAACCTGAATGAATTTTCCAGCTACTTTTTAGATGCTCAGAATCCTTGATTATTCAAACCAGTTTTTTTTTTTTTTTTGTAAAGTTTCACTTATCTAATCATAGCATTTTTGCGATTCAATTAGGTGTAAATTTCCCATTTGAAAAACCGGTGGTAACAGATTAAAAATTCTGTAAAAGACGCTCGTCGCGAAGGTGTTAAAGTGGTACTTATAAGTACCGCCAGGATAAAAAGGGTTAAACAAAAACTGTTTGTACCTTAACTTTTTAATGGAATGCATTTTTGTCCCTGTATCATTGATTGCGAACAGTGATGATATGAGACCTTCAAATCTTGATTTGAAAATGATTTAATAAAAAAAACCCTTCTTTAAAATATAATTATTCGTATAAAATTAAGTTTCAGAGCCTTCAGCACATTTTAATCAATATTTTCTTTTTTTTTCAAAGTACAATCTACATAACTAAGTCTTTAATTAAATCCAAATTTTCGTCATTAAATTGAATGGAAGATTTACCTAACTACTTAATGGGCCCTATATTTAAAAAAAAATGTTTTTGTGCAAATTATGCTTACATAATGTGTTTTACTCACTTGTGCCCGTTCTATTTGTAACAATTTGATGAAGATCACCGATAAGATTCAGAATTGAAATGTTTAGATCTATTTTCAGAACATTCATTAACTTTTTTATAAACTATACTAAACGTTTCGTTTGGAAAAAAAATTATTCGCTATCAAGCATTTTAGAAATAATATTACGTTTCTTACAAAATCTTCATTTTTCTACACATATTCATCCCCACTAACCTCACATCATTCAGTAAGGATTGTCTGAAAACAGCGACTAAAGTTGTGTCCCATAGTCATGAATTAAGAATCCAATATTATTCCAAGCAAGAATTTCAGATATATATATATATATATATATATATATTATATTATTTAAGACATAAACCTGTGATTAAGTGTTGTAGTTCATTTTCCAGATAGCAAAAAATAACCCACTTGTCTTATCGATAATCAAATATGTCTGACAAAGGCTGAAAAGATAAGTATGTGGACATCTTAATCTAAAATTTAACAAGTTGGAAATTGTACGTCAAACGTTACAAACGAGGTGCGTTCGTACGCACGTTTTAGAATTAAATTCATGATATCCCGTGCGTAGAACGGGCTAAACAGCTAGTTAAGTATATATTTTATGACGCTGTTCATACAAATATCTTAACTAGTTATATAAATATTCAGATATATATGTATCAGCTAGTTATATAAATATTCAGATCTTGATGATTTTTAATTCTGTGAAATGAATTATATCGTCTGCAGATTAATTTCTGTAATAAAATAAGTATCTCGGTCGCTTGACGATTTAACATCCATCGGAAGCTCCTCTAACAAAAAAGCACCGATTTAAAAAAAAAAATCAAATTTCTTAATAAATATTTTTATTAATATCTCCTAAAGTTTTGATTCGATTTTAATAAAATTTGAAATGTCTCGACAAAATTCTGCAAAGATAATATATTTTAAATTGCAAACCATTTGGTTGGGTAGTTTTTGCGTTGTTATATGCGGACGGACAGACAGACGGACGGACAGACAGACAGACGGACGGACAGACGGACGGACCAAACGACGACTATAGGTGCTACGTATTTATATAATTACGAACGCACCTAAAAAGCGTATTATTTGGTAATTGGATTTTCTCTGGGATGGTTTACATAATCCTAATATTTTTAGTTGAATGCATAAGTGAACTAGTAGTAGGAGTACAAATGATGAAATGAAGCAATTTATGAAGCCACTATTGCACGCGCACGGTTTAATTCAACAATTTTTATTAGATTACTTTAATTTTTAAAGAACGCAATATTTTATAAATCAAGGTTTGAACCACTACATTCAAGACGTTTATCAATAAATTTTCTTCGTCTTTGAAACTTTAAATATTTACTCGAACAGGCATTTTCTTCCACTTTAAAGCATAATTGGGTACTTATTTATTATACGGGCCAATAGATAGATCGACAAAAATTGTTGCCAATTACTAGTCTTGTTTATCGTTGTCAATCATGTTCATAACTGTAATTTAACACTAGGACTTCCCTCAAAGGGATTAGTCTGAGTGATATTGCTGAGAACATAGGGTTAATAATTACAATATAAAGAAAAAGAGCAAATTAATTGATAGAATTACAAAATATCATATATAAATTCATATACACTGTTAAAAAAATAGAAAAGAAGTACCGTTCATCAGATGTGTTGTCATAATTTTTTTTTAACATGTGGCAAAGAATATCATTTTCTTAAGCGCGTATTGCGCAAAACTTGAAAAAAAAAAAAAAAAAAAAAAAAAAAAAACGCCGGATTTTTTAAAACGCCAAGCTTTTTAAAGTTACGTAATTGGATTTGCAGCCAATAGATTATTCTATCAAGCGTGGCTTAACGCAAATTTAATTTCATTGTTGCACCTTTTTTTGTGTGTGAATTTAAAAATTTTCTTCCTTGATTATATATCTACCAGGGGGCCCGTGCGAAGATTTCGCACTACCGCCAAACTGTAAGATTAAACGCCAAAAATGCAGTCCCATTTACTTGATGTCAGAATCATTATGCGTGTTTATTACGTCATCTAGTGGTTTTCCATTCGACATTTGCGTGTATTTTCCATTATGTTTTACGGATTTAGTAGTTATTTTATTAATTAAAATAACAATTGTGTCCTTAAATTCTTATATTTTATTTATTTATTTATTTTTTGATATTCCAATGGCAACGTTCTCCCGTTTATTTGGCGATAGTTTTTTGTTATGAAAAGTGGTCGACGGAATAATAGAGAAGTATAATTTTTAATCAATATGTAATAGTTATTAGATGCAGGTTTAAACTTCTAAAGAAAAAAGCAAGGATAAAAATATCTGCAAACAACATTTAGTTGTTAGTCAAGTCAGAATATCATCTAATTTATTCCATCAAAGTTAGACTAAAAACTGATCCAAGATTGCTAAAGGCACGCAGAAAAAAAAAAATTAACAATCGTATTTTGACTGCATTAGAGAATGACGTCATCCACTTCGGGAAAAACATGGGACTTAGAAATACAAATCTAAACATTTCAATTTCAATTTCGCTTTTTAATCATAAGTATAAAATAAACCCGTGCGGTGTTTTTTATAATAATTGCTATGAGCATCATATAATGTGGTATTTAATTTTTTTTTGGCAACAATAATTTCAGGAAAACCTTTCATTTCTTTCATGAAAACAATGCCGATTTAATTTTTTAATTTCAGCAAATTTTAATCAAAAACATGTTTTAACGAATTGTTAAGTGGGCTATGTCAGAAGCCTGTTCTAAAACCTTTCATATGGTATCTCATTCGTTGTTCTGCGTTTCATATTTTCTGAGTAAAAGGGATGTTGACAGGAGAAATAATATATAAGGATTATTTGTATAACTGTTTATAGAAACTCTTACACTTCAAACTACATTGATAGCATGCATTGCTACAAACCAGATTGCAAAAGTATAGTCTAAATTACTATTAAAGTATACAAAAAATCTTTCGATGACTTCTGTAAAATAACTTTTACATTAAATCTCCATATCGGCAAAATTGAAAAATTATATATATTTCAAAGTTAAGCAGACAGATACTTCTTAACTTAACAGATACTTCTTGATTACTCTCTAGGAGGCTCTGTCCCTGCGCCTTTACTGCGCCAATCCGCAGACTTTTCTTTTGCCTGTCTGTCTGTCTCTCCACAATCTGTCTGTTTCCCTATCCGTTCTTCTGCCCGTCTCTCTAACCGATTGTCTATCTCTCTACTCGTCTCGCTACCTGTCTCTATATTTCTCTACCGGTCTCGTTACTCACCAATTTATTTCTCTAACCGTCTGTCTATCCGTCTAACTACTTGTATGCCTAGCCGTGTCTCTATCCACTTCGCTATCCATTTGTCTATCTATCTCACAACTTGTCTATCTGTCTCTCTACCCGTCTGGCTATACGCCTCTCTACCCATCTTCTTACCCATCTCCGTACCCATGTACTGTCTCTCTTCTCGTATGTATGACCGTCTGACTATCCGTCTGTTTTTGTACCCGACTCGCTACCAATCTCATTACCTGTCAGTCAACTCGTCTCTGTACTCATCTCTCTACTTTTCTCTTTATCTACCACGCAACCTTTTTCGCTACATTCCTGTCTACCGGTGTCGCTACCTGTCTCGTGACCCATCTCGCTACCCCTCTGTCAACATTCTTTTTACCTTTCTCTCTAGCCGTCAGTCTATTCGTTTCGCTACCTATCAGCCTACCTATGTCGCTACTCGTCTCCCTACCCGTCTGTCTACCAGTTTGTTTACTCGTCTTTCTACCTCTTGCCACCTCTTCCCAATATTTAAACAATTCATTTAATATACAGAAGCCGTTTATCAGTTATTAAATGCAAACAGAAGTAATTTATCTAATAAGTGTAATCAGATACATTTTTTTTTTAAATACATACATAAACCTGAATAAGAATTCATCAGTTTTGTGCTCATAGTTGTTTATATCATTTGACAGTAAATCTCAACGTCTTAAACCTGAATTGTCTCAAGCTTTTTAAAGAAACCACACGGTCTGTATAACTGTAAAGTACCCTGAGGGCTATATTAGCTACATGTTATTAATTTAAGTGAAAGTTTCGTTATCGCTTTTGCAGCCAATTGCTTATATCAGAAAGCGTGGCTTAACGCCATTTTAAATTCATTACTGTAACTTTCTTTTCTTTTCTTTTTTTTTCTTTGGGGGGGGGGAGAAGGGTTTCAAATATATACATTTAAATTAAAACTTTTGCCTCCATGCCATTAGTGGTTTTTTTTGTATTATTAACTAATACCTTGTAGACCGAGCTTCATTTGAAACAAATGTAAAAGACTTCTTCGACAGTTTTTTTTAGGAGAAACTTTCGTAATTGGGCCCAAAGCCAATCGCAGCATTTAATATCATTATTATAACTCTTATAGAGTTAAAACAATATTGTTGCTAGCTTTACTCTTGTTTGAGACCAGCCTTGCCTGTGCATCTGAATGGGGAAAAGTTTCGTATCCTATGTCGGTTGGCGAAAAAATTTTTAAATGGCGCCAAAAGGTAGTTTTAGCATCTTACAAAATTTTTCAAGAGAGCGGTAAAACATGTTTTTCAAATATTTACAAACATACGTTTATTAAAGCATGTTTTTGCACCATCTTAAACATTTAAGCACGATGCTAAAATAAAATTTTATCGCCATATTCGATATTTTAATAAGTAATGAAAATACATAAACAAACTTATTTAACAAACCTAAGAGGCATTTTTGTGATAAATAATTGTTATTGTCAGGGGGTTAAATTTTAAACAATTAATAAAGGGCTAGTAAATAATAAATAGCATTTAAAATCTAAAAATTGAGAAGTGGTCCGTATAAAGATGCAAAACATAATACGCTTGATATATGTAAATATTTTCTTATTTTTTAATATTTCCGAAGGCACAGATAAAAAGGTAAAAATCTCTTTTCCAAATGCCAGATAGAAAATACACAAAATAGAATGCCAAATATACAAAATAGAAAAATTATGCAAAAAAATATATTTACATAATACTACATCTGCAAAAAAATAAGATTTAGAAAATGTAAGCCAAATCCTGCAGATCCCAACAATCACATCGAAAAACTTATCACGAAAATAGAATTCGCCAAATCTTACGGCACAGGAGATGGATTTTTCCCTCTGAATGCAGAATATTAGTTTTTTTTCTTGTTCGATGGGTGATTATAATATAATTGTTTCATTTCACATACTACATACTGTTTGATATATTGGTACTTTTATGTTATCCTGGCGCAGTTGATAAATCACCAACTATTGTTCCTATAACATTTTCATATTGAATTCATATCATTTAAATATAAACCTTTCACTCATTTAATTTAAAATACATGCCTTTCATTAATCCCATTTAAAATGCTAAAAAGAGAAAGCTGCTATTGCTGAGATTTGCGCCAAATCTCTAATACCAAGTCTACCAAGTTATTGCGGGGTTTTTCTTTCAAACAGAAAAAAAAAAATCCCGACTAATTTTCGATTTCTATTAAATTGAAATATATTTTATTGTGCTGAATATTAGTGCGTGCATATTTTTTTGCTCCATGTACTCCATGAACTTTTCAATTCCGATTGTCTACGAAAATCTCCCACCGGTGAAAATGACGTACGCACACATTTCGTGACGTATGTACTTTAATTGTGCTTTTTTATCTATTTTTTTAATATAATTTCCAAACGGTTTGACATTTATTCTTGGTAATAAATAGACGTCGTTGTCACCTTTATAGGTACCTGCTGTAAAAATTTGAACGAAATCCGTTAAATATTTTTTGAGTTATGCTTGACGAAAGGTTTTAATATCCATCGTAGCTATATAAGGGGCAAAGTAATACTGCGCTGTGTATGAGTCTTCGTTGTACTCAGACAATTACTAGGACTTCCCTCAAAAGGATTAGTCTGAGTGATATTGCTGAGAACATATGGTTAACAATTACAATATAAAGAAAAAGAGCAAATTAAATGATAGAGTTACAAAATATCATATATAAATTCATATACACTGTTAAAAAATAGAAAAGAAGTACCGTTCATCAGATGTGTTGTCATAATTTTTTTTTAACATGTGGCAAAGAATATCATTTTCTTAAGCGCGTATTGCGCAAAACTTGAAAAAAAAAAAAAAAAAAAAAAAAAAAAAAAAAAAAAAAAAAACGCCGGTTCTTTTAAAACGCCAAGCTTTTTAAAGTTACGTAATTGGATTTGCAGCCAGTAGATTATTCTATCAAGCGTGGCTTAACGCAAATTTAATTTCATTGTTGCACCTTTTTTTGTGCGTAAATTTAAAATTTTTCTTCCTTGATTATATATATCTATAATTTGTATAACTGTTTATAGAAACTCTTACACTTCAAACCACATTGATAGCATGCTTTGCTACAAACCAGATTGCAAAACTATAGTCTAAATTACTATTAAAGTGTACAAAAAATCTTTCGATGACTTCTGTAAAATAACTTTTACATTAAATCTCCATATCAGCACAATTGAAAAATTATATATATTTCAAAGTTAAGCTTAACAGATACTTCTTGATTATTCTCTAGGAGGCTCTGCCCCCTGCGCCTTTACTGCGCCAATCCGCAGACTTTTCTTTTGCCTGTCTGTCTGTCTCTCCACAATATGTATGTTTCCCTATCCGTTCTTCTGCCCGTCTCTCTAACCGATTGTCTATCTCTCTACACGTCTCGCTACCTGTCTCTATATTTCTCTACCGGTCTCGCTACCCGCCAATCTATTTCTTTAACCGTTTATCTATCCGTCTAACTACTTGTATGTCTAGCCGTGTCTCTATCCACTTCGCTATCCATTTGTCTATCTGTCTCACAACTTGTCTATCTGTCTCTCTACCCGTCTGGCTATACGCCTCTCTACCCATCTTCTTACCCATCTTCGTACCCATCTACTGTCTCTCTACTCGTCTGTATACCCGTCTCACTATCCGTCTGTTTTTTTACCCGATTCGCTACCAATCTCATTACCCGTCTGTCAACTCGTCTCTGTATTCATATCTCTACTCGTCTCATAATCTACCACGCTACGCGTCTCGCAACCTTTCTCGCTACATTCCTGTCTACCGGTGTCGCTACCCGTCTCGTGACCCATCTCACTACCCCTCTGTCAACCCTCTTTTTAGGTGCGTTCGTAATTATATAAATACGTAGCACCTATAGTCGTCGCTTGGTCCGTCCGTCTGTCCGTCCGTCTGTCTGTCTGTCTGTCCGTCTGTCTGTCCGTCCGTCTGTCTGTCTGTCTGTCTGTCCGTCCGTCTGTCTGTCTGTCCGCATATAACAACGCAAAAACTACCCAACCAAATGGTTTGCAATTTAAAATATATTATCTTTGCAGAATTTTGTCGAGACATTTCAAATTTTATTAAAATCGAATCAAAACTTTAGGAGATATTAATAAAAATATTTATTAAGAAATTTGATTTTTTTTTAAATCGGTGCTTTTTTGTTATAGGAGCTTCCGATGGATGTTAAATCGTCAAGCGACCGAGATACTTATTTTATTACAGAAATGAATCTGCAGACGATATAATTCATTTCACAGAATTAGAAATCAGAAAGATCTGAATATTTATATAACTAGCTGATACATATATATCTGAATATTTATATAACTAGTTAAGATATTTGTATGAACAGTGTCATAAAATATATACTTAACTAGCTG
The DNA here is from genome assembly GCA_963931845.1 of Maratus michaelseni. Lineage (NCBI taxonomy): Eukaryota > Metazoa > Arthropoda > Arachnida > Araneae > Salticidae > Maratus > Maratus michaelseni. Next base: position 462,325,527 of record OZ007588.1, read on the forward strand.
TTTAACCCGTTCTACGCACGGGATATCATGAATTTAATTCTAAAACGTGCGTACGAACGCACCTCGTTTGTAACGTTTGACGTGCAATTTCCAACTTGTTACCTTTCTCTCTAGCCGTCTGTCTATTCGTTTCGCTACCCGTCAGCCTACCTATGTCGCTACTCGTCTCTCTACCCGTTTGTTTACTCGTATTTCTACCTCTCGCCACCTCTTCCCAATATTTAAACAATTCATTTAATTTACGGAAGCCGTTTACCAGTTATTAAATGCAAACAGAAGTAATTTATCTAATAAGTGTAATCAGATGCAATTTTTTTAAATACATACATAAACCTGAATAATAATTCATCAGTTTTGTGTTCATAGTTGTTTATATCCTTTGACAGTAAATCTCAACTTCTTAAACCTGAATTGTCTCAAGCTTTTTAAAAAAACCACAAGGTCTGTATTACTGCAAAGTACCCTGAGGGCTATATCAGCTACATGTTATTAAATTAAGTGAAAGTTTCGTTATCGCGTTTGCAGCCAATTGCTTATGTCAGAAAGCGTGGCTTAACGCCATTGTAAATTCATTACTGTAACTTTTCTTTTCTTTTTTTTTGGGGGGGGGGGGTAGGGGGGGGAAGGGTTTCAAATATCCTATATATTATTTCTGCTGCCAACATCACTTTTTCTAAGCAAATACAAAACGCAGAAGAAGGAATGAGATACCATATGAAAGGATTTTAAACAGGCTTCCTACATAGCACACTTACATTTCGTTAAAACATGTTTTTTGACTAAAAATTTCGGTTAATTAAAAATTAAATCAGCATTGCTTTCATAAATGAAATGATTCTTCAAATTAGTGTTGCCACAAAAATAAAATACCGCATTATGTGATGCTCAACCATGATTATAAAAAAATAAATAGTACAACCGTGGCATACGTAATAAGAGTACCTTATTTACGTAATACATAATGCGTAGAATACGTAATAAGTACAAGAAGTATAAAGTGTGATACGTGCGCACGGGTTTATTTTATATTTATAATTAAAAAGAAAAATTGAAATGTTTAGAAGAAAAAAAAACACCATCAATCGATCGAAGCAAAATTGCAGTTAATTAAAATTTAAATCAGAATTGTTTTCTTAAATGAAATGAAAGGTTTTTGTCAGTTTTTCCAGAAGTGAGTGACGTCGTCCTCTAATGCAGTTAAAATACGACTATTAATTTTTTTCTCGAGCGTGCTTTTTGCTATAATGGATCAGTTTTTAGTATAACTTTGACGGAATAAATGAGATGATATTTTGACTTGATTAATGTTGTTTGCAGCTATTTTTATGCTTAATTTTTCTTTAAAAGTTTAAACCAGCATCTAAAAAATATTCGACTGCAGTGCGAAATCCTCGCACGGGTTCACTGGTATACATTTAAATTAAAACTTTTGCATCCATTCCATTAGTGTTGTTTGTATTATTAACTAATACCTTGTAGACCGAGCTTCATCTGAAACAAATGTAAAAGACTTCTTCTACAGTTTTTTTTAGAAGAAACTTTCGTAATTGGGCCCAAAGCCAATCGGAGCATTTAATGTCATTCGTTTCGCTCAAATTTTATAATTCAAGTTATTGTAACTCTTATAGAGTTAAAACAATATTGTTGCTAGCTTTACTCTTGTTTGAGACCAGCCTTGCCTGTGTTTCTGAATGGGGAAAAGTTTCGTATCCTATGTCGGTTGGCGAAAAAAATTTTAAATGGTGCCAAAAGGTAGTTTTAGCATCTTACAAAATTTTTCAAGAGAGCGGTAAAATATGTTTTTCAAATATTTACAAACATACGTTTATTAAAGCATGTTTTTGCACCATCTTAAAAATTTAAGCACGATGCTAAAATAAAATTTTATCGCCATACTCGATATTTTAATAAGTAATGAAAATACACAAACAAACTTATTTAACAAACCTAAGAGGCATTTTTGTGATAAATAATTGTTATTGTCAGGGGGTAAATTGTAAACAATTAATAAACGGCTAGTAAATAATAAATAGCATTTAAAATCTAAAAATTTAGAAGTGGTCCGTATAAAAATGCAAAACATAACATTATACGCTTGATATATGTAAATCTTTTTTTATTTTTTAATATTTCCGAAGGCACAGATAAAAAGGTAAAAATCTCTTTTCCAAATGCCAAATACAAAATATACAAAATAGAAAAATATCTGCAAAAAATATATATTTACATAATACTACATCTGAAAAAAATAAGATTTATAAAAACTAAGTCAAGTCCTGCAGATCCCAACAATCACATCGAAAAACTTATCACCAAAAAAGAACTCGCCAAATCTTACGGCACAGGAGATGGATTTTTCCCTCTGAATGCAGAATATTAGTTTTTTTTCTTGTACGATGGGTGATTATAAGGTACTTTTCGGTTAGCCGGGCGCCAGTGATATATGTACACATATAAATACATATGTAAATACATATATATGTATATACATACATATATATATATGCATATGTATATGTATATATATGTATATGTAGATATGTGTATATATGTGTGTTTGTGTGTATATATACATGTATGTATATCACTGGCGCCCGGCTAACCGAAAAGTACCGATTATAATTATAATTGTTTCATTTCACATAATACATAACGTTTGATATATTGGTACTTTTATGTTATCCTGGCGCAGTTGATAAATCGCCAAATATTGTTCCTATAACATTTTCATATTGAATTCATTTCATTTAAATATAAACCTTTCACTCATTTAATTTAAAATACATGCCTTTCATTAATCCGATTTAAAATGCTAAAAAGAGAAAAAAAAAAAAGAAATAATGCCATAAATCGAAACCTTTTATTTAAACACCAAAGAATTTTTTTTATTTATTTACACACGCGAAATAAAAAAAGCTGCTATTGCTGAGATTTGCGCCAAATCTCTAATACCAAGTCTACCAAATTATTGCGGGGTTTTTCTTTCAAACAGAAAAAAAATCCATATTAATTTTCGATTTCTACTAAATTGAAATATATTTTATTGTGCTGAATATTAGTGCGTGCGTATTTTTTTGCTCCGTGTACTCCATGAACTTTTCAATTCCGATTGTCTACGAAAATCTCCCGCCGGTGAAAATGACGTACACACAAAATTTTAGTGACGTATGTACTTTAATTGTGCTTTTTATCTATTTTTTAAATATAATTTCCAAACGGTTTGACATTTATTCTTGGTAATAAATAGACGTCGTTGTCACCTTTATAGGTACCTGCTGTAAAAATTTGAACAAAATCCGTTAAATATTTTTTGAGTTATGCTTGACGAAAGGTTTTAATATCCATCGTAGCTATATATGGGGCAAAGTAATACTGCGCTGTGTATGAGTCTTCGTTGCACTCAGACAATTAAATACATAACATTGTTAAAAATGGTAAATAATATAAAATAAATAAATAAATAAAGTATAATAAATGAACAATAATAAATATTTAGCAAAAAAACTATAAACTATAATAATAAAAAAAACTATAAATTATAATAAAAAAAATAAATTATAAATTGTCAATAAATAAGTGTTACTCTAATTAGCATAATTGGCGCCATTCTTGGCGCAGTTGCATCTTACCTGGCCCGGATACCCATCTTTGTAGTTCTAGATTTTAAAATGTAATGGCGCGGTATGTAATAACTCGTGGTGTCATTAACATAGTTTTAAACATCTAAAACAGAAAATTAAATAACTAATATTTAATATAATTATTTATTTTAAATACAGAATACCTCTAATTACCTTTAAGTGATATGTGTATTTTAATCAGAAGGCGGATGTGTTTTTTAAGAAAGCGGATTATAAGCAATATGAGATCGGATGATGACTATCCCTCGATTTATTTAACGAATAGCATGGTGCAAAATCTCATACATTAGGATAACTCTGAACACGATAAGTGTATCTAAAAAGTGGATTAAACTTTCTACCGTTATATTAAAAATAAATGTACAATGTGAAATAGCACAAATTAAAAAAAATATATTGGCAAACAGCTGTTTCGGAGCCCCTAAAGTTCCATCATCAGTGCCAATTCAAAAGATTAATACGATTTAAAATCCTTGGCTTGGGATTTTAAATCGTTTTAATCTTTTGAATTGGCACTGATGATGGAGCTCTCCGAAACAGCTGTTTGCCAATATATATTTTTTTAATTTGTGCTATTTCACGTTGTACATTTATTTTTAACACGATAAGTGTAATAGTTTCCAGTCCTTCATTAGTTAAATGGTATATAAAATTATATTAATAAAAAATGAAGCATTATGAATAACTTATTTTACATTTTTTTTCTTTATAATGTAAGTTTTGGCCTAAACGTAAACGTATCTTCTTATGTTGAGATAAATTAAAGTTTTTATACTCATCATGTCTTCAAAATTGGAAAAAACATATCTGTTTTATTTAAAGTTCTGAAACATTTCTGTATTATTTAAATAAATACATAAATAAATGACATTTCATTTTATAAATTCATCATTTTTGAATATTCTGTATATTTAAAATTGCAGTAATAATAATTGGATATAGGATATACCACTCTAATGAAATTTAAAATTAATTACAAATACTATCAATCTTTTCAGTTGATCAGTTCAGCATAATGAGTTAAGTAATCATAATTCAGTAATCTTTTCAGTTTCATGTATCATAATTATAATTGAAATATTTTATTTTGCATAAAATCAATTGGAAAGAAGTAAAAGATGTATATAATTGGTTATTATGTTGGTGTAGAAATGTAAAAAAAACAAAAAACAATTGAAAATCTTTTAATTAATTTCTTTCAGATAGTAAGTACTTACTAGATATGTTGACACTAAATGTTTATAGAAAAAAAATATTTTATTGCATGCATTTACAAAAATACACTTGCATATAAACGTACATTATGCTTTCGAAAATGTAAGTAAATTTTTTGCAAATCATTTCTCAATATAGTCTTTAAATAAATCATCAAATCGTGCTTTAAATGGAGTAAGTCATACACTTAGAATTTCAAATTCATCCATCATGCAATTATTTCGTCATTTGCATTTTTATTGTACATCTATAAACTACACTAACCCATTCCTTTGGATTTGTTTTTGTTACACAATAGTATAATCTAGAAAATTCAGACTAGTTAAGAAGTTCTCCTCTTCAGTAATTACAGAAATGATCAATCTTGCAAAACAAGATTTGGCCTTGTAAACATGTTAATTTTCAGAATGTGATGTTTTGATTCCATAAATCAAATCTCGCAAAAAAGTTACATACAATTTTGAATAGCGAAACAAACATAAAAGCACAAAGAATAATATTACATATCAATCTATCTACAGTGTCATATATTGTTTTGTACTGTTTTTAATACCATTTTCATTAAACTAAAGGGAAATACATAATAATTATGAAAATATTCTATAGAGGATAATTCAAAGTATAATAATTCAAATTTAAATAATAATAAATAATTATATAAATATTTAAATAATTCAAAGAGTAATAGATATTGAGTTTCATTTAAAAAAAAAGACTGTGTATGAATCAAATACGAAATGTAGATTTTGATACGCGGTAGCCTTTATCCTATATCAATTTGTAAGCAAGAACGAAAAATCATGCACCAAGCATAGATTATATAAAACTTTCCAACACTTCCAAAATAATTTTACAAATCCTAAAAGAAGCTATCACTTAAAATCTACGTTATACAGTTCAGCAGTTATCACACATACTAAATATTACAAAAGTACAGTGCGTGATCATTTGATGTCTTCTTTTAACAGGTGCTCCTTCACTCTCTTTTATGGTCGTCCAGAGCGGGTATCATATTCAAGGCCGCAATTTCTGCGTTTAAACGTTTCAAATAACCTTTTAACAATGTAATCTGAAAGTGCTTAGTCCATATACAGTACAAATTTTACGAGCAGTCGGAGTAGAATTTTTACCTTTCTTGGAATAGAAGAGACATATGACGAAAATGAACTTTTTGGTTTTCTATTCTTAGCACTGCACTGAAACAAAATTGATTCTACAACACAAGCAAAAATCATGCAGCGTAAGCAGAAAATACCGAATGTACGTATCTCGGTCATTTAAGGTCACTCCTTATCAGCAGTATTAAAAGAACTAGACAAAACCGCGCTTTGCCTTTTCAAATACCTCAGAACTTTTCGGATGACCCAATATTTATGTTACGTGAATTAATTATAAAGCTCAAATATGCAGGAAAATATATTTGTTTATAATAAAAAATGGCAAATTTTGCAAATATTTTGATCCTAACATGCGGAATATTCAACGAAATTTGCATTAAATATATTTAATAATCGATGAAATATAAGCGAATACAGAAAATAATTTTTAACTGCACATACTTTAAAAAATAGTATTTTTTCTAGCATAAATTTGTAGCTAACACTTTAAGACAAGTTTTAAAACTAGCAAATTTCAAATGTAGAGATCAAATTTTGAGATAAATTGTCAATATATTGAACTGAATTTTTGTATTTTTTAAATGTGGTTACACGAGAAGAAATTTTCCACAATCTGTCATTTTTTTTTACATACATAACATAATAATTGCACTTATTTACAACAATGTTACATATATGATGAAAAAAAAAATTCATATTTATAAATTAGGTATGTTACAGTAGATAAGTTAGATCGAACAACATTTCATAAACTACAAATTGTTATATTATGTAAACTGCATCTTATAAATAACCTCATATATGAAAGAAAAAGAAAATGGAATGTGCATTTACATAAGCTTGCTTGACAATTTATCAATGCCCTTTCTAGTATGGTTGGATTGGATTTATTTTCATATTTTTTTCATGAACATATTTCATAATCAACGCATAAAATATTACAATTTTAAAAAGGTATAATCTTGGCAATTCAATTAATTTTTCTTTATATAATTAAATTAAGAAGATAAATTCATTTAAATTATATCTGAAACGTATAAACTTGAGATGAATTACTCTTCTACTTATGTTCCTTTATTTATATCTTTGTGAAAACGAGATTAGAAATTATTAAATTGTGCAGGTTCATACGTTTCAGATATAATTTATATTAATTTATCTTCTTAATTTAATTATATAAATAAAAATGATTTGAATTGCTAAGATTATACCTTTTCAAAATGTAATATTTTTATTTGAGATAGTTAATATTCTGATATTTTATATTTTGAAAATTTGATAAAAATTTTGAAATTTTATAAAATTTTGAAATTTGTCGACGCAAAATTGTTTAAGAGACAGTAACACTTTTTTCCTTAAAAATGCATCATTTACGCTTGTTTTAAAATTTAATAACTATTTCACATTTCTATTCATACTCAATTTTATAAAAAAATATAAATTGTCGAAATAAATTAAAGAAGTTTCATTCGACTTGAAACAAAATTTGATAAAAATATCATGGATAATTTCCATCTTTGAAAAATAAAAACGTGTTTGATTTCATTCATAACAGTACAACACATTAAGAGTCGTAATACATTAAGAAAAATAACACACCTGCAGTTTTACTTATTCAGCCTCGATGCACCTCTAATATTTAAGAAAATATTTTGCAACTTTATCATATTAGAAACTAGCTTAAATTTCTAGACATCGTCTATGAAAATGTGTAAGCATAATTATTATGCTTGTGTTTTTAGAGGGAATGTAATAATGTTTGGAGAATTCCCAAAACTCTTGATTTTGAATTGCATATCAAATTCTTGCTTTCTCTATTCTTTTAAAATAATCTTTAGGGTTAATATTATGATTGTTAACTTTTCAAAACGTGCCGAGAAATAGATTTGCGTATTTAACAAATTCGTTGAATAATGTGTTTCATGTAATTGAAATATTAGTATTTGCAGTAGCTTTCTGCTTTCCAACTTACTGAAATTAAAAGAATCTGAAAATTTTACTAGAATGCAGAAATTACATAAAACTTGAACAATGTTCAACACTGTTTTTAAACATGTTAAAAAAAAATTAATCATTAAGACAGAATAATGCAATTTGATTGGCTTTTCGGTGAAATCGCGATTTGATTTTAGGTGAAATCGCGATTTGGCTTTGGTAAATAAAAGTGTCTTTGGCTATATTACTAAAAGTATTTTGGAAAATCAAATATATCGTTCTCGTTTTAAAATAAACAAAAAAAAATAATATTTCGTATTGAAAATAAGATTACAAAATATTTTATTTGATATTTAAATAATAAATTTTATGATAAAAGGCATAACCCCATTTCATTCAACCCTTTGACGTTTTTCACAAAAGATGCCAGATTGGCGAATTCTAAATTGTTTATTTTTAGATGTTGTATTTATGAGTAAAATATAAATATTTCACTTATCAAATTTAATAAGATATACATATAAAAAAATATATGAGTAGTACGAATCACTAGAGAGATAAAGAATCAGTCCACGTTGCGAAACATATGGCAGCTACATCACTAAAAATAACTGAAAACTAAATGATGAATCTTCTTTTATTTAACTTATACTATTGAAAGTTTCTCGTTAATAGCGCAACAAAATTATCAAAATAATCTATTTTTTAAAGTATCCATATCGTCATATTCAGTTCAAGTTAAGGCTGATCAGTAAATATAAACAAAACGGTTTTGAAACGTAAGTTGGTTCGATCCGGAAACAATTTCTTGCCAAACTTTGGTTATCATAATTCACCGACAACCAATGAAATTACAGTATTCTGTCTGAATGCAAGAAGTCTTATGGAAAATCAAATTTCGTGTCCCCGGACAGCATCTGCCCAGCTTTAGCACGTGTTCTTGAGAAAGCCCCCGTCAAAAGGTATTGAATTTTTACATTTTATTTACTTATTTTTTTTGTATTTTTGAAACAGTTCAAATTAGTGTGTGTTTAGATATCACAGAGTTGAAAAGGGAGGTTGACGAGGGTAGCTTGTAGTAATCAGTGTATTTTTTTTTAAACAAACATAATTAGAGAATTCATATATAGAGATATAAATGTGATGATATTTATACAGATATTTATCATATATTCTAATACGAGCAAATCTTGTGTGTGGTTATATATATAAATATATATATATGCAAATTTTATCTTAAAAACGGCTCTAACGATTTTGGGGCACCAGAAAACCATTGGGCCAGGCCACATGTTCGAGAAAATTTGATTTGTGGGTCATTTAGGGTCATTTTGGGTTATGGTCAAGCTAATTGTATCTAAAAAACGGTTCAAACAATTTTGACGAAATTTTGTATCCCACCATTTTCGGGCACGAGAAGACTATTGGGCTGGGTCACATGTTCGAGAACTTTCGATTAGTGGGTCATTTGTGAGTCAACGCGGGTCAAATTCATTTTATCTAAAAAACGGCTCTAACGATTTTGATTAAATTTTGTGTCCTACGAGTTTCGAGCACGATAAAATCATTGGGCTAGGTCACATGTCCGAGAAAATTCGATTAGTGGGTCATTTCTGGGTCATTGTGGGTCAAGATCTAAAAAGCGGTTCAATTTACACTAAATTTTGCATCCAATGGTTTTTGGGCACGAGAAGACTGTTGGGCTAGGTCACATGTTCGAGAAAATTCAATTAGTGAGTCATTTTGGGTCATTTTGGGTCATGGTCAAGCTAATTGTATCTAAAACACAGTTCAAACGATTTTGACGAAATTTTTTATCTGACTATTTTCGGGCGCGAGAAGACTATTGGGCTGGGTCACATGTTCGAGAACTTTCGATTAGTGGGTCATTTTTGGGTCAAAGCGGGTCAAATTAATTTTATCTAAAAAACGGCTCTAACGATTTTGATTAAATTTTGTATCCTACGAGTTTCGGGCACGCGAAAATCATTGGGCTAGGTCACATGTTCGAGAAAATTCGATTAGTGGGTCATTCCTGGGTCATTGTAGGTCAAGATCTAAAAAGCGGCTGAATTTACACTAAATTTTGCATCCAATGGTTTTCGAGCACGAGAAGACTGTTGAGCTAGGTCACATGTTCGAGAAAATTCAATTAGTGGGTCATTTTGGTCATGGGTCATGATATTTGAACTCAAATTTAATTTTGACCGAGCATAGCTCGGTCTTCCCTGCTCGTATATATATAATACGAATGTAATAAATGAAAATTCCATAAAAAAAGCAAAAAAAAAAAAAAAAAAAAAAAAAATTAGACATAATTTATAAAAACTAATAATACATTTTCCTTCTGTATGGATATATCTTGCAGCAAGCGTGAAAAAGAGCTTAATTAATTCAAAGATATGATTAAAGAGGATCAAAGGAATTAATCAAAGAGGATCATGATTAATTGAAAGATAGTAAAATTAATATTTATATTCTACAAAAAAAAAAAGTTTTTAAAAGCAAACGATTATTTTCTACTATTATTTGTTTTATAGAAATTTGTATTTTTGTGATTATAGATTAAGAATGCACTTTAAATATTTATAACAGAAAAAGTTAATAAAAAACATTCAAAATTATTTTTCATTTTTCTGCATTTTTCAATTAATGTAAAAAAATAAACACTGTCTTTATACATATAAAAATAAAAGTTACTGAAAGTCTTTTCATTATTTTTACATTATAAAACTAGTCGTTGGGGGCCACCGTAATACTTACCTATCATGGATATGCATAATATAAAATATGAAAATAAAACAAACTATTTATAAAATGCATTGCAATTCGAATAAAATCGTGGTTTGATGACGTCATAAACTTTAAATGCTCTATTGCTGAATTTCGTGAAAGAAACATTCTTACAATCTCGAAAATTGATAATCCTATTAACTAACGGTTTACTGCGTCGGATTACGAGTCTCATTTACAATTTCAATATATCTTTGAATTGAAATTTTAATGAAATACAGGGTCATGAAAGATCGAAGAGTGTGGGAAATAGGATTCCAAATATCTCGGTAGCTCATTATCCGATCGACTTCCTTCTTTATGCAAAATTTATGTGCTTTTGTTGTCTTTTATATTCGCTCCTTAAAATAAACAATTTCGAAAATTTTTGTGTACCTTTTATCAGAACGAAAAATTTGAGAGTCAGAAAAAAATAGCTGCGGATAATCGAGGTTACTAAAATTCAATAAGCTTCTTTCCGTTATTACATGCTAAGTACATACCAAATTTCAAGTCTCTATCTCAATTTGTTCGGGGGATAGAGCGTTTACAGACACACACACACACAGACGGGCGGCATTTTTTTTTCTAAAAATATGTTTTTCGGAATCTCTAGTGTCCGAAACGTGTAAATCCGTCAAAAATATTTTTTCGATTTTCAAAACGATTACAAGACCCTATACTACGTATGATCAGTAAGTAATAAGAACTGGTCAGTCACTAACGCTGCCGTTGTAAAGATTCTGGCAAAAATTTGCGATATCGCTTGCTCTTTTACCCGAAATATAGTAATTTGTAGACATTGCATAGCTTTGATTTAATATTAGAAAAAATGTATTTTTAAAATATACATGTTTAAAAAATTACAACACAATTTATTAAATTTTTATTATTTTTAAAATAATCTTAATTTTAATTTCTCGTAACAGTAAACATTTGTTTCCTACAATAATGTGAAAAAAAATATTTACAGTAACATAGATAAAATATTTAAAATCGGTATATGATAGTTGCCCTGGCATTCACAAAAAAACATTCCTTTGTACTGGACGTTAGTAGAGAGGTGCTGCTCCTTTTACCTAATGGATTTCTGGAGACCAGTATGAATTGTGTATGGGAGTGAACTAGAAAATGCACTTTTTTCAAAACTACAAGTTTAAAATTAGTAATAGTTAAAGTTATAGCGTTCGGCGCATTACTGAATTTCACGGATTTTGAGAGTCTTTTAAAACGAGGATGTTGCATTCAATACTTGTTTTGCTCAAACAGCAAATACATGTATTTTAGTGATAGGGTATTACTGAGATTTGTGTACTTTTGAGGTTCCTGTACAACGAGGGTGCTGCATCCAGCATAAAATTTCACTTCTATCAAAGAAAGCTTTGGCCATGATAAACAGACATTTGTTTTTTCTTAACTAAAATAATAACTTCGTTGCAAAGGTAATTTTTATAGTGTTGCTACTTGACTTACTGTTAAAGATTACAGTTAAATCTTTAACGTTTCTCTACATTTTCCCCCATCTGGCTTAAATTAATAATCTATTTTTCCAGCCAATTGACCTATTTGAATTCGAAGCAACGCGACTATTTTTCAGAAATTGGAACAACTGACCTTTATCCTATAAAACTATACACTATTAGTAGTTTTACAAGTTTTGATATGCGATTGTGATGTACAATGATTATCCCTAGATTCTTCTTCATCTTCTTCACATATTCATAAATAATATTAGGTACTTTTTGGTTAGCCGGGTGCCAGTGTTATATGTACATATATATATATATTCATACATATAAGTGTATATATATATATGTATATATATATATGTATGTATATATATATATGTATGTATATATATGTACATGTGTAGATATATGTGTTTATGTATATTTGTGTATATATACATGTTCATAAATCACTGGCGCCCGGCTAACCGAAAAGTACCTAATATTTTCCTTCGTAAAAATGGAAAATTTGTGAAAAAAAAAATCCATTATAGTTTTTAATTAGAAACGATTTTCAACTATATATATATAAAGCGAAAAATATGCTCTGAAACCTGTGCAGAGCGGATCATCTGATATTTGAATATTTATTTGTATATATAAAATACAAATGTAATTTTCATTCCATATGCATATACTTCTTATTCCGTTAAACAGAATTTTAAAGGACTTACATTTTTCTTTAGTTAATTTTGCGAGAAAGGTTTAGTGTAACACATCGTTATACATTGATTAATTATAGAGTTTTGGGGAACGTTATATAAGCATATGGACCCAGTTATGAAAGATTAGTCTTTTAAAAAGTTCTACGGGACGGATTTTGATGGGAGTTGCAGTGTTAATTAGATGGTTTTAATAACATATCATTCTACGTTGCTTAGGTATAAATCGCCAAGTATTATTGCAATCACCGTTATTTGCATTCCACTCATTTCATTTCATTTAAAACATACACCTTTTACCTATTTCTTTTGAAATAGATAACTTACATTGAAAATACCTATCTTTATATATATAATTCCGTAAGCAAAAAAGCACTTTAAAATTGTGAGTAAACTACTGTTCACTTTGCGCGTTTTATAGTTTAAAATACGAGCTTGAAACTCCGGATAAGGAAAATTTAAAATTTTTCACCTGTGATCGCTCGAATGTGTTGTGGGTTTATTTTACATCCAGTAATTCAATATTATATCAACCCGATGCAAACGAAATTTCCATTAATAGAAATGATGAATGTTTCTTTCGTTATTCACAGGGAAATGTATAATAATTTTTAATACACTGATACAGTGATGATAATAATTTCTAATTTCTGATGTCTTCGTAATTTGTCTTTAAAGTACATGGGGAAAATCAACTATATATTTTGTTTGATTCGAGGTTTGTTTACAAAAGTGACTAGCGTAGCGGGCAAAGCGCCTGCAAGTTACTTATATTTATCTTTAAAAAACAATAAGCTTGTTTTGGCAAACTTGAAAATACAAAATATAAACGAAAAACAATACATTTTTTAAAAAACTGTGCCAATAACAGTTTTTTCTTTCATTTGAAAAGAGTGAACAATTAAATTGAAAAACGTATTGCAAAAACTGAAAATATTGAAAAAATCAATTCTTGACTGAAACATTTTAAATACAATTTAAAATTGAATAATTCCTACTTAATAGTAAAATATTTACAAATATTAACTCTAAGGTTTCAATTGTAAAAGTTACCAAAATGATATTTTAAATTAGTTAATCACGAAAAGATGAAAAGTATATCTACCATTATCAAAACATTTCTGTGTTTATTTCTATTAAGCATTAAAGACGAAAAGAAAGAAGAAAGTAAAATATGAGACGACAAATAACAATTCAGTTTATATAAACATATATGTACACACACACACATACATATATATATATATATATATATATATATATATATATATATATATATATATATATGTATGTATGTATGTATGCATGTAATATTTTTTAAAGATGGATTTGTGTAAAAAAGAATTATATATATTAAATCCCAAAGTCCCCATTTTATTTACTAAACTGTAAAGTAAAAGCAAAGCATAGATAAAGCACTGTATAGCTTTTATTTTGAAATCAAACAATCCATCCTTTAAATTTAAGGCAAGTCACACAGTTTTAGACTTCAAAGCTGCAATAACTTTATGTTGAGATCAATGAGAAGATTCCGTGCACTTCGAAGAAATCGAGCGATGCTTTGATTTTAAGTGACTTTAGACATTTTGTTTTTGTGTAAACTTGTCAAGCTAACACTGATTTATTGTAAAAATACAAGACATTTATCTTTCAATGCTCTCTCTCTCTCTGTATATATGTATATGTATTGTAAGTTATATGTTTAAAATGTTTAAAAAAACAGAAAGGGGCACAGAAAATAATTTTTTACTTGTGTATTTTTTTCTCTAAATGGTAAAGAAACTTTTAAACATATAATTTGTGTTCAAAAATCTATGTAATTCCTATTTTTAAAAAAATGCAATTTACACATTTTCCCTTGAAAAAGAAGAAACTATTTTTAAATCTTCCTAATTTCTGTTACATATTTACACACCCCATTAAATCAATAACAATTTTATATATAAATATATATATATATATATATATATATATATATATATTTAACTTTTTCTAATTTATTCAATCAATAGTCTCAGATTATAATGAATTAACCATTAAATATAAAATTTAAATATAGAATAAAGTTTAAAGCAGTTTGATTAAATACAAACAATGGATTATGTTAAATAAAATTGCAAATAAGGAATTAAAATATATTAAGAAAAAATATGATAATGGTTTGATAAGCTCTCGGCGTGACATTGAAAGCACAATAATTTTGACATAATTTCATATTATTTTTTAATGTAGACCTTTTACAATTCAATACATTTAAGACACACTCTTGTGTGCAAATTTTTCAATGCAGCCCGGTACGAGTGTGGTTCAAAAAGTTCTCGGCCTAACAATGAAAATACAAGATTTTTGACAATATATAATTTTATTTTTAAACTTGCATCACAATAAATTTCACAACACTCTTGAGAAATGTTCATTCTTTGGCGTTTCTGGTCGACACTTAACAAACGCGGCGCGCATCAAGCGGAAAGCTTTTTCATACCCAAAACATCGTGTAATAGTGGACACGGTCTATCGAGATGTTTGCAATCTCAGAAAGTTCCCGTATCTTCAATCGATGTTCATTCAATACGGCATTGTGAAATGTTGGGACGATTTCGTCGGTCGTAGCTGTTTTTGGGCGTCCTGGGCGTTCATCATCGTAAATGGATTTCCTACCATGTTTAAATTCAGCAGCCCACTTTTTTTTATCGTCGAATACGAAGGAGAAGAATCCTTCAAGGTGGAATGTAACACTTTTTGTATGACCATGGGGGTTAAACCTTTTTTAACAACGCATTTTATGACTGCTCGAACTTATTTTTTTTCCATTTTTAGAAAATGTTAAAATTTGCTTACTTTAATTTATCGAAAAGCAATAACCAATAAACTCACGTGTCTGAAACTCGGCAGCATGTCATCTAAAGGATCATACTTAACAAAAATCATTGTCATTTGGTCATACTTCTTCAATCTTTGTGTTAGGCCGAGAACTTATCAAACCATCCACGTATGTTTAACTGCATTACATATGTTGCTGTTGACAAGTATCTACAAATTAATAATTAACTAAGAAGAATATAAGAGAATTAATTATAAAACTAAAAAAATAAAAATAAATGTTATCTTAAAACTAATTGCCGAAACGTCAGTTGAGGCTTACTGTGGGGACGTGAAAAGTTTTTGGTTTCCGTCTGTTTGTCTGTCTGTCTATATGTCTGTTCCGCGATAACTGCTGTACAAATCGTTCGAATAGGTTGATTTTTGTTGGGTATGTTGGTGAGGTACCCGGAATTAGCTGTATACTTTTTAGTTACATTTGGTTCATTCGTTCGAAAAATATAGAACATTTCTTTTTAGGTCATAATACTTTCTTATGGGAATGCAGACGATTTTCAAATTTCATTTTTAACTGAAATGAAAATCGTATATTTGAATAATGGATTTCAACGTAAAATTACTAATGCTAAATTTTCGGTATGGAGGTTTTATATATGTCCAATAGCTTTGAAAATTTGCTGATTCATTCATTAGAATTTAGAAATTATTTGTTTAAATTATTGGAAAATATTTTGCATCTCATCGGGAAATATAAAACATTTTATTTTCCTATTTTTTACAAATTTGAAAATGCATTTCTTTTTACTTTGCTCTTTAATTTTTTAGTTGCTTAGCAACCCTATTTGAAAGAATATCAAAATAATAAAACTCAAATAACTCGCACTATTTCGCTGCAATATTTTATTATCAAAATAAATTATTTTTGTATTCTATTGACATAAATGAAGAATTTATTTTAATACAAGTTTATTTTTTATATAAAAATTTACATGAATAAGAAGTTCATAAGAATTTCAGAATATCATTGCATAAATCGTATTTAATTTAACGCTTCTAATTTCTGAAACATTCGAAATATTTTATATGCCTATATTTATGTATGCAATAGAAAAAAAATTAAATTGCGGAATGTAAGATGCTAAATAATATGAAAAGTGAGATTAAAAAACAATGACTTTTAGAACTGACGTTGAGGCTCCTGATCTGCAGATTTACTAGTATAGGTAACTTACGTGTGTTCCTTGGAAATACACCATATGAAAATTATACATTGCATTTAGACAGTTATATTACTAATTACTAATTTAAATGAAACTCATATTTAAACTAACAAGCAATTATCGTGAATCGTAATTTATTTTTGATAAGTTTAATTAGTATACTTCAGGAAAACCCAATCGGCTTAACACAGGCCACACTCCGTATTCTTAATATGACAATTACCTATTTTCAAAAATTATACTTTTTATATTCCTCACCATTAAGTAGTTACAGACAAAAATTTCAAATAAGCAACATATAGAGAAAAATGACTTTTATACATTATAACACAAAGAATTTCCTCTCCATAGTATTTTTAAATCTCTGTTCACTGGTTATTTTGTATTACTTATTTATCATACGTAGTATAGGGTAAGTCTTGTAATCGTTTTGAAAATCGAAAAAAAAAAATTGACGGATTTACACGTTTCAGGTACTGGAGATTCCTAAAAACATATTTTTAGAAAAAAAAAATGCCGTCCGTCTGTGTGTGTGTGTGTGTGTCTGTAAACGCTCTATCTCCAGAACAAATTGAGGTACTTGGTATGTAATAATCGGAAGAAGCTTATTGAATTTCAGTAACTTCCATTATCCGGAATCATTTTTTTTCGGACTCTCGAAATATTCGTTCTGACAAAAGGTACATAAAATTTTTCGAAATTGTTTATTTTAAAGAGTGAGTATAAAATACAATTAAAAACATAAATTTTGAATAAAGAATGAAGTCGATCGGATAATGAGTTGCCGAGATATTTGGAATCCTATTTACCACACTCTTCGATTTTTCATGACCCTGTATTTCATTCAAATTTCAATTCAAATATATGTTTTAATTGTAAATGAGACGCTTAATCCGACGCAGTAACCGTTAGTTAATAGGATTATCAATTTTGGAGTTATAAGGATGTTTTATTTACGCAATTCAGTAATAGAGCATTTAAAGTTTATGACATCATCAAACCACGGTTTTATTCGAATTGCAATGCAATTTATAAGTGGTTTACACATCTTTTATTTTCATAGTTTATATTATGCATAGCCATGATGGGTAAGTATTACGGTGACCCCTAACGACCAGTTTTTCTTTCGCTATAAGAATAATGAGGGAAAACGCCCACGAATTTATTTATATGTAACACAAAGAAAAATATGAATATACAGAAAAAAGTTCGTTTAGAGGTTGTGAAAAGTATTTTTTATGAAACAGAAATGAAATGGTGAAAAGGAAGTCAGAATAAGACTGATGAAATATTTATAATGATTTCCATAAATGGATATGAAAGGTAAAGAAAACTTTTGTCCGGCAAATTGTAAACACAAATAGTCCCTTTTCCATAAAATTAACATGAATAGAATAACACATGAGGCATGCATTTCCAAATTATATTCACATGATATTTTGTAAAGTGATGAAAATTTAAGAAATTTCCGTTGTTTGGTTATGTCGATTCTTAATGTTCAGGCTGATTTGTTTTTTACTGATTTATGCTTAAATATAATTTGTTAAAATTCATAATAAATTTCAAAAATTATAAAGCAAAACTATTTATTTACATTTACCTAAAATTAAGTATTTTAATTTATTTAAAAGTAAAAAAAAATTTAATAGCCTCTGTTAAAAACTGTCATTACATAAAAACATATCGTGATAATTTTGTCAGAAAATGTATAGTATATAAAAGTTAAATTAAAAAAAAAAATGAAATATAACAGGCAATAATCTTTACTTATTTCATAATAATCGAAAAGTCACCTTAAACAATAACATATTTGCGTTTCGTAACTATAGAGAGACATGAAATTTAACGGATTTCAATAACTAGGATATAAAAAGTAAAACATTTCAAAAAAGAGACAATTTTGTGGCATCCTTGAAATATTCTACATATTCCCTATATGTATTAAATTCTGAAAACAATAGTGTACTTTGAACGAGTATTTTAAATAATTATTTCCATTCTGAACTTAATGTTTTTATTAAATTTACTTTTATATGTGTTTGGCAGCGTATTACCAAGTAAGTGTGAGAATGTGTTTTTTCCTTAGACATGTTCATATTTTAATGTAACATATGTAAACGAAATAAAAATTAGCTAAGAAATGTATTTCATAATTTTATTTTATTTTATATGTAGGTAACTACTGAAAAAACTCATAAAAAGAACTCACATAAAATATGGTAATATCTTCCAAGAAGAATAAAAGATCTGCATAAAGTTAAGTTTTTATGCTGAACTTCTTCAAAGTGTAACAAATGAGCGAGTTAATGAATCGAAACGAATTCCTTTGTCTCATTTACAATTCACATGCTTAAATGAAACTGTTAGCAACAACGTAGGCAAGCGGGAAAACAATGTAAAAATACTGTTTGAATGGGCACCCATTCTTTAGACTTTCTGAGGACGTATTCTTATGCGCTGCTGTTCCGAGAAAAAAGCTATTGTGAGAAATAGTAAAAGTTTTAAATAAAGTGTTATTGATTCCCTTAGTATACGAAGAATTGCTCGCGAACTTTTTTTCATTTTCTTGAATTCTTTGAAGAGGTTTTTCAAATTAATTAACGTTCTTGTATTTTTTAAATGGAAATCAATAAATTTTAAACAATTATTTAAATATCATTCATTTAATATTCTATGGCGAGGGCCAGTAAAAAACTTTTAAAGAGTAATGTTTACGAAGCAGCAAAGTTCATAGTTATCTGTGGAAATATCCTATTGGTATTTAAATTCCATAACAACCTTTGAACGTAATTGGTGAAAATGTAAAATATTATCTTGTTACTTAATGGTCCAACATTTACTTTTATCCCTTTAAAATTTTTTATTATAGATTGCATAGTAATTGTATCATTGAAGTTTTTGAATAGTTTGCAATACGCAATAAAATATTCATGGATGCAAATTTATAGATTTAAAAGCGATACAGATATTAAATAGAATGCTTTTGAAATTCCAAAATTACCTCCAATCGACATACTCTATAAATTGCTGAAAATGACAAATAGTATTATAACTTTTATTTAGCTGTGAATGTTCATATGGAACTGTGTATTTTTCAATCATAAACCACACAGGTTTAAAATTTGTAGTCATATCTAAAGCCGAATTAAAGAGACAATAAATTAATTTAAGAAAACTAAGTACAATGAATACTGGATTGGAAAATATGTAACAAAATTATCCTACCTAATTTCAATAATAACATATAATCGTATTTACTCGTGTATAGAATATTTAAAATTGGATCAAACTGTCCAGCCCTTCGTCCGTTTTTATCGAACATGGTTACATAACCGTAATTTAACTCTATTCTGGCCCTATTATTCCCCATATTATGGTCAGAATAAATTTAAATTAAGAGTCATACAGCCGTTTTCTGTAAAAACGGTCGAATGGTTGGACAGTTTGATGCAATTTTTAACAGTGTAGTACACATTATTTGTTTTAAATGTTTAGGACTAAAATGTTGTGTGCGCATTATGCAGCGACCTACGTTGCGCACGGCGGGTTAATGACGTATAAAACGTCACACGGGAGTGGATCGAGGCTAACGATAAAGACAGGCTACCGCGGTGCATTCTGCATATCTATTTTTACAGACCGCGAGAGTGACGTGAAGCTCTTTTCGTACACCTGCATTGGCGGATTCGAGCATCACGTGCTTCCGCCGGTCTGCAAAAAAAGATACGCGTAAAGTACCGCGGTAGCCTTTCTTTTTCGTTAGCCTCGGGAGTAGATCATCCGCACACGGCGCGTGATTGGTACAAAGCGCCGCGCTCATCGTTTTGTGACAATCGCCGTGTAAATGTTATCCACTCAACGGCACGTATTGAAAGTCATATTTGAATTGAAAGTCTATAACGTAGGTCGCAATTATACACGTAAAATTCCGGCACTTTGTGAAACCATAAATACTTTCGCTACGTCACTGAATCATCGCTTTTGGAATGGAGCTTTCTTCAGTTTTCAGTCCTTTTACTTACCCATATCATACGTGATATAGGGTAATAGTCCAAGTGCTACACGACAAAAATAAGGCACAACGTGATACAGTTATACCGATTGGTCAGTATCTACTCTACATTCAAAGCATATAAAAAGGGGAGGCATCACGTAAAGTCGGGGGAATTCAAGATGGCGACTGTTATTCAAAATGGCGTCATTTTCGGGAATTAGTGCAATTTCGTTTCTATTCATCGTATAAAAGCATGTTTGATGGAAATTTCGATGTTTTTAGATAAAAAATATTATTTGTAACACTTTACAGAACAGTCGAAAAGTATTTAGGAATTCAGTTTGCCTGTCTGTCTGGTCGCGCACTAACTCGAAAAAAAAAACCGGATATCCATTTAATTAAAATATGGTATTGTAGTATACCGTAACAGGTTCGATATTCATTTTTAAGTGTGCATCATTCATAGTTCATTTACAGGGGCAATCAAAAGTATTCCGTTACATTAGGGTCTGTAGACGAAAATCGCTTGCAATGTGTTTTAATGATGTTATACTCTTTGTAACATATTCAAACTAATATACATCAGTGCGGTGCAGAGCAAGATACTTACTGTAGAATATGCAGTGCATAGCAGTTTTCGTTCATTTACAGGGGCTCACAAAATAATACGGTCACAGGACTTTCAATAAGCACAATGCTGTCTATGCGCGTTTTTAATTATATAATGTGTTTTTGAACTTTGCTATATATGAAGGAATTGCAAATTGTCATAAGAACATTTTCTTGTAAATAATATTGCGCTAAGTTCCTTAATTGGAATGACTTGCTGTGGTCATGAAGAAGCTGATACAAGGATAACCTTGCACCTCAAAGACATGGCAGAAAACGGATTGAAAATATTTTTATAGCTCTGTAGATACTGATGTATTAGTTTCAGCAATTTCACATTTCTTTACTCCGTCAGATAGACAACTGCAAACTGTTTGGATTGCATTTGGAAAAGGGAAGAATTACAGACTTATTCCCGTCCATACTGTAGCTGCAGCAATTGGAAAAGAAAAAGTAATGTCGTTACTAGGATTCCATGCTTTCACAGGCTGCGACAACAATCCTGGTTTCACAGGAAAAACAAAAAAGTCACCTTAGAAGACATCCATTCTCTATAAAGATGCTACTATTGCATTTTCATGTCTATCAAAACCGCAAACTTCTATGCCTGACGATATTCTAAATATTTTAGAAAAATTCGTAATATTGTTGTACTGTTCAACATGTCACAGCATAAGTGTAAATGATGCTAGACAGGAATTGTTTATGACAAAAAATCGTCCTATTGAACATCTTCCACCAACAAAGGGTGCACTAGAGCAACATATATTACGGAGTGCTTTCCAAGCTGGACACATTTGGGGACAAGCGCATGAGCGGGAAATATGCCCCCCCCCCTCTCCAAACAAATGGGAATGGTGGTTGGATAATTTTTCATGGAAATTAAAATGGTCGGTCTTGCCCGATATTGTAGATTCTTTCAAAGAACTAATAAAATGTATGTGCAAAATCTGCAAAAATAAGTTTAGTTGTAGGAAGGTTGGTCTTTCTTGCACATTATTGTGCAACTGTAAAAACGAATGTGAATGAAAAATAATATGCTACAAACTAAAGTTTTTATATTCTGCAAATTTATGTCATTCATTTGTTATGTAGCATTCATTTTTTAATATGTTGCATAAGTAAGGAATTAGTAAAATTCATTTTTATTATTACTTACCCATCATACGTAGTATAGGGTAAGTCTTGTAATCGTTTTGAAAATCGTGTGATGCTTCTTTGTTAGTTAGTGTATATCTTTATATGTCTTATAATTATTTATTAAAGTTTCGTTTCTTTAACACACATCATTTATTAACTACATTACACAGAAACAAACATTTAACAATAAACATAAATCTATCCAAACAACATTTTATCCCAGTTCCAAAGTTTCTGCTCGTTGCCAAAACACCGCAGATAAAAGTTGGCTATTCGCGCGTTGCCATTTTAGTGTAATACCTTCATTTTAATACACGACAGTTTCCTCCCCTTTCAAATTAACAGCACAATCTTTTTGGAGGTTTCCGGATCCTTTTAGATCGTCTTAGTTGCACTGGATTTTGGACAACTTGGGGTGTGCTAACTGAAGGAGCACTTGGAGGTGTGACTGTTGGCAGTGATGGAGGCATATCTTTGGCGATATCCTCGGAGGTCGTAGATGGCTCAGTCGATGCTTCATCTGTCTCCGTTGAAGTCACTGTTGGATCAGATGGGACGTTCATATTTGTTACTCTTGGTCTGTACTGAACATCATTGTCCACTTCTTCACCTGCTGATCGAATTTGATCAACATGTCGTCTAACCAAATTGCCTTGAACATTTATGGTATAATGTAATTCACCATCTCGGCTGATGATACGACCGAATTTCCATTTTGAATTAGCTGCAGTGTAATCTCGTACAGCTACTTTTTCACCCACTTCAAAATACCGATCATTGAAATATATATCCTTCCTCATTTTATTCTGAATTCCTTCTTTAGTATTAGGAATTAAGAGGTCAATTCTCGTACGAATCTCTCTTTTTAAGAACATACTTGCTGGAGACTGCATTGTAGTCATATTCGGTGATTTCCGATATTGTAACAGAAAGCAGTTGATTTTTTGATTGATACTACCAGGGTAGTTTTGCATTGCTCGAAGGGATTGTTTCAAAGTGTGTACATACCTTTCGGCTTGACCATTGCTGGAGGGCTTGAATAGTGCACTCGTTTTATGAAAAACTCCATTATTTTGCATAAATTCTTGGAACTCATATGAGGAAAACTGTGGTCCGTTGTCACTGACTAACATGACTGGTAATCCAAAACGAGCAAAACAATCTCTTAGACATTCTACTGTTTTCAAGGCAGTTGTCGATTTCATAGGATAGACTTCGAGCCATTTAGAGTGTGCATCTACAATTAATAAAAACATATGCTCAAAAATTGGCCCTGCAAAATCAACATGAATTCTTTCCCATGGAAAACTTGGATACTCCCAATGGTGTGTTTTAGATTTTGGAGGATAATCTTTAATCCTGGAACAATCTGTACAATTTTTAACAACATCTTCGATGTCTTTATCTATGTTTTTCCAATTGACATAGGATCTGGCTATTGCCTTCATTTTAACAACTCCTAAATGTCCTTGATGAAGTTCTTCCAAAACTTTTTTATGGTATTTTTTAGGTACACAGACTCTTTGGCCGTACATAATGCAACCATCCTGGAGAGTATATTCGACTTCCTTCCCTTTTAGAGAAGTTCCCTTTTTTAAAGCATTTAGCAAGGGTGCCAAATCTTCGTCATTTGCAGTTGCTAAGGCTAAATCTCTTGCTGTCATTGGAAGTGTTTCAATTTGGGAAAGTTGGAAAACTGAAACGTCATCCTTTAATTCTAAATCTTCAGACCTTAAGGGTAATCGTGAAAGACAATCTGCATTACCATGATCCTTAGTATTCCGATAAATTATGTCGAACTGATAAGACTGTAGTACTAGAGCATAATGCAAAAGTCTTGTAGCAGACAAAACTGGAAGACCCTTTTTGCAAGCAAAAATTGCCACGAGTGGTTTGTGATCTGTAATGAGAGTGAATCGATTTCCTTTTAGGTAAAGATAAAACTTTTTCACAGCCCAGACTAGAGCCAGAGCTTCTTTATCAATCTGTGAATAGCGTTGTTCAGTTAGTGAAAGTGTTCTTGAAGCAAATGCAATAGGCCTCTCGGAACCATCTGGAAATTTGTGAGAAAGCACTGCTCCCAAACCGACTGGAGATGCATCAGCTGCAAGAAAAATAGGAAGTTTTGGATCATAATGTGCTAATACTCTATCAGAACAGATTTCATCTTTTATGTTTTGAATTGCTTCTTGATACTTTTTATCCCAAATCCATGGAACACCTTTTTTTGTCAAGTTGTGTAATGGATATGTTAAAGTAGCAAGTTTGTTTGAGAATCTCGAATAAAAGTTAACTAATCCCATAAAAGACTGAATTTCTTGAACGTTCTTAGGAATTTTAGCATTCTTAATTGCAGCAATCTTTTCATCTGTTTTAGATAATCCTTGTGCATTTATCTTACATCCCAAAAATTCAATTTCATTCTGGAAAAATTTGCATTTATCTTTATTTATTCTCAATCCATGTTGACGACATCTATCGAAAAATTTCCGTAATCTTGACAAATGTGTCTGGAAATCTGGTGCTGCGATCCGTGCATCATCATAAAATACTTCTACTCCTTCTAAATCATGCAATACACTTTCTATATATTTCTGCCATATAGCAGGTGCTGAGTTAATTCCAAACATTAGTCTTGTGCATTCATAAAGTCCTTTATGAGTATTAATCGTTAATAATTTTTGACTGTCAGGGTGAACCTTCATTTGTAAATATGCTTGACTAAAGTCAATCTTTGAAAATATCTTACCATCATTCAGTGAAGCAAAAATTTCTTCTGTTTTTGGAAGAGGATGTCTTTGAATTTTTAGATTTTTGTTAAGAGTGACGGAATAATCAGCACATAATCGAATTTTCCCATTTGCTTTAACTACTGGTACAATTGGAGTCGCCCAATCTGAAATATTCGACTTTTTGATAACTCCGTCTTTCTCAAGTCGTTCTAATTCCTCTTCAACACGCTTTTTCATTGCAAACGGTAATGGTCTCGGTCTGCAAAAAACTGGAACGGCATCCGGTTTTAACTCAAGACTGCATTCATAATTTTTTATTTCGCCCAATTTTTCATCAAATATGTCTGCGTATTCTTCTAACAGTTTTGTAAGATTTCCCTGATTTACAACTGTAAGAGCTTTAATCCTTACCCAATCTAAATTGATTTTATACAGCCATTCTCGACCCAAGATAGTGTCTAAGTCTTCTTTAACAATATATAAATTTAAGTACTCTGTTTGATTCTTATATTTTACTTTAACTGTTGAGTAACCCAGGGGTTTAACAGTTTCACCATTATAGGTCTTAAATTTCAAGTCTGTAGGACATATTTTTTTCTTCGAAATATCTTTAAATCTCTTTAAACTCATTACTGATACTGTACCGCCTGTATCGACTTCCATTTCAACCGATTTACCTTCAATTTCAACAGTTACTATTATGGGAGGTCTTTTAGGAAATTCTTCTTTCACGCAAACGTTCTCTACTTCTAAACTATGAAGTGGAATTGAATTTTGAACTTCTGAATCATTTACATGAAACTGTTTTTGCTTCACCATTTTGTTTGGTTTAGCCTCCTTAGAATAATAACAAGCTCGTTCAATGTGGCCAATACGCTGGCAAACTCTACATTTACTTGCTTTAAACTTACAGTTAAATTTATTATGATTTGATCCGTTACATCTAGAACAATGTACTATGTTATTTTTCTTTTGTGTGTTCTTAGGTTGTGGTGTTATATATTTTCCCTTATATACACCAACGGCTTTAATTCCTTGTGGCTTACCAATTATATCATTAACTCCTTTATTAGCTCGTTCCATTGCTAAAGCGATCTTAACTGTTTTATCGAGATCGATATCGTCTTCTTCAAATAGCCGATCTAGGATTGCCCTATCTCGTAAACCACTAACGAAAACATCTCTCAACATAGTATTCAACGTAAGTTGAGTGTATTTGCAAGGAATTGCTAAAGAGCGAAGTTCAGCAAGATAAGAACTAACGCTTTCCCCTTCATGTTGTTTCCTGTTTAAAAACGTGTGTCTACTAGGTATTATTAATGGTTTCGGATTCAAATGTTCTTGCAAAATTTGTTTAAGCGCTTCATATTCCTGATCACTGGGATTTTGTGGAGCAAGAAGATTTTTTAACAAGTTATATAGCTTTGCAGATAAACTTGATATTAGTGTTTTTGCGCGTTTTTCCTTAGGAACATTTTGTATATCTAGAAAGGCTTCAAACCTATCCATGAAGGTATCAAAACTTTCTAGTGATTCATCATATTTCTCAAATTGTACTCCAGAAACCTTATTATTCTTTAGGGTGCTATCCCCCTTTAGCGCATCCATTAACGCCTTATTTTGTTTAATTAATTCTTCAACTAATTGTTCCATTTTAATAGAATAATAAGATTTTCTTACCTTGTTCCAATCTTCCGAAATTGAAGTAGTAATCTGAAGTAGCAAGATTACAAAACTAGATGCATCAAAGTTCTACTCGTCGCCAGTGTGACGCTTCTTTGTTAGTTAGTGTATATCTTTATATGTCTTATAATTATTTATTAAAGTTTCGTTTCTTTAACACACATCATTTATTAACTACATTACACAGAAACAAACATTTAACAATAAACATAAATCTATCCAAACAACATTTTATCCCAGTTCCAAAGTTTCTGCTCGTTGCCAAAACACCGCAGATAAAAGTTGGCTATTCGCGCGTTGCCATTTTAGTGTAATAACTTCATTTTAATACACGACAAATCGAAAAATTTTTTTTGACGGATTTACCCATTTCAGACACTGGAGATTCCAAAAAATATATTTTTAGAAAAAAAAAATTGCCGTCCGTCTGTGTGTCTGTGTGTGTGTGTGTCTGTGTGTCTGTAAACGCTCTAACTCACGAACAAATTGAGATAGAGATTTGCAATTTGGTATGTACTTAGTATGTAATAATGGGAAGAAGCCTATTTCATTTCAATAACCTCGATTAACCTGAACATTTTTTTTCGCACTCTCGAAATATTCGTTCTGATGAAAGGTATATAAAAATTTTCGAAATTGTTTATTTTAAGTAGTAAATATAACAAACAATAAAAAAACATAAATTTTGTATAAAACATGAAGTCGATCGGATAATGAGTTGCCGAGATATTTGTAATCCTATTTTCTACACTCTTCGATTTTTCATGACCCTGTATTTCATCCAAATTTCACTTCAAAGATATATTTTAATTGAAAATTTGACGCTTAATCAGATGCAGTAAACCGCTAGTAATTAGGAGTATTATTTTTGGAGTTATAAGGAAAAACCTCTTTCAAGCAATTCAGTAATCGAGCCTTTTTATGACGTCATCAAGCCACGATTTTATTTGAATTGCAATGCATTTTATAAGTAGTTTACACATTTTTATTTTAATATTTTACATTATACATATACATGATGGGTAAGTATTACGGTGGCCCCCAACGACTAGTTTATTTATTCCATTCATTTTACTCATTATACAATAAAAACTACTTTAATAATTGAACTATTTTAATTTTAAGCATATTTCTGATATTAAAAAGAAAATTTTTGATTTAAAACAATCGAAAATGACATGAAAGACCTTTTATATGATGAAAACGTAAAAAATTTAATAACAGCCAAAAACTTATATTCCTAAGACTTTTCATTCTGCCTCTCTTATATGCATTGTTATAATATAAAGAAGATACTGACCAATAGAAATATTATTATTACAAATTGCAGTTATTTCATACCTAGCACCTCCCTTAATAAGAATCGATTTAGCTGATGATCTTTAGAATTTATACACAAGTTATAAAGGCACTGTGCTCGGAGACATTAATGTAACGGTAAAGGTATTAATTTGTGAGCCCCTGTAAATGAACGAAAACTAGATTCTACAGTAAGTATCTTGTTCTGCACCGCACTTATGTGTATTAATTTGAATATGTTGCAAAGAATATAACATCATTAAAACACATTGCAAGCGATTTTCGTCTACAGACCATAATGTAACAGAATACTTTTGATAGCCCCTGTAAATGAACTATGAATGATGCACACTTGAAAATGTATGCGAACTTGTTACGGTATACTACAATACCATAATTTATTTATCTGGATATCCGGTTATTTTTTCTCGAGTTAGTGTGCGACTAGACAGACGACCAGACAGACAGACAAACAGGCAAACTGAATAAATACTTTTCGGCTGTGCTTTAAAGTGTTACAATTTTTTTAAATCTAAAAACATTGAAATTTCCATCAAACATGCTTTTATACGAGGAATAGAAACGAAATTGCACTAATTCCCGAAAATGCGCCATTTTGAATACAAGCCTCCATCTTGAATTCACCCAAATTTACGCGATGCCTCCCCTTCTTATATGCTTTGTATTAATATAGAGCAGATACTGACCAAACGGTACAGCTGTATCACGATTTGCAGTTTTTTCCCTCCTAGCACCTGGACTATAAGTCTTGTAATCGTTTTGAAAATCAAAAAAAAAAAAATTGACGGATTTACACGTTTCAGACACTGGAGGTTCCAAAAAACATATTTTTAGAAGAAAAAAAATTGCCGTCCGTCTCTGTATGTGTGTGTGTGTAAACGCTCTATCTCTCGAACAAATTGAGATAGAGACTTGAAATTTGGTATGTACTTAGTATGTAATAATGGAAAGAAGCTTATTGAATTTCAGTAACCTCGATTATCAGGAACTATTTGTTTCGGACTCTCGAAATATTCGTTCTGATAAAAGGTATATAAAAATTTTCGATATTGTTTATTTTAAGGGTTGAATATAAAAGATAATAAAAAACACAAATTTGCATAAAGAATGAAGTCGATCGGATAATTAGTTGCCGAGATATTTGTAATCATATTTCCCACACTCTTCGATTTTTCATGACCCTGTATTTCATTCAAATTTCAATTCAAAGATATATTTTAATTGAAAATGAAATGCTTAATCCGACGCAGTAAGCGCAGTTAATCTGATTACCAATTTTGGAATTATAAGGGTGTTACTTTTACTTAATTCAGTAATAAAACATCTAAAGTTTATGACGTCATCAAGTCACGATTTTATTCAAATTGCAATGCATTTTATAAATAGTTTACACATATTTGATTTTCATATTTTATATTATGCATATCCATGATGGGTAAGTATTACGGTGCCCACCCCCACCTCCCAACGACTAGTTTTCTCCATAATCGTATGCTAGACTTGCCAACGCCAGATATTGCAGATGTAGCTGTGTTGCTATTTGCTTTAGCATATTGAAAAACTCGCAGTTTAAAAAAAATGGTGTAACAGGGTCTTTCTCACATTGTAATCGCACATTTACAGAGGCACTCAAAATAATTTGGTTGCAGGACTGACAATGATCGATAATTGCTATAAATGTATTTTTCACTGTGGTATTCATTAAATTTATCTAATTTTTAGTGTATCACGTGGAGTGTATAAATTTTTCAGATCATATACTGGATTATAAGAAAGAATTAGTACACATTAACGGATATGGAGGGCCATTGCTAAAAATTGATTTTTTTCTGAGTTATGCGTTTTTGAAATTGATTTTTCAGATATATAATTTCATTGTATGGAAAAAGAATTTGTTAATAAAATTCTGTTAGTCTTGGGAAGTGTTAAATAATCTATACAAGATGCATGATTTTCAGTTCATGTTTTTCAAATTCTCAGAATTTCGGTCGTTAAAATACTACGGTGCGCATTAAACACGAAATATTTATTTCTTTATCAAATGTAGGTGGTGTACGTTATACATTTGTAAATCTCTAACTATAATAAAGAAGGAAGTTTGTGTATCTGTATATCTGTGTATATGTGTGTCTGTGTGTCTGTCGTTTGTGTTCTGAAGACTGCACACAGAGCTACAAAATTTCGTGAGAAGGTACCTCTATGTATGTAGTTTTGCACCTCGAAGCCCGATGTTTGAATTTTGGAATAGATTTTTTTAAATTTAAATTTTTTATGCGCTTTTTAACTTTTTTTCACGTTTTGCTGCAATTTTTCCACATTTGTAATATCCGGTTTCAATCTTTTAGCCCAATATAGTAAGCTTTATCCTCTTTTTAATAAGTTTATTCGAAAATCGTACAGCGATCTTTGAATTTTTGGCGATTTTTTTCCTTCGACAATAAAGAATTTTCCTAAGAATGATTGATTGGTTCGTTGGTTGCTCCCATTTCGGACTCAGTTCTGCTCAAAATCGTCATTTTTTTTTAGCTTGCCGAAAGTTTATAATTTCTTACAGATAAAGGGATGGGCGGGTTATTAATTATCCCAATTTGGATTTTCTGATTATGTATATTTTATTTAATTTTTTATGCGTTATTTAACGTTTTTCCATGTTTTGTTTTTTTTTGTTTCAAATGACGCAACAAATCGCCTATTCCAAGTCAAAAATCACTGTAGGGCAGTTGCGATTGGTAGCTGAGAGGATGGTAGGCACAGCTGGATGTCAACCGGAACAATCAATTGTGATTGGCAGATGAAAAGGTCATCAGCTGAATGCAATTCGAGCAGCGATTTGTGAATTTTTCGTGATTTGTTTTATGCGATTTTTAGAGATTTTTCATGTACGTGAAGTCATTTATGTATTTGATTTCGGAAATTGGCAACCTTATCTTACTATTGTATTTGTATGTCAAAACAAAAAAAAAAGTCATTTTGTTTTTGTTTCAACAGTTAATGATAATTCCTAATTTTTTAAGGTCGTTGGTTTAATTCTGAGGGGGGAGGGAAGTGTTCGGTTGTAATTTAATATCGCGTTAATGCTATGATCGAAACTCTCTTCTCCCCCCCTGCTTCCAAAATCAGAATTTTTTATTATTAGTCCGATTAAAACGAAACCTTTTCTAACATTCTTCTGAGGTCCGCCAGATACTATATAAACTTCGGTATCACTTTTTTATCCCTGGGTTGCTAGAACAAACGAAACATTCACAATTTAATCGAAACAAAATAAATACGCATTGAAAAAATATAATTTACTAGCAGACTACGCCCGCTTCGCTGGTCGGTTTCTCCAAAAGAACCTTGAATCAAACGAAATATTTATCGGTGAATTTAACCTTTTATTTTAATGTAATCTGTACCTTCACCTGGAATATCCTAAAATAACATAAAACGGATACGTATTTCACTAAGATATGTTTTTTTAATACGGTTTATTATTACGTTTACAATTTATTACCGACCATTTTCCATTGATTTATATGTTTTATAGCTACATTTTTTTAATAAAGTGAATTAACCTATATTATTCACAACTAAAAAGAAATGGCACATCTAGTATTTGTCGAGAATTAAATAAAAATCATGCACTCGTGACATCATAATTCACTTTTATATTTTAACAGAATAATACGGTTACTGTAATTTGTGACTCGTGCTGACACATTGCTGTTATTATTATTTTTTACGCTTGAAGTTTTCGCTATAGTACTCCATTGTGAAATTTGGTAATTTTTTTTATTCAATATTTGAAAAATGGCATAATCAGCGGATTTGAAATTTATATCAAGAAAAATACAATTTTTTACATTTCAAACGCAGTTTGTCTAACAATTTTCTGACTAATACTTTTCGAGCAATTAATTTTTTCAGTAACTTCAAATGTTTCATTTTCCAAGATTAATCTGTGGCAACGATTAGCGAAAATCCCAGTCGTCAGCAACGCATACCTTTTTATTAAAGAGGATATGAAAATGAAAAACTGAAAAACACTACTCGTAGCATGAAACCGGAAATTTGTTTTTAATTATGGGATACAGCCATGAAACGTACTAACACTGAAATCCCCGCAATTTTATCTAATACATTTGAAAGTAAATATTACTTTCTAATGTATAGAATATCGTAAATTATAGGATCATATTTTTACTGCGTTTCATGATTCTGCTGGGAATTCCTGGCTTATAAGGAAATAACATTATGTACGATGTCTTTGTCCTTTTATTTTCTTGGAACTATATAAATAACATAAAATATATAGGATTACGTGACATAATTTATCCTTTAGCTGAAGATTTTTTGTGTGTGAAAGTGTTTCCCCAAGATACGATTTGTTGCTTCATCCTATTCTTACGTAAAATAAAGTATGACAGTGACTATATTACTTATTTTATTGCAATGTTATAGAGTAAATATTTTATTCATTGTAAAAGTCAGATTTGTGCACCTTTTCACTGCGTTTCAGATAAAGGATGTATTAAAGTAATAAATACTTGATCTATATATTAATCCACATTAACCATTTTTAAATAAATTATATTAAATTTGCACTTACTTGTTTCGATAGACATATGGAGCAAAACTTTCAACAATGAAATACATATTTCTTTAGAAAATATCACTTATTATCAATAAAATAAAATTATATATGCTAAAAGTGATTGCAGTCAACATAAATTGTTTAAAAAACATTTAATCAGCAGACCTGCTAGTTCCGTGCATACAAACGGTCACATTATCATGATTATTAATGAAATAACTATTTGCGAATTATGTATTTGCAAAAACAGATAGTAACATGTACTTGAAACACAAACATCACGAGATATTAGGTATCACGAAAGCGAGTCCTGTAATAAAAATTATCACCTGATACATTTTATCCTAATTTTCATTTTACTAAGCATCTTGTGCCAAATTTTAGGTTACTCAAAGGAGCTGATTCATTGCGTATGATCTCCCTGCGCATGTGAATTTATATTTATTTGCTGCTTAGTCTGGTAAGATCTGGTAAGCTCACATTTAAATATACATTTTTTCTTTTGGTATTAGGTATCACGAAATCGAGTCCTGTAATAAAAATTATCACCTGTGAACGGGATATATTTTATCATAATTTTCATTTTACTAAGCATCTCGTGCCAAATTCTAGGTTACTTAAAGGAGCTGATTCATTGCATATGATCTCCTTGCGCATGTAAATTTATATTTATTTGCGGATCAGTAAATATCTGGTAAGCTCACATTTAAATACGCATTTCTTCTTTTAAGAAAATATAAATTTTCGTATTTGAAATATTTATAACATGAATGCTTTTTAGTGTGTTTCTAACACACTTTAATTATTTAATTCTTTCATTCAATAAATGACTGTAAATACTTGAATTTTGTAATGAGGCTCCCTCATTACAAAATACTCATTACACGCATACACCTCGTGAGATCTGTTGCATTAAGCAGTAATCTATAGTAATTTATAACACAATTCTCTGTAGGGACAAAAAATCAGAAAAGTTGAAAGCGATTTCGGTTTTGGGCAACATTTCAGGTAAATTCCGCACTATGCGTCGTCCTATTCCTGATAGTGTAGTGAATACTGAATTTTGATGTCGATCAATGATGATCTATAAACTTTAGAATATTTGTCTATATTTCTTAATGTTATACGCAATTGCATCCATTTATATCTGCCTATAATTCGATACGAAAATTTCTGTCTTGGAAGTTTGAATCTTTACTTTTTGCATCATGATACCAACGTCGTTTTTTTTTCTTTCATTTTTCTATTGGTTATACTTTTTTGGCTATCATTCCCGTGAATTACTTTTTAGTTTATATATCCACTAGGAGCTTCTTATAAATAGATCTACTCAAACAAAATATTTCCATTACAAAAACATTTATTCATGCAATACATGATATGGATTTAATCGAATGCAACAAAGTTTAATCTGAAAATTTCAAAAAGTATTTTTTTCAGTAGATATACTGTGGCGGTCAAAAGTTTCCGGCCAGTTAGTTTCTTTAATTTGTTTGCCAGAACGTTTCAGGGAAAAAGAAGTGCAATTGCTCCAAAAGTTAGGTATATGCAAATGACCTCTAACAACATGATCATTTTTAATGTGTAATGAAGACACTTGATCCAAAGGGGATGAATTCGAAATTCGCGTGTGCAAAAGTTTCCGGCCATTCGTCATTCATTAGGTTTTGTATCGTAAAGTGTTTTTGGCCATGTTTGTTAATTTAGCAACGTGAATAACATAGTTGAAATTCAAAAATGGAAAGTTCAACAAATATTGTATGTAAACGAGTAATTTGTTTGTCGCTAAAGGGTCAATCCTCACGTGAGATTGCGGCAAAGTTATCGATAGGGAAGTCTACTGTGAACGATATTTAAAATATATATAAAGATGGCCATGGCCATCAGGACTTGCCACGGTCCGGGAGACTCCGGAAAACGACTATTCGTGTGGACAGAATTCAGAGAAGAAAAGCAGTTGAGGACCCGCATAAAAATGTCGCTGCAATATCCCGCGATTTACCGAGTGAAAATATTGCTAAGATAAGTTAGTCTACCGTGTCAAATCGCTTAGGACTTTATGGAACAGTCGGTGTTAACAAACCTTTCATAAGTAAAAAAAAAAAATCAGTGGGCCCGACTGGCGTTTGCCTAGGAACACAAAGACTGGTCAAGTAAAAACTGGAAAAAGTACATTTTCCGATATGTCGAAGTTCAAAATTTTCGGGAGCGATGGCAGACACTACGTTCGAGTACCTAAAAACAAAAGATATGATTCGAGACAAGTTATTCCTACAATGAAGCTCGGCGTAGGACACATTATGCTGTGGGGAACATTTTCTGGAAAAGTCGGTCCGTTAGTTGGCGCCCACTGCAAGATGATTGGTGTAATGTATAAGGATATCTTGCAAGATCATTTGCTGCGTTATTGGAGGAAAAATTGTGGTCACAACTATTTTTCTCTGCATGATAACTACCAAAAGCATACATGCAAGCTCGTCAAGCAGTGAATTCCGTTGAAAATAATGCCGCTTTTGAAATGTCCAACGCAATGATCCGATCTGAATCCAATCGAAAATCTTTGGAATGAAATTGACAAACGTGTATGGAATTATAAATATTCCAATTCAGCAGAAATTTCCCAAGAATTGCAAAAAGAATGGAAAAACTTACCATAGACGATCTTCAACAGTTCGTTGAATCGATGCCACGTCGCTGCGTTGCAGTACTTATTGCTAAAGGAATGACAAAAAAAATACTAATTGTAAATGTTGTTGCTCAGTGTTATTTTCTACTATAACATCATTTTTTAAAATTTACCAAGATGGCCGGAAATTTTTGAGAACATGCGTTTTACTTTGCAATTAAATTTATTGAAATTTATTTGTTATTCCATAAATAAGTTCCTAACTATTATGCCAATAAAATGTACAAGTATCACTTTGAGATTTCTCTTCATATGGGTATACTTACAATTTAACCAAATATTTTATGCTGGACGGAAACTTTTGACCGCCACTGAATAAAAGCAAAATAAAAACTTTATAGGTTTTTATTTTTCTGGATGTCTATTGATAAAAGAAAATAATTTTATTACATACATACATTAATTTCTGAAGAATAAATTTCAAAAGAAAAACTGGTAGGATTAAAATTATACTTATATAACAAATACCGAAAATGAAATTTAATTAAAAATTAAGTAAATTATGTTTTAACGCAAACGCAATTGATGCTTTTATTGTAAATTACAGGATAATAAAATGAGCAGAATAACAGTTTTTTCATTGAAAATTTCAGTATAATTAATTAGTATGTATGAACTTAAAACCGAAACTAGAAAATATTGTAGATGACAATAATTTAATTAAAAATTAAACAACTTTTATTAAAAGTAAAACACAAGTGGTGTAAGTTATGTTCTTATTTTAAATCTCAGTGTAATAAAATCGTCACAGAATAGCCGTTTACTTATTCAGGCATAATTAATTTGCCAGGATAAATTAAATAATTAGTAAGTGTTTTACATTTTTAACCAGTACGAAGCTGTTTCGAAACCCATAATAACGACTGTGTAAACAGGATAATTAGGCAATTGATTTCGGTAGCGATGTAACAATATTTTGCGATATTTAATAATTCTGGATTTTTTTTTCTGCATATTAATTACAAGATAATTTTTTTTATTACTAAAATTTGATCAGTGCTGTTAGTGTAATTTAACAGTATCATTTAAAACATATTGCGGATTATTGAGGTTCATTGATCACCAGTCTGTTATTTTCAACTAAATGAGAATTGTTACGTAACCTCTAACTAAAAGCCGAAATAAAATATGTAATTTTTTTTACCATTAGTGTATAACAAGAATTTGATACTTAATTACTAGGACTTCTCTCAAAGGGAGCATATTTCTGAGCATACTTCTCTGAGAACAAGTAATGAAAGTCAGATGCTATCTTTAATTAATTAAATAAAGGTAAAAATTCAGAAGATAAAAATGCGCAAATTAAATGGTAGAATTACGAAATACTACATATAAATTTATATATACTATTAAAAAAATTAGGGAAGAAAACAAACACTACAGAAAACAATGCAAAATTTACACGCATGTATATAAAATTAGAAGTACGCATACAATAAGGGTAAAACAGAACATAGCACATAAAAGCATCGTGTATCGGATTTTTAACTCTTTGAAATGATGTGAAGCACTTTAAAAGACGCCTCAATGCACGAATTTGAGTATTTGTACGTGGCAAAAAATGGTTTTGATGAGCATGAAGGATTTTTTTATATTGTGTGCGAACCCTTCGAACAGTTAAACCTATTCCAAATCTGTTTTCCATGGATGCGATAAGATTATCGGTTAGAGTTTGAGGAATTTTGTTGCACTTTTTAAAAAGTGCTCTCAAAAGTCCCGAGGAATGCGTCGTCCGAGTATGCCCCAGACATGCTCGATCGAATTTATGTGAGGAGAGCATGCTTGTCATTCCAAACGTTGTATTGTTTCACTTTCAAATACATTCTCCACAGGTCGAACTGTATTAGTCTGGCATTATCATACAGTAAAAGAAAGGAATCGACAACGGCTGCAGCGTAAGGTGTGACATAAGATCTGAATAGGCCGTCTGAATACCCTGGGTCGCGCATAGACTTACATATTAACCGGAATGGCACTTTGTCAGCCATTCCGGTTAATATGCAAGTCCATGCGTATTTTTTTTTAGTCCCACCAGTGGCTGAGAGGTTGTGCTCTCGAATATATCAAAGTTATACGCTCACTTCTCTGTGTTAGGGGACTTTGCGAGATAGAGGAAAGCCAAGAAAATGAATACTTTCATAAGTACATTCTGACAGTTTATTCACTGTCCATACTCAAAAGCATTTTCCCAATATTTACACAATTTATTTAATATATAGACGCCGTTTATCTGTTATTATATACAAACAGAAATAATGTATCTATTACCTGTAATCAGATACAATTTTTTAAATACATACATAAACAAGCATAATAGTTCATCCGTTTTCTTTTCACTTAGAAATGAATTTATCTTTCTTAAACCCGAATTGCATACAACTTTTTAAAAAAGGCCAGTAGATTAAGAAAATAAAATCATTGCTATTAAATACATTTTAATAATTCAAGTTTAACATGGAAGTTCCGTTATTGGGCTTCCAGCGAAAGTGGGGCTTAACGCTGTAAGTCATTGCTGTAACTTTTGTTTGGTACGGAGAGCAGAAAATATTTACATTTTACTTTAAAAGTTTGCCTCCATGTTTCTATAATTAATTAGTATCTTTTAAACCGAACTTCACTCTAAGCAAATGTAAAAATCGTCTTCTCTGGTTGTTTTCTAGGAGAACTTTCCGGATACTTACTTATTATCCTGGCCAGGTAGATGGATCGCCAAAAATCGTTTCTAATCGTCAATTTTGTTTATCGTTGCCAATCGCAAATCATATTCAGAAATATAATTTAATGTACATTTAATAAATGCGAGGGACGGTCCGAAAGTAAGTTTTGTCATTTTTTAAAAAGAGATGATGGTACACCATGTGAAACAAACAATCACCATATGAATATACACACGTTGCTGGTTTAACGACGGAAGGAGCGTCAGCGGAGGAGAAATGATGCATGCGCAGAGCAGCGCAAAAGAGAGAGCAGCAGCAGACCAGCCTGCTCGAGGTCATTCGAATACAAATTTCATTAATCTCAGGTCCTCCATTCGACGAAAGAGACCTGAGGCTTCGTGAGTGAAGGTTTTGTGATCTAGGACCACAACACAAAACCACCCATAGCAAGGCTCACACAAGATCAGATTCGTCTCTTCGTATGGACGAGACTGTTGTATCACCCGGTTTGCAGCCCCGATCTTGCCCCATCGGACTTTCACCTGTTCCCAGCATTGATAGCCGCATTCTCGGGACGTCACTTCCTTGCATTACAAGGCAGCAAGGTTTACCAGAGTGGTTTCTTCAAACTGATTGCACGCTACGAAAAATGTCTCAATGTCAGTTGCGACTATGTCCAAAAATAGAAAAATGTGTATAGTTCATGATGCCATGGTGTATTTTGCTTTTGGCAATAAGGTTTCCGTGTAAAAAAAATGACGAAACTTATTTTCGGAACGTCTCTTGTACATAAAATCTTTCAAATGGTAAATAATGTAAAAGCAAACTAAAATTACACAAAACAATAATTTAGTATTACATTTATTAAATTACATAACAACAAACTGACGGTTTTTAGAAACAAATGATATTAGCCCTTTGTATGACCATATTGCATATCTGCAAGATACCCAAAAATCATTTTTACTTCGAAAATGAGTTCTAAAAAACAATTTCATTGATTACTACTGTCTTTGTAAACTGAAGATAATATAAATTGTTCATAGAATCTCCAGCAAATATTGATATTGATTTATTTTTTATACCAAAGTTTAATTTATTACTTGCTCTGTTTTACGTGGTTATTGCTAAAATAAACATTATGAATTTAGTGACATTAAAAAGGCTGGAGACGTTCATTTTAGGCAGATGTGGTATTATTGTTTAAAAAACTTCAGTATAGAAGTAATATTTAAGCAAAATAAATCAATACTGCATTATAAGGAAAATATTCAATAAATTGTGCTCTAATTTTAAAAACCAGATTTTCTTCTCCATTTTGCTTAGAAATATTCTAAACAGTTTTCGACGAACGTTTTATTGAACATTTCGTGACCTAAATTTATTTTGGTTTACGGATTTTAATATTTTTCCCCAATCTTTCTTTTCATATGCCGTGGAAAAGTTTTCTATTGAATGTTTTTTCACTTGTGTGTTGATTTTCGAATTTATTTAAATGTTTAGTTATACATATTTTTTCACTTGTGTGTTGATCTTCGAATTTATTTAAATGTTTACAATGTTTAAGTACACACAAATAAAATAATCAAAAATCCTTTTTAAAACATTGTACAAAAACTAAACTTACAGATTTATTAATTGTTACCTTAGAATTTAAGAAAGATAATAATACAATTTAATATCATTATTACAATTTCTTTACTGCTATTATTATGATAATTTTACAAAATTACTTTCTCTTTAATATAATGAAATGCAATAAAACGTACTTTATGCATGTTACGTTACATTCTCCTGGACATACTTTCTTTAGAAAGTAATTATTTTTGCTAATTCAGCGTCTCATAGAATAAACTAGTATATTTTAAAATAAAGATAATTTAAGCGAATAAAATACGGATGATATATATATATTTTTTTAATTTCTTGAATTGTACATATTATTTAGATTGCTGTTAATAGAAATTATAGAAAAAATATCTTGTGTAACAGAAGATACAAAAACTAAAATATGTAAGAAAATGTAAAACAATGGGGAAAATTAATATTTATTGATCACTTATACCTGTCGAATTTTTGTTAAGAATGTTAAAACTTTTGATTTTTCCTTTAAAATTTGGATAAAGTTTAAGCACAGCTTTGCTTTTAACGCCCGTGAATATTTGTACAACATATTAAAAGAAAGATCAACTGTTACATATAATTTTTTGCTCGTATTCAATAATTCTTATGGGCATTTATTTTCCAATAAGCCAATCACACATTTCTAAGATTATTTAACTTTGTATCTGAAATCGTATTATGAGTCTCCTAGGAAAAAAAAAATTTCATTATTATCTCATGGGGATTCACACAAATATCACGCGTTCGTTCATATATATTCTGCTATACATATGTTTTAACATTGTTTACTAGGAAACATCTATGAAATATTATAGATCTTCAAAGTCTTCTTAGTGATTCGATTATATCTGAGATTTTCTTTTTATTAATAAAAGAAATTTACGCATTCCATTATTCAACGGAATTCAAATTTTTCGGAAGTTTTAAATCCAGTATTAAAAAAAAAAAAAAAAAAAAACTTAAAAATTGCTGTTTAACAATTAAGTTACTATTGTGAATATATAAAGAATAATTTTTGAAGAAACTTTGGTTATATATGATCCCCTAGCGGCTATTCCTTTCAACCAACCGAACGGAAATGGGAGATATAATTACTTGAATATATACGTATGACAATTTGGTGACCGGGTTAAGGTTACAGGGGAAAAACATTGTAATTTTCGAATGACAGTATCTCTTTTTTCCCATTTCAAAATGATAAGTGCATTCTAAAATCATAAATTACGTTGGAACGGTACATGTAGCAAAAAAAATGGCGACGTAAGACACATGCCCAGACCTGCCAAGTCTCCGGCTTTTTGGATACCAGTAATTTAGTACAGAAAATGTTGTTTTATTTAATCGGAGCATTTTGCGATTTAAAAGAAAAATATTTTCTCTAGAAAATTACTGACGCAAAAAGCTGGAGACTTAGCAACTCTGTATGCCAAGAACAGAATTGTAAACAAACAATATCAATAGAGACGATAGCGAAAAAAAAAAGTTTTCCCACACTTTTTTTTTGCACAAACTATGATTTACGCATAGTGGTCTATGATTTGTGCTTTTGCGCCTGGACTCTGTTGCTATTGGCTGTTTACAATGTTGTTATTTGCACATCACATGTCTTAGTTATATTGAAACGTGGAGCATGGATAGAGAGAAGTACATAGAGAGAAGCCTGGTGTAGAAAATTATGTCTAATTTAACATAAGACATTTATTATATTTTTTAAATCTAATTTTGATTTAAAAGATTATTTAAAGGTGTTATTTTTTCATTATTAATATAAATATATATCTTTTTTATGTCGACCTTTTTATTAAGAAACTGAGCAAGAGTAAATATATTGCGATATCAATATATTTTTATATAAATTTTTGAACTTTAATTATATGATTTTTGTATGTGAAAGTCGAGCTATATTTAGATCAACATATTTTATTACGTGGATTTGCATTTATAAATAAAGAACGGTAAAGCTTCAGCTGGTATAAATGCTGTAGATTTAAGTATTTAAAATGAAATATTCATAAAACTTGGTTCTTATTCCTGAACTTATACGTTTATAGTTCCTTTTCTAGATTGATCTTTCTTTTGTTTCTCGGGAGGAGGTGGAAGCGGGCAATGGTAATTTCTTAAATTAAAAGCGGTTTTAAACATTTTAAATAATTCATAAAATTTAAATACTTTCTTAGGATTACACAAAATGGTTCTTATTCCTGAACTTATACGTTTATAGTTCCTTTTCTAGATTGATCTTTCTTTTGTTTCTCGGGAGGAGGTGGAAGCGGGCAATGGTAATTTCTTAAATTAAAAGCGGTTTTAAACATTTAAAATGAAATATTCATAAAATTTAAATACTTTCTTAGGATTACACAAAATGGTTCTTATTCCTGAACTTATACGTTGATGGTTCCTTTTCTAGATTGATCTTTCTTTTATTTCTCGGGAGGAGGTGGAAGCAGGCAATGATAATTACTTAAATTAAAAGCGCTTTTAAACATTTTTAATTTAGCCTCGAATGTCTGTTGTGTTTCTATATTTGCAGTTATTTTTTTCTTTATAAAACTTAGAAAATTATCATGATTTTTTTATTGTCGACGGGTAGATATGTAAAAAATTGTTAATTTTTAGAGTGTCATGTAATTGTTGTTTTTGATAAATTATTGTTTCTTTCTGACACATTATGAAACAGACTTCCTAAGCAACTGCTGAAGTAAAAATGAAACATTAATCACTTATGATAACAAAAATATAAAACGGAAAGATAAAAAGTTTTATATTTTTTGAACAGATGTACATATTCCATTTAAAAATACATATCTAATTTAGAATGTGTGACATATGTATTGACAAAATTTCTAACAAATTGAAGTAATTTAATGGGAATGAGTAATTTTAGAATTCATTGCGAAATTTTAGCCTCCATTGTGAAATTTTAGCATCCATAATTTAACATTTAAATTTAAAATGAGTAATTTATTTTTCAACGAATGGTAAAATTTGAAAATCGTTTGAAATCCCATAGAAAATATCAGGATGTAAAAACAAAAACAAAAATCTATATTTTTCGAAAGAATAAACCAAATTTAACCAAAAAGTCTACTGCTAATTCAGGGTAACACACCAATGAACCTACCTAATTATATATCAACCAGATGCTTTTAACGGAAGTTTTCACGAGACATACGCGCAGACAATCATACAAACAGATACCAAAAACTTTTCTGGTCTCAACAGTAAGCCTTCATTTAATGTTTCGGCAATAACTTAAAATTATCGGAAGTAAAAACGTCATTTTTGCATACAATATATATTTTTTAAATACTTAAATAATTGTATGAGAAAGGTTTTTTGCTCTTTCCATTATTGCGTTTCATTACTAAAACACTCCATTAAAATATTATGATGCCATCCCCTTCAGAAATGAAAGTTATTATCACACTTTTATAGACGATTTTTCATTTAAGTTTTATACTATCTCTCCTATCATATTTATAACTGTAATAAAATGCATGTTTTTATGCGTTATTATATATATTTTTTCAACTTTATATATAAAGATAAATTAAAACATCTAAAAGTTTATATCCTTTTTTTGTCTGGAACAGTTAATGGAATCCGCGACGTTAATTTTATTATCACTCACTATGTATGGTAATTTCAAATGTGTAATTTCATAAAAAAGTATTAAAGCACTCCATAAATTCATAGTAATAATTGTCATTTGATTCCCGCTTTATTGCTAAATCTTGAAACAGATAGCATGCTATTTTATTAATATTAGGTATATTTATGATTAATACATTAAGAAATGGTACAAATTACTTCCAAACACTTCCAGAAAACTTTAACACTAGAACGGCGGTAAGGGTCATTTTGACCGCTGAGCCATTTTGTCCGTTGATTACTTTTGTTTGGTTGAAAGAATTTTTTTGAATTTTTTTGACTTTTCCTAAACAGTTAACAAGTATTTAAAAAAAATCAGCATTCTAGATTTGTTAGTTTTTGAAATATTGGACAATATTGAATATATATACATGAAATATACACTGTTGAAAATTTGCAGCAAACTGTCCAGTGATTCGACCGTTTTTATAGAAAACGGTTACATTAAAGTAATTTTACGTTATTCTAACCATAATATGGGCAATA
This sequence comes from Maratus michaelseni, assembly GCA_963931845.1. Classification (NCBI taxonomy): domain Eukaryota; kingdom Metazoa; phylum Arthropoda; class Arachnida; order Araneae; family Salticidae; genus Maratus; species Maratus michaelseni. The sequence goes on from OZ007588.1 coordinate 462,369,575, forward strand.
ATATGGCCAGAATAGAGTTTAATTACGGTTATGTAACCGTTTTCTATAAAAACTGTCGAATGATTGTACAGTTTGCTGCAAATTTTTAACAGTGTATATATATGTAGGATTTTAGTGTGAACACTTCACTTCATCAAATAAACTAACTACTATTGTTATTTATGGTTTGACACTTCACTTCACCAAGTGAACTAACTACCATTATTATCCATGGTTGGACATGCGCGAGTTATAAATGGTTTGAATCGTGATATTTGGCTAAAAGCCAGTCTTCTAAAATTTTGTATTGAAGCTGGATATGTAAAATGGATATAGCCGTTAGGCCTGGTTGGATTATCGTAATGTAAATTTGTTGTATAGTTTCGACCAAAAGTATTATTAGTTGAAATTAAAGTGCATATTTTGTTGTTCATCGATTATTTGTCATATTGGTTCAGTAAAGTGCCTATTTATATATCATTTACCGAAACACCAACAGAAACTGTGAAATTATGATTTAGTAAGTAATAATTTATTGACAACGAAATTGTAACCCCAACACACTGAATATAGATATCAAACACTTATTTAAAAGAAGAAGAAATTAAATTAAAAATTAAAAATTGAATGAAAGAAAATGAATGAATGAAATTTGTGGAATTTATACAGAATTATCAAGTCCCAAATGCATAAATACCACAAATAAAATGAGTGGTTTCATCATCATATTAGCCATAAAATGCTAAAGAATATGATTTTGGGACGATCACTCATAAACAAAGAATAAAACCTGTGAAAAAAACTTAAAGTTCAAAAAATAAATACAATATTAATACAATATTAAAAAGTAGAGAAAACTTACCCATAATTATGAGAAAAAAACATGAAATTAAATCTTAAAGTGCTAGAAACAATGAGATGAAGAAGGATTTTGGTGCTCATCATTGACCAGATATATGAAGCTAACTATACAGATGCAATGAATTGCTAAAAAAAAATTCTAAATGTTGCCAAAAACAGTTTTAAAAGATGATAAACCATGTTGCCAAAATAATTTTTAGAAAATGAATTACCATGGAATAGTTTAAAGCAACACAAACCATGGTGCTGCCATCTATGATATTAAAAGTGAATATGCAGTGGAAGAAAATCAATTAAAAATTGAAACCATATACTATCTAAAGTGATAATAATTAGTTAAATAATATATAAATGAAATTAAATAATTAATAAAATATCCAATTACATTAAAGTAAAAATGGATGTATTAATGATTAATTCCATGTTAAAAAATAAGATTTAAAGTGGTAAAATTAATAATTAATGATTAATGCTACATAAAAATACATGTACCAAGAAATGACATAGCCACTATTAAATAGCTTTGCCAAAAAAGCAACATCATAAAAATTAAATTAAAATCAAATTAAAATGCTAAATTATTTGAATTAAGATGCTATGGATTTAAAATTAACATTAATTAAATATTGAAATTAATAGTTACATATTATGTTTTTGCATACAAAGTTAAAATTTAAATACACATGATAAAAGTGGTTAGGAAAGAACATTTATTAAAATTAATACATATATTATATTCAATAAATTATCAAGTAGTATTAAATATAAATTAAATATAAATTATGAAATACACGTAAATTACATTTTCCCCGATGTGTGGCATTTAAAATTGTTTTATCAATATTATTTCGGTAGTTTCATCGAGGGGTCAAAATGACCCCTTCCCGCCGTTCCAGTAGGTAAGATTTTTCCGCAGTTCTAGTGTTAACGAATCTTTATTGTTTAAAAAAATGAAATAAGATGTCTAAATAAAGAACTAAGAAAACGAAAAACAGCAATATTTTTGTTACATATAGAGAATACCACTGTTTTCAAATAACAGTTTTTGTAAAAATTAAATTTATGTTCCTAATAAAAGTACATGACCAGTATTCAGTTGAGTATACCAACAGTCAAAGTTGCATAGTGATTTGTTGTTGAGAACTTGAACGCGCGCCCCTGGTGGCTCCTCCTTCAAGGTTTTCCCTCTAACAGTGCCTTATTTCCATAGATCAGCTAATAATATTCCTATCGTCTCCAAACCAGTTTGATTTTGTTAAATTATCCTAACAATCAGTATTAATTAGCTTCAAGGCGTATTTCTAGACGAAGGTACCAGTATTTCCGAATAATATTCTATACTAAATTTCAAATTAAGTTGCTAGTATAACCAAATGAATCAATTTCTAAAAAATACATAGCATTACTCGTAATTTGTCATTTACTGAAGTGCACCTGAACGTCCTGCCCCACGCTGTCCTCCAGCAAAGTTTTTTCTCTAACTGTGTCCCGTTTCCATAGCTCAGCAACTATCCTTCCGATTTCAACGAACCTGATTACAAACATTATAATTAACTGAACAATCATACTATATAACGTTAAAGTAGAATTATCAGTAGCGGTTACCACTATTTCTGAATAATAATCTAAGCCAAAATTCAAATTAATTTCCTAGCGTTAGCAAATGAATCATTTTTTAAAAATGCATAGTGGTACTCCTAATTAGACATTTGCTGAAGGGCACTTGAACATCCATTATCTTCCGCTTCCTCCCTCAAGATTTGTTTCTCTAACTGTTCCTTTTTTCAATAACTCAGATAATAATGTTGTCATATCCTCCAAACCAGTTCTAGCTTTCTGCTCGTGCGCAGCCCGCCTACTATATGGTGCCGTAGGCAGCGGGGACATGTGTCAGAGGTTTGTTTAGAACAGAATTCTCCAATGGGGGTGAAAAGTGGAATTATAAGATTTTCCAAAACGCAGGAGCATGTTCGGTATACGGTGTGGAGGACATCGGACACCCGGAACCGAGTTTTGCTTTTTCAGAAATTTTAAATTTAGTAAATGTGCCCGGGCAGCGTCGAGCAGGTTTGGTAGTAGCTTTTAGAAAATTATAAATAAGCTACTCATAATCTGAAAGATATATGAAGCATTATTAACTTTATACTTGGAGTAACATTATATAATGTTATAATCCATACTAGTATTATAAAGAAGTAACGTTTCGTTCTTTGTATAATTGTAGGGGTAATCTGTTGAACTACCGAACTGATTTCTAAAGTAATGGTTACAAATTTACAGTGGCAGGCCCTGCTCCAACATAGGCTATATATTATATCGGTGCCACTACCACCAGGGGGTAAAGGAATAAAAAACTTTCTAAAATTGGGATTTTTAACATACTGAAGGGGTCAAAAACTGTACATTTGGCATTGTAGTTACTTATAAGATGTACATTCTCAAGTACAATTTCTAAAAAATTCAAAATGTAAAAGCGTAAAAGGAGGAAAAAGCTTTCTAAAAACGTTCTGAATTACCATTTCCATGGAAATTTTATGGTTAGTAACTTGAAATTTGACATGGCTGCAATTTTATATGACTCAAATGCGCCCATAGGACAGTTTTTTTTAATCGAAATTTAAAAGGTTGTAGGAGAAAATAAAGTTCTAAATTTCAATTTTTGTGATACTGAAAGAAACAAAAACTTGAAATTTGGCATGGGGGTTACTTTTAAGATACGCTGAGAAAGGTTTTTAAAAAAAATCGAAATTTAGGATTGTGAAATGCACGGAAAAGTGTTCGAAAAATATTCTAAATTACAATTTCTGTACAATTTACAAATTTCAAAAGATGCACATTTGCAATTTGATATAGCTACTACGTTTAAGACGTAAATTTTCACACAGCCAAATATTCCAATTTAAAAAAGTTGAAATATATAACGAGAAAAACGCGAAAAGCGTTCTGAAAAGTTCTATTCTACCCTTTCTATGGAATTTTTAATGGCTTGAAATTTGGCAGGTTGTTACTCTATAGACGCAACTATGCTCGCCCACAGCAGTTTCCTAAAAATTCGATATTTTAAAGGGTGCAGGAGCAAAAAACTTTCTAAAATTTATGTGATACAGTTGGAACAGAATGTTGGAATTTGGCATTGTGTTTACTTTTAAAATGTAAATACTCGCTAAGATAGGTTTCTAAACAATTCGAAATACGAAAGGGTGAAATGAGCGGAAAACGTTCTAAAAACGTTCTTAATTGAAATTTAGTTGGATTTATTCAGATCAGAAACTTAAAATTTAGTGTAGTGGTTACTTTCAAGATGCTGATGCACTGTATAAACAATTGATTAAAAATTCGAAATTGAAAGTTTTGAAATGAGCGAAAATTTTTCAAAATTACTGTTTATTCACAATTGTTATGGATAACAACTTAAAATTCGACATTTTTGTTGTTTTAAAGAAGTAAATTATCGCACACGTTTAACACTTTTTTTACAAAATTCGAAATTTAAAAGAGTGCTCAAGCAAAAACCATTCTAAAATTGCGATTTTTGTGATGCTGCTGAGATAGAAATTTAAAATTTGGCATGGTGGTTATTTTTAAAATTTTAGTGTTTGCTAAGAAGGCTTTTTAAAACAATTCGACATTTAAAAGGGTGAAATGAGCGGAAAACATTCGAAAAACCTTCTAAACTATGATTAATCTGAAATTGTTAGGGATAGAAAATTGAAATTGATTCATAGCTGTTTCTTTAGAGACATAAATTCATCCACATAACAGTTTTTAAAAATTTAGAAATTTTAAAGTGGGCATGAACAAAATACGTTCTAAAATATCGATATTTGTGATAATATAGTGGTTGTAGAAGCTTGAAATTTGTCATTGCGTTTACTTTTATCCCGTTAGATGCCATTGCTCCCATTTTGAAAAATATCGACATAGTTTTTTTTTTTTTTTCTAAAGTGAGTATTTTATTTATTGCTAAAAGACTTATGTTATTTGGTTAAATGTATTCAGTAAATTTTTTAAAGTTTCATTTGAATTGTCAGTTATTTAAACCGTTTAAAAAAAAGCGAAATTTACCTTTTTGGCGCATTCGAAAGAAATCTTTTAAAAAAAACTTTGTAGTAAAAATTATATTTTTAGTTAAAATATGTTTATAATTGTCTATTATGTAAAACAACATGAATCTGGACTTAATATATATAATAGATCAGTCACAATTACCACAAGTGCAAGTTGTTCCCAAAATAGGAGCAATATGACCTAACAGGGATATATATATATATATATATATATATATTTATATACTCCTCCGTGCATTTATGGTAGTTATTTTTATATTTATTAGCTGAAACAGGGTTAATATAATTCTGAAACTGACATTTTACGAAGAATTCATATAGTTAATTACTCCAACTTCTACATCTACTATGTATAAAAAATACAAACGGAAATTTCGTTCCGACTGATTGTAACTCCGATAGAGCTTTCACTGTTCGAGAGATACTTTTTCAGGGATGGTTTTATTATATACCATATCATTCTACGTAGATTAGTTATAGAATTATGATGGAGATTTATGTTATTTCAGACGAAAAGGTTACCATTGCTCATTTTTTGGCAACAATTACTATTGGAGAAAGAATTATAACAGCTATACACTTAGAAAAATAAAAGAAAAAACTGTTACTATTTTTTTTTAAAGAAAGAAAAATAATTTCGAAGAGAGATAATATTATAAAACGAAAATATTTAATTTAAACATGATTGGAAATGCTTAAAAAATTATTTAATGTGCAAGATTGCAATTGAAACAATATTTGGTGATTTATCTTTTTTTGTTGGCGATTTGGATTTTACTTTTGTCGCCAAACAATTTGATTTTATGCCAAAGGGTGTTTTTTCAAGTGTATGACAGCATTTTGGAGGGTTTTTTTTATTCAAATGTAAATTATATTAATAGCAATCTAATTCTATTTACTTCTACTATATATATTGCATTTTCTTCCGGCTGCTCATAACTCGACTTCTGCTGAATGGATTTTCATAGAACTTAAACTGTTAGATAGATAATTTTTCAGGGAATGTTCTCTACGTTGCATAATTCTAGAATTATAGGGGGAATACGAAAATCAGGTGACCCCTTTTATCAAATATTAGCCTTTTCAAAAAGTTTTAATAAACGGTTTTTGATGGGACTTCCACTGATAGTTTGATAACTTTTTAAAGATAGTGTTTAGTATATAATATATTGTTCTACATTGCTCAGTTATAGAGCAATGGAGGTAAAGTCTGTAATCAGGTGAACCCGTTTATGACAGATCTCAGTTGACAGCTTTGCTATTTGACTAACCATCGTCGATTAATGGGGATATATTCATATTCGTAAAGGAGTCCAATCAATCAATTCCTGACTGATATTTGACGCCGTACGAGGCTGTAAATCGCTAATATACGCGTCCGAATTATATCTTTTATGATCATCAAATCTAATTACTAAAAATTTCGTTTTACATTTCTCTTAAAAATATCCTAGAAACCCGCTACATGATGAGGTTTCCGTACTTTTATGTTAGACGGGAGTCAATCTCGCCAATAAAATTTTTTTCTTGGCAATAACCGATTTTATTTTTCGAGTGTGTAAATTAGAAACAATACTTTGATGATGAAATAGACTGTTTTGGCTTATAGCATTATGTCTTATTTTTATTCTTTTGTTTTTTTAATGAATTTTTTGAAATGCGTATGTTAATATGTGTATTTTACATCGATGTATTTTAAATTAAATGAATGAATGTTTTATATTTTAAATGAAATGAATGCAATTGGAATGTTGGCGATGGAAACAATATTTGGCTAATTATCACATGCGCAGCGCTAACATTTCCTTGCAATTGTTGTAGTAACCTATCACGAGAATAACTTGAAAAATATCTGTGGCCAAAGAAAGGACCTCTCCGAGAACTGTTAATAATGTCAAAAATATTCCTGATATTGAATGTTATATGACAATATGTCGTAGATCAAACTAAAAAACCTGTACAATTACAAACATATTTACATCTAGCCGTAACCACTGATCCTGATTGGAAAGTTGGAGTAGTTTGTACCATGTGCATTAATTAAGGAGGTAAATTACATAATCGGGTCTACAGACAGTTGGCGTAAGTTTCCGGGCGTTGTTTATCGCAAAATGTACTTTTAAAAGAAGGGGGGTTAGATTGATTCTGTGTTTTTAATGTGGAGTTATTCCATAATAGAGTCTATAGAGAACTGGCGTAATTTGGAACAAAGTTTTTTGGATAATTTTGGTTATTTTTCGTTATACCAATATCAGGACAAAACGTATGCTAATGCACCCTTTATTTCAACTTTGAACGTGTAAAGAATTTTTATCGCAAACAAGGCAAAATATTGCGAGTCGCTATTTATGGAATACGAATCTCTTTTTTTAAGAAAATACTATTTAATCGTAAGCACGCAAAACTTTTAAATTAACTCATTTTGACGGAATCGCAGTATTTATTCAGAAAAGACAACGATAAATAACTTGTAGTTTCATAAATTGTAATGATCAATATTCTTATATCTTTTCAGAGAAAGTTTTATCGTATAACATATCATTCTACGTTGCTTAGTTATAGAGCCATGAGTGAAACTTCTAAAATCTGGTGAACTTGAATATGAACGGATTTTAATGAAACTTGTATTGCTATGTAGATACTTTTTCGAGAATGGTTTAAATATATTGCATATCGCTCTACGTTGCTTAGTCAAAGAATTAAGTGCGGAGGTTATATATTCAGATGAACCCGATTACGAAAGTTTAGCCATTTTAAAAATCTACTGAAAAGTTAGATAATTTTTCGGGATGATTTTAGTATATTGCATATAGTTCTATCGTTCTCTACTAAATCCTACTGTAAATGATAAAAAAGAGTTGGTCCTTAACAGCTACAATTTTGACTGCACATTAGAAAATATAACGGCGCAATGTCGTTCGTATCATTTACAGTAATGCGTAAGGATATTCTAGGTAAAGGTACAGATTACTTTAAAATACGAGGTCAAATTCAGCGATATATTTCGTTTGATTCAAGGTTCGTTTTTGGAGAAACCAAAAAGCGCAGCGAGCGTAGCCTGGTAGTTTATAATAAAAAAAATAGAATTACCAGATCCTTTAGCATTTTCATTATCAATCTATTTATTTTTCATCATTACATTCTTTTTTATTAATATTTTACATGGAAGATTATTGAACGTAATTTATATGAGATATGGATGATTTTTCAGATGTTCCGGAATTTTTTGTTTGTCACCTGATCCCATTATTGTAACAGATAAGGACGATCTAACTGAAAATAATTTATGCGACGATTTATCACATGATATATCTAGTGAAGTAGAACTTTCTGTAATTTCTAAATCAGCGAAAATGAAGAAATATGCTATTTAGTGATTAAATAAAAGATAACGTATTAAACGCAGACTTGATATTTTAGATGAAAGTTAAGACGAATTTTGAAATTGAAATATAGAAAAAACTAAACAAGGTGAAAAAATAAAGCCAAATTGTTAAAAAACCAAATTCAAAAAACTAAAAAAATACAGTATAATGTTGCATAACATTTTTTTATCAATTTTCCTGTAAAATAGCAAAATTTCCGCTAAAATAGTAGAAGAAATATGATGTAATGATAAAAAATAAAGAGACGGATAATGAAATTACTTATGGAATCGGTAATTTTATTTTATATATTTTTTATAAATGTAGATGTTAGACTAATTTATATACAGTCTTCTTAAAATATCTGTTTCAGAATGATATTAGCCCCTTTGTAGCTAAAGAACTGAGAAATAACTGAACTAAATACAAGGAGGAGTAAGTATAAAATTTTCAAAAAATTACCATCATTTGGTGCCATTGCTCCCATTTTGGGAACATGCTGTTTCTCCTAAATATTCGCATTTTTTACATGTTGACGCATTTTTTACATGAGGACTAATTTATATACAGTCTTCTTAAAATATCTGTTTCAGAATGATAATAGCCCCTTTGTTGCTAAAGAACTGAGAAATAACTGAACTAAATACAAAGAGGAGTAAGTATAAATTTTTCAAAAAATTACCATCATTTGGTGCCATTGCTCCCATTTTGGGAACATGCTGTTTATCCTAAATATTCGCATTTTTTACATATTTTTCAGAAGTACTTTAAATATTTCCTATTCATATAGAAAAAACAACTGTTCCATAAAAAATATGTTAATATGTATAACTGCTTCTAATGAGTTAAGATTTAAATGCTCAAAATACATTCAAAATACCCCTCAAAATACATTCTAAATTACCATTTATTTGGAATTAATTTTAGTTCATCTGATTAATTTAAGTCTCATTTTCGCTTAATGAAGTATAAGAATGTAGTTTACTCAAATTGTGTCTTAATTAGTAATTTTTAATTACAGTATAATTTCTTCTAATACAAATAGGCACATGAATACCACTTGGCATATTTAAACAATTACGCGAGCAAAGCCGCGGTTGAGGTAATAAACAATTGAGATAATAAAGTTGAGATAATAAACAGAGTTGATAATAAACAATAGTTGATATAATAAACAATGGAGATAATAAAGTTGAGATAATAAACAGAGTTGATAATAAACAATAGTTGATATAATAAGCAATGGAGATAATAAAGTTGGAGACAATAAACAGAGATGATTATAAACAATAGTTGAGATAATAAACAATTAAATTTACTTTTAATAAGTAATGGAATATAATTTCAATATATGTTCTATTTTTCAAAGTTGAATAATTTTTTAAAACATGTATCATTAATTCTTTCGACAGAATACAGTTTTAAAATAATTGATTACGAGTTGTATATAAATACCTGTATACTGATATAAATAATCTGACGAAAAATGATTCAAAATTTTTTTATTTCACCTTTTTTGTTGTACTTTTTAGGGTTTCGTTCATCTCACGAAACCCTATTACTTCCGCTCCGTTGTCTGTTCGTCACAGAGCCATTCTCAGAAACTATGTAACTTACAGTGTTGAAACTTTGTGTATATCTAGCTGAATAGCAGCTATGAAGCTCAAAATATTAAAATTTGAAAAAATCGTATTATTTTAATAAGTAGAGATAAAAAAAAAAACAAAATTCTAAGAGCCTTTTCCTATTTAATTTAAACATTTTTCGTTAAAGCAGTTGCCAAAAATTAAAAATCCACAATGAAATTCTTTCTACAATAATTAATTTCTACTGAACGATTTCCACGTGAAAAATGAAAATGAAATAAAACGTTTCACCTATTGAAAAAAAGATTAATATAAAAGAAAAAGGATTGACGTCATAGTGGTAATAAAACGGAAATTTTCAAAGATTTCTCAATAATACAAGGAGTATGAGTATGTATGTGTATGTACACAAAGCAGATTAATATCACGTCATTAGAGAATTAAAAAGAAAATCTGACGTCATATTGGAAGTTTAACGAATTTTTCAAATGTTTGAGAATAATACAAAGCGAGTATCAATAGGAGTAATAGAGAATAGTAAATATATGAGTTTGAGAAACATATTGATCATGATAAAAATCCGATTATGGAAATATTCGCATATTTTAACATTTTGAAGGTGTACAACATGTTTAATTTTTAAATTATTTTTTTTATATATCGCATTTAGTCCGCATGACAGATATTATTATGACAGAATATAATAGCGGGATTCGCCTTTTTTTTTTTTTTTTTTTTGCTAAATGAAATTTATTTGGATTTATTAAAGAAAGGATAAAGTGTTTTGAAAGGAATATTAAACGAAACCCCTCGAGCGATCTTCGATCACACTTACCCACTTGTTTATATTTGTTTTTAATGCAGATGACTTCAATTTATAAATTTCTGTGAATTGAAAATGTCCTTCAATATCGTACATATACTTTCAATAAGTATTTAACATTTTATGGTCATTCGAAGCAGAGACAACTATTGCGTGTAATATGAATCCTTACAAGGTATGTGATGCATTAAGGAGACAGAATGGTTTGAAATAACGAAATGATGTATTTTTATTCTTATTTAATAATGTTTGAACCTTGAAGACTGGAATTACTAATTTACACCATTGTGACTTCAAACGACTAATAGATCAATTTCTTACAATCTAAACATATTTACGAGAGCTAGAGCGTATGGGGACAGACTGACTAAAAAACACTGCCGTAAAAACTTTTCAACTATTACAAAATTTGCTTAAATCATCAAATGCAATCGCTTACCTAATTTGTTTTACTTAGAAATTCTAAGAAATATTTAAAAGAAAAAAGTTCCACAGAACAATCTGTTTCACATACTTATTTATTCTTAAACTTAAAGAACATAAAAAAATAATACAAACAGCTCTAAGTTTGAATATAATATGACTGTAATTAATTAATCATAATTAATGACCTGTGCATTTTTTAAGATTTGTTCACTTTCTTTTCCATGCATATCTCGCGGGAAACATACGAGATTGCTTTGAAAAATTAAACAAAATAAAAAATGTTTAGCAGTAGAAAAACAACAACAGTAGGGAAATTGCAGTTGTAATTTCAGTGGAAAAAAAATACATAAATAAATAAAAACATAAAGAGGGAAAAAAGATAATTAATGTGAAGAAGATATATAATGCAGATTGTGCAATTAACAATTATTCGACAAATGCATTATTTGAGAAATGTTAAATTGTTATATAAAATATATAATGTGAATACAAACATGTACTTACAATTTATTCGTCAGAAAATCTGTTTGTTTGTTTTTCATCAATATTGTTTACTTTTTAAACTTTAGGAAACTAGTAATATATATTTTTAATTTTTAATTTATGCGGAACTCCAAGAGATTCCATTTCTTTCAGTATCGGGGGACGAGTTGATTTTTTTTTATAGATATATACGAGTATTCTGTTAGAAAACTCCGGTCACAATATCGAATCTTTTAATTACTATCGTTACTTATATTCAATAATTCCATAAGCTCGGGAAAAGTTAAGAAAGTTTTTTTAAACATGTTCTTTTACGTGCTCTGTGTATTTAATATCGGTTCAAACATTTATTCCCATAAAGATTAATACTAGCAAAACACGCGGATTTCCATGTGTGATTGTGCCCCACCAGTGGCTAAGAGGTTTTGCTCTTAATGCTAGTAGACAGGAGGTGCTGGGTACAAACACCTGACGTGCTCGTCGACCTAACCGTTCGGAGTTTTCCGTGGTTTTCTTCTAACCTTGCCGTAAATACAGGTTAGGATCCCTTAGAAAGACCTCCACGGGGAGCATGTCCCCGTAGGGCCTATATCGCAATATTAGATAATCGGCCGTCATAAATCAATCAACCAACCATACATGATCGTTGAACTATGTAAAGTGGTATTTGTGTACCTACTAACATTAAGGGAGAATTTATAATGCTACGTGTAATTTAAATAGTACTATTTAAATAACATTTTAATAAAACTTCATTATTGCACTAAAATAGGTAAACGCGAAACAAGAATCAACAGGAAAATCTTCATTCTGACCAATTTACAGCCACCATATTCCAAAAAGTTATTTCCATGCAGTCCACTTGGTAACTCGTTTTATCAACTATTGTACAATGAAAGAATTTTGAAATTCGGCTGAGATTTTCCAAAATCTATTTTTTTTTAAAGTTCCTTTTTTACGGTATTAGAATATTTTGATTCAATGCACAAATAAAAATAAGGTTAATTAATTAGTTTGAAAACACTGGTATAGTAATTCAAACATCATTTTTGTACGACGGAAGTCTAAATATAAAATAATTCATTACTAAGTCTACAATCATATTTCGTTTTACCACCGTTGTTATTAATAGCAGTTACAACACTGTAAAAAAAAAAAGGGTCTATCATCTAAAAAAAGTTTAGTTTTTCTCATTGATCCTTGCAATTACTAAAAAAAAATGTTTATTCTTACTCAGTTACAAAAAAAATCTGTAAGAATTATTAGAAAACAGCTAGCAACGATTCCGGATTTCAATACCGGTTACGAAAAAAGTCTGTGGAATACAAATGTACTAAAAATATTTTAGTAACTTCAGGATTTTTTTTTTTTTTTACGGTGTAGTAATTGTGATTTATCTCATTGCTCATAAAAGTTGTATCTAACACTGGCAAGGCAAATAATTCATTTTTGATTTAAAATAGTCTAAATGAATATAAATAATTTATTATTACTCTTTAAATGAATTTAAATTAAAAAATAATCCACAATAGTAACAAATTGTGCAATTTACACTACAATGATTTCCTGTGAAATAATTACAACGAAGTTTATTATAAATTAGCGAATCTCGCGGTTTTGTATACGTAGTTGTTGAAATATGTCAAGTGGAATTTGTATACCTTTGAAATGTATGTAGAATTAATTAATTAACAAATACTATGTAAAATTTCAAAATTTAGATTAAATTTAGATGTAAAATCTTAATTTAAAACGTGTTTAGAACATTTTCCTCTCATTTCACACGTTTAAATTTCTATTTGTATTAGAAAAAATTCTGAGCGAGCATTTGTAAATTAAAAGTAACCGACATACCAAATTTCAAGTTTCTAGTCCTTCAGTGTCACAAAAATTGTAAATTTAGAATTGTTGTCTTCACCTTTTTAAATTTCTAATATTTAAAAAAATTGTTATATGCGTGTTTGCGTCTTACAGATAGCAGCCATGCCAAATTTCTAGTTTCTGTCCTTAACAATTCAATGGAGATCGTAATTTAGAACGCTGTTCGAGCATTTCACCCTTATAAATTTCGAATTTTTTAGAAACCGTTCTTAGCGAGCATTTACATTTCATAAGTAACTACCATGCCAACTTTTAAATTTCTAGATCCTTCAGTGCCACAAAAATTCCAATTTCAGAACGTTTTCCTCTCCTGAACTTCTTGGGCGTAGTAGCACCGACATAAAATATAAAAAGGAAAGGTGTTTTTAAACCAACGGAACAAACTATCAAATGTAATAATACTTATTAAAAGGCAGAAAACCGAAGTTAAAAATTCACAAATACACAAAAAAGCAGGAAATAGTGGTTTCGAATCCACAAGCGAGATTCTTTGTCAGTGCGACAAAGAGCAAAACAAGCGTGCTAGAAAATAGGTAGAGACCGCGCCAAAACCAATCAATGAGAAGAAAGCAGCATGAAAAACTGAGTGGGCAACTACAGAAATCTACCGCAGATTAAAAGAAACAAAAGAAAACCAAAAAAGGGAAATTAGATTAATGCTTTCCAAATACTTTAAAAATCAGTAGTACTAGATAAGTCATTGACTAAGGAATACGAAATTTTAATGATGTGGTAAGCTTCCCAAAAATCAAGATCAAGGTTAGAAGAACATTTTTGGATAATGGTGGTTGAGGAAAGGTAACCGCCTTTGCTATTTTCATATAATAATACATGTCAAGAAATACAATTAATAGAAAACCTGTGTGTTAGTCAACTTATACTAGCTATCTCACTACAAGCTGAACCGGGATTTCCGTAACAAAAACATTTTTATATATATTTGTGTTACACTTATTGCATTTCATATGATAACTATAAAAACAAATTTTAAGTATGTATTTTGATAATCTGTGTATGCATTTTTAAAATTTATCGAAATATTAGTATAATATATATATTAAAACTGTAGTTTAAAAATAAATATTACTTTTTATTTCACTTATGGACGTATGTATGTACGTAGTGATTACTGTATTACTGTATTACTGAGGGGGGTGGCTCGAAAGCTAAAGCACCGCGACCAGATGTCTATTGTACTGTCCCCCAAAGATGAAAGAGGAAAAATCATCCCCACTTAGTCCCTAAACAGGCCAGTAGCTGACATAAAATTCAGCAGACATTTGATAGAGATATCCTGAATTTACCATGGCTCAATCAGATGTCGACCCAGGTGTTCGAAACGATAGGCAGCATATGCTTCACAGCTACAAAGGACATGTGAAGCAGTCTCTTCCTCGTACTTACAACCCCTGCAAAGAGGATCACTGACCACCTTCATAATGCAAAGGTGTCTATTAAATCTACAGTGCCCTGCTAACAGTTCCACCATATTTCGTAAACTATTCCTTCTGAGCCCGATGAGTTCCTGTGCCCTTTTACTAGGACAGCTACTGTTGAGCTCTTTTGCTTGCCTCTGTCCACTTGAGTCAAGCCATTCTTGATACTGCTGCTCTCTTAGAATTTTAAAAACAGTAGTTCTGATGCAGTCCTTAGAAATGCCAATAGCTGGTTCTGGTCCAACAAAGGGAGCAATCGACCCTTTCCTTGCTAGACTATCAGCAAGCTCATTACCTGGGATACCAGTATGACCTGGCACCCAATGTGCAGTAACATTGTTGCCATTTCTGGCAAACCTGTTCAAAGAGCAGTAACACTCCCAAACAATCCTGGAAGTAATTTTATGTTTCTCCAGGGCAAGTAATGCTGCCTGACTATCAGAGTAAATATTGACATACAGGCCTCTATACTTCCTTTCAATGCAGATGGACACATGAGTATTGCATAGACCTCTGCCTGAAAGATAGTGGTATAGCTACCAAGTGGGTAAAAAAGAGTGTTACCATCAGCTGGGCAGCAAACCCCAGCTCCTGTTCCAGCATTTATCTTAGAACCATCAGTGAACCAGGTCATACCTTTCTCAAGTTCCATCACAGAAATTTTCTTCCAGTCAGCTCTAGAATGAAGACTAATTATAAATGACTTGTCAAATACATGTTTTAAAGGCATACCATCACTCTTCATGATAAAGACTGGGTGCTTGCTGATTTTACAGTTAAGCCTACCCCAAGTAAGATATCTCGAGTAACTTTGACATTGCCCATGTAAAATGAGCCTATGTGAGCAGATCAATGCTTTTGCCTCAATATTCATATGCAGTGGGTACATACCAAACAGCAGTTCCATAGAAGATGTAGGAGTTGTCCTAAATACACCTGTCATGGTCATGCAAATCATCCTCTGCAGTTTTGCTAATTCAGACTTGGCAATGTCAGTCATAGTTCTTGACCACCAAGCTATACTGCCATAATTGATCATAGGACAGATCACCATATTGTATATCCACCAGATCACTTTTGGACCAAGTCCCCATGTTTTGCCAATGGCGTTTCTGCATGACCAGAAAACTTTTTTGGCCTTATTGATGCAATAATCCATGTGTCTCTTCCAACACAGTCTCTCATCGAAGTAGGCACCAAGATACTTGACTTCCTTTGAGCAGCTTAAAGTGTGGCCATAGAACACTACCTCATTAAATTTAAGTGATCTTTTCCTAGAGACGGCAACGAGAGTTGTCTTTTATGGATTAACAGAAAGACCAACCTCCTTGCACCACCGCTCTACCTGCTTAAGGATATTATTAAGGATGTCCGAAATAATATTTTCGAATTTACCCCTAATGATGATGACAATGTCATCAGCTTACCCAATACAGTTTGCACCAAGTAGATGTAACTTCACAAGGAGTCCATCCACCAACAGACACCAGAGCACAGAAGAGTGAACTACACCCTTTGGGCAACCCTTCTTTGCCTTAACCTGAATTGTATCCCCCAACAACTCAGCATGGACAGACCTATCCCTGAGCAGGCATTTGATCCAATTCAGAGTCACCTCAACCGCACCTCTATTAGTCAATGCCCTGAGGATGGAATCCATATATACCTTATCAAAAGCACCCTCAATGTCAAGAAAAACTGCAAAATCAGTTTCATTTGCCTTAATACTTTTCTCAAGCACGAATGAAAGATAATATCCTTCAGTGCCACAAAAATTCCAATTTCACAACGTTTTTCTCTCCTGGACTTCTTGGGCGTAGTAGCACTGACATAAAATATAAAAAGGAAAGGTGTTTTTAAACCAACGGAACAAACTATCAAATGTAATAATACTTATTAAAAGGCAGAAAACCGAAGTTAAAAATTCACATATAATACACAAAAAGCAGGAAACAGCGGTTTCGAATCCACAAGCAAGATTCTTTGTCAGTGCGACAAAGAGCAAACAAGCGTGCTATAAAATAGGTAGAGACCGCGCCAAAAGCAATCAATGAGAAGAAAGCAGCATGGAAAACTGAGTGGGCAACTACAGAAATCTACCGCAGATTAAAAGAAACAAAAGAAAACCAAAAAAGGCAAATTAGATTAATGCTTTCCAAATACTTTAAAAATCAGTAGTACTAGATAAGTCATTGACTAAGGAATAAGAAATTTTAATGATGTGGTAAGCTTCCCAAAAATCAAGATCAAGGTTAGAAGAACAGTTTTGGATAACGTTGGCTGAGGAAAAGTAACCGCCTTTGCTATTTTTATATAATAATACACGTCAAGAAATACAATTAACAGAAAACCTGTGTCTTAGTCAACTTATACCAGCCTACTCACTACAAACTGAACCGGGATTTCTGTAACAAAAACATTTTTATATATTTTTGCGTTAGACTTATTCCATTTAATATGATAACTATAAAGACAAATTTAAAATTTTTGATAATCTGTGTATGCATTTTTAAAATTTATCGAAATATTTGTATAATATATATATTAAAACTGTAGTTTAAAAATAAATATTAATTTTTATTTCATTTATGGACGTATGTATGTACGTATTGATAGTGAGCACTTACTAGGTCAAAAGTTATGTAATTAAAAATTTTAAATTTATATTTGGTTCTTACTAAACTTTAAAATGAGTTATCACGCTGGAATAGCCTTAAATACTTCTTCGCCGTAAAAGTAATGTTCCTTATTTATTAATAGCTGATCCGCCCAGCGTTGCCCGGTCCCGTCAAAAAATAATACGAAACCCAAAATTATTCTAAAAACCACTGCATGAAACCATGCCTCTGGTAACCCTTTTGTCTTTAGCAAATTAAATATAGAGATAGACCCCAAAGCGGAAGTAAATTCAATACCACACCTTCAAATGTCGGGATCATTTGATTCAAAATGTGTTAGTTTAGGGTCAAAATTTTAAAAAAAGTTACGGTTCGATTCTTACAAAATTTCCATTTTTGGGATCCGAAAAATGAATTACGTACATACCGTGAGTATCATATAGATACCTCCAATAGTTTTTTTAATACTCGAGGATGAGTAAAAATGAGAATATTTCATTGTCTGGGATTATCAAATAAGTAAATTTTTTTTACGGTTTCGAAAAAAATGGCCATTTGCGGCGCACGCTCAGGAAAATCTTTTACTTCCACTGCCAGGGGGTGCATTCAGTTCTAAAACTGTTTCCGATACGTATCCCCACTTCCTACCGCGACGCATAGAAAGCTTGCTGCACACACGCTGCAAAATCTTTTTATTCAGATTCCACCACCAGGGGGCGCATTCTGTTCTAAACAAAATTATTTCCGAACGAAACTCCGGCATTCGTTCCCGCTGCTTAGGACACCGCATAGCAGTCGTGCTGCGCCTGCACTTAAATTGCTCTTTTAGTTTCAGTTTCCACCACCAGGTTGCGCAAAATATATATCTTATATAGAAATCTATATCTTAATTTTTTCATGCTAAGTTGAATGAACCAATTCCTGTTCAAATCGGGCCCATAGAACACAAGAAAATAAATCAAACACATGGAGATTAATATTCATAAATGGTAGTAACCAAAAAATGAAACCGAATGCTTATTTAGTATTTGGGAGATCTGGAAGGAATATTAGAAACGATTTCGTTTGAATCGGACCAATTCTAAATACAAAATCTTTTAGTTCCACTTTCCTCTGACAGGGGGTGCACTCTGTTCTAAACAAACCTCTTTCCGAATGGAACCCGGGCACGTGTCCCCGCTCCCTACGACACCGTATAGCAGGCGTGGTGAGCACGCGCTGCAAAATCTTTTAGTTCCCCTTTCTACCACCAGGAGGCGTCAATCAGTATCTTACTTAGTTACCTATATCTTAATTAGTTCATGTTCAGTTGAATGAACTAATTCTCGTCAAAATTGGACCCATAGAACCCGAAAAAATGCCCCCTCCCCTGGTGATTAATATTAAAAATAAGTGGTAACCAAGGGCTGAAAAACTTATACTGAAGTTTATCTAATACCTGGGGGACCTGAGAAGAATGTTAGAAAAGGTTTTGTTTGAATGAGACTAATACTAAAAATGTTCTGATTTGGGAGGCAGCGGGGGGGGGGGGATGAGTTTCAATGAGAGCATTAAGGCAAAATTTAAATTACGACCGGACACTTTTTCCCCCCTCAAATTTAAACCAACGGCCTTTAACATTAGGAATTATCGTTAACTTTTGAAACAGAAAGAAAATGGCGCTTTGTTTCTTGTTTTGACATACAAATACTTTAAGTTATCGTTTTCAATTTCTGAAATCAAATACATAAATGACGTCCCATAAATGAAAAAACTCCAAAAATCGCATAAAATAAATCACGAGAAACTTACTAATCGCAGTTCGAATTGCAATCAGGTGGTGACCTTTTCATTCGCCAATCACATTTGCCCGGTTCACTTCCAGCTGTGCCTACAATCCTTTCAGCTACCAAATACAACTGTCCTCAAACGATGATTGACTTTCAATGAGCGATTTCTGACGTCATTTGAAACAAAAACGCTGCAAAACATGAAAACATAATAAAAAATCTAATCATAAAATCCAAACCGGATAATTAATAACCCGCCTTTCCCTTTAAAAATCATGATTTTTTATCTGTAACGAATTAACAACTCTCTCCAAGATAAAAAGAGAAACAAAACTAGTTGGATGTGCCAATTCCAAAACTTTCTTCAATCTCACACAGGTTTCACATACACTAAAAAGAATCAGCAAACAATTTATATCAAGGTCTAACTGAACCTAAAGTTTTAATAAATTCCGTGCATTAGCTCTTGACATATGTCTATTGCTAAAATAGTGTAAATCCTGCAAAATGCAGGATAGCAGCGCCACCTGTAGAGAGATTTAGACCAAAACCTAATCAACAATAACTTATGACAACGTCTAACTGAAATTGAAGTTTGATGAAAATCCGTACATTAGTTCTTGAGATATAGTTATTGCGCTAATAATGAAAAAGTAGCATAGAAGCGCCACCTGCTGGTCTATTTACACCAAAACGTAATCAACATCTATTTATGTCAAGGTCTAACAGAATCTGAAGTTTGATGAAATTCCGTGCATTTGTTCTTGATATATAGCTATCGTAAAAATAATGAAAGAAGTGGTATAGCAGCGCCACCTGTTGGGATATCTACACCAAAATGTAATCAGCGTCTATTGTCAAGGTCTAACTGAATCTGAAATTTGATGAAAATAAGTGCATTAGTTCTTGAGATAGAGCTATTGCGGAAATCGCAAAAAATGCAGCATAGCAGTGCCACCTGTTGGGCGATTTTCACCAAAAACTAATCAGCACTAATTTAAATTAGGGACTAACTGAATGCAAAATTTTATTAAATTTCGCGCATTAATTCTTGAGATAGAGCGCCCACAAATTTTTTGTCACATACAGACAGGCAGACAGACGGACAGACAGACAGACAGTCACAGACAGACATTTTCTGAAAACAGACAAATCGTGTTCAAGACCTTCTAAAACGTATAAATCCGTCGAAAACCGGAAGTCGAAAATTTTCATGAATCCAATACTTTCTTCTTGTAAAGATAGAAGAAAGTAAAAAGACGATTTTGAGCGTAACTGAGACTGAAATGGAAAGAAACCAACGAACTAATGAAGCATTCAGGGGCAAATGTTTTAGTTTCAAAGGAAACAAATTTGCGAAAAATTCAAAAATCGCTGTCCGAATTTCGAATAAACTTTTTTGAAAAGAGGATGAAATTTATTATATTGGGTTACGAGGTTGAACCGGATTACTCTTACTATTGTGGAAAAATTGCAGCAAAACGTGAAAAAATTCTAAAAATCGCATAAAACTTTAAATTAAAAAGAATCTATTCAAAAATTCCAAAATCGGGATTCAAGGTGCTATACACATAGAAGCATCTTCCCACCAATTTCTGTATCTTGCTGGCAGTGGTCTCTTCAGAACACAAAGGAGAAACCCGCACAAACACACAAATTTTCTTCTTTATTATAGTTAGAGGTATTAGTAACTTCTTTTCATTAATTTTATTATAATCTTTATAATATTAATGACTTTATGAGTAGAAATTTGTACAAATACTTCTTCCCAACTTATTTCCATTCTTTGTTTTCTAAGTAACAAAAGCTTGCGGATTAAAATGTTCTATACACAATATAATTAATAATACTTTAAAATAAATTTTTGTGTTTTTTTTATAAGCAGATAATTATTTCTTTGAAGAATAGAAATAATTCTTTGTTCAGAATAAATATAGAATAAAACAATAATTTGATTTTTTTTACATTTGGGCTATGAATTAAATTATAATATATTAGTATATTTTTCGAATCTAATGAATGTTTCTAATTTAAACGAATTTTAAAATCTAAATATTCCGTACAATTTTATCTAATTACTTAAACTAAAGTAAGTAAATCGGAAATTAAACACAATGGAAATTGCTCCCAAATTTTAATTTACATTTGTTCTTTTAAGTAATTAAGATAACATTTTAAGTACATCGGATCTGAGGTTAAAAAAATGCATTTGAGAGAAACTTAATTTGGAGGATGTTCAACGTGCTTAAGAACTCCCCAAAGGAGTAATTATATTATGTTACATCTTATAATGAAATGTTTAATAAATTCTTTCTAAATTTCTAAAAGCCTATGAAAAAAAAATGCACTTAAAATAGTTATTTGATCTGGAAGAAACTTTTTAATTAAATCATTTTTATAAGATATGTAAAATCGTTATAAGATATATGAAATCATTATAAGAGAAGCTTTGAAAAATATTTATTTATTTATACTTAAAGGAAAATGCATTATTCATAATATTTTCAAATATATACGGTAATGACGAATATTAGAAAATGATAATTAAAATGTCGTTTCTGGTTTGTTATCTAATTTAAATTCCTTAAAATATAAACAAATATTTTTTTATATAATTTTGTGTTTGTTTGCATACAATAAAATAATTTTATATTTTGGTTTTAATAGGTGTCTATGTGGCGCTATATCTGTTAATTCAAAAAGAAAATAATGAATTTTATTTCATTAACTGTATTATCCATTTATTTATAATTAGAAAAAATCAACTGTATTGCTTATTGCATTGCTTTATATTCAATTTAAATGTTTTAATTTCTATAGAGTTATGGAAACAGTTATAGAGATAAAGCTTTTTGTTATTAATGTTACAACTAGGTTAGACGAATGTTGAAAGATTCTTATTTAAAGAAATTTACAAAAGTACTCCTTACTATATAAATATAATTTGAATATGTATAAGTAAATCTATAATATTATGTAACTAAATATCGATTAATAAATAATCAAAAATAAATACTCATATTCATAACTCATACCATAAATAATCATTTAATAATTGCAAAAGTTAGGAAATACATTTTATATAAATTCATATTTCTAGGAAACAATACAAATTTCTTACATAAAGCAAAGAAAAATTAATGTGATTTTCTAACAGAATTATGCCAAATGAAAAAAAAAAAAGAATATTGTCAAAATTTTATAGAATTTTCTCCGTGTATCATTTTTAAGTTAAAACTATACGTATTTATTTTATGACATAATTATAGTCTTAATTTCTTTTGCTAAATTGAATATATACCCAAAATTAAATAATCGAATATAGACTAAGATTCTAGATCGATTTTTATTTCGATATAGACTAAATTGCATTTTACGAGAGTATAAACCTAAACAATAATCATTTTAAAATTTTTATTCTTTACTCTGATACAAAGCCCAATATCTATACTTTAAGAGATGCATTTAGAAAATACACAAGCGTGTAGTTAGAGCTAAATATTTCAATATTTTCAATGACTTGAAGTTTTTTTCCCTAGTTAATTGTTACAAAAGTTATTTTAACTCCTAAGTCACAATTAATCTGCAACAAGGAAGAGAAAAACTTAATTTACATAATTTAGTGCAAATATCAATATTAAAATGTTTGTTCTTCTTTATTTTAATATATTAATAGAACTGTAAACAAATATGCTTACATAAAAATAAATTTTGAAAATTTAAGTGAGAATTTACATTTATTAGGTACAGAAATTATTTTTAAAAAGTGCTTACTAATTTTTTCATGATAATATACACAAATGCTAATTTATTGTTAAAACTTCGAAAGGATATGTGCAAATGAATGATATTAAACAGCATCAATATTTTTTTGTCCTTTTAAGAAGTAAATATTTTTTTGGCCTTTTAAGAAGTAAATACTTTTTCCTTTCAAATTTAAGTTAATGGAAACGTCATTAAAGCCATGTAAAAAAAAAATACAAATATTTCAACAGATGTTTGATGATTTGAAAAACATGTATATAAATATAAGTGTCCATTGTCTGTTTCATATGTACATGTTTTTTAAACAGCAAGTTATTTCTTGCATCTTTTTTTTTTATTTTAAAGCATTTGTTTAATATTCGTTTTTATGCAAACCTTTTCAAAACTTTCCTTTGAAGAAAGTAAGACACAAATTTTATTATTTTAATTTTTACTTTCAATGTAAGACAATAGTACGATATTTGATTTTATTCATTTACATTTTTTTTATAAATTTACCTTTGATTAACTCTTATTTCATAAAAGAATAAAAGAATACAGAAAGCATTGTTGGGGAACAACATTAAGAAATGTTTTTTAAGGATATTTTACTTTCTATGGAATAACAGCAGAGTAAAAATCTTTTGATGAAGTTTGATAACGGAATAACATTATTTCATATTCTTTTTTTTTTACTTTTTCCTTCAAAAGAAGTAAATGTCACGCAGTATGTTTATATACTTATAGTTTAAAATATTTTAATAAAAATGATTTAATTTCTGTTTCTTTAGCTATTATTAATTGCTCACAAACGATATATATTAAGAAGGTTTCCTCTTAATGTATGCAACAAAATACGCTTAGCAATAAAAATAAATAAAGAATTAAAAAAAAAAAGTCTTTTAGATTAAAATAAATACCAAACACATATTATAACACCTTTCGTGGATTTCATTAACTATTATTAATAGTTTTTAAAATCCTTTCTCAATACCAATTTCGATTATTGTAATCCTTCTTTAATATATCTTGTATATATTTGTTCTTGTATATATTTGCTATCAATGGCTCAGTAAAAAATATTTTTTCATTTGTAAAACATTCAATAATTAAATTTTATTTTCTGTAAGCTACAAAATTGAAAAGATTATATGATATTAAAGAAAAAAGGATTGTTGTGTTTATTCCATAGTTCTTTTCGGCGGGTGCGCTTAAGTTTTTTTACAAGCGATCGCGTAATGTATTTTTTTTTTTTTTGGGGGGGGGACAGTAATTTCTCTATTACAACTCAAACATTTTTTTTACATTAAAAGAGCAACTCTATATATCAGTAGAAAAAATTTAATTTTAAATTCTGTTCCTTTTGTGAAAACAAAGTTTTGTTAAAATTCCGTTATAAAAAATAAACTTTATGAAAACTTAATTTTATGGACTACTATTATACTAAATTTCCGAGCATACTATCAAAGATCGGTGAGAGAAATATATATATGTATATTACAATATTGTGATTTGAAATATTAGTAAATGCAAGGCGAGTTTTTTTTATACACTAGTAAATCATCAGATCAGGAACCTCAACGTCAGCTCTAAATGTCATTGCTTTTTAATCTCACTTTTCATATTATTTAGCATCTTAGAATCCGTAATTTATTTTTTTTATATTGCATACATATTTATAGGCATATACCATACTTCGGAGGTTTCAGAAATTAGAAGCGTTAAATTAAACACGGTTTACGCAATGATATTCTGAAATTCTTATGAACTATGTAACTTTTTAGATAAAAAAATAAACATGTATCAAAATAAATTCTCATTTACGTCAGTAGAATATTAAAATCTCCCGAAAATAATTTATTTTGCTAATAAAATATTGCAGCAAGTGAGAACTACTTGAATTTTATTATTTTGATATTCTTGGAAATAGGGTTGCTAAGCAACTAATAAATTAAAGAACAAAGTAAAAAGAAATTCATTTTAGAATTTGTAAAAAATTTGAAAATAAATTGTTTTATATTTCCCGAATAGATGCAAAAAATTTTCCAATAATTTGAGCAATTAATTTCTAAATTCTAATAAATGTATTGGCAAATTTTCAAAGCTATTGAATATATTTAAAACCTCCGTATAAAAAAATTAGCAGCAGTAATTTTACGCTTAAATCCATTATTCAAATATATGATTTTCATTTCAGTTAAAAATGAAATTTGAAAATCATCTGCATTCCCATGGGAAAGCATTATGATCTAAAACGAAATGTTCTATATTTTTCAGACGAATGAACCAAATGTAAATAAAAACTATACAGCTCATTCCGGGTACCTCACCAACATACTAACCAAAAATCTACCTAATCGGGCGCTTTTTACGGCAGTTATCGCGGAACAGACAGACAAACAAACAGAACTTTATCTAAATTACCGAAAACTTTATCTAAATTAAACCAAAATCTCCGCAGTGTGCTTCTACTGACGTTTCGGCAACTAGAAGCGCTGGTTTAACACTTTTGCACAATTTATTCCTTGTAAGTAAAATCTACTTAAAAAACTCTTTTAGCAGTAGCATAGTATAAAATCGCAAGATTACAAGAAGAAGAAATCCACATTCAAAATCCCTTTTAAAATTTGCATTGACGGCAACACCAGCGTATGTAGCATTCAATGTAATGATAAAGATAGCCAATTTAACAACCAAATTTCGGCAAATTGGAAAGATATAATACTTTAAATTTTAGATGTGATGCATGTCCTATGTATAAAGAATATATTTTAATTTTTAAATTTCTTTTCAAATGAAAATTTCGACTGATACTTTTCAATTAAAAATAGCTCGTTTCTAATTCAAATCAATTGGAAAACTGGACAGAGCACGCCGAGTGACGTCAAACAGCGAGTGGCTCCCCATTGGCTGCAGAGGGAAATGGCTCAACCTTATGATATAGTAACCTTGCATTCAATACAGGGGGGTGCCATTTCCCTTTAGTTCTGGTATCAAGTTTTCGGTTTTTCTGACGTCACTGAGCGTGCTAAGAACGATTCTTTCAACGGAAAAGCATGCATTTTTTCATTTAAAATAGTATTTCGGCTTTAAAAAAATCGTTTCTTTGGTCATATGAAAGCATACTTCTTCAAACTAAAACATTTTTCATTAGCGAAAGTATTTTGTTTTCTAGGAATAAAGCGATTTAGAGGGATTTTTTTTCCTTCAAATGAAATAGTCGTGTATCTTTTTCGCTAAGATATGGTGTTTTTATTGCTTGTTATCTTTGGTCAATCTTTGAAAGAAACGGGATTGTGAAATAAACATTTATTTTTTATTTCTTTGTTTGTTTATTTAAACATTTATTGTTTATTTTTCATGTAATTTTCTTTGACAGCCAGGGCAGTTTTCCCTCACACGAAGCTTTAATTGCTTCTCAGAAAGAGAGACTTCCGGCCAGTTTTGCTAAATACGAAATTTGAAAGCAGAACTTTTAGGTTAAGCTCCTGCTAAAAGAATATTGCATGAAAGTTCTGTGAAAACTTTAAAATTGCCAGAAACATGTGCTGTGAATTTTAAAAAAGAAACTTCACTCGGAATTGATTTTTCTTGTAGCAGTTCCTCTCCAAGCATAAAAGAAACACCTAGACATACTAGGTTATATAAGGTTATAATTTAATGAGATTTACGACAGCTCACTTTCGAAGGAATTTAATTTTATCGAAAATGCTTGCAAAAAAATCCAACTGTTTTTTCCAAATATGCACAAAAATATAATAAAAACATTTGTGAAAACAAGAACTTTCATTCGATTGAGACATAGTAATCATATATTCATCCGAAATAAAAAGGGATACGCTGCCAGAAAATCAAAAATGTGGAGTCAATCAACTTTGATTGCACGATAAAACGAAAAATAGCAAATAATGGAGCGCACATCTAAAATGAGTCTTCAAAATGCACCCTGTGATGAAATAAAATTCTTGAAATAAAAGCATATTCTGAGGGTAAAAACCTAAAATATATTAATTATTAAAATATTTTTATATAATTTTTTCATCCTACAGCATTAAAATATAATTTTATATAACCCTTTTGGAAGTTTTTTTTATAAAAGTACATTATTCTGAATTTCAAATATAATTTTTCTATATCTTATAAATCTGTCAGTTTTAAAAAATAGGTAATTTAAAAATTAAAGTTTCGATTTTTATTTGTGTTTTAAATCTTCCTTATAAATACTGCTGTCTTCATTTTTATTCTAATATATATATATATATATATATATATATATATCAATTTGATATTCAATCACATCAACTATCTGAATGGAATTTGAAGAAACAACATTCAATTTTAAAATTAAGTTTTAAAACGCTAAAAAGAGATGTAATTTTAAATTTTAAATATTATTTGGAAAAAAAAAGTTGCTTAAACGTTAAACGCTCTTTCACGTATTAATTTACCTTATTATTTTTTAAATTATTTTATGTTTATTATGTGCATTTTTGTTTATTATATGGCATTAAAATAGCATTTTAAATAAACTTTTCGGAATGTGTTTATAAAATATATTACTCAGAATTTCAAATTTTATTTCCACTAAATCGTATAATTATACCGCATGAATATTTTAGTTTAAAAATATTAAATATTCAGCTGTTTACTTATTAAAATTTCTATTTTATTTGTCTTTTAAATCTAATGATGCAAAACTCAATATCGTGTATCTGTGGTGTGAGGTTGAAATCTGAATGATTATTATTTTTTAAAACATTTTTATACTTTTCTTTATGAAAGACATGTCGAAATTACAATAATATTAGAATTATTATAGATTTCAAATTGAATACCGATCAAATATTATAAATACACTATATTAAAAATTATTAACTGCATTCATACAAACATTAAATTTGATACTCTTATAGGTCTTTAAGATTTTATTTATAAAAATTACTATTTTGCATTTTTATGTTTATGAAAATGAACTTTTCATACTGAGGCGCAAGCGAAATGTAATGATAAAGATAGCCAATTTAACAACCAAATTTCGGCAAATTGGAAAGATATAATACTTTAAATTTTAGATGTGATGCAAGTCCTATGTATAAAGAATATATTTTAATTTTTAAATTTCTTTTCAAATGAAAATTTCGACTGATACTTTTCAATTAAAAATAGCGCGTTTCTAATTCAAATCAATTGGAAAACTGGACAGAGCACGCCGAGTGACGTCAAACAGCGAGTGGCTCCCCATTGGCTGCAGAGGGAAATGGCTCAACCTTATGATATAGTAACCTTGCATTCAATCGACGTAACATCGGAAACACTGATGCGGCGATGTGAAAATGTTAAAAAGAACTTTTTAACAGTTTTAATAATGAAGAACAGTTTTTAGGGAAGTTTTAACAATGTTTTTTTAGGTAATGTCAGAGTGTAAAAATTATTAATATAAAGAATAAATATTAAATACTAGCTGATCCGCCCGGCGTTGTCCGGTCCCATCACAAAATAATCCGAAACGCGAAATGACTCTAAAAACCGTTCCTCTGGTAACTCTTTGTCTTTCGAAAATTAAATAGAGAGATGGACACCAAAGCGGAAGTAAATTTAATACCACCTCTTTAAATGCCTGAATCATTTGATTCAAAGCGGATCTGTTTTTGGTTAAAATTAAAAAAAAAGTTACCGTCTGATTTTCACAGAATTTTAATTTTCGGAATCAGAAAAATAAACTACGTAATGACTCTGCGAGTTCGATTCAATTCCTCTAATAATTTTTTTAATACTCGAGGATGAGGGAAAATGAAACAATTTCTTTGTTCTGTATTGTTCTATATTTTTTGAACGAATTAACCAAATGTAACTAAAACCTATACAGCTAATTTCTTGTACTTCACCAACATACCTACCAAATATCAACTTAATCGGATGATTTTTGCGGCAGTTATTGCTGAACAGACAAACAATCAAACAAACAGGCAAACAGAAACAAAGAACTTTTCGGGTCTCAAAAGTGAGCCTCAACTGACGTTTTCGGCAATTAATTTTTTAATATAATAAAATAAAAATAATCACACTTTTAGTGATTGAATTAGACCCAGTTATACAATTAATTTGTAATTAAACTAAATTGTTTATTATCCTTTACCCGAAAAGCACCTGCTGAAGTGTTTTACATTGAGTAAAACATAGAACTATAAATATTTAACTATTTCAATAATTTTAAAGATTTTAGGTAGATTTCGTAAGAAATAGTACCTATTACATTCTCACCTAAGTTGGAGTTTTTGAATTTTTTTTTCAGATGTACGCCGATCATGACTCCCAGAACCCAAAACCACCCCCAGTTCAAAACGTTATCTATCTATCTATCTATCTATCTATCTATGTCACTTTTTTATGGACACGATAACTGGAAAAATTCTGCATAAATCTCTTCCGAACTGATACATAAAATCAAGGGGCATAAAATCTCGGTCAAGTTCGTTAATGGGCAAAATCGAACCAGGGGGGAAAGGGGGGGAGCTTTTTGTGAAAACAGAAAAAAAAACATAATTTTTTAATCATGATACGTATCGAATCCGTGTAAAGTTATTATTATTTCTAGAAAAATTGCCAAAAATTTATGTATGACAGATTTTTGATATCATTAAAAATGTTTAGGAGAAAAAAAATCATAACTTCGTCAATTCACAATATATTAAATCCGCTTAAATTTATTATTAATCCTCTTAACATTATATAAAACCTTTATATTGACAAGTTTTTTATAGGACCAACCCTTACAGCAAAAATAAAATTAAAAACAAAAAAAATCTCTGCCGGCTCCGCCTGCAATCAAGTTAGGTTTCGAAGTGGGCGGTTTCCATCTGCCGTATCATGGCAAAAAGGTCATTTCTTCCACAATTCCCAACAAACAGGTGCCCCACGGTCTGCATCTTCGAAATCTACCTGTGCCTGTAGGCCGAGCCGTCAGGGATTTTTTTCTTTTATAAAAGTGTGTCCTACGTTTGAGTAAAACTTGAGAGTTCTACTTTTGAGTAAAACATAAAACTATAAATATTTAACTATTTCAATTATTTTAAAAGATTTTTCTTTTATAAAATACTGTTTCCGTAAGAGAGCCTTAACAATAACAGTCGCTATTTTTTTAAACATTTCTATATACAAAGCATAAGATACTCTGTAAAAAATCTACCTTTTTAAATATAAGTTTAATACCTTACGCAAAAACGTGTTAAATATTAATAATACATGTGTCATAAACAATATATGCGAACTGTCTTTTTAAATTACCAATACATTTAGAATAATAGAAATCTTATAAAGCACAATTCACAATAAAATTTCCATTTGTCACCACTGGACGTGAAATAAATCTTAATGCTGTTTTCATTCAAATTGATTTCGACTTTTAGTACGTGCCTGAAGATTTAATAATGATTCCAGATTTTTGATGACATACATAAATTGTTTCTTTATTTGAATGATAAAAGTTTAGTTTCGAATTTCAAATTTCAAATGTCATTTCATATAAGAAGGAATGTCAGTTGAAGTAAAATACATTTGTGGTTTCAACTTTCTGTATAAAGATGGAATGAATGTGGTATATTGTTGCAAAAATAAATAAATAAATAAATGAAATAAAAAAAAACAATTAGAAATACTAGAGATTTTTATATCAATAAAAGCAATTTATTTTAAACGTAGAAACTACGAGGTATATCCACAAAGTAAGTTCCGTTTCTATTTCTATCCGCAGCAGCGCTGCGATCGCAGTTCCGAGCATGCGCGGCAGTTACTCTGACTGAAGGAGAAGAAATGTACGTCATTTTTAGATCTCTGCTGCCGACGTGTTATTTGTAGTGCTTCTTTAGAATGTCAGCCTTAATTGAAAATGCCGCCGCTTGTGAAATCAGATCTGTGATTCGTTTTCTCAATGAAAATGAAGTTAAAGCGAGTGAAATTTATCGGCAAATCTGCGAGGTTGAGGGACAAAATGCTATGAGTGATTCAATGGTTAGAAGATGGGTCAGACAGTTTAATGAAGGACGTGATCAAGTGCACGATGAAGAACGAAGTGGACGCCCGTCTTTGGTTATTGATGAACTGGTTCACGCAATTGAAGCACGCACCTCAAATCTTTCCTTGGTGGTCAACACTTCACCGATGATGACGAGCGGAAAGAACATGTAACCACATGGTTGAAAACACAGGCGGCAACCTTCTATGAAGAAGGCATACAAAACCTTGTGGCACGCTACGACAAGTACCTACAGAATTTTGGAAGCTATGTAGAAAAGTAGTTTCACAGTTGGCGATTTTTGTACAATAAATATTTTTTCTGTATCTGTACACGTTTTTTTATATAACCAAACGGAACTTACTTTGTGGATATACCTCGTAATTTTTACAGCTTATTTAACCTACTGTTAAAATTACTGTTACAATTTTGTATACATTTCTTGCTTTGTATTCCAAACTGTACAGTAAAACCCTGGTTCTCCGAAAAGCATGGGACCAAAG
This sequence comes from Maratus michaelseni, assembly GCA_963931845.1. NCBI lineage: Eukaryota > Metazoa > Arthropoda > Arachnida > Araneae > Salticidae > Maratus > Maratus michaelseni. Next base: position 462,401,127 of record OZ007588.1, read on the forward strand.
GATTTTCGGTTGACCGGTGTTCCATAGGAATTTTCGAATAACCGAGAAGCTTTCTAATTCTATTCTAGCAGATGACACTACTCTCCCTTCTCACTTCCTCACAGTCAGGTATCGCATTCGTGAATTAGCTGGTCAAGCAAGAGTCCGTATTCTGGATGATTTCGCCTTCCTGTTTACACGTGTTTTAATTTCCTCCAAACTTTATTTGCGATGAGTAATATTTTAAAGCGAAAACTGGTTTTTATAAGCATGAAAAGAGTTGATACTGGCCATGATCGTAGTTATAGATAAGTACTTCTAAGGAAATACTGTTAATATCGTGTCGCGAATTTCGAACCTAATGGTAGCTGCGCACACGGTTCTGTGCAGCCGGAAAGCATTTCTGCTAAGGTTCCACCTACAACAACAAACCGAAACTGTATATCGGACACCCACCAGACGATGGCTGTCAAGCAGACTATTTGAAGAAGCCAACGAACTGGTTACGTACAGAAGAACTGTTCTACACAGGCGCCACATATTTGAAACATTTTTCGAGGAACAGTTTTCTTCTGTTAAAGGCTATTTCGTTAGAAGTCTTTATCTATTTCTATGCTCATGATACTGACACTTCAATATATTGAAGTGCAGGTAGAGGCAACAGCGCCAGACCGGGCACACTGAGTCGGAAAGGGTTAATAGGTGGCGTGATAAGGCATCATTGAAGTAATGCAAAGTTGAGAAACAAAAAAAAAACATATATTTTTTGTAAAGAAATGAAGTGTTGTATGTGTCTATGCAATAAAATTTCTTCATTTACGCAATGGTCCAAATAAGTAAGTTCATGCTGTTTATTTATTTCATAAATTTTACATATTTAAAAAGAAATGAGTTTTAAGGTCATTGAGATAATGGGGGTTCTACTGTATTTGCATTTTAATTCCCTTTAAATGTCAGCTCCATCCATTCATTTTTAATTCAATGGAACATAACTAACCTGAAAAAAAGAACACACGTTCTACATTCCTACTTGTCCTATAACTGTCTATGAGAAGAACCTGAATTTGCTTCATCGTATTCCACCTATCAGAAGCATGTTCCCACCAGTGAAAATAACGCATGTGAAATACATTTTTATTGGTGTACATAAAAATCTGTTAAAGCATGCTTTAATCTCGAAAACGCTGAAGAATTCCAGTTTTGCAGTAAGTTATTTCCCCTTCAAAACAGCAGACAATTTTGAATAAAATATTTTACTATGAATCTATCACTGACCTTTATCACTGTATGTAAAGAAACTGAAACTCGAACTGTTTTCTAAAGATCTATGTAATGCACCGAATACGGTATTTTTACTTCGATTTATAATAGAAGAAAGTACTGCAATCGAAAATTTTTTGATTTCGAGTTTTCGATGGATTTACACGTTTTAAGGGTCAAAGATTCAGAAAAACATGTTTTTACAATTGTCTGTTTCTCCGTGTGTCCGTGTATGTATGTGTCATTTCTTTGTATCATCAAACAGTGCACGAAGTTATGCAGAGAATTCAACCACATTTCATTTACAGGTTTTTTGCTATGGCCATCAGATCCCACTTGAATTTGGGGTATTTCGAAGTAAGTCGGCGCTGCGATAGCAATTTTTTTAATATTGCCGTTATTGTATTACCGGAGAGTGTATGAAGTTATGTATAGAATTGAACCAATATTTTCTGTATATGCTTTTGTATATGTCCTGCAGGCCCCAGTTGAATTTGTGGCTATTCCTCCAGAAGGGGGCACTGTGATAACAACTTAAAGATTTCAAATTCAAAAATATATACCGAAAAATTAAAAATCGTGAAAGTTTTGTTACGATAAATGTTTGGTTTTCATCCATGGATTCCGGAGTATTTTTTTTTTTGCCTCTATCTTAAAGAATGCCTGAGATATAACAGTTTGAAATTTTAAAGTGGTTGACATTTTGGAACAAGACATCAAGATTTCTCCATAAAAGTTTATGAGTTTTAGTGAACATGCTTTCTGGCAATCTTTCTTTCATTGTTGTAACCGTCGTTCCAACTTTTATATTTAACACTATGTATTCATATTCGAAGAGTCAAATGCTCGTCAAATTTGGCGACAAAATTAGGTTTCCATAAATGAAACCAACTTGGCTGTAGCTGAGTAATTCGGCGAAATACTGATTAAAATTCAATATTTGCGAGAACTGAGAATGAATTTTCTGTAATCAGGTACCACGCACTTTAGCTTAATATTTTCCAGTAAAATTAGCTAAAATCTTTAAACCAAGGAATAGGGAGGCTTTCTTTTCCGACAGGTACAGGCCAAAAGGAATTTCGTAGTCGTGGTGTATATCGGCTATTCGTGCAACGAAGGGTGGCATCCAGGTAAGCCGACGTTTCTGACGTATAACAGAATGGCGAAAAATATTGATTTTATTGGCGATGCGATAGTGAATTTTGAAGTATTAACATGTATGAGATAGAAGAACGTTTTGGGATTGGTACATACGACTAGTTTAAAATGATTTCCATCCAATGATAATAGGTATTTAATAAAATTCAAATAATTAAAACATTATAATCCAAATTATTAAAGTAAATGCCCGTTAATATAATCTTTAAAGACACGGGTGGCGTAGAAATGGAAAAAAAAATTCAATTACAAAATAATTACGTGATTAACATCTATTCTTTATTTACCCTCTTCCAAACGACTGCAATGTTCACCCAATGGTTAAAGCTGGAGTTCGCAATTTTTTCTGCTCTCCTTCATTATTTTCATTGAAAAGTCACCATTGTCGTACGGAACAAACAGCCTCTGTACTTGTGTAATATATTTTACTTTTATTCTTATTTTTCGGGTACCGTACTTAAAAAGTAAAAATGGAAACATTATAAAATCAGTCCTGTGTCTATCTGTCCGCCTGTCTGAGCCCTTCTCTCCTAAACTATTGGACGTGGAAAGTGCAAACTCGGGAAAGTTATAGCGCCTTTTTACCCACATATTTTCAGATTGTTAGCCATTCACAAATATGTTTAAAAAAATTAGGGGGCTTATTATTACTTGAAAAAAAAAGCTTTCATTTTGTATATCTTGTGGGGTGTCGGGCGAAAGATCTCGTAATACCGAAATCAAAAATATATTATGCAACATTTTAATCAAGATAATTGGAATAAAAATTCTGTATAAAGAAACATTTATTTAATTTGGAAATAGGTGTTACTATTGAAATTTTAAAAATTTGTTACAATTTCTGTATATAGAGGAATGCAAACCAAAATTTCAATATAGAATTAATTAGTAGAAATCATTATTTATTGGTTGATACTAGTTAATTTTTACATACGATGATTTGCGACAACGTTAGTAGGAACAGTATGCTTTTATTCTAAGAATGCACATTATTTATTAACATACTACTTTTAAAGTAATCATTAATGCTGATGGAATTTAATTTTAAAAAAATGTTTCAAAATTAAAAATATATATATATTACTTTTTATAAAGGAACTTCACTTATTTTGTACAAATCTATGAATATTTAACTTATATAAGTAGATTTTACTTTACATTAGATCTTCTCACGAAAATTCAAATTTTATAGGTGATCTGTATTTTATTTATGCTCTCTTCGAATATAAATAGATATTTATAAACGCTTGAAGTTACTGATAGTTTCTTTGAAATCACAATAAAAACTTCAAAGTGTATAATGCTTTTAATTAAATAATTATATATATTTATGAATAACTTTTTTGTATAATTTATTTAACAGTCTAAATAATTCTGTCAAAATTAATTAGTTTTCAAGTATCGGATTTATTATTTCTTCTTTTATTATTTCTTTATATATCTTCCATTACATAAGTTACATAATTTTTAGTAGTCTCATACTTTTTATTCAGCATGGAATACTTCTTAAAATGTCGTCAGCATCAGCTAAATCTTAATCATAACTTCATCTGTCTTTTCAATTTTCTGAAAGAGCAAATTTGAAGATTTCACAAACGCAGGGAAGTGACATGAAGCTCTTTATCAAAAATAGCTACAAGTAAAATTTTCATTCACCACACAAAGTTTGAAAGGATGCGATTTCACGCAAGAAAACTTTTTCTGTCCATTTTGTTTAAGTATACACATGTGTGCTTATGACATAAAAGTAGCACTCGAATTTAACATACCTTCGAAAAAATAGATTCATCTTAGCGTAAATGTTATTCACTTGAGTTTAGTTGTTACAGTTTATTGTAGGTCATTTAAAAAAGTTAAATGGTGTGATTCAATTAACAAAGTATTTTTAATTGAATATTTACTTCTATTATACATAATAATGATTTATGTATGCGCGTGCATATAATATTATATTGAAAAAAAATATTAAGTGAATATGTTGCAGAGGAACACGGTACGGAAGAAAATTTGCATTGTTAAATGTATAATAATTTGTCTGCATTTAAACGAAAAAAAAATGCTTTTATGTATAAAATAATTTTTATTGTTGTAATCATATTCTTGTGAACATTAAATATTTTTCTAGCATATATATGGAAACGTCGTTTCTCTGAAGTTGTGAACAAACCAAGAACTCTTTAAAGGAAAAACTAAACCTAGTTCAATTGATTTTTTCCCTTTAAACTACGCATTGCTTATATTTGTGAAAAAACTTGGTTTAAAAGATTGTGGACTCTAATTTTTTCCGCTTTAGTTGCTTTTTCAATGCCATTTGGCATAGTGTAGCGGGAATTGTTTGGAACAATAGAGTTGGTTTTTTGTTATGACCATTAAATCCATTTTCTTTATTCCAATCTGTAGCCAGCATTGCTCCTATTTGGGCGCAGTTATTGAAAATATATTTGTCGTGTCTCTGAAAATAAATCTAAATTCACGATAATATGACTATTTTAAAAATATGAAGTAGCACTGTAGAACTCAAAAACATTTTAGATTTCATAGCAAAAGGACACATTTTTGAAATTTAGAAATTTTATTTCTTCTTTATATTACTTATTACGTTGTCTCACGACAAGGTAACTAGTTTTTGTTGTATTACGACGTATGTCGATCATATACAGTGTTGTACTTAATGATTCGCACACATTACCGGCTAAGGACAGTAATTGTTGAAAATGCTTTTATTGCAGTATGTATTTATTCAAATATTTATTTAGATGTCTCATTTCATTATATGAAAAACTAATATTTCTTATGAACATTCGGATAGTGTTGTAAAATATCTATGCCGTGTAATAATCTATGCCGTGATGCAAAAAAAATTTCGTGTTATATCTTATCGTTATTTTACTGCACATTATCGCATTTGTTATTTTACATGGATGCGAATGACAACTTTCGTTTTAAAGTCTTATGAATTGATCGTTGCTTTTCTGAGAGAAAAATGTATTCCGTAAAAACATTATAATTTTCCTAGAAACCCTGTCACATTATACTTTAATAAAAATCGTTCGCTTTAATCTTTAATTCTATCACTTACATCAATAAATTTGACGTTCTGATTCGCTTTTCGAAAGTACCACGAAACCCACTGAGTCTCTAGAGTGTCGTTTACCTTTATAATAAACTTTGTTTTATATCAAAAATGTCAAAATATTAGGTTTAGAGCAATACATTTGAAAACAGATTTCTAGAAAACAACTGAAATGGAAACCATTTGTTGTCACTAAAGTGTAATATTTCAAAATATATGTACTTTCATATGACATATCAGAGGTTAAATTTTTTTCGTAAAGCTATATAGTACAGAACTATTACACTACTGTATGTACTTTACTTTTATAAGGTATGAATATTTTAGAGATATTTGTCCAAACAGTGAAGAAATGATTATCCAATATGAATTCTGCAATTTTTATGCATGTTAATTTTTTTTAATCTATTACAAGTATACAAAAGTTAAAAAAATCGTTTTTCTAACAAATATGATTTCTTTTTTTATGTGTTACACACAAACACCTTCAAGGTCTATTCCTTCCACAGATATGGGCTTCGGTCAGCATGAATACAATTGCTAAAAACATTCCTGGAAAAATTTGGACGCGATGGCCTTCATTTTTGAGATTGCAGCTTCTTCAATCTTAGATAACACTTCAAATGGCGACTTTTCAAATCACTTTTCAGGATATTACCGTACACCTGCTGCAACATCTGCAATGTTTCTTACAGTGATATCTCCAAACGCTGGCAGAATTTTATAGTTGCACATATTTCTTCAAATGTCACTTCCGCTTTCGACGAACGCGAAAGACAACATGGCACACATTTTTCTTGTAAAAACCTGAAGTTTTCCTGACCACATCTCACATCACATGTACTACAGCACTTTAAAATATTTGCACTCCCCTCTAATTCAAGTAGGAAATAATAAGCACTTTCTCCTACCTTTTTTATCCTAGTAGTACTAAACCTACTGTTTTTTAAACATTTAAATATGAACAAAAATATTTGATGAGTCGAAAAATAAAAATAATTATAAAACAGCATAACACTAAAAAATACTCATTTTGGTAATTCATTTTGAATTTTTTATAGTGTAATAGTTTGATTTGCAAAACACATACCCTACATTATTGTCATATTAAAAAAATGTATATAGTAATGCAAATTGTATACCCAAATTTCATCATACAGTTTTATATATTCATAATTTAGTTAGCTTAATAATGAATAACATATGTAAAAACGCATTTCCAGGAATTATCGCTTATACAAGATAATATATCTGAATTTCTTTGTTCATCACCCTAAAATTTTGATGCTTTATTTCCTATATCCTATAGCAATGCTCAATATAACTTTCATAAGCACACTTCAAACAGTTACTAGTCCGCAGACAATAGTCCAATTCTTTTATATGTCCCCATACGTATATATTCCCATAATTTTCTATGACGAAATATGTTGTACACAATCTCTATTGTAGACAATCTCTGTTGTAGACAATGTTCGGTCACAATCTCTGACAGGTATGTAATGTTTGAAGTAGTATAACACCATTAATATCCATTTGAATCAATTATAGGCCATATACAATCTTATTTGTATAAGACTGAGTCTCGCTTTAAACGATCTACATATGCTACTCATTTAATTTTCAATAGGTTAATATGCTACAAGAAAAACCAATAACTTTTACAAATTTCATGGAAATTCAAATATATTTACGTGACCATAGAGACAGAGAGAATAACAAGGTTAAAAATATGATGATAATGGCCTTAAATTAAAATGATCTTACCTTGAAAATATTTATACATTAGTTTTCTGAACACTAAAATAAATAACTACCAGTTTTTAACTAAGAAACAGAACTTTAATTTATGTTTTACCATAACATAATAATAATAAAATATGCAGCACAGTTTCAATATTTGACGTGAAAAAGTATTAATTTGAAAAAAAGAAGCAGGCTGATCTACATTATTACTGCTTATTTCCATTAGCTTTATTAATTTAGAAACATATACGTTATATGATTACGTACGAAGGCTCATAATCAATCCCAATATGTTATAATTTCACTCATAAAATAATTAAATGACAGTTTTACAGACTGCACCTTATCATTTTCTAGCTATTAAATACATATTTATTGACTTTAGAAGAACCTGACAATTTCACTCTTATCTTTTATAGGGTTAACTCTGGAGCTAAATGAGGTCATTCAAACAGCAATCTGGAAGCATATATCGCACTTAAATTGATGGTTCCTTATGCGCCATAAAAATGAAATAGTTTAGAAACTGAGGAAAAGAACATGAATGAAATCATTTAGTTTTACGATTCATTTTAGGGATACCCTATTTAGATAAAAGAGTGGTTATTTCCCAAACCATTCATTCTCTGTTTTTTTTTTTTTTTTCAATTCTATTTTTGTTTACATGCATGTACATTTTATTGAAATAAAAAAGTTTACGTGTCACATAATGTAATGTAAATTCAGAATATCAAATATTGCATTACATAAAATTGAACTGGTGATTGTTAAAAGAACTAAGTCCTTGTTTTGACATTTCCCTTGCCATGAACATAGTGATTTTCAACACTCAACTTTTAAATTCATCTCTCTTCAAAATGCATATGTAAGTACCCCCGCACTGATTTACTTTCTCCACGCAATAAACATGAAGAAACATTCAAACCATCTTAAAATGAGAAATATCAAAATATAGAGTCAGTTACTTTTAAGAACCACAGATTAAATTTAAGTATAAATCATTGAAAAAATGACATCAAAACAAGTATATTGACGAATTGCTATAATGACACTATTTATACGAACGAAGAAATGGGTCTCATGACAAGCAATTGGTATCTATCCCCGGTCTCTCCTATAACTTCAATAATAAATTCCTTTCAACAATCACTGATGAAACTGTAAGAAATATTTTAAAACACACATAAATTACGCCTGCATTCAGCATTTTAAATATATACAAATATTATACAGACAACATTCATTAAATACAATAATCCAACATGGAGTGAAAAATCAGCCAGAGCCAGGAATCGAACCTCGGTCCACAGCGTTCCGGGCTGTTGCTCTAACCACTGAGCCACTGCCGCCGATTCCTGAGTCTGTAATTTCTCACTAATAAACCATGTTGGAAAGAAAGTCACCAGCCATCTAACAGACAGCCTTGGAATGTCTTGGTATATCTTTGTAAGAAATATATTTATCATGTCACAAAAAATCAATTATATTTTTAATTATGTGCGAAAATCCCAATCATAGTAAATCAAAAATTTGGTTATACGTAATAGTTTTTTTTTTTGAAGAAGTTTATAATGCCACTAATTTTGGTGGGATCCTACAGCAACTCTACAGGAGGAAGAAAAGAAAATCTCTTTACTATGAAATGACTTTGTTTTCGGACTTAAAATTATAAATATACTTTATATACAAAAGAAGTTAACAAATATTAATGAGATGAATCATAGATTTAAAAAATAAGATTTTTGTGACATTACTGGAAGTACTATAGTTTCGCAGTGTAATAACCCTTTCGCTACTAAAGCGCCCAAAACGCCGGGAAAAACAAAATACTGCGAGACCGCCCGAGTGCTTCAGGAACAGGTATGTCATTTTCTCCCCTTTTAAAAATCCAATTTTTGTCGCAGAATAGGGGAATATCGAAATCTATGGGTAGGGAGTATTTTGTGCTGGTGTCCTGTGGGGGGGGGGGGGTCACTTTCGAAGATAGGTGCTTTCTAATTGTGTTGCTGACAAAAGGCAGAAAGATGAAAGGGGGAGAAATAATCTCCCAGCACAGCATTCGGGCGTCTGAAGTATTTTGAATGCTCTCCGATTTTTAAACTCTAGTTTTCAAAGGGTTGTAATTAAGAGATATTACATTAATAATGCTTTAAAGAGATCTGGTGAAAAAAGAATTTCATTAACTTCTGATTATTTCCTCATATGAAGTATTTTATCCATTAACGAAAAATATATACAGGGTGTACCATAATTTCGATAAAACTCTAAAAAATCATTAAAAAGGAACAAATGATTCTAAAAAATTGCTATAGTCTGTCTCAAAAGTTTAAGCACTATGCAAATCTGGTTCAAAATAATTGAAGAAGAAAATATTTTATGCTAATTTACAATAAATACTCGATATTTAATCAAAATAAAATAAAATAAGCCATTTTGGGTGGTTAAAATAAAAATTATATTTATTTTTATTTAATTTCTCTTTTTTCTTGAAGAAACGCTGTCTCAAAAGTTTAAGCACTTTATACAAATTTTTTTAGAAACACGGGATTGGTCGTGTGTAATGACGTTGCATGACATCATATTGCACTTTTATAAAAGTATAAAAGGTGGAGAAATTATTTCCTCTCGTTTTAAAAATGCCAAAGGATAAAGAATTCACAAAATGTGAGATTTTGAAAGTTTTTAAATTGAAATCGCAAAATAAAACTGTTTCTGAAATTGAAAAAGTTTTAAATCGATCAAGGCGAGGTATATATCAAGTACTCACTAGAAATGATAATTTTAAGTGGAAACCAAGATGTGGACGACCGTAGAGACTGATCGGAGAATACGGATATTGGTATTTAGACAAAATATGTCCATACGGCAAATTAAAAATAATCTCAGTGTACAGGTGTCCAAAGACACTGTACATAGACGTATTAAAGAGTGTGATTACATAATACTAAAGGAAATGGCTCGCAAACCATCTCTCGAATTACACCACAAACAGGCAAGAATGAACTGGGCTGAAAAACACATGTCCTACGGGGACAAATGGCTTATTGTTTTATTCAGCGATGAGAAAAAGTGGAACTTAGATGGCCCTGATGGTTGGAGCGCGTATTGGCATGATTTACGAAAGGAACCAAGGGCATATTTCAGCAGGCAGCAAGGCGCATCAGCAGGCAGCAGGCAGCAAGGGCATATTATATTTTTCGTTAACGGATAAAATACTTCAAATGAGGAAATAATCAGAAGTTAATAAAATTCTTTTTTCATTAGATCTCTTTAAAGCATTATTAATGTAATAATGAAACATATTACTGAGTTTGTGAATGTTCTTATACATTTTTTCTTAATGAAGAAGGTTCACGAAAGTTGCACTCTCTTAATTCAATGGCAAGACCTCTCTGGCTTTTCTAAAAAGAAGACATGATTCAAAAAAGTATAAAGAGACGCTAAACCAACATTTGCTTCCATTCGGTGACATTTTGGGGGGGGGGTGGTCCTGAATGGACTTTTCAACAAGACAATGCCTCAATCCCTGTATCACATTCTACAAAACTTTGGCTTTCTCAGAAAAGTCCTTGACTGGCCAGCTTTAAGTCCAGACTTAAACCCGATTGAGAATGTCTGGGGTAATTTATTTTTTTCTACTTTTTATATCATTTATTTAAATAATGTTGCGAAATCTGTAAATAAAAAAATGTTATTCATTCTAACTTTTTATAATTCTTTGAAAATCGACATTTTATGCTTGTGCTTAAACTTTTGAGACAGACCTTATTTACAAAAATGGAATTAGAGGGAGATCGCATTTTGTTTAATAGGGGAAAAGTCTTGAGTAAAACAAAATACAAATAGATGGAGCTGGCATGCATAATATGAAGCAGATGTATGCAAATTAGGCTTATATTAAAATATCCTTTTCTTCGAAGCGTCTGACCAGCTTCAGAATCCCAGTACTTGAAACGAGCCATTTTTTCTCGTCTTGAGTCCTTTTGCCGTGAGGACTTGTTGCAATGCGCCAGTTGCTGATTGCCCGTTCTAGTAATGAAGAAGCTTAAACAACAACGCTTGATCTGGTAACAATAGCATTACCGCTGACATCGAATGAAAAATCTATGTGAATCAAAGTATTTTATTGACAGCCTGATTTCCATAAATCTGCTTCATATTATGCATGCCAGCGTCATCTATTGGTAATTTTTAAACTGCAACTTTTTATAAAAGTATAATAAATTATAACATCTTGTAATAATATATTTCTTTTAAAAGCTAAAAGGTGAAAACTAACAACATAATATACAGTCAAATAACTTTTATTAGATTATTAACATGTTTCGGCTCACTCCGAGCCATTTTCAAAAACAAATAAGAATATTCTGTAATTGCACGGTCTTTGAAGTAATTATTTGAAAAGCTATCATTTTTTCATGTACTTTTTTAAAAATTACTCACGCAAATCATCCAAATAAATTTCAATGAAAGTAAAATAATTTTTCCCTCCAGTCTATACTATCTATCCATAATAAGAGAAACCATAGAGATTTACCAAAATTGTGGCTCGAGTTACTCCATGGTTTCAAATATGGAAATAAACAACCAAATGAAAATTAAAGATAACGAGCGTAATTTCTAAAAAGTACATGATAATTAAATGATAGTTTTCCAACATAATAACTTCAAAAACCGTGCAATTATAGAATATTCTTATTTGTTTTTGATAATGGCTCGGAGTGAACCGAAACATGTCAACAATCTAATTAGACGTATTTAAGTATATATTATGTTGTTAGTTTACACCTTTTAACATTTAAAAGAAATATGTAAAGAACTTGATGTAATAAAAAAAATAAATCCTATCGCCCTTTGATCCCATTCGTACAAACCGCATTTTTTTTTAGCACCATTTGTTCTTTTTAATGATTCTTTTAAGTTTTAAAGAATTTTTGGCGCACCCGGTAATATTATAATTATCATTATGATAAGTGTAAATTTCGTTATAAGGAACATTATTCGATATATTTATAGAATTGTATAATTTTCTTTTTAACATATATTTTGTAAACATATTTTTAACCATATTATTCTTCTTAAATAAAATGACTTGAGGAGCAATATATTTTTAAATCACGCTAATATAAGTATAATAGGGAAATAAAATAAATTAATGTTATTAAATACGTGTAATTTAAATTTATTTTTCTCCAATTCCTCATTATTTAAACACGTTAATTAATTTCAGCATAATTTAATATATATATAGCATTAAAAGACTAAATAAAGAAATAACTTTCGCAATTGCGTTTTTGTCAACGACTAAATTTTTCATTCCATTCAGACAAAGTATTTTTATGCATAAGGTAATATTGAATTTATAATTGTAAAAAACATATCCAAGTGTTTATTTAGTAATTTCAAATTAATTTGAAAATTGCCAACAGCATTCAGAAACAAATGTTGTAGAAATTTTATTTAAGAAAATGAAATTGAGATTTATAATGCAGTTTTTTAAAAAATATCCTTCATTAAGAAGATTCTACTTGTACAATGGGTATCTGGAGCAATATTCTGTTACCAAGAGAATATCGCACAAAATTTGCATCATGTTTTTTTTTTCAATTATTTACATTTTAAAAAAGTGTTAGAAATAATTGTGTTAAATACTGAATATCCTTAAGTTAAAATTTAAAATTTTGAAAATTACATTTTAAGAAGCAAAAAAAAGAAAAAAAAATCTTACACAAGAAAATTAACTAATCGGTGAAATTAGAAGATTGAAAATAAGCAAGCAAATTAATTTATGTTTCATAGTACAATTTAATTTTTTCGTATAGTATAGAATTAATAAAAAACGTTATTGAAATTTCTTATATCACCATTTAGTAGTTTATTTTATTTCTCTAAAAAGGATAATTATTCTCATATATAAATATGGGATAAATATATCACTAATATAACTTGAGGGTTCGCGTGTTTCGCGTTCATCTTACATAAGTACTATATAATCGAAATCTATATATATGCCAAAATAGGGCTGAATTTGTTGCTTTCCGTTTGGCAACAACGGTAGTTTCCGCAGCTACGATTCTTTATGGTGACTAGATACTTTCAGCGAATCAGCTTTCTGATGAAGACTTTCTTTTAGACACATTGGAAAACGTTTTGTTTATATTTTGTTTGCGTCATACATAGCGTCTGCAAAGTGTTTTCAAACAGTTTTAAATGAATTTAATTCGTGATGTGCAATATTATAGGCGAAATTCAGATAATGGTGATGTGATACATTCAGCGAATCAATTTTCTGATCAAGACTTTTTTTTAGACACAGTAGAAAACATTTTGTTTAAATTTTGTTAGAGTCATACATGGCGTCTGCGTAGAGTTTTTAAAAGACTTTTACATGAATTTAATTCTTGCTGTGCAATACTGTCGTCAAAATGAACGCCTAGGATTAAATTAATTGTATTTCATAATGTTAAAGTGATTTATGCCCATCCATTGATAGCATCAACTAAATGCATTTTTAGAAGTTTTGAATAACTTTTTTTTTATTACGAAAAGATTTTAAATTTTATATGTTAAAATGGTTTATGATAGTAGTTATTCTGGCTAGAGTTGCTGCAAAAAAAGTGGCGAGGGAGCGATGCGAGCTGGTGCCGCGTGGCAGTTCCAATGTGAATCACGGGGGTTGACGAGCGTTAGCGAGCAGGATGCTGAGCCACCTAGTTTAATATATATTATAACTAACCCTATAGTTATGAATATGAACGTCAGGTATGATTTAACAGCAATACACATATTAAAAAAATTAAGCATTAGTATTAATGCAATGTATATAAAAGCATTATTAATGATAAAATTGTACAAAATGTGTAAATATGAATCAAACAAACTTTACCAATTTACTATAAAATGAAGTAATATATATAGAATAATCAAATTTTAATTGCTTAATAGGCGTATAGCCAACATAGTGAAAAAGTACCCAACACGGGACTCGAACCCGGGTCATCAGTACAGCGCATTGACGTTCTACCAACTGAACCACTTGGGAACGATTCTCAGCCTAGAACTTTCTCACTATAACATGTTCGCAAGGCTACAAACGCAGCACAAGATGGAATATTTTTGTGAGCCACCAACACTGGGGCAAACACGGAATCATAGAAAATCCAGCATCGATAATTGAATAAATTCATATTTAATACTTTGGAAATTTTTCCATAGAAAATTTCACACGCCTTGCATTCATAATAATCAAATTTTAATTGCTTATTATGCGTATAGCCAACATAGTGAAAAAGTACCCAAGCCGGAACTCGAACCCGTGTCATCAGTATAGCGCATTGACATTCTACCAACTGAACCACTTGGGAACGATTCTCAGCCTGGAACTTTCTCACTATAACATGTTGGCAAGGCTACAAACGCAGCACAAGATGGAATATTTTTCGTGAACGCAAGATGGAATATTTTTCTATCAGCTGAACCACTTGGTAACAATTCCCGGCCTGGGTACTTTTTCACTATGTTGGCTATACGCCTACCCAACTAACACAGAACTTGCGGGCCACTGATGGCTACGTTAGCCTTGGCCCAAACTAGTAGATGAGGGGCCGCAATCGTTTGCCGTAACGGCAACTTAAAAAAACTGTCACGCCGGCCACAATGTGGCCGCAACAGAATTGGCCATAACTACATTAAGATGCCCATAATTGTGCCACAAGTGGTTAATCATAATTGACGGATAGCCTAAAACTGGCCACAGTTATACTTTAAGTGGCAATTATTAATGAAAACTAGCCACAGTTTGGCCATTAACGATCATCGTGAATAAAATCTAGCCAGAAGATCGCCACAGCCATGCCACCTGCGTTTGTTAAGAATAAAAGCTACCCCAAAGCTGGCCATAAATGTTAATTTATTGGTCATCATAAATGTAAACTAGCCTTAAGCCAGCCATCCACATACCATCAATGCTATTCATTAATGAATGCATGCCGAAAGCTAGCCACTTTGTTGCCATGAATGGGCATCATTAATGTATGCAAGCCGAAAGCTAGCCACTTCGTTGCCATCATTAATGAATGCAAGCCGAAAGCTAGCCACTTTGTTGCCATCAATGGTAATCATTAATGAATGCATGCCGAAAGCTAGCCACTTTGTTGCCATGAATGGGCATCATTAATGTATGCAAGCCGAAAGCTAGCCATTTCGTTGCCATCATTAATGAATGCAAGCCGAAAGCTAGCCACTTTGTTGCCATCAATGGTAATCATTAATGAATGCATGCCGAAAGCTAGCCACTTTGTTGCCATGAATGGGCATCATTAATGTATGCAAGCCGAAAGCTAGCCACTTCGTTGCCATCATTAATGAATGCAAGCCTAAATCTAGCCACTTTGTTGCCATCAATGGTAATCATTAATGAATGCATGCCGAAAGCTAGCCACTTTGTCGCCATCAATGGGCATCATTAATAAATGATAGCCCAAAGCTAGCCATATTCATGCCACTATTAGATATCATGAATGGAAGCTGGCCAGAATTATACTTTTTATGGTCCTCAAAAAAGTAAAGTTGAGCAAATCTCCATTTTTACTCCTTTGGCAGGGACAATTTTTTTTCTTTTTTTAAGTTATTTTAAACTTTAGAATCTAAATTTACTGGTCCATAATTTTTGTCTGAAAACTCTAAATATTTTATTCAAAATTTGAAAAAAAAAAAAAAAAATAATAATAATCTATTGGAATATTTTTCTTAACAAGAGCTCATAACACCAACCTGACTTTTATGCAAACATGTTTCACTTTATTATAATATTTTTCAGTTAAAAACTGCAATGGTGTTATAAGCACCCCATATTAAAAAGGTCAAAATACAATAAAATCGAAAGTGCTTCAGATCTTGTATAGAATACTTTCAATCTGGAAGCAATAATAATATTTTTTTTTTTTTAAAGTGTCCCAATGGAGGCAAAAATTGGCCGTATCCACTCATCTCATTAGATCGGAATAAAAGGCCATATGGTTATGATTTATTTTTTAATGTTATTCTGAAAAAGTTGCAAAAGCCATAATTGTAATTAATAAAAAAAAAGTTGTAAAATAAGGTGTAACACAAGGTGTAAAATATATATTGAGCGTTAAATTACCAATGATGGTGAGAATACGAAAAAAAACTAATTTTCTTCAATTTTTAATTAAATTATAGGTTTAAACATTCTATTCAAAGGAGTAAATTTTTAAGTAGTTTCAATTTATGTTTCTTCAAGCTAATTCACCAGGTGGATAGTCCAGCCAGAATTTCCATTGAAAATTGTTATCTAATGATTATATTCAACATCCCTTTTTCGAAGCAAATAAAAAATGTATAATGTTAAATGAGATACCATATGAAAGGATTTTCAAGCGACTTCTGACATAGTACACTCACATTTCTTTAAAACATGTATTTTGGTTAAAATTGCAAGTAATAAATTAAATAGGCATTGTTTTCAGAAATAAAATGAAAGTTTTTCCTCAAATTACTGTTGCCACAAAAATTAAATTCCACAACAATGATTATAAAAAAAATGTTCAATAAAGATAAAGTGGACATGGTTGCTGCATGGGTTTATTTTATATTTATGATAAAAAAGCAAAATTTAAATTCAAACGCTCAATTTTTTTTTTTTTTTTTTTTTTTCAAAACATTATGTCACTCTCTAATGTAGTTAAAATACAATTTATATATATATATAGCTCTTGATATTTTCAGTCAGTTTTTACTGTAAAGTATGAAAGAATAAATTGGATTATATTCTGGCTTTATTTTTTTTTAGAAGTTTAAACATGCATCTAAAAAATATTAGATATTGCTAAAAAATATTAGGCTGCAGTGTGAAATCTTCACACAGGCCCACTAGTATATATTATTTCTGTTATCAACATCCCCTTTTCTCAGAAAATATGAAATGCACAACAATGAACGAGATGCCATAAGAAAGGATTTTGAACCAGCTTCTGACATAGTGCACTCACATCTCGATAAAACATATTTTTTGATTAAAAATTGCTGTAAATTAAAAATTAAATCTGCATTGTCTTCATAAAAGAAATGAAAGGCTTTCCTCAAATTAGTGTAGCCACAAAAATAAAATACCACATTATATAATGCTTAAAATGATTATAAAAAATAAATACTACAAAAAAGATAAAGTGGGACATAGTTGCTGCACGGGTTTATTTTATATTTATGACTAAAAAGCAAAATTGAAATGCTCAATTTATTTTTCTTTGTCCCATGTTTTTTTCCGAAACAGATGATGTCATCTCTAAAGCAGTTAATTAACTATAGATATATATATTTTTTTGTCTTTGCTATGCTCGATCAGTTTTTACTGTAACTGTGATGGAATAAACGAGATGATATTCTGGCTCGACTAATGTTGTTTGAAGATAGTTTCAGTCCTTAATTTTCCTTTACAAGTTTAAACCTGCATCTAAAGAGTATTAGATATTGCTAAAATGTATTAGACTGCAGTGTGAAATCTTCGCATGGGTCCACTGGTGCTTTTATAATACAATTTCTTACCTGGATGTTTCTTCCAATTATCCAGCTTGAAAATAAAACAAAAACGCAGGAACTCTATTTTATAAAATTGGTAAAATGTTGACATTACTGATCATTGAAATTTAAGAATTTTTTTTAATGATGTAACTATATATATATATGTAAATTAGGTCCGTTCAAAAAATGTCATTTCACTATCTTCATCTCTTTGGCATATATCAGAAAAATGTAGCAGTATTCCTATAAAGTAATGTTTTAGTCTGTTAAGGACTCTTCCCCCCTTTATACACATCATAGAACAAAATTTCAATGTATATATATTTACAAAATATTACTAATTGACAGAAAGCCAATTGTCACTATTTTCCTTCTTATGTAATCTTAAAATTTCTCTTATTAAATAAGTTTAATATTTTTTCAAAATAGTAGTGGCAGTTGATCTTCTAGAACACGGCAAGTTCACCATTCATACACTAAATCTTTTTTTTTTTTTTTTTTTTTTTTTTTTTAAATGGACTAAACATTACTCATAAATAATAATATATCATTGTTTTTACTTTTTAAAAATTAGCAAGTAATGAGTACTGAATATATATATATATTTTTTTTTAATATATTACCAATAAAGAAATCTTTAAAATATTTTTCCTTCCAGCAGGAGGTATGTGACTTTTTGACTAACAAAATTTCAAACTGATTCATACAATATTATGTACATTAAAATTTTAATCTCAAGTTCTAATGAGATTATGATGAAATTTTTATTAAAATTTTCAAAAGTTTTTATACAGCAAATTATTTTTAATACCTGATCTCCAAGCAATGCTAATTTATAATCAACCAACAAAAACAGTTTATCAGTTTTTAAAATATAGCCTACATAAAACACTTTTATTCAATTATATCTTAACCTGTAAAAAGAAGGGGGAATGTTCTCAGAATGAGAAAGAAGGGGAAAATATATAGTACATCTTTTTTAACAACATCACTTGCATAAATAAATATATATATTTAAAAACACTAGAACTGAATGCTTTTTTTTTTCATATAAATTTTATTTTTCACAACAAATGTAAAACAAACCAACCAAAAAACATTTATTTATGTATTTACAAGATGCTCAAAATTTATCAGAAATATTTTACAAGAAAATTTAATCCTGTTACAATTAAATTTCTGATGTTTCTTAATTTAAGTTTATAAACAAGAGCAGAAAATCTACAGTCATCTTCACAGAGAACTTTTTTCTTTCCAGATTTTTATTCTTCTTCTTCTGAAAAACAAAAAATAAATTTTACAAAACAAAATTAAAATGCCTTACTTTAAAAACACCACTTATTAATTAGCCATTTATAAATATAATCGGAACAGAAATTATAATTTAAAAAAACTATTTACAAAAAGCTTTGTAGTTCAAGTTATTTGTACAAAATGAAACTATTTTATTGCAGTATACCTATATTTGCTTTTAACAAAAACTCATGAAAGGGCAGCGTTGTCAAATGACACCTAATTCCTTTTTTTTTTCTAGGTGCGAAACTGCATTTCATGGTGGCAATTTTATGTTATATCATATTCTCTCATTTCTTTTTGCAACCATGTTAACAATAATATTGTTTCTATTTTTATGTGTTAAGAGCAGGGCGGGAGGGGGGGGGCTGTATATATTAAATACTTTATCTCTGTGTTAATCACTAAAACAAAATAAAAACAGGCTTTCTATAAATTCTTTTGAATAACTTCAAATATATAAATTCATATTCTTTACATATGATGTATGGGTGCTCTTTCTGTTCATTTCATAAAAGTCGAATTGCTCACTTTGTAAATGTTTCTAGAATTTGTATTTCTAGAAACCAGCAGTTCTTTATTTTCTTCACTTTATTTTTTCACATAACATTTCCTTCAAAATGGCTTTGTAAAGTAGGAAAATACATTGTGTACCTTATTTTTTCACATAACATTTCCTTCAAAATGGCTTTGTAAAGTAGGAAAATACATTGTGTACCTCCAAGCTATAAATCTGATATTATCACTCATAAAACGATAGCATTTCAATTCTCACCGTAATTTAGTTCAAAATAAGGAAAAGCAATTTTTCAACTTTTCCCCGTCAAAGTTAAAAAAGTAAAATTTAAATTAGGTGGGATATAATGTATCCCACCACGCCTCAAAGGGTTAAAAGACAATAAAGAAAAAATGAAGTTACTTTGACACAGGGTTGGGTTTCTTCCCGAAGAAACTGGAAGAAATGGAAAAAACTGGAAGAAACCAACAGAAAACAAAACAGATGCTCAAAATTAAAATATATTAACTATATAAAAGAATTAAATTCAAAACCTAATTATATGAAATTTAAATTGGAAATTAATTAATATTAAAAATATTATTTATGGAAAAATAAGTTATTTTTTAATAACAAACTTCAGGTTCAGCAGGTATTTACAGGTTATGTTTTTTACAACTTTAGAGGTAGGGGATATTTTTTTATTGTTTATATAATTTCTGTAAAAAAAAAAAAAAAAAAACCTACCAATTCCTTATTTATCATATAAAAATGCAATATTTTAAAAACTATTGTGCAAAACTTAAAACAAACAAATTTGTAATTATGTATACTAGCATGCTGATTTAAAAGATAAATGTTCTGAAAATAAACTCTACAGGGATAAGAATTTTTTTCATCTTTTGAATTCATCCATTCTAAGTTGAGAAATTGATTGCAGCATCTTAAAGCTAAATTACTTCTGTTTTGTTATACAATGTTGCACTGTAGTAAGGAAAATGGAGATTTTAATGAAATCCTTCAATACAGTAATTACTGTATATTAGTTTCCTTAATAAAATGGGCGTAAATTCAAAGCACTGTCTTTTATTTAAAAGAGTTTCATTCTACAATAGGTAAATGATCCACATACTATTTACTACTGGTTACAGAAGTTTAAATTATATATATTAAAAAAAATGTGCCTCTTTTGAATTGAATTACCTTTAATTGATTTTGTGTATTTTGGATAAATTTATTTGGTACATTTCCATTATACCAACATCATTGTCGTCACCAAGTGCAATAATTGGCACAAAATGAAATTCATGTGAAAGGATTCAATTGGAAAAAAAAAAAAAAAAATGCTGGCACAAAATTGAGCATTTAAAAATATAACATTTGAAAATTACAGACTTTCACGAACTATTTTATTAAATCGACACGAATATAGACTTAAAATAAAAGAACAAATAAATATTATATGATAAATTAATAAAATTAACTCAATTTAAACTACAGGCATAGCATTGTAAATGTCTCTTAGCATTGCAGTAAGCATTTCACTTTTTGAATGAAGACGTTCATACTTTTTTTTTTGTATCCAAAGTCCTGAAACAATTTTATTGCATCATCTGGTAAATGCCTAATGGTAAAATCCACATTAGTGTCAACAATAAATATAAGTTACTACTTAATATTAAATATTTTCTATTTGAAAAATAGCAAATTAAGATGTTTTGCGAGGTTACAGAGTAAATTAAGTAATAATAATAATTAAAAAGTGTCATGTTCAATAAATAGCAAATCACAATGTTTGGCACGGTTTGCAATAAAAATATTTACACGTTCAGGGTTGAAATAAATAGCACATTAGCATACATTTTGGCATGGTGTTAGAAAAGTCCCATTTATTTTATTCAGGTACACAATGATTGGAAAGCTTTAGACAGGTGTGTGATCTTGGCTAAAAAACTGGTGTAATTATCAATTTATCATACATAATTAAATTTTTATAAGTCTAATTAAATTTATGTAAGGTTATCTATTAGAAAATACATTTATTTTTATTGTATTTTACAAAGTTGTAACTTATATGGTAAATTCTTAAAGAAAAACAGTTTCTTCCATTTTTTCCACTTGGAAGAAACCTATTTCTTCAGGCCGGTTTTTTCCACTTTGGAAGAAACTTGCCAACCCTGCTTTGACACATCATAGACAATCTCTGACAAACAGATTTTTCCATTTTAATTTTGTTTTTTTAACAGTTAAAACTGTTTTGGCCAATAATTCAAAAATTTTTAGTAGCATTTGGGGACTCCTGAAAATCGGGGACCCTGGGCCCGTGCCCCGAATGCCCTGCCCATGACAGATATATAAATTTCTCTATTTTTAGCCGCAATCGATTGACAAATTTAGCAATTTTTCTCATGCGATCTTGGAAGAATTTCGCTATTTTTTCCCATGACTGACTGAATAGTTTCGTGATTTTTCCCGCAGCTGACTGATGAATTTCAGAATATTTTCCTGCTACCAATTGCCGAATTGTGCAGGGAGGGAGGTTTTGCGACAAATAAGCAAATTTCCCAATTTTTTTCCTACAACAAACTGCCGAATTTTGAGATTTTTGAATTTTGTAATTTTTCTTGCGACCAAGTGACAAATTTTGTGATATTTTACTGTGACCAATAGACGAATCTTGCGATATTTTCTCATGACCGATAGATGATTTTTGTGATATTTTCCTGCTAAATTTTGGTGAAATTCGCGAAAGCAAATTCTTGCGAATCCACAATAATCAGGGCACATTTCCAGCTATATAAAAACGGGCAGGGCGCATTTACAACTATAAAAAAATGGGCAGGGTGCTGCGCCCTCTCGAAAACGTCTAGGGGAAACACTAATTACTCCAATACAAATATTGCCACAGTTATTTTATTCTAAAAACTTGATATTTGAGTAATTTTAATTTATTTTCAGCAGTGAAATTAACTCGAAATTATTGAATAACAAACATGTGAATTTTTACATTGCTAACTAAGCGTAACCAAGCTTCCAGGCTCGAACATATTTCACACTGTCAGTTTTACGCTTAGTTAGCAATGAAAAAAAAATCACCATTTTTATTACTTGATATTTGATTTAAAGGAAAATTTAAAAACATGGATTTGAACCTTCAGCTCCTCTCCAGAATCTTACATTTGCAAAATATTTTGGGCAAAACATAAGAATGTTTTAAAAATACCTTGAATTTAAATATCATTTTTTAAAGTTTCTTAAGAAAAAAGGGTCAAAGAAAGTATTAAAGAAGGTCCCTTTCTCCAAAGAATCTGCTTTATTTTTAATTTGTTAAAAATTATACATTACATATAATCAAAATCCAAATTAATTTATATGACAACATATTAAAAAAAAATCCTTAATTTAGAGGTCAGAAGATTAAATAATTTTATCACCACCTCCCTTCCTCTTCTACATACATAGCATAAATTAAAAAAAATTATTTAGCATAAATCTGTGTAATCTTAAGTATTGTCAAAGTTCATGAAAGTCAAAAACCCTGTTAACAAAAATTATTTGACACATTTCTGCAAAACTTTAAAAAATACTCAATCTTTTTCTATTAAATTTTACATTTCAAAAATTTAAATTAATTTAATTTTTATTAAATGTAAGTCCAGATTAGATGCACTATATTTCCAGAGGTGTCACAATAATCACAAAACTGAAATCATCACTCTTGAAACAAATATTAAAACATTTAAAGCAAACATTTTCTAAGCACATGAGCTGAAGCATCAAAATTTTGAGTAATTTGAAGGACCCATTGTACAAGATGTTTACATTTCATGAAACTCTGCTAAACTGTTTTAACAAACTGTAAAATAACAATTTTGAATAAAATAATTTTAATAAAAATGAACAATTCCTATGCAATATGTAATAGACGAAGATTTTTTTATGATAACTTTTTGAATACAGTTTTGTTAAAATATTACAATTTAACTAAATTTTAATATGAAAAAGTTTACAAAATGATTTTTTGGCCATTTAAAAGATATCGCTAAATTTATCAGCCAATCGTGGTAAAAAATCTTAAAATTAGTCAATGGATTGTTGGGGAAAAAAAAAAAAAATTCGGTTAATGTACGCGAAGCGTACATACACAAGTTACTGACCGCGGCTGGAATGAATTTCGTGCATTCTACAGATTGCTGTACAGCAAGTTTCATGCGTCCAGTGATGTTTTTTTTCGGTTAATGTACGCGAAACGTACATATACAAGTTACTGACCGCGGCTTGAATGAATTTCGTGCATTCTACAGATTGCTGTACAGCGAGTTTCATGCGTCCAGTGATGTTTTTTTTTCAGTTAATGTACGCGAAGCGTACATACACAAGTTACTGACCGCGGCAGGAATGAATTTCGTGCATTCTACAGATTGCTGTACAGCGAGTTTCATGCATCCAGTGATGTTTTTTTTTTTCGGTTAATGTACGGCAAGCGTACATACACAAGTTACTGACCGCGGCTTGAATGAATTTCGTGCATTCTAGAGAATGCTGTACAGTGAGTTTCATGCGTCCAGTGATGTTTTTTTTCGGTTAATGTATGCCAAGCGTACATACACAAGTTACTGACCGTGGCTTGAATGAATTTCGTGCATTCTACAGATTGCTGTACGGCGAGTTTCATGCGTCCAGTGATGTTTTTTTTCGGTTAATGTATGCGAAGCGTACATACACAAGTTACTGACCGCGGCTTGAATGAATTTCGTGCATTCTAGAGATTGCTGTACGGCGAGTTTCATGCGTTCAGTGATGTTTTTTTTCGGTTAATGTACGCGAAGCATAGTCAACCGCGTCTTGCATGTATTAGAAAAATGAAGAATATCGAAATTTTCCTCAATTATAACGTGTGTGGTGTGATGCAGAGAATTGACTATTTATAGAGTTTTTATGAGAATTTCTTTCATGAAGTAAACGTTGATTTTATTCCGTTTTGTGACAATTTTCAAGTTTAAGCCTTATTTTACTAGAAATTTTTTAATTGTTAAAGGTAATAAATTATTAAACTTGATAAATATTTCAAAAAAATTCATAGAAAAAAAAAGATAACTTGTAAAAATGGATACAGATGGAAGAAAAAAGCTATAAATATGTAAAAATAGAAAAAATTTGATAAAAATATGTAAAAATGGAAATATCCGGAGGAAAAAAATAGCCGAAAATTTGTAAAAATGAAGTATCCGGAGGAAAAAATAGCTAAAAATTTGTAAATTGAAAAAGCTAGAGGGAATAGATAACTAAAAATTTTTTTAAATGGAGAAATCTGGAGGGAAAATAGTTAAAAATTCATTAAAAAAAAAAAAGGAAAAATCCGGTGGGAAAAATAGTTTAAAATGGAAAAATTGGAGGAAAACATAGCAAAAAAATTGGAAATTCGGAAAATATGGTGGCAAAAATAGCTAAAAATGTGGGAAAATATGGTGGCAAAAATAGCTAAAAATGTGTGAAAATTGTAAAATCTGGAGGAAAAGTAGCTAACAATTTGTAAAAATGGAAATATGATGAGGAAAGAATAGTTAAAAATTTATACAAATGAAAAATACAGAAGAAAGAAAATTAAAAATATGGAAAAATCTGGAGGGAAAAAAATGGCAAAAAATTTGTAAAAATGGTAAAATCCGGAAGAAAAAATAGCTAAAAATTTGTAAAAATAAAAAATCCAAATGAAAAAAATAGATATTTTTTTTAAAAAAATTGAGAAATTTGGAGAAAAAATTGCTAAAAATTTTTTTTAATTGAAAAATCCGGAGGAAAAAGTAGCTAAATTTTTTTTTAATTGAAAAATCCAGAGGAAAAAGTAGCTAAAAATTGTTTAAATTGAAAAATTCGGAGGAAAAAGTAGCTAAAAATTTTTAAAAATTGAAAAATTCGGTAGAAAAAGTAGCTAAAAAATTTTTTAAAGCGGAAAAATCCAGAGGAAAAAGTAGCTAAAAATTTTTAAAAACGGAAAAATCCGGAGGAAAAAATAGCTAAAAATTTTTAAAAACTGAAAAATCCGGAGGAAAAAATAGCTAAAAATTTCAAAAAATGCAAAACAAACAAAGGAAAAACATAGCTAAAAATTTATAAAAATGAAAAAAAAAGTAAAAACATAGCTAAATATTTATAAAAATGAAAAAAAAAAGTAAAAACATAGCTAAATATTTATAAAAATGAAAACAAAAGAAATAAAATAAAAACGTAGCTAAAATTTGTAAAAATGTAGAGGAAAAAATAGCTAAAAATTTGTAAAAATGAAAAATAGATGAAAAATAGCTAAAAACTTGTAAAAACGAAAAATCCAAATGAAAAAAGTAGGTTAAAATTGAAAAATCCGGAGGAAAAAATAGGGTAGAACTTTTTTTTATGGAAAAATCCGGAGGAAAAAATTTGTAAGAATAAAAATATCCGGAGGAATAAATAGTCCAAAATTTGGATAGAAAAATTGCTAAAAATGAAACAATACGGAGTGAAAAATAGCTAAATAGTTTTTTAAACGGAAACATCCGGCAGGAAAAATAGCTAAAAATTTGTAAATTGAAAAAGCTAGAGGGAATAGATAACAAAAAATTTTTTTTAATGGAGAAATCTGGAGGGAAAATAGTTAAAAATTCATAAAAAAAAAAAGGAAAAATCCGGTGGGAAAAATAGTTTAAAATGGAAAAATTGGAGGAAAACATAGCAAAAAAATTGGAAATTCGGAAAATATGGTGGCAAAAATAGCTAAAAATGTGGGAAAATATGGTGGCAAAAATAGCTAAAAATGTGTGAAAATTGTAAAATCTGGAGGAAAAGTAGCTAACAATTTGTAAAAATGGAAATATGATGAGGAAAGAACAGTTAAAAATTTATACAAATGAAAAACACAGAAGAAAGAAAATTAAAAATATGGAAAAATCTGGAGGGAAAAAAATGGCTAAAAATTTGTAAAAATGGTAAAATCCGGAAGAAAAAATAGCTAAAAATTTGTAAAAATAAAAAATCCAAATGAAAAAAATAGATATTTTTTTTAAAAAAATTGAGAAATTTGGAGAAAAAATTGCTAAAAATTTTTTTTAATTGAAAAATCCGGAGGAAAAAGTAGCTAAATTTTTTTTAAATTGAAAAATCCAGAGGAAAAAGTAGCTAAAAATTGTTTAAATTGAAAAATTCGGAGGAAAAAGTAGCTAAAAATTTTTAAAAATTGAAAAATTCGGTAGAAAAAGTAGCTAAAAAATTTTTTAAAGCGGAAAAATCCAGAGGAAAAAGTAGCTAAAAATTTTTAAAAACGGAAAAATCCGGAGGAAAAAATAGCTAAAAATTTTTAAAAACTGAAAAATCCGGAGAAAAAAATAGCTAAAAATTTTTAAAAACTGAAAAATCGGGAGGAAAGATAGCTAAAAATTTCAAAAAATGCAAAAATAACAAAGGAAAAACATAGCTAAAAATTTATAAAAATGAAAAAAAAAGTAAAAACATAGCTAAATATTTATAAAAATGAAAAAAAAAAGTAAAAACATAGCTAAATATTTATAAAAATGAAAACAAAAGAAATAAAATAAAAACGTAGCTAAAATTTGTAAAAATGTAGAGGAAAAAATAGCTAAAAATTTGTAAAAATGAAAAATAGATGAAAAATAGCTAAAAACTTGTAAAAACGAAAAATCCAAATGAAAAAAGTAGGTTAAAATTGAAAAATCCGGAGGAAAAAATAGGGTAGAACTTTTTTTTATGGAAAAATCCGGAGGAAAAAATTTGTAAGAATAAAAATATCCGGAGGAATAAATAGTTCAAAATTTGGATAGAAAAATTGCTAAAAATGAAACAATACGGAGTGAAAAATAGCTAAATAGTTTTTTAAACGGAAACATCCGGCAGGAAAAATAGCTAAAAATTTGTAAATTGAAAAAGCTAGAGGGAATAGATAACTAAAAATTTTTTTAAATGGAGAAATCCGGAGGGAAAATAGTTAAAAATTCATTAAAAAAAAAAGGAAAAATCCGGTGGGAAAAATAGTTTAAAATGGAAAAATTGGAGGAAAACATAGCAAAAAAATTGGAAATTCGGAAAATATGGTGGCAAAAATAGCTAAAAATGTGGGAAAATATGGTGGCAAAAATAGCTAAAAATGTGTGAAAATTGTAAAATCTGGAGGAAAAGTAGCTAACAATTTGTAAAAATGGAAATATGATGAGGAAAGAATAGTTAAAAATTTATACAAATGAAAAATACAGAAGAAAGAAAATTAAAAATATGGAAAAATCTGGAGGGAAAAAAATGGCTAAAAATTTGTAAAAATGGTAAAATCCGGAAGAAAAAATAGCTAAAAATTTGTAAAAATAAAAAATCCAAATGAAAAAAATAGATATTTTTTTTAAAAAAATTGAGAAATTTGGAGAAAAAATTGCTAAAAATTTTTTTTAATTGAAAAATCCGGAGGAAAAAGTAGCTAAATTTTTTTTTTAATTGAAAAATCCAGAGAAAGTAGCTAAAAATTGTTTAAATTGAAAAATTCGGAGGAAAAAGTAGCTAAAAATTTTTAAAAATTGAAAAATTCGGTAGAAAAAGTAGCTAAAAAATTTTTTAAAGCTGAAAAATCCAAAGGAAAAAGTAGCTAAAAATTTTTAAAAACGGAAAAATCCGGAGAAAAAAATAGCTAAAAATTTTTAAAAACTGAAAAATCCGGAGGAAAGATAGCTAAAAATTTCAAAAAATGCAAAAATAACAAAGGAAAAACATAGCTAAAAATTTATAAAAATGAAAAAAAAAGTAAAAACATAGCTAAATATTTATAAAAATGAAAAAAAAAAGTAAAAACATAGCTAAATATTTATAAAAATGAAAACAAAAGAAATAAAATAAAAACGTAGCTAAAATTTGTAAAAATGTAGAGGAAAAAATAGCTAAAAATTTGTAAAAATGAAAAATAGATGAAAAATAGCTAAAAACTTGTAAAAACGAAAAATCCAAATGAAAAAAGTAGGTTAAAATTGAAAAATCCGGAGGAAAAAATAAGGTAGAACTTTTTTTTATGGAAAAATCCGGAGGAAAAAATTTGTAAGAATAAAAATATCCGGAGGAATAAATAGTTCAAAATTTGGATAGAAAAATTGCTAAAAATGAAACAATACGGAGTGAAAAATAGCTAAATAGTTTTTTAAACGGAAACATCCGGCAGAAAAAATAGCTAAAAATTTGTAAAAATGGAAAAAATCGGAATGAAAAAATCGATAAAAGTTTATAAAAATTGAAATATCTGAAGGAAAATATCGGTAAAAGTTTGTAAAAATTGAAATATCTGAAGGAAAATATTGGTAAAAGTATGTAAAAATCGAAAAATGTGACGGTAAAATTTACTAAAACTTTGTAAATATTCTTAAAACGAAATAAAATCAATGCTACGTTCACGGTGTACTTTGTGAAAGAATTTGCTTGACGATGTGTGTAAGTAATAAGTCGTCTGCCAAAAAGCTCGTGTTCTGATTGGGTAGAATTCGGAGGTTGCCGATTTCTCGGTTGGCGCGCGTCGTTCCTTGGCGTGCGTCAAAAAAATCGCCAAATCGGGGACCCTCGCTTATTCGAGGATTCTGCCGAAAAATATTTTAATAGCTTTTTTTTTCTATAACTTTAAGAGTAAAAAATAAGTACATTCTAGCTGTAAAAAAAGGTTAAAAAGTGTAAATTTTACACTTAAAGTGCAAAGGTTGGAAAGCTTTGTAAAGAGCTTTAACGTTTACCAACTGTATGCAGCTAAAATACAAGAGTGCACTTCTATTTTATGAATGTGTGAAATTAAATTTACTAATGTAAATTGATCAATACAGACAAAATTTGGAGCCTATTTAGGGGACCATCCCAAAATTCTTCCTAGTAAAGCAGGTCCCTTCACAATATACCTTTTAATAAACAGGATCTCTTCCCATTTTTTTTTTTAAATAACACAGGCAACTTAAAAAATTGAGTTTTAAAAAGGAAGAAGTCTTTAAAGACAAATTTGTTTTTGCATGTGGGGTAGCAATACTTTTAAAATCTGGAATTTTCTGAATTGACTATTTTATAAACAATCCATAAAAACATACTCTTCATTGTTAATTTTTATTTTATGTTTCAAAATGTGTAATTTGCAAACAAATTGAAAGGAAAACTTTAACAGAAGGACTTAAAGAAGTTATCAATAAACGTTTGGTTCAAATTTGAGTAACTAAATTTCATATTCATTACAAAATGTTATCTTTCACAAAAAAAAAAGAATAAATTTCACACAAATAACTTTTACTTTTTTCAAAATGGGCCCTAAGATAAAAGCCCTGCGTTACAAACTGAGTAAATTGACAACTTACCTTTGCTTGAATGCCAAACGAGTTTATGCTGCACAGTCATCTCTGCTGCCATCTCTGAACTGCGCCACCACAGTTTCCTGAAAAATATGAAAATAAATTGTAATAGGTTGCAATATTAAGCATTTATCATATTCAACAAGAAAATTAAAAAGAAAAAGTACAACTGATTAATGTATATAACTGATGTCAGTGAATCATTTTCTTCTTCTTTTAAATCAAAACTTATTTCAACATGCACACACACATAATTTGCATTAAATAAAATGGCATCTTATCTAAATATTGCTATGGGGAGGAAAAGAAAAACAAAATTACTGAATCAGCCACACCAGCAGAAGTGCTGTGCACTTAGACTGTTTTAAATTTTTACACGCATATGCACTATAGCGCTTTTTACTGAAATTATGGTACTGAAAAAGAAAAACACTGCAGAACATAATATAAAAGATGGAGATAAATTATAGTTCCAGGAAAGTAATTAAGGAAGATAATTGATACAATGTTTGGTACTTTTCGGTTAGCTGGACACCAGTAATATATATACATGTATGTACTTGTACACATCATTGGCACCTAGCTAACCGAAAAGTACCCAATGTTTTATTTAACATAAAATTAAAAGTGTAATATCAGATAGGCTCTCTCCTCTTAATATTTTGGATGGGTGTAAAAAGAAAAAAAAAAAAAAAAAAAAAAAATGTAACAGTATAGTATAACAGTGTGCAACTATTTTGGATTCCAAGAAAGAAATTGCATGCTTTGAGAGTATGTTGTCACAAACACAGAAAGAAAATTTCAGACTCGGGGGAGATGAGGTTAAAAAAAGGCTTAAAACAAGTTTTAAAAAGGAAGACGTCCTTAAAGACAAATTTGTTTTTGCATGAGGGGTAAGGGACGATGCAATACTTTGAAACAAAAAAAGGTACATTTCGGTTAGCCGGGCGCCAGTGATATATATCAACATATATAAATACATAATGTATATACCTATATATGTATATACATACATATATGTATATAAATATATGTATGTATATATATGTATATGCAGACATATGTGTATATACATAGATATGTGTATATATAATACATGTATATATATCACTGGTGCCCAGCTAACCGAAATGTACCCAAACAAATTATGTGCTTTCATTAGGAAAAAAAAACCCATTAAAAATTAATCTGGTTTGTTATTAAAAAAATATTTACAACATGAAAATATATTAAAAGCAACTGTTTATAAAAAGTTTGGTCCTTTTCTGCTATACCAACACCATTGTCGCTAAGCATAATAATCGGCACAAAAGGAAATTCACATGAAACGAATCATTTGAAAACAAAAATAACATTGTTGGCACGAATTTAAGCACTTAAAAATAAAACGTTTGAAAATTGCAATACAAAATATGCACTTAAAATAAAAGAACAAATAAATATTACATAAGGTAATAAAATAAAACTCTATTTAAACTACAGGCTTGAAATTGTAAATGTCTCTTAGGATTGCTGTAAACATTTCATTTTTTGAATGAAGATGTTTATGAGTTTTTTTGATAAAAACTTTTTTTTTTATGTATCTAAAGTCCTAAAACAATTTTATTGCCGCTTCTACATCATCAAGTAACAGCTTAATGGTAAAATTCATTTCAGTGTCAATAATAAATGCAAGTTATAATTTAATAAATATTTTCTATTTGAAAAGTAGCAAGTTAAGATGTTTTATGAGGTTACGATTAAATAATAATAATAAAAGATTCACGTTCAATAAATAGTCCAATCAGAATGTTTGGTACAGTTTGCAATAAAAAATTCTTTACACGGTTAGGGTAGAAATAAATGGCAGATTAGCGTATATTTTGGCATGTGTTGGTATAACAGAAAAGTACCAAGTTGTGTTCCTATTACACTCTGACTCTGATAAGTGGAATTTAAAAATTAAATCAGATTACTTAGCTTTTCGGCTAAACCAAAACATTTTGGGCACTATTGCCATGACTAATTAAAAATCACATTAATGAATTAAAAAGAAATTACCTACTTTATTAAAATCTTAAAAATAAAATGAAATTTTGCAAATGGTCATTAATTAGTACATAAAATTCGAAGTTTTCTATTACTATCAAAATAAAAATATGCCAGTATCATCAGAAAATACAGAATATATATATATTAGTTAATTAAAACCAGATCTTAACATATGAGTATAATTTCACTGAAAGACACTGGAGCTGTAAAATATTACTTTCCGCTTCCTGACTGGTTTAAAATTGTCAGCAATAAAGCAAATTATAAAACAGGCAACGGAGAATTATGAAAAAAATAAAAGCTGAATTTTTATTGGTTAATTTTTTTATAAACCAAAAACTTCTGAGATTGTTCATTACGGACACATTTTACTCTGATATATATATATATATATAATTACAATCAACTTATTAATAGCATATTCAGGGCAGATGTAAGATCAGTAAAGAACTTTTTTTTTTATTCGCTTCTGTAGAATTAAGTCGCATAATAAGCAAAGCAATGCAGTTAATTTTACACAATTGCTGATGCTTTTTCTCAGCTTTCTTTATCTTGAACTTAAATCTGTCCCTGAGAATGATGAAAACTAATTTTTAACTAACTCTTGGAATAATATAGAAAAATAATCTTACCTAATTAGTAAATCTAAATATCCAAAAACCAGTGAATGACGAGACTTAGACATAGACGACGCCACGATGCAGGAAAGGGAAATGTAAACAACGCTGCGATGTGCGATGACGCTGCCAAAAAGACATAAAAATCCCTACGAGACCGCAGAAAAAAAGCTATATTTCAATAGATTTATTTTTTCAAGGTTTTTTTTTTTATCTTCAAAATTTCTCATACAACATTAAATAATTTTAAAAGTGGAAATTTTTCAATGCTGATTATTACAAAGCGGAAAACATTTAAAAATATATTTACAAAAATCCCCACTGGGAAAAAAAATGTGTTGGAAAAGGGAAATCTTGTTTCATCTTTCCCTGCATTACTCCCGGCTTGCCGTGTGAAAGGAGTGGGAGGGGGGGATCGGTATTTGGTATTATTGCTTATTTAAGCTAGTTAAGATTTTTTTTTCTTTTAAATCTAAATTTTGGAGTGTTTCAAAAAATGAAAATAACTTATTTTTTGGAACTGATTTATAGATAATATACAGATAATATAAAATCACCGCCCACCCCCCTCCAAGAAAAAAAAGAATTTTTTTTTTTTTTTTTTTTTTTTCGTTTAACAGTAACTGCTTTTTGGTAAAGTGGCATTTATTTCTTTTGACAAATATTTTTTCATTGAAATTGAAATTGAAATAAATTCCCATTTATCATTAATTTTTTTAATATGTTTATATAATATGTATGTCTAAAGATTGCAATATTCATTTTCATTCTAGGTGCTCACAAAAAATATTCATTTAAAGATATTAATGCATACTTTAAAAGCAAAAACATTAACAGTTTTTATGATTTTTTTTTCCATAAAAACTCTTTAAATTAAAGAAGGGTACTTTTTGTGTATTTTTTATTGCATAAAATATTTAAATGCAGCATATTTTATCGTTTCACATAAATCCAGGTTTAAAATAACGAAAATCATCTTATAAAATGTGAAGTAAAGATACTTTTTATTTCTTATAATAAAAATGTCGAGAAGATTATACTGGGCCACTGACTTTTAAACAATGATAGATTTGTATATCTTGGCCGCAAACGTACTTTCATTCGCTATTGGGCACTGAAATTGCATTAAGTTTCCCCGCCATTTGCCCGTTAACGATTTGGCGATAGACATCCGGTGTGCGGGCGCTTCAGTTAAAATACATTAATGGCTGGATACAAATTGCCGCAAACTTTTTTGGCCACAACGTTTACAACAGGTGGCCAAAAATCTCGTGTTTGCTGGGTATTAAGCAATTAAAATTTGATTATTATGAATGCAAGGCGTGTGATACTTTCTATGGAAAAATTTCCAAAGTATTAAATATGAATGTATATATATATGTATATATATATATATATATGACCCCAAAACCACCCCAAAACCTATAACCCCAAAACCACATTAAATTATTTTAAAAACATACTTTAATCGTTAATAACTTATTAAGATACATTTGAAATATGTCAAGGTTTTTCCATTACTGCGTATCGATACTAAAACATTCCATTAAAGTATATGATGATGCCATTACCCTTAAAAACGAAGGTTATTATTTCACTTTTATAGAATAATTTTCATTGAACTTTTTACAGGATATTTTCTTATCATATTTTTATCTGTCATAAAATAGCTATATAAATGCATGTTTTTATGCTTACATATATTTTAATGCTCATAAAGGTAACTAAACCTATACATACATAAGTTTATCTTCTTTTTTTATAGTAACATTCAACGGTATACACGATGTTATATTCATTAGAAATCAATCATTTGTAATTCTCTAACTGGAAAATATAATTTTATGCTTTATCATAAAGTATTTGTAATGATAACTGTAATGTTAGTGTATTTTTTATTTGATGTATTTTTTAGAGGAATACAGACTCATTATTATTATTACTACTCCATTTCATACATTAATTAACTCTGATGCAGATGATTTATTTCAATGCGTTAAAATTTATAATAATTTCCAAAATCTTACAATACACAAAAAGAACTAAACTAGAGAATTTCAGAATACGTTCTTTAATCATTATATATTATTTCTGTTGTCAGCATCCCTCTTTCTGTGCATTTACAAAACGCACAACAACGAATAAAGTAAAATGATTTTGGACCGGCTTCTGACATAGTACACACACATTTCGTTAAAACACGATTTTAGATTAAAAATTGCAGTTAATTAAAAATTAAATCAGCATTGTTTTCATAAATTAAATGAATGGATTTTCTAAAATCAATGTTGCCACAAAAAGAAATGCCGTATTATATTGTGCTCAACAATGATTATAAAGAACAAATAATACAAAAAAGATAGAGAAGGACGCGTGGGTTTCTTTTATTCACAATTGAAAAACAAAATTGAAATTCACATGTTTGGAAGAAAAAACCATCATCAATCAATCGAAGCAGTGATATTTTACGTGTAGCCGTATTTTTTTCCGAAGCGTATGCCGTCAACCTCTAATGCAGATAAAATACATTTTTTTTTTCTCGCGCGTGCTTTTTGCTTTCTTCGATCATTTTTTACTTTTCCTCTTATGGAATGAATCATTCTGGCTCGAGTAATGTCGTTTGTCTTTTCTGTCTGTTAATGTTCTTTATTCTTCTTTAGAAGTTTAAACCTGGATCTAAAAAAATAGTACACTGCAGTAATAATAGTGCAATCCTCGCATGGTTGAATTGGTAAGTTATTTATTCAATAAATATTTATACTTTTTGTGAAATGCTAACAATTAAACTATTATCACTTATTAATTTAGGATGGACACTGATCCAACCGATGTTATAAGGAGGGAAATCTTTTTGCATATTCAACTCTTAAATTTACGTTTCCCTATAATTATATGCATGGCCATAAAACAAGCGTAATTCAGCTATCGATTAAGAGAAAATTAATAGATTTTTTTTTTCTTTTGCAGTGTATTTTTATGTTCTGGCAATTTTAATATTAATGCCTTCTTAAATTTTTTATCAGGTAATATTAGCATAGTCATAAAATAATTTTAATTTTATTAGAATGCAAGCTTTAATATTTTGCAAATAATTCTTCTTAAAGAAATACATAATCAGGGTAATAATAAAATAAAGAATATAAATTATATTTAAAAAGAAAAGACCCACAGAACAATTTTCTCCATATGCTTTCTTTTCATTAGTCTTAAAAACCCTTAAAATAGTTAACGTAAACAGCGTGTAGATGACATATAATGTTTCCTGCTCTAATAAAGAGAATGATTAATCACCTACGTATTTTTCAAGATTTGTTTTCTTTCTTTATAGACTATCTCGCGGGAAACATACGCGATTGTTTTGCGTAATTAAAATAAATAAAAAATATTTAAATGTTTAATTACAGTTTCAAATAAATTAACGGGGAAATAAAACGGTAGTTAACGTGAATAAAAAATATAGTTAAATTTATGTATAAGAACAATTAAAACAACATCAAAATATATTCTTAAAAAATGGTGAATTCATATATAAAATATAGAATTTTAATTAAAAAAATCGTCATTACTTTATCATTAAATTGTAATTAAATAAATAAAAAAAATCTTTTATCTTTGTATTCTATTAAGTAACAGGTTCTTGGTTAATAATAAATGTTCTTTCCTAAGTAATTTATTAGATAGCTGTTCTACTAAATCCAGCATTTTAATATCAGATTTATTTTCTCAATTTCTATCTCAGCTTGATGCTTTCTAGAATCACGTTTCTTATCCAAAGAAGTGGCTCTGTAAACCCATGTGTAGCATGTCATAAAAATCGATTAAACTTTTATCCCATAAATATTCAATATTTCTAATTTGTAGTTGTTAAACCCGGTTCTGTGTGAAAGAAATTTATTTGTCTAGTAAAATAATAATATTTCCCCTTTTCTTTATGATCTGTGATTTTCTTTTTAAAGTTATATATATTTATTTATTTTCGTATATCCAAATTAAGGAAAAGCTTTGTTTACATGACTGATTTTTTTTTTTCAGTAAATGCTACGTAAATGGGAACTGCGTCACAATGTCAGATATTGTGATTTTAAAATATATGACATGTCTAGTAATGGAACTCATACCTTACTTTTATTTTTAACTAGGGAATCGAACCCGGGAATTCCGGGTTATAGAACATAAGCAAAAACCATTTTTTTATTCTAATAGATTTTTAATATTACTTACCCATCATACGTAGTATAGGGTAAGTCTTGTAATCGTTTTGAAAATCGAATTTTTTTTTGACGGATTTACACGTTTCAGACACTGGAGATTCCGAAAAACATATTTTTAGAAAAAAAAAAAAAAAAAATGCCGTCCGTCTGCGTGTCTGTGTGTGTGTGTCTGTGTGTCTGTAAACGCTCTATCTCCCGAAAATATTGAGATAGAGACTTGCAATTTGGTATGTACTTAGTATGTAATAATGGGAAGAAGCCTATTTCATTTCAATAACCTCGATTAACCGGAACAATTTTTTTCGGACTCTCGAAATATTCGTTCTGATGAAAGGTATATAAAAATTTTCGAAATTGTTTATTTTAAGAAATGAATATAAAAGACAATAAAAAAACATAAATTTTGAATAAAGCATGAAGTCGATCGGATAATTAGTTGCCGAGATATTTGAAATCCTATTTTTCACACTCTTCGATTTTTCATGACCCTGTATTTCATCCAAATTTCACTTCAAAGATATATTTTATTTGGAAATTTGACGCTTAATCAGATGCCATAAACCGCTAGTTAATAGGATTATTATTTTTGGAGTTATAAGGAAAAACCTCTTTCAAGCAATTCAGTAATCGAGCCTTTAAAGTTTGTGACGTCACCAAGCCACGATTTTATTTGAATTGCAATGCATTTTATAAGTAGTTTACACATTTTTATTTTAATATTTTACATTATGCATATCCATGATGGGTAAGTATTACGGTGGCCCCCAACGACTAGTTTTTATTTGCCAAGGTTGCTGCATTTAGTGATTATTTGTTGTTGTTGTTTGTTTGGTTTTCTTGTACATGAAGCCCTCATCCATGCAGCATAGTTATTCATCCAGTTTTTTTTTTTTTTTGTACTAAGCGTTCATACATGAGATATAGTGATCACGACATTAACGAATTTTATATATATTTTTGCTATTCCCAACGCAGCGAAATCGCAGCATCTAGTAATTTTTCCATTATATTCATTATTCGTCATCTGATGCATGCGATATAGTGATCGCGATATTAACGAATTTAATGTATACATTCGTGATATTTCAAATTTTAATTGTTTAAAAGGCTTATAGCCAACTGAGTGAAAAAGTGTCGAAGCCGGGACTCGAACCCAGGTAATCAGTACAGCGCACTGACGTTCTACCAACTGAACCACTTGGAACGAAATAATGGAATTTTCTATAGAAAATTCTATTTTCTTGAATATTTTCTATAGAAAAATTTGCAAGTATTAAAAAGTATACATTTGTTTTTTTCAACTTCGCAATGAGCGTTAACATTTTTTGTAATATTGATGAAATGTGAATTAAACGTTGTTTTTTACTGCTCACATTAACTTGTCTATATGCATCTTATTAAATTTGTGAAACAAATTTTTATATTTTATTCATAAATGCAATATTTAAAAATTATTTTCTGCTTATATTATGTGGTAAAATATCCGATGTTTTTTTATGGTTTAATTAAATAATTCTTCTTTTAAATTCTTAACTTGTTACAAAGCATCCTTTTGTCCAAAAACGTCTGAGCGAATAAAATTATGTATCCAGTATAGCGCTACTGTCATATAAAGACAACCTATTCTTGTGACGTTGCTATCTCAAAATTTATTAATTTTACTATCTGTAACTATTTAAAATTTTATAAAGACAACATTCTTATATTTATTTATTGGACGTTGAAAATAGTTTTTATTCATGGAGAATGAACGACGTGATCATGGAGTAGTAATGCGAAATTTAATCTTCGATACAATGTATCACAAAATTACATAAGGTAAAGTAGGAGAGTCTGCGAACAATTAAAAAGAATAACAATAAAAAATCTAAATATTAATTTTTTGCTAAACTATCCATGAATAATTTTTACTTTATTTGTTTTTTATGCATTTCCAATGCTATTTTGTTGTTATGTTGCAATTTAATAGAACAGTTGTAATAAAACCAAGAAAGTTATTTTGCGCAATCTGTCCTTACAGGGTTGCTGTGATTGCGCACATGGGTAGGAGAGATTGTTACTAATAATAACTAAAATTAAACTGTTAACAATAATAATTACACTTAAATGACATTGTTGTAAGGTTTTTGTGAACAAATATCATTGTATTAGGAGTGAATATTTCAACCTAATGATTAAGGAATCAGAAAAAGGAAATAATTTTAAAAACGATTAATTTTTTTTAATTAAAGGGAAAAAATTAAAGAATCAGAAAAAGCAAGTCCAGATAAGATTACAAAATAACATTACGCTACTTGATAACACGTTTAACTTAAAATTAGTCCATTTTCATTTTTCATTTTTTTATGCAAATTTATCAATAAGCTGCGTAATCTCTCCTAGCATGGAAACTAATGGGAACATTGCGTCATCTCTCCAAAGTAGCAGATGCGCAAACTCTCTAATTTCGGTAGGAGAGATTGCGCAGCCTTTTATATAAACATGGCCGCTACTAAAATGAACCGTTGATGTTCACATTGTTAGTCTAGATTAGTAGCTTATGAGAAATCGTTTAAGTTAAAAATATTTTGTACTACTGACATTGTATAGAAATTCTGACGAATAGCTGTGAAAATTCAAGCACTGACTTTGGGAAAACAAAACAAAATAGCAATGTTTTTCTTAGCCGCTCAAAACAATCAACGTGCACTTTCAAGTAGACACTCCACTACTGCTGTTGTACAACTACCTGCAGTCGCTGCGCGCTCTCCCCCCAAACCTCTGTGTGCGCAATCTCTCCGATCGCGCCATCTCTCCTGGCTTTACCTTAAATAATTATGATCATAACGAAAAAAAGCGAAAGAGTTAAAGGTTTTTGTTTTGCATTATTGTGCTGTCAGAGTGACATGCAACAAAAAAGAAATTAAAAAATCGTCTTCTCTGGCAAATTTACTGAAAATTACTTAAATAAACATCTGCCATTATTGATGGTGAACACAAAATTATTTTGCCAAAGCACCTGATTCACTTTTTTCTCCAATTATTTATATTTTTCTTCCGTAATCCCTATTTTTATTTATTTGTTTATTTATTTCAAGAAAAAAGGTTAATTTTCTCCCTTTTTCTTCTATTTTGATTTGGATTATAGCTTTTTAACGCATTTATCATTGAATTAAAAAGTATCTTGCTAATCAGTAAAATGCGATATAGTTTTCAAACAAATTTTATTTAAAAATACATATTTTCCCCAATTCAGATGTGTAAAAATTGAAATTATTCGATTACATATATGTTGAATTTGTGTTTTTATTACATTATTATCCGTTTATTTATTTATTGATGGAGTTATAATTTCGACCTGGAAAATTAGCCGGAGAAAAATGCTGAACTATTCAGTACAAATTGTTTGTTATTCTTTCGTAATGGAGCTGCACGCAATGGAAATAAATAAAAAAATTTCATGCTTGAAAATTATTTTAAAATACATAATAAATCAGTTAATTAAGATAGAGTTTCCAAGCAAATTGCATGAGAAAATAGATTTTTTTCCCTATGCAATGGTGCAAAAATTAAATATATACGATGTTCAGAAATTAAGAAAATTGCAGTGGCAAAAACCGCAAAACCGAAATTTCATGGTAAAGTGTTGCCATTCGCAAACTGACGTCAGCGTTACGCACGGACCCGTTTGTCCTTTATAATATAGAAGTTTCATAAGAGTCAAAATCAATTTCGTAATAGAATTCATTGCTTTCTTTAAAACTTCTGAGGTTGTTTAACTATAAATTGCTCCAGTTTTGCAGATGATATTTTTTGCGCATCTAGTAATATAACTAACCAAATCATGTTTTCCATTTATTATTTTCTAATTTAATATTACTTTCTAATAATCGTTGAAATGTAACTTCCGATACTTAATATATAACAACATTTCACAATTTTTAAATAATCGGGAAAATAAAAATTTGAAATATTTTGATATAAGGTAAAGCCAGGAGATATCGCGCTGTCGGAGATATTGCGAAACGACGGCTGTATTCTCCCCTCATCGGAACGGAAGACTTTCTCGTAATGCGCCGACGAAGTGATAATTTCGCATTCTGCCCCTATCGTCTCGGAATTCGTTGCCGTATTTCGGGGCTGTTTTGTGGTAATTTCTCCGACTGCTTTAGGCAGCCGGAAAGCGTTCCCTTTATCGTTTTAAGATGGCGCGCGTATATATGCAGCGCTCTAGTATATGAGGATACACGGCAAAAAGACATTGTTTTAGAATAGGTACATTTTCTAATGAATACAGTTTACACGAAATTTTTAAACATAAATTATTTTTCAGTTAAAATTTATTTTAATACTATTTTGAATTGTAAATAATAAAGTATTATAGACCCGTTAGGAAAAGAAAAAAATACGCCCTAATCCAATAGTACTAATAATTAGTTAAAAGTTCACTAGAGTGAAAAGATTTTTATTTGCTTACGAAATTATTTTTTCATGTTACAAGAAAACAGTTTTACACTACCGATATAATTTATATACTAATGAAATTTACCGGAATATTTTTGCACTGTCTTGTATATGTATGAAATATAGTGTGAGTCATAATACATACATAAAGATTGAAACATATTTTCTATTAAAAACTAATAAGGGAAAGAATTACTATACTTATTTCGTTTTGTTTCCAAAATGTAATTAACACATTTCGTTAAAAAGATAATTCGTAAAATAAATAAATAAATAAATAAAAATAACTTAATGAAAGATTTTGCCTACATTAAATATTTATTCAACACTAAAAAATTGTTTAGTTTAAATCATATTTCACAAACAACATTAAAAATGTATATAGTTTAATTAATATATTTCGCTAACAGCATTAAAATTTTCCAACATCTCATAGCATAATTAGCATAATCAGAGGTCTGTCCAGACTTAACTCCCTGGTTCCTGTCCTTGTAAATTATGAACTGCTTTTTACATTTGTGAAAAATCTAGTCATAATTTTGTGAATTTGAAAGGATCGTCATATTCTGGTTCTTGTTTATACATTTTTAAGAAGATATGTGTATGTAAAATATACAGTTTCTTTATGTAAAAGTGACAGTTAGATTTTACTTTTAAATGATTAAATTTGTATTTTTTTTTTTTTTTAAGACAAAGAATTTTGTGAAGGGTTGTTTTTTTAGACAAATAATTTTTTTAATGGCCCTGTTTTGAGATGAAAATTTTTGTCAAGGGTCCAGTTTTGAAATGAAAAATATTGTGAAAGGTTCTTTAAAGGGACCCAATTTCTTCCTAAACAGATCCCTAATAATTTACTAATTAACATAATAAAAAAGGTGGGAGTGGGCGATATTTTAGTGCAACCGGTCCCTGTGTAAGATATTAAAAACATATTAATCTATAATTAAAAGCCTCAACATTATTAATCACCCACTACTGAAAAAAAAAACTCGCTTTGCGAACGTTTTTGCTACAAGTCATAAAATAATGTAATATATGTTTAAATAACTCTGTATATCTATAAAATTTAGATAAACACCTCATAAAAATCTTATTTAGTTTGAAATATACTTGCTGCATTCATACTTATGCGGAATGTAATTCAAATTGTGGAAAGGGAATACAATTTGCAATATACATAATTCTAGTTTTAAAATGAAATCTAAAAGGTATATTACACGAGATTAAAAAAAAAAATCCCTGACGGCTCGGCCTACAGGCACAGGTAGATTTCGAAGATGCAGACCGTGGGGCGCCTGTTTGTTGGGAATTACGGAAGAAATGACCTTTTTGCCATGATACGGCAGATGGGAACCGCCCACTTCGAAACCTAACTTGTTCGCAGGCGGAGCCGGCAGGGATTTTTTTGTGCTATAAGGGTTGGTTCAATAAAAAACTTGTCCATATAAAAGTTGTAGATAATATTAAGAGGATTAATAATACATTTAAACAGATTTGATATCTTGTGAATTGACGGAGTTATGATTTTTTTTCTTCTAAACCCCCCTTCCCATCCCCCCCTCTCGGGGTCATTTTTAATGATATCTAAAATCTGTCATACATAAATTTTCGGCCCTTTTCCTAGAAGTAATAATAACTTTACACGGATTCGATACGTATCATAATTGAGTAATTATGGGTTTTTTCAGTTTTCACAAAAAGCCGATTGGTTCGATTTTGCCCATTAACGAACTTAACGAGATTTTATGCCCCTTGTTTTTATGTATCAGTTTGGAAGAGATCTATGCAGAAATTTTCCAGTAATTGTGTCCATAAAAAAGTGACATAGATAGATAGATAGATAGATAAAGTTTTGAACTGGGGGTGGTTTTGGGTTCTGGGAGTCATAATCGGCGTAGATCTGCAAAAATTTTTCAAAAATTCCAACTTAGGTGAGAATGTAATAGGTAGTATTTCTTACGAAATCTACCTAAAAGGAGCGAGTGGGCGGAGGGAAGGTGTCATATGACTACGAATATTTAATTTATATAGAAAATATTTATTTAATTTTCAGTCTAATGAAAAAGGCATAAGAACAATTCATTCACTGAAAAGTAGAAAAAAAAGGGGGGGGAGAGGGAAATGTCACATGACTACGAAGATTTAATTTCAAATTCAAGTTACAATAAAAAAAAAATGCGTTACAACAGTTCAGATTAACTGAACAGTAAAAAAATAAATAATTTACATTATTTACAAATTAGCAATAAAATCTTTGTTGTATGGTCATAAGAAAATGTAGTATATATTTATACAACAATGTATATTTACTGAATTTAGATAAATACCTCATATTTTTTTTATTAAATTTGGTGTATTCACCTTTAATTCATCAAAATATTTAAATTCTAACCTAAAATCCATATCCCATCTAATCTCCCTAGTCTCATCATTAATTAATATTTTAAAATTATTTCTTAATTAATATTTATAATTAATATTTATCATTGACTTCTAAATTCCCGCAAACCTAACTTCCAAGAAAAAAAAAAATCAATCATTCGAAAAAAATTTTCAAAAAAGTCTGCATTTAATTAGGTATAAAACACACGTTCACATCTCACGTAAATAAACAAACCACGCGTGACCTTGGAAATGATTGGTCGAAACTGGTAAGCTCAAAGCAGGGAGATTGAACGTCGGTGGAAAAATCCGAACGCAGGGCAGAATTGCAAACTGTCAAATCTCGCTATGAATTACGGGATCGGTTGGTTCCGAGTCGGTTTGTTTCGTCAAGGGCAGAAAACTGCCAATAGGGGTTTGGGGGGAAGGAGTAGAGAGAGCTCCCAGCGACTCCAGGTAGTTGTACAACAGCAGCAGTGGAGTGTCTACTTGAAAGTGCACGTTGATTGTTTTGAGCGTCTAAGATAAAGCATTGCTATTTTGTTTTGTTTTCCCAAAGTCAGTGCTTGAATTTTCGTAGCTATTCATCAGAATTTCTATACAATGTCAATAGTACAAAAGATTTTAAACTTAAACGATTTCTCATAAGTTACTAATCTAGACTAACAATGTGAACATCAACGGTTCGTTTTAGTAGCGGCCATGTTTATATAAAAGGCCGCGCAGTCTCTCCTACCGAAATGGGAGAGTTTGCGCATCTGCTACTTAGGAAAGATGGCGCATTGTTCCCATTAGTTTCCATGCTAGGAGAGATTACACAGCTTATTGGTAAATTTGTATAAAAAATGAAAAATTAAAATGGACTAATTTTAAGTTAAACGTGTAATCAAGTAACTTAATGTTATTTTGTAATCTTATCTGGGCTTGCTTTTCTGATTCTTTTATTTTTTTCTTTAATTAAAAATTTTTAATCGTTTTTAAAATTATTTCCTTTTTCTGATTCTTTAATCATTAGGTTAAAATATTTACTCCTAATACAATAATATATGTTCACAAAAACCTTACAACAATGTCATTTAAGAGTAATTATTATTGTTAACAATTTAATTGTAGTTATTATTAGTAACAATATCTCCTACCCACGTGCGCAATCACACCAACCCTGTAAGGACAGACTGCGAAAAATAACTTTCTTGGTTTTATTACAACTGTTCTAT
Organism: Maratus michaelseni; assembly: GCA_963931845.1. Lineage (NCBI taxonomy): Eukaryota > Metazoa > Arthropoda > Arachnida > Araneae > Salticidae > Maratus > Maratus michaelseni. The sequence continues at coordinate 462,445,912 of OZ007588.1, forward strand.
TAAATTACAACATAAAAACAAAGCACCAATGGAAATGCATAAAAAACAAATGAAGTAAAAATTATTCATGGATAGTTTAGCAAAAAATACTTACTCATCATGTATATGTATAATGTAAAATATTAAAATAAAAATGTGTGAACTACTTATAAAATGCATTGATATTCAAATAAAATCGTGGTTTGATGACGTCATAAAAAGGCTCGATTACTGAATTGCTTGAAAGAGGTTTTTCCTTATAACTCCAAAAATAATACTCCTATTAACTAGAGGTTTATTGCATCTGATTAAGCGTCAAATTTCCAATTAAAATATATATTTGAAGTGAAATTTGGATGAAATACAGGGTCATGAAAAATCGAAGAGTGTGGAAAATAGGATTACAAATATCTCGGCAACTAATTATCCGATCGACTTCATGTTTTATGCAAAATTTGTTTTTTTATTGTCTTTTATATTTACTCCTTAAAATAAACAATTTCGAAAATCTTTATATACATTTCATCAGAACGAATATTTCGAGAGTCCGAAAAAAATGTTCCGGTTAATCGAGGTTTTTGAAATGAAATAGGCTTCTTCTCATTATTACATACTAAGTACATACCCAATTGCAAGTCTCTATCTCAATTTGTTTGGGAGATAGAGCGTTTACAGACACACACAGAGACACACAGACGGACGGCAAAAAAATTTTTCTAAAAATATGTTTTTCGGAATCTCCAGTGTCTGAAACGTGTAAATCCGTCAAGAAAAAAATTTCTATTTTCAAAACGATTACAAGACTTACCCTATACTACGTATGATGGGTAAGTAATAATATTTAGATTTTTTATTGTTATTCTTTTGAATTGTGCGTAGACTCTCCTAGCTTTACCTTATATACTTTATTTAATGCAATATTCAAGTCTATTACAGAACAATTTTAATAAAAGGCAGGAAGAAATAGCTGAGAAACGTGTTTATTTAATTTTTCGCTCTTTCTTTTATGAAATGGGTGGTAAGGGACAATATCCATTTACAACCTGAAAATATACTTTACACCCTTCAATGCAAATATTTGTATCAATAATATTTGTCTCAGTTCTCAATCTGACATATTATTTTAAATAAACTTACTACTAAATGTATGTATAAAGGTCACTGTTTCTAAATGCGACATTATTCCCTATAGGTTTGTCGCATTTAGGATATATTAGGCATTTTATTAGGGCTGTTTACAAATCCAAACTGGCTGCTTTATGACATATTTTTTAATTCATTTTTGTTTGGAAACACATTAAATTAGCAGATGTTTTTATTCAGAAACTTTGCAATCGAAATAAGTTTTCCATTTTTTGGTAAAGGTAGAAGATTTTTCAGAAAATACTTTCAAAGTGGATATTTTGAACCGATGGTGCAGAACGAGAATGGAGAGAAACATGTCGCTACGTGACACGAATCACTTATAACTGCATAATTTCTTTATAAAAAATGGAAAACTATTTCGATTCCAAATTGCTTCAATTGTCAGCTTGTCTAGTTTATGCCTTTGCGTTAAAAATGAGTCAGAAAGTTTCGCGTTGTTAAGCAGGTCACTTGAGAAACTCCTTAAATAAATATATATATGTTACGGTCAATATGATTAATCCGGTCATTATTAATAATAACCGGTTATTATTAATAATGACCAGGCATTATGACCGGTCAGTATTAATAATAACAGGTTATTATTAATAATGACCGGATCTATCATATTGACCGTAACATATTATATGATACTAGCAAGCTACGCCCGCTGCGCTGGTCAGTTTCTACAAATGAACCTTGAAGCAAACAAAATATATCGTTTAATTTGACCTTGTATTTGAAAGCAATCTGTCTATTTACCTGGAATATCCTTCCACATTACTGAAAAATGACGTGATTGCACTATTATATTTTCTAATGTGCTGTCAAAATTTTAGCTGTTAAGGACCAACTCTTTCATTTGGTCATTTACAGTTAAGGTTTGCTACAGAATGATAAAACTATATGCAATATACTAAAACCATCACTAAAAATTATCGAACTAACAATGCAAACTAATTAACAAAATCCATTCAGTAGACGTTTTTATAAAGGCTAATCTTTTATAATCGGGTTCATCTGATTATAGAACTTTTCCACGTAATTCTAAAACAGAACAATATAAAATATACTAAAACCATCCTTACAAATTATCTACTTAACAATGCAAGTCGCAAAAAATACGCCCAGTAAAAACTTTCAAAAAGGCTAATCTTTCGGAATCGGGTTCTCCTGACTGTATAACCTTCACACAACTGTTTGACTAAGCAGCGTAGAACAATATGTAGTACATTAAAACCATTCCTGAAATAGCATCTGACTAACAATACAATTCTCATCAAAATCCGTCCAATAGAACTTTTTCAGAAGGCTAATCTTTCATAATCCGAATCAAATACTGAAAAAGCTAATCACACAACTGTTTGACTAAGCAGCGTAGAACAATATGTAGTACATTAAAACCATTCCTGAAATAGCATCTGACTAACAATACAATTCTCATCAAAATCCGTCCAGTAGAACTTTTTCAGAAGGCTAATCTTTCATAATCCTAATCAAATACTGAAAAAGCTAATATTTGATAAAAAAAAAATATATATCACCTGATTTTCGAATTTCCCCCTATAATTCCTTTCTTTTTTTAAAATAAAATTAATAACAGCTTTTTCTTTTATTTTTCCAGCTGTATAGCCATTTCAATTCTTTCTGCATCAAAAAAAAAAAAAAAAAAAAAGACACCTTTTGGCTTAAAATCAAATTGTTTAGGATCAAAAGTAAAATCAAAATCGCCAAAAACAAAAGATAAATCGTGAAATATTGTTTCGATAGCAATCTTGCCCCTTGAATAATTTTTTAAGCATTGCGAACATTCCCAATCATGTTTAAATTAAATATTTTCGTTTTATAATATTCTCTCATCAAAACTCTTTTTTCTTTCGTTTTCTTTTTTTTTGTTAATTAATTTAACACAGTTTTTCTTTTATTTTTGGAGATGTATAGCCTTTTCATTTCATTCTGCAACAATAATGATCGCCAAAAAAATAGCAATGGTAACCTTTTCGGCCAAAATAACAAAACTTTCTATCATAATTCAATAACTAATCTACGTAGAACGTCGTGTTATACATATAAACCTTCCTCTTGAATCACTCTATCTATTAAAAAAACCGCATCAAAATCCGTTGCGTAGTTTTAAAGATTTAAGCGTACATAGGGATATAGGGACAGAAAAAGCGACTTTGTTTTATACTATGTAGTGATTAAGCAGAAAATTATCGAATATTGTGCCTTTAGTTTTAAATTAACTTATTTTGTAGAAATTGATTCATTATTTCTAATATAAGCCATCAATATACGACTGTCGCATGCAGGCCATTTTTGTCGCATTTACGGTACTTAAAACCTAAATGAGATCTCCAAATTCCTAAATGTTACAATGTGTTGTTGACATGTCAGTTCATATTAAATTATTCATTTAATTCCAATCTCTTTACCACCATTTCTATCAATCTATTGAACTGCATCAAAATAAACTAAGCAGCCACACATTACAATCCACTGTCAATTTCCTGGAAAAAATTAAAGGAGAAATGGATATCAGGTCTATACCCTTCATTGGTATACCTACTAAATCCCCTAATGTATCACCCATGAATGTTTGTGCTTTTCGACTTATTAAAAGCCCGTTATCCAAGCGTCAACCTACGACCTTTCGTGGACTTTGGTAATGTGTAAGTTGATTGGGCCAAAATACATTTTCCAAAACTACAAAACGTATTATTGTCATGGAAATTACAGTGTAGGAAGATAGTTCAGAATAAGGGTTACCAAAATGAACGTTTAAAATACAAATATTTTATGTAAAATAGTTCTGTGAGCACAATGAAACTCGCCTACAAAATGTACGAACACTCTCTTATAATTGAGATTTAGAGTCCAACGTAACTTATGTTTCTGCTTCACTTTTACTTCAACAGTTTTAGCGGCTGACTTCAAGTTTTGGCCACATTTTATATTGTAAATACTTTTTTTGCTTTTTTAAGCTTTAATTGTTCTCTCTTTTCCAATTTTGTCTTTGTTTTTGCTTCAATTTCAATATGTTTTTAATATTTTATGTAATTGTAATGTAATGTGTGTAATTCTAGTGGTTCTAATACAGTTATAAATATGTTCAGACGTAATATTTTTGTTTACATCAAATTCTTCTATTATTTTTTTTCATACATGCTTCAGTTGCTAATCATTCAGCAAAGTTTGATCCTATTATCTTTCACTTTTTGGATGGATTTTCATTTTCTGGCGAAACTGTTTTTAAAAAAGAGCTTTCAAAAGCATGAGATGGAAGAGCTTCAGGAAGAGATATTTTTGTGTGTGATTCGGTTTGCAATTGGGCTGTTTTTGAAAAGAATCTGATCTATGTTTTGAACGTTAGTTTTTTAAAATATTCATTCATTATTTGCCAATAATCAAAATCTTCATCACTTATATTTCTATGCAATGTTAAATTTATTTGAACAAACACATCACTCAACTGTTTGCCCCAGGGTTGGCGGCTCACGGAAAATATTCCATCTTGTGCTGCGTTTGAAGCCTTGCCAACATGTTATGGTGAAAAAGTTCCAGGCTGAGTATCGTTCCCAAGTGGTTCAGTTGGTAGAACGTCAGTGCGCTATACGGATGACCCGGGTTCGAGTACCGGCTTGGGTACTTTTTCACTATGTTGGCTATACGCCTATTAAGCAAATAAAATTTGAATATTATGAATGCAAGGCGTGAAGTATTAAATATGAATTTATTCAATTGTCGATGCTGGATTCTCTTTGATTTCGTGTTTTCCCCAGAGTTGGCGGCTCACGGAAAATATTCCATCTTGCTCTGCGTTTGTAGTCTTGCCAACATGTTATGGTGAAAAAGTTCCAGGCTGAGTATTGTTCCCAAGTGGTTAGTTGGTAGAACGTCAGTGCGCTATACTGATGACCCGGGTTCGAGTCCCGGCTTGGGTACTTTTTCACTATGTTGGCTATACGCCTATTAAACAAATAAGATTTGAATATTATGAATGCAAGGCGTGAGAAATTTTCTCTGGAAAAATTTCCAAGTATTAAATATGAATTTATTCAATTGTCGATGCTGGATTCTCTTTGATTTCTTGTTTGCCCCAGGGTTGGCGGCTCACGGAAAATATTCCATCTTGTGCTGCACTTGTAGGCTTGCCAACATGTTATGTTGAAAAAGTTCCAGGCTGAGTATCGTTCCTAAGTGGTTGAAGATTGAATATTTGTCTTTGAGTATTTACGGCTGTTTTGTATTGTTATTGGTTGCCAAGGTGATTAGATTGCCTTTGTGATAATTTGATTTCTGGGCAGGTTGTGTTTGGATTTTGATAAATTTTGTGATTTTATTCTGTTATACTATCATTTCCGGTGCTTCATTTTCGGTCATAGCTGAGGCATATGATTGATTATTCATAGCGTTGCTGGTTTTGTTTCTTGTGAAATTGGATTACTTCAGGTGGTTCCAACCATAGGTTGGTCCACATATATGCTGAAAGTTAGTTCTGTGTGTGAAGGCCCCTTGGCGGTTTGCTGAGTTATTTGATTTTTGTTGTATATCTTTGGTCTTATATTTTGGCTAAGGTGTTTTTGGAGTTTGGATTAGTTGTAATTCTGGTTTAGGTCTTGGTTAGGATTATTTCAGTATGGACGATCCGGATAGCTGGTTTGACGAAGTTAAGGATTCTGAATTTTTGCCGATGATACAGACTTTGAGTTCGAAGTTGTATTCATTTCTGGAGTATAAGAGAAGTAAACAGGATAAGATAAGTGGTCCAACTGCATTAACGGCTAAACATGTTTTGGATCATATTGTGATGAAAGCCATTGATGTCTTCAAAAATATTGTGCAGATGGAAACAAAGATTGAAGCTTACGGCGAATACAATAAGAGATTAGAGGATATAGCGGGAAGAATAAGTAGACAATCGGTGAGCTTTGCTGATGAACTGCAGAGGCCTATAGTAACTGAATCAAAAAGTAAAAGAGATGATCACGCGATTATTATTACAATGAATAAGGAGGACGAGGATGTGGATTTGATCAAGAGTGAAATTAAGACTCTTTGCCGATCAGACGTTAGTATTCCTATTCCTGGAGATGTAATTGTCACAAAGAATAAACAGGTTATATTAAAGATGGGAAATAGAAGGGATACAGAGAAAATGAGAGAAAAGGTGATTCAGGCTGAGTCAATAAAGAATAAAATCAAGATTTCGGTTCCACAGAGAAAAAGAGAGAGAGTACTTATATTGAGTGTAGATTCGGCAGTGGATGAAGAAATGGTAAAGGGCTCAGTACAGAAGCTACTGGATGATTCTGTCAGTAATGAAAATATGACTAGGGAAATCTCCAGGAAATTGAGGGATCCTGACTTAGATGGTGCGGCAAAAGAGGCATTGGAAACTTTATATGATGAAATTCGTCCTGACTTCACCATAGTTAAGAGGATAAAGACAAGAAATGAGAAATTTAACTGGTTACTTGATGTCGATGCGAATAGTAAACAATGGTTACTTGACAGAAAGAAAATATGTATAGACTTCGAGAGACACAGGGTGGTGGAATTTGTTTCCATCACTCGGTGCTTCCGTTGTCAAGAATTCGGCCATTATGCTAGTGGTTGTAAGGGAACTCAACATTGTGTCAAGTGTGCTGGTGAACATGACATAAAAGACTGTAAAGAAACACATGTTAAATGTTACAATTGCTATTTTGAATCGGCATCGGGTGCGTGTGATCACAGGGCAGATAGTCCTGATTGTCAGGTATATCAGCAGGTGAGATTAAAGGCTATTCATAAACGGAGCTAAGGGCTCCGTAGGTAATTTGGACATCTTTTTGGGTCTTAAGTTTTTGCAAGTTAATTTGAATCATTGTCGAGCTGCCAATGATGCATTGGGGATCTATGTATTGGAGAAAGGAATTGATGTGGTTTTGGTCCAGGATCCTTATGTCTTTAATAAAGTTGCTTTGGGTGTTCCATCACACTGGCCTTCCTTTTATTCTTTTAATTATAATGCTGCTATGTATATAACTAACAAGGATTATACTTGTATACAGTGCCTTACTCTGAAGAATAGTGTGTTTATCTCTTTAAACATGAGTGATAGAATTATATATATTGGTTCACAATATTCAGCCCCGTCGGGAAACTTGGAAGAAGACATGGCGGATTGGTCTGCTTTATTTCCAGATTTTGATAATATAGTAATAGGTGGAGACTTTAATGTTCCATTACGATCACTTGGTTATTCACGTGAAAATGACAGATCAGAAACTCTATTAGATTACATTATGCAGAATAATTTGTGTATTTTGAATGACTTAGAGGCACCACATTCTTTTAATCAAGGTGATTTACATGGACGTCCGGACTTAACGTTGAGTGGTTATGAAATTTGTAACTATGTTGACAGTTGGAAAGTTGATGCTGACACGTTTTCCAACAGTGATCACCGATATATAACATTTGTTTTAAACTGTGCTCCAGTAATTATGGATAAGAAAAGATATAAAACTAAAAATAAATCATTTGTTAAATTTAACAATATAATTGAAGGAATTAAGAGGAATTGGTTGAGCTCTTTGCTGAATGTAAATGATGTGACAGCACTAGATGTTTGGATGGAACAATTTCAGGTTTTGATTACTGATGTAATGGACAAATGTTTTACAAAAGGTGTATTATCTTACAAACCTACTATTACATGGTACACTAAAGATCTGAAAATATACAAGAATAGAGTAAGTGCTTTGTATAAAAGAAGTACTAAAAATTTGGATAATCAGAGCTATAGAAATGTTTATATTGAAGAAAGGAATAAATATAAAAAGATGGTAAAGAATGCTAAAAAAACAGCATGGCTTGACTATTGTAAGAGAACAAATGAAAATTATGGTAATTTATATAGATTTATATCAAACAAGAAATTGAAACATACAGATTTAATTTTTACGTATTTGGAAAATTCGGCTCCTTTTTCTTCGTATGATGAAGTTGCCTCAGAATTAATGAGTGAACATTTTAATATAAATGATACTCCGAATAACATCTTTTCATACTCTTCAGATAAATCTTTTTCTGCCGATGGGGATTGTTCATCTGTGACTACGAGGGAATTAAAATTTGTGGTTGCCCAGCAAGGACTTTCGAAGGCTCCGGGCTCAGATAAAATAGACGCCTTGGTGGTTAGAAACTTATGCAAGAAGTTTCCTGAAATTATAAAAGCGATCCTAAACAAGTGCTTGATCTTTGGACATTTTCCACGAATTTGGAAATCGGGAATTGTAATATTTTTCCGAAAAAGGAATAAAGACCCTAGTTCTTCTAGGGGATATCGTCCTATTACTCTGTTATCGATATTGGGTAAACTTTTAGAAAGAGTAATTAAAACAAGAGTTATGATAAAGCTGGAAAAAGATAATTACCTTGACGTTGATCAACATGGATTCCGTGAAGGAGGGAGCACATTGTCTGCTATGTCTTATTTTAGAGGTATGGTTAGAAACGTTTTATCTAACTTCAAATATTGTGCAGTTGCGTCACTGGATATCCAGGATGCATTTGATAGTACAGACTGGTTTATTCTGGCGGAGATCATTGATTCTACTCCAATTCCAAGCTATTTAAAATCAATCCTAAAAAATTACCTTTCTGAAAGAAAAATAGGTTTTCAATATTCAGATGGCATCAGATGGTTTCTGTTACACAAAGGTTGCTCGCAGGGCTCTTGCATTGGCCCACTGTTGTGGTTGTTAATTGCGGACGCTTTAATTAAATTTTATAAGGCTGAACATGCACTCATAGTCTCCTACGCAGATGATTTCCTTATAGTAAACGGTTCTGATACAAGAAGAGAATTGGAGACAGTTATGAACAAATCTTTGAACAGGTTTGTGATTGGATGTCAAAACTTTCACTTAAATCTTAGTATTGATAAATCAATAGCAATGTTATTTGGTTCAAATCTTATGGAAAATAGACATCCGATTTTCAAATTAAACAACATCACAATTGATATTGTTGATTCATTCAGATACCTGGGCTTCAATCTTGATAGTAAATTCACATGGCTTGTTCATTTGGACACTGTGAGGTCAAATCTAAGAAACTTTGTACTTAATATAGCAAAGAAATGTTATAGAGATAAAGGTATTCGTCATGAGATTTTGAAGACTTGGTATTTGACCGTAATGGAAAAGCAAATTGCATATGGTCACGAAATTTGGTATGATGATTTAAAAAACCATGCGCTGCGTAAGCTCAGCTCCTGTCAAAGAGTGGGTTTGAGGACAATTATAAAGCCTTATAGGAATGTCTCAACGGAGGCACTGTGTGTTTTAGCGGGAGTCCCTCCAATTGGTATCAAACTGAAGTATGATGCATTGCAATACAATGTTTTAAAAGGGAAGTCTGCAATACAAATGTGGGGGAAAGAGCTTCGCGGCAAAGATTTTATGACTAACATTAAGCAGTATGAATATCCAAATTATAATATGATAAAGAATTTAGTTTTTATGAAACCATTGCGCGACAGTCCACCTTTTTCAGTTAACCCAATTATTTTTACAGACGGTTCTAAAATGGCCAACGGTACCTCTGCAGCTTTTACTGTATACCACCAAGGAAATTATATATTTGATTATAAAGTCAGTTTATCAAAATGGAACTCAATTTATCAGGCTGAATTGGAGGCAATTAAGCAGGCAATAAAGTGGTTTGTACAATTAAATTTTAAATCAGTGAAAATATTTTCAGACAGTCAATCTTCGGTCCTAGTTCTCCAGCAGATTTTTCCTGCAAATATCATAGTTAGAGATATATTTGATCTATTATATCAAAATCCAGATAAGGTGGTGAACATTGGCTGGATTAAGGCACACATCGGTATATCGGGAAATGAGAGAGCAGATGAATTAGCCAAAAGTGTGATCATTAATGGTCAGGCGGATATACACATAGAATTGCCGGTACCTGTCTCGGCCATAAAGTTGTATTGTAGGAGAGAAGTGTTAAAGACCTGGCAGTTGGAATGGCAATCTTCTACAGTTGGTCGAGACACGTACAACATAATTAAGGAGGTAAAAACAGATCATTTGTGCAGCTCACAGGTGGCACAATACTTTTTCACTGGACATGGCAGTTTTCCTCACTTTCTATATAAGATTGGAAAGAGAGAAAACGATCTTTGTGAATGCGGTAGTAGAGGAGACGTGGTACATTATATTTATGGCAGGTGTAATTTAATGATGCATCATTTCAAATTCAATTCAGGCTTGACTCTTAGACAGAATTTATTCAAAACTTTGAATAATCCCGCTAATTAGAAAAAACTGGCTGACAATTACAATATTTTAAATGATCTTTATTCTTTTATCAGATATCGCTTTTAAATTGATAATTTTCTTTTACTGCTCAAGAAAACTTCACATTTATTTATTGACGTACATATATTGGAGTTAAATTGGTATGACTACTTATGAACTTTTTCAAAATAGACTATAAACTGTTATAGACTATGAACTGTTATGAACTTTTTCAAATTAGACTATGAACTTTTATAGACTATGAACTGTTATGAACTTTTTCAATATAGTCTGTCTTATATAATGATGAGCACAGTTGCAGTAGACACCTATTATTTTCATAATATTTAGACTTGTGTAACCATACTGGTCTTAAAATTTTATTTCATTTATTGTTTTGTTTGTAGTTAATTTTTATTTAGTTTTTAGCGTAAGGAGGTTGTGTGTTACCTTGCTATTTTATTTTTTTTTATGTTAGGATTAGTTTATATATTTTAGTTTAGTAGTATGAATCAACTGGATTCATTGGCGATGTCGCCATTTTTAACACTTTCCAACCTAGTTGAAAAGTGTTTATGACTTCGGTTTGTCTGGCCGTATGGCCGTCTGCCGTCTGGCCGTCTGCCGTCTGTCCGTCTGTCCGTGCTCTAACTCCCGTAAATATGCTCGGATTGCTCTGCAATTTTTATATGTTATAGTCGATATCTATAGCATGTTACCTATTTCAACGGAAGTGTGTAGCACTTATAGTTTTTTTACAGGGACACTCAAAAGAATTCCGTTACATTGCGGTCTATGGGGAAAAACCATTGACGGTTTATTTAAATAATGTTTCACTATTTTAAACGCATTGAAATTTATATATATCACTAAGGTGCATTAGAAGAAGCTTAATATGGAATAGGGTGTGCATAGCACTTATAGTTACTTTACAGGGACAGTCAAAATAATTCTGTTACATTACGTGTATGGAGAAAAATCGTCTGCGGTTTATTTAAATAGTTTCCCTATTTTAAACGCATTGAAATTTATATATATCACTAAGGTGTATTTCAAGAGGCTTACTACAGAATAGTGTGTGTACAGCAGTCATCGTTCATTTACAGGGACATACAAAAGAATTCTCTACTGTAAGTTAACAATAATTCCTGGAAGTGCGTTTTAAGTTACTGATCGCGATTTTAATTTTAACTCGCTTTTTGTCTATTATGTGGTGTGTATAAATTCTGTATATCCTATACAGGGAAGCACAAAAGTTCGCGAACACATTTCCGTATTATTTAACTCCAGACGGAGAATTTTAAACTGTGCTACGCGTTTCCTAACTGAACTAAAATTTAACATCATATGTAGTATATATACAAATCTATAGATCCTATACAGGGCTGAATAAAAGTATTCGGATTATTTAGATGATATCTTTTAGCTTATTAAACGGTATGATTTGTAAAATTATTTTGGAAGCGTTGGAAAGTGTTACATAATCTATGCTTGACGCATGATTTTTCGTTCTTGTTGCTTTTGAGTTTGATTATTGATTTAATTAACGCTCGTTGACTTAGTCTGCTCCTGTGGCTGGGTGGATTTGGATGGTAGTTGGGATTTTCCGCCTGGTGGTACGCCCATCAGCTTTACGGCTGGGCTCCAGGTTGGGTGCCCCCCCCCCCCAAGTGGTTAAGTTGGTAGAACGTCAGTGCGCTATACTGATGACCCGGGTTCGAGTCCCGGCTTGGATACTTTTTCACTATGTTGGCTATACGCCTATTAAGCAAATAAATTTTGAATATTATAATTGCAAGGCGTGAGAAATTTTCTCTGGAAAAATTTCCAAGTATTAAATATGAATTTATAAACTTATCTATGACTTTTTTCTGCCCCTATAATTAACTTTAATACAAAAATTCGTTGCGGATAAACCAAAACACAGTAATAGAAACGGCATTACAAGATTGGATAATTTTACTCTTAGAATATTGTGTAAGTTTAACAAAAAGAAAATTGAAGCAATGTACAGATTATGGAATAATTCACAAAATTACAAAAATAATGCTTTGAAATATTAATCTCTCGATAATGTGAAATAAAAATTACAATAAAGCAGCGACGTTCAATATTAAAGATGAAACTTTATTCTGTAAATGATCAAGAATCATGCATTTATCAATATAGGTGAAAGAAAACATTGTAACTCAATACAGTGAATGCCAAGAATCATTTAAGGACCAAACAGACGGCGTTTCTTTCCGTCACAATGTCTGATGTGGTGAAGCGCTCTCTTTCATATTTTATGACTTTCGTAGCATGTCTAAAGCGGCTCAGTTGTCAAGATCGGGAGTCATTGACAGTTAGAACACTACCTGTTTATTTTGTTGAGACTCCCGTTTCTTTTGCCGATTACCACAAAATCATTAGAACAGAATGGGAAACGTATGATTTATGTTTCAATCGGGCAGACTTGTTCAGGATGCGAACAAACGAACTTTTAAATTCAAAGTTCTAGCACAAATTATCGCTAAACGTTGTATTGTATGTGAAAATTCCACTTCTATAACTGACTGAATGGCGACTAAGTATTTATACTCTTGTTTTGGCAAAAACAAGTGCGACTTAATGAAAATAATCTGAAACGTTTTACAAAATCAACATTTTTATTTAGCAGAAACTTCATTTCTTTTAATCCAAAATTCATAGCTATATTCACACACTTTGACATGTCTATTTAATACGTTGCAACATTCACCCAATCTGTAGTTAAAATCCGAAGTTCAAAATTGTTACGTAAGCAAACATTTTAATATTTTCCTTTACGGGCTTGTATGCTTATAAGTTTGTTTGTTAAGATAATTGTGACTTATCTTAAGGATTCATCTGTTCTTATTTCTTAGAGTAATTTATCATTTAAAAACAGTTTAATAATTTTTTTTTTCAAAATAAAAAATCTTTTTTCAAATTTGCTGTCCGTAGTTGAAATCAGAAATTCAAAATTGTTACTAAATCAAACCCATAACGTTTTTCCTTTATGAACCTGGATGCTTAGAAATTTGTATAAAATATGAAAAGATGGCCGACAAGCCCATCATGCATAATTTAAAAAAAATATTTTTTTATAAAATTGTTATGATGTATTTAGTACAGGAGAAAAAGATTTCTATCAACATATACGTAGGAACTTGACTTACATTTAGTAACTTATTTAATGGAGAAATTTAAATAAGTACCATTAATATAAGGTTGAAAATTTGATATCACACCATTTTTTAGCCACAACTTTCAGCATTTTTTTTTATGTAGATTACATTATACTGTATTAGCATTAAAAAAATCTTATAACACATACTGCCGATTTGAATAACGTTTACATTGTTTTTATCTAAATACTTCAACTAAAGTAAGGAAAGTAGAAATTAAAGACAACGGAAATTACTTCCAAATTTTACTTTGCGCTTGTCTTTGTAATTAAAATAACAAAGCTTTTAAGTAAATCTCAACAGAGAAAAAAATGCATTTAAAAGAAATTTAATTTTTAAAATAATCAATGTACTTACGAATTTTCTAAAGGATAATGATATTAGAGGTTATAATGTATATTACATCTTATAGTGATGTGCTGTATAAATCCTTTATGAAATTTTAAAAGACTATAAAACCAAATGGATAAGTGTGATGGATGATCGCAAAAAGGGTTTCGTTTAATATTAATTTCAAAACACTATTCTTTAATTAATAAATACAAATCCTTAATTTATTATTATTATTATAATTTATCAATGCACTTTATTAATAAGAACATATAGATGGCGATGCCATTAAATTTAATAATAAAATGATAACAAGAGGAAGCTATTTTTTAAATCAAATTAAAAATATTGAAGAACTGCTTTTCAGACAATTGTAACAGCATATATTTGTATATATAAAAAGCATATTTAATTATATGATACATTTTTTGCTAAAAAAATAATAAACTATTAAAATGACAAAAAATTACGAAAGTTCTTTTAGTTAAATGTACATTGAAATGTAAAAAAAAAAAATAAGAAATAGTCGGATATTATTAATTTAATTCATTTAATTAAATTTTATAAGACTTTTTTCAAAATTGGCAAATATTTTCTCATTTGACAATGATTATTTTACATTGTATTGCCATTTCAAACCTTCCTGGTACCATTAAAAAAAATTTCAAAAGTATATTACAAAATAATTATTAATTGAATATACATGAGTAAATATATAGTCTTGTATAAATGGATATTGTTTAGAAAATATTCAATTATATATTGGAAAAGTTAAGATATATGTTCTAGAGAATTTTGTATTCTTACAAAACAACAACTTAGGTAATGGAAACGAACAATACTGTGATTTCGTAACAAGTATATTAAAAAAAAATAATATAATAAAAATAATAAAAAATAATAATTTTAAATTTTAAACAAATGTTTTAGAATTTTCTATCCGTGTCATTTTTATAAATTTTAAGCTAAACGTATTTACTTTAGAACGTAATAATATTTATAATTTTTTGCTATTTTCTAAACGAATACTCAAAAGACAGTTGTTCAATTTCGCTGTTGCCGGTATTTGTTTTGATAAAGACTAAACTGCATTTTAAAAAGGAAACATTTTCAACAAATCTTTTCAAAAATTTTAAAAGCTTTCACGAATATCATTCATTATACTTGTAAAGAAGTATTCGAAAAATGTACCAAAATCATATTTGTTTTTATTTTTAAAAATCTGAATTATTGTAAATTATTTTTAAAACTGAGAAATCAAATTTAGGCAGTAAAAGTAATAAAAATGGGAAAACATTTATGTAAAAAATTTAGTCCAAAAAATCACGATAAAAATTTTTTTTTTTCTTTTTCTGAATTTATTTAGAACTCCGGGTAGAAAGTGTAAAGCATTTATGCATACATTAAAAGTTAAATTAAAAATAAATAATAAGATATTACATTTATTTTTATCCGAATCTGTAAAAAGAAAATAACGACTCTTTTATGAGCTGTATTTTTATTCTAAAATTGTATGCAAGTGTCAATTTAGAATTAACTTTATGAATGGGCATATGACTAAAAAAATATACATATAACTAAAAAGTGTTAAACAAATGTATTCTATTTTTTTTTACATGTTTAAGCCCTTTTGAAGACTTACCTCCTTTTTTTAAAACTTAATTTTTACTTCTTTTTCCTTTTAAAATATGAAAAAATCGAAATGTCATTAAAATTACATAAAAAAATAAAGGTATGATAAAAGGCATTAAAAAAAGACACAAAAAAATTACAAACAAAATCACCCATTGTCTCCTTTCAAATGTATATGATTTTATTCTACAATAACATCTTTGATGCATTACTATTTTGTTTTAAAACATTGTCTTATACCCATTTTTTATGCAACATTTTGCAGAACTTTCCTTTGAATAAAATAAGAAAGATATTTTTTACATTTTTGTTTTAATGATTTTTGTCATTACATGAATTCGAAACAGTAAAAAACACATTCGTAAAACATGAATTCTACATATTTTTGTTATGAATCCACATTTAAAAATTTCCTAAATATAATACTTACTTTAATAAATACATTTATTGACATTTAAAGATAATACGTGCAAGTATTAGTTTCGTATATGAAAGAAGAGGAAGAGATTGAAAGATCAGCAACAATAGATTAAAAGAAAATATGAAAACTGTTTAGTTAAGAATAAAATAGTGTTTGTAAAGTCATACAATTTGCATTTTTTCGACACTAATATGTCATAAAATAAACTTTTAAAAAAATGTATTTCGTGCTTTAGAATGGTCACTGGGTGGATCGAAAGTATAGGAGTTTTTTTTTTTTTTTTCGAAATTACTTTTGGCGCCGGGTGCAAGTCTTTTATGTACAGGGTGATTTTTTTTAAAGTTGTGAAAGTAAAACCCTATAACCAGAGAGCCGCTGATCCAAATGACCTGAAATTTCACTAGTGTGCTTCCAAAGCAATGGGGATTTCTTAGATGTGGTTAAAAAAACTTAAAATCCCACCGACAGATGGCGCTGTATATGAAGCAAAGTCGGGAGACGAGCTTGTGCACGGCACACGTACAGTGGCGATAAAAACGTGAAGCATGCACACCTCGTGTTCATTATTCTATGGATATCCTCGCAATGACTGTTTCATTGACGGACAGTGCGTTGATAGTGAAACTGTATTATCAGAATAATGACAGTGCAACAACTACTCTAAACAGATTTAGGACATTTAAGAATTTAAGAAAAGGTCCAATGACGTTAGAAGACTTACGGAAGATGGTTTTGAAATTTGAGCAGACTGCTTCACTGAGCTTATAACCCGGTAGAGGAAGGAAACCAGTTGATGTCAGGGATCCTACATTAGAGATGTAGGATCCCTAGTTGATGTTAACCCACAGCGCCATCTGTCGGTGCGTTTTTAAGTATTTTTTAACTATGCCTAAAAAATTCTCATTACTTTGGGAGCATACTGGTGAAATTTCAGGTCATTTGGATCAATGGTTCTTTTGTTATAGGGTTTTACTTTCACAACTTAAAAAAAAACACCCCGTATATTAGTTTACCTTTTTTTTTTTTTTTTTTTTTTTTTTAATTCTATTTATATCTCTTGGTGTCCCAAATGCTCCAAAAATATTTAAAAAATGAAATTTTTATGAACATTTATAATTTTTTTGTATATTTTATTTTTATTTTATTTTTATTACTTTTGGCGCGGGGTGCGAAAGTTGTATTTTATAATTAGTTTACATGTTTTTTTTTTTTTTTTTTTTTTTTTTTTTTTTTTTTTTTTACCATTTATATATTCCGGTACCCCAAGCGCTCCAAAAATAGATAAAAATTGAAATTTTTATGAAAATGAATAATTTGTTTGTTTATTTATTCTTTTTTTAAATTTTTAATGCCATTTAATTTAGCACAGAGTGAGAAAGTAGTGTGTTTGCTGTACTAGATAATTGCGTAGGTTACATAATTTTGTATCGGAATCCATTCATACCTTCCGGTGCCCCAAATATTGTTAAAAATTTAAATGTTTAAGAAAATGTATTAAAAATTTTTAATTTACGAAAATTATTTACAAATTTGGAAAAGTATTTAGTTAATAAAATATAAACTTATAAATAATAATAATTTTATAATAATACATGAGATATATATTTCTTTTAAATCAAAGCTTTAAATCATAAAAATTATAAGAATTGAACTTACGTAGCAATTTTTTCTTCTTTTATTTTGAAAATTTACATATTTCTATAGTTTGTAATCATTTTTGGTATTAAAATGTTTCATATGGCTTCTTGATTTTATTCCATTCAATATGAAACCGTGTGTCTTTTCTTGTCCAGATACACTTTCTGATGCCTCAGACACTAGGCCAGGGTCGGCGAACCTATGGCACGCGTGCCGTAGCTGGCACGCGAGAGAATATTTCTGGCACGCCGTTGATTTAAATTCTAAATCAAAATACAGTCAAACTTTCCAAAATTCTGAACCTTATTATTTGTTTCCATTAATACACGAGCTTGACTGAAAATAGCTTTTGTTTTTTATAATAAGTACATGCCCAACAAACACGAGAAATTTGGCCACATGTCGTAAACGAAAATATTTGTCAAAAGAAATAAATGCCCCTTTGCCAAAAAGCAGTTACTGTTAAAAGAAAAAAAAACATTTTTTTAATTTTTTTTTTTTTTTTTTTTTTTTTTTTTTTTTGGGGGGGGGGGGTGATTTTATATTATCTGTATTATCTATAAATCAGTTTCAAAAAATAAGTTATTTTCATTTTTTGAAACACTCAAAATTTAGATTTAAAAGAAAAAATATCCTAAATGGCAGTAATAGTAAATGCCCATCCCCCCCCCCCTCCCCCCGATAAATGGGAATTTATTTCCAATTTGAAAAATATAGTTCAATTTCAATAAAAAAATATTTGTCAAAAGAAATAAATGCCACTTTGCCAAAAAGCAGTTACTGTTAAAGGAAAACAGAAAAAAAAATCTTTTTTTTTTTTTTTTTTTTGTGGGAAGGGGGGGGGGGTGCTGATTTTATATTATCTATAAATCAGTTCCAAAAAATAAGTTATTTTCATATTTAAAAGAAAAAAATATCCTAAATAGCAATAATAGCAAGCAAAAACCCATCCCTCCCCCCCCTCCGACTCTTTTCACAGAAACACTCAATTAGAAACATTACATTAACATCACAGAAACATTAAATTAATCCAGGCTTGCCGGCAAATACAAGGAGGGAAAGATGAAACAAAGATTTCCCTTTTCCGACACATTTTTTTCCCAGTGGGGATTTTTGTAAATATATTTTTAAATGTTTTCAAATTTGTAATAATCAGCATTTAGAAATTTCCACTTTTAAACTTATTTAATATTGTATAAGAAATTTTGAAGATAAAAAAACCTTGGAAAAATAATTCTATTGAAAGATAGTGTTTTTAGAAAGGAATACATTTTCTTGTTTCTGCGGGCTGGTAGGGATTTTGTATGTTAGCAGCGTCATGATGGCAGCGTGAGCAAAGTCTGTTTACTTTACAATTTTTGAAGCAAGCCTCCCTATTCCTGGCGTCGTCATCATATTCTTTTGAGGATTTTGATTTACAAATTAGGTAAGATTATTTTTCTATATTATTCCAAGAGTTAGTTAAAAATTAGTTTTCATCATTCTCAGGGACAGATTTAAGTTCAAGATAAAGAAAGCTGAGAAAAAGCATCAGCAATTTTGTAAAATTAACTGCATTGCTTATGTTACTTACTTCTACAGAAGTGTATAAAAAAAAGTTATTTACTGATTTATCTCTGCCCTGAATATGCTATTAATAAGTTGATTGTAATTATATATATGCCAGGAGCCAGGTTATAATGTGCCGGTAATGAACACTCCCAGAAGTTTTGGGTTTATAAAAAAATAACCAATAAAAATTCAGCTTTTTTTCGTAAATCTCCATTGCTTGTTTTATAATCTGCTTTATTGCTGACAATCTTAAACTAGTCAGGGAGCCGAAAATAATATTTCACAGTTTCAGTAAAAATTTTACTTCATATAAGTTAAGATCTGGTTTTAATTAACTAATATTTATATTCTGTATTTTCTGACGATAATGGCATGTTTTTGTTTTGATTGTAATAGAAAACTTCGAATTTTATATACTAATGACCATTTGCAAAATTTCACTTAGTTTTAAGATGTTAATAAATTAGGTAATTTGTTTATAATTCATTAATGGGATTCTTAATTAATCATGGTAATGGTCAGGAACGGATCTAGACTAAATTTTAGCCGGGGCAAGCTTGTGGATTTGCGCCCCCCCCCCCCCCTGCTCCCAAGAATATCAGAATAAAATCTGCGTAAATAATTGCCTAAGAAAGTAATATTAATACTCAATACTCAAAATCTGTATTTTTACTATGCATTTTTTTATATGAAAAATACAATATTACACAATACAAAAATTATAGAAAATATACCTGTTTTAACATCTACAATACCTATTAAAGATTTACTTTGCGAGCTTTTTTATGCAAAAGTTTTTATTATGTCGTCATAAGGTAATTTTAATTTGCAAGCTATATACGGGCATTCATTTTATATGTTACGAAAGTTCTAAAAAATATACATATTATTCTTATTTATATAAACAATGTACTATAAAAATAAATACATCAGTTAGAAACAGTAACTTTATCTATGTATAACAATGGATCCCTTCGCATGTTGACATTGATGGTAATGAAATGGCAGATATGATACGCTCTTTGATACACTTCCACCTTGACTTTTCTGGAGATCTGTTCAAGAGCCAAATATACTCTCAACGCATCTTGATGTTCCCCTCCAGTTCACAATTGGTACTGTGGCAAAAAGCCTGTAGGAGCTATTACTCTTGGGGGTAGCCGTGACCAACAGTCTGTTATTTCAAGATTCTTGAGTGGACACTTGAGATGCCTGAAATTTGACAATGGTATCAAGATTTTCCCCATTTGTGGAAAATGCAAGACTGCGCTGTCCACCCTTGACCATATCTTTCCTGTTTGGACTTGACTAGGAATGACCTTTTGAATGTCCTTTCATCGTTTTGGACTTCCTCCAAATTTTTGGTCTCATGGACTTGGTCTAGCCTATTGGCTAGATCATTTAGGATTAGAAACAACAACAATGGTGGATTCAAAGGAGCGGCGATGTGGTGATCGCCCGCCCTTCGGCGCTGATAAAAGGTCTCCAAGTCAACATCTGCAGGCTTGTTTTAAATTCTTAAAACAGAACTGCGGTAATGGGTCATTGATGAGAATCATTACCAAATAAATACACGTCGATTCATATCAAGAAACTCTTTATAAAATAAGTATAAGTTAAATGTATGTTTCCCAGGTTCAGCTAGGTGAGGAGGTCTACCCAAGAGCTAAAGTTTAATAAGCCCCAACCATGTATGCTTTACAAAAATTAATTCAATATGTAAGTTAAATAGTTTTAAATAAAAATGCTGATATAAAATATTTTTTATAAAACTTTAGTAAAATTTCCCCGGTTCTAATACTAATCTTTTAATGCTAAAACGGATAATTTGTTCTTTCTCATTTTTACTGCATAAACAATTCTAAAATTTGACTAATACTATAAAAGTTTTAAAATAAATATTTAATATATAAAAATCTGAAAACACATACCAAATATTCTGTACAACTTTCACGGTAATATAACGTATGAAAATTAGAGTGATGACCATGAGTCTGACTGCCAGAAATTACCTCTTAAAATGGTAATAATATTCAGTTTTTTGTCAACTATACTTGGTTGCTGAGTAAATGTTCCATTAATAAGTTTCAAAATATTTGTTATTGAACTACATTAGAAATAAAGAATCAAGCATTTTTTTAAAGCAGGAAACATTTTTTCAAATAACTATAACATTTTAAAAATTATAGTAGAACTGTCATAAACTTTATTCGTTATTTTAAGTAAAAGGAAATAGGAGATTTGAAGCGAAAATATAAGCATAGCAAAAAATGTAAACAATCATGACGATCTTGATTAAAAGTAAAGTTTAAATTTATTGCTATGTTAACCTACGCCATTTAAATTTAATTAATGTACTTATTTTGCTTCAAAATTAGTACAAGTGGTGTGATTGTGAAGTACAACTTTTAAGTTAACATATTTTATTAGATAAACATTTCTAATGAAAGATTTAATTAATTTTTAAAAAGTATAGGTGCAATATTTTGGAAATCAAAATTTAAAAGGCTTATTAACAACTGAAATACATAAATAATAAAAACATAAAACTGATTCCCATGGATAGAAAACATTTTTATCTACATAAATAAAATGGCTTTAACCCCTTCGCGACGAGCGTCCTTTACAGAATTTTTAATCTTTTACCACCGGTTTTTCAAAACAGAAATTTTCGCCTAATTGAATCGCAGAAATGCTATCATTAGATAAGGCAAAGCTTTCAATAAAAAATAGCTTATGGGAATAATCGAGGATTTTGAGCATCTTATGCGTCACATATACGTGTCGCTCGTCCCCAAGGGGTTAAAGGGCCAGAACGCGTTGAATTCTCAACAGAGTATAAGTTTCATTTTCATTTTTTAGAGAAAAATGTCTGTTAATTACAAGAATATCTAAATTTAGAAGAAATTAATAAAAAGTCGATTTATAATTATTTTTTTACATATCTCAGTTATTGCATAGAAAAGGAAATTTTTAGAACAGAAATAATACATAAAAATTATTATATGGTGTAGCAGGTATAAAAAAAATTACCTTGGTTGCTTACCTTCATGAATATCACTCGGCTTAAGCCATGAGGACATACTAGATGATAGCTGTAAAGCCTCCTCCTCTGTTTTTTTAGCCTTCTTTCTGTAATAATCACCCGAATGTCTTTTGAACATAACCGAAACAATATCGGAAAAGAAGTAACGCAAAATCTTTGAATTTTAAATAAATAAATTTTTTTAAAAAATACTGGTACCAATGTGATATTTATATAATGTAATACAAATTAATTAATTTTTTATTTCTGATCCTTGTACAACCAAAGTAATCCGCCGTTTAACAAAATAAAATTGAATATCTTTTCAGGTAAATTTCTGATTTTCCTTTATTCTTAATCTTTTATGATTCCTCATTTTTACGCCCTTCCAAGTCTTGCACCCGGGGCAGCTGCCCCGGCTAACCCCCCCTTAGATCCGTCACTGGTAATGGTGCCTAAAATGTTTTGGTTTAACCGAATAGCTAAGTAATCTGATTAATTTTTAAATTCCACATAGAGTGTAATAGGAACACAACTTGGTACTTTTCTGTTATACCAACACATGCCAAAATATATGCTAATTTGCCATTTATTTCAATCCTGACAGTGTAAAGAATTGTTTATTGCAAACCATACCAAACATTCTAATTGGGCTATTTATTGAACGTTAATCTTTTATCATTAATATTATTTAATCATAACCTCACAAAACATTTTAACTTGCTACTTTTCATATAGAAAATATTTATTAAATTATAACTTGCATTTATTATTGACACTGAAATGGATTTTACCATTTGGCTGTTACATGAGGATGTAGAAGCAGCAATAAAATTGTTTTAGGACTTTAAAGATGCATAAAAAAAGTTTATCAAAAAAAAAACCAATAAACGTCTTCATTCAAAATATGAAATGTTTACTGCAATCATACATATGTGTGTATTTATATATACATGTCATCACTGGTGCCCGGCTAACTGAAAAGTACCAAACATTGTATCAATTATCTTCTTTAATTACTTTCCTGGAATTATAATTTATCTCCATCTTTTATATTATGTTCTGCAGTGTTTTTCTTTTTCAGT